>OZ014523.1:508059945-509259945 GCA_963966055.1 Lathyrus aphaca
TTTACTTATTTTCTTTATTTTCTTTATTTTGGTGATCATAAAATAATTATGAATTATTTATATTAACATATTATTTTAATGTCTTTTAATTCATACATTACTTATATTTATTTGTAATATAAGAGGTGTTTGTAACAAACCAATACTTATATATATTTGAATCAATCATATATTTTATTTAATATTAAATTTGTTTTGACATTATTTATAAAAATTATACACAATCGTTTAATTTTATAAATAACAAATAATAATATAGTATTTGTAAATATTATTTTAAGTTTTTAAATAAATATTAGTAATAAAAATAAATATATTTTACTCGTGTTTGAATTTATACATTATTTAAAATATATTTACTTATTTTTTTAAATTATTTTCTTTGTTTTATTTATCAGAAAATAATTATGAATTATTTATATTAACATATATTGTTAATGTCATTATTATAGTGTCAATAAATACTAAAGGGAGCTAATTTAGATATTTTCTTCAAAAAAGAAAGTAATACTTATAGGAGGACTAGGTAGTAATTTCATCTCCAAAACCAAATCACATAGCAAAACAAGACTCAGTGTCGTTTTTTTTTTCACATCATATTTAACGGTGTCGTTTTTCACCACATTACATTTAACGACGTCGTTTAATAACACTTCATATACTAGTACTGCAAACACACGCTTCATCCTAATCGAATCCACAATTCCAATTTAAGCCAGGACTTGTCTCTTCTCTCTCACTCTCTTCACGCCTTCTCTCATATTCGCGCAGATTTTATGTATTTGATTTGTTTGATTTCCCTTTCGAATCTTTTGATTATGTGACGCAGGTAATAACAATTCTACAACACAAATATAAAATTCTTGTGACTACGATGATTATAATAACAAATACATAGAAATTGCGAATATGATAAAAAATAAAACCATAGAAATTGCGGAATCTGTAAAAGTACTGTAGCGGCGCCAATCTGAGAGAAGGTCGCGAAGAGAGTGAGAGAAAAGAGACAAGCCCTAGTTGTAATCTGGAATTGTGGATTCGATTAGTATGAAGCGTGTGCGTTTGCAGCACTAGTATATGAAGTGTTATTAAACGACGTCGTTAAATATGATGTGGGCAAAAACGAAAAGACGGAGTCTTGTTTTGCTGTGTGGTTTGATTTTGAAGATGAAATTACTACCTAGTCCACATATAAATATAACTTTCTTTCTTTCTTTTTTCGAAGAAAATATCTAAATTAGCTCCCTTTAGTATTTATTGACACTATAATAATGACATTAAATTAAAGGGAGATCGGAATCTGAGGCTAGCAAGAAATAGAGATTTAGTGTTATTTGTGGTTTGCATAACCATGAACTGTGTTCAAAGTTACAAGGTTGTCCTAGTGTATGTCGGCTCAAATCGAATGAGAAGACGTGAAACATGACCTTAAATCTTGTCCAACCAAAAAATATCTTTGTCACATTGAAATGGAAGGAACCCGACAATATTTCAAATATTAGGCAAGTTTATACCGCAATAGCAAATCCATTAGGGAAGACATATCAGAGATGCAACAACTGTTGAAATTGTTGGATGATAACAAGTATGTATCCCGATATCGAACTTGCACCGATAAAGTTACGATTAGAGACATTTTTTGACTCATCCATAATCAATAAAATTGTTCAACACGTTTTCAACGGTGCTCATTCTTGATTCTACCTACAAGACCAACAAGTATATGTTTTCATTATTTGTGATGGTGAATGTAACCTCAACCGAGAAGATATATTTCGTTGATTTTTCTTTTTTCTGGAGTGCGAAAAAGAGGATAACTTTACTTAGGCTTTAGAGGTGTGTCGGTCACTTTTGAAAGATCAAGTTGAGTTGCTGAAGGCAAAACACCCGGACGGACTTTCAAACTCACTGATTTCACCTTGCTTGACGATATCATCAACGAGATTCACTATTTCCACTCGAATTAGAGACGGCGGTAGGAAGAACGATCGATGAAATCTGTTCATTTGTTGAGATATTGTTGATTATATTCCACAAGTATGCATACGAAAAACTTCCATAAATCCATTTACGAAATTAATAAAAAATAACATAAAAAAGTATACTAATACATCTCCGAAAGCAATAAGAGTATTGAAACGCGTGGTGCCTAATAACCCCAAGGGGTGGGGTAAGAAATTCTCATCATTCAAAGGGTGACCCACCCGACACACGCACATGAGTTTCTATTCCATGTTTAATGGATTCCCTACTAAACCATTTAAAGAAACCATATTATAAAGCAACATACAAGGTTATGACATTTTCGTTAACCTCAATCTCCAAACTTGAGGTTCCGACATTTTAATATGCATACGACATTTTATGGCCTCAAAAACTCGAGATCTGAGTATTGTCCGGCTATGCTCGAGAGCATTTACCCGTAGACATAGCTACAAGTTACACTCGGCTCAGTAAAATAAACATTTGATAAAATAAGAAAACCAAAACAAAGTGATGCAACTAGTGTTAGAATCATGCATAGTTGCAGATATCATACACCAATCCTAAATAATCCAGAACTCAGCTTTCATATTTCCTTTCATCCTGGGGTCTTATATTTTCTGACTATAAATTGTGGGCAAAAGGACTATTACTAAGTTCCCTCGTGAATTTCTTTCAAATTCCACAAGTATTTCAAAGTAAAAACAGAGCAATGGTGTAAATATAATTTAATTTTAATAACTCAAGTTTCATAACATATAACAAACATCTTTAAGCAATCTATTATACAAACCATACTACCAATAGAAGCAAACCAGGAGTACAGTACCAATAAAATAAAAATGAACACAGTTCAATGCTTTGAAAGTTTCAAAAACATGACTGAGGCACATATGATATAATAGTAGGAGACACAAGCATCGATGTGGCATGCTAGGCTCGATTATCCTTGAAGAAACACATACATCGAAATATCTCGTTCACCTACAAAACCATGTTATGCAATTATTCAACTTGGTTCAGGAATAGAGACAACAAGTGTGCCTCATAGTAGCAAATAGTGATGGGATATTGAAACTTCAAACAATGCTAATGCTTTTATTGCCTCTAATGTATAATGGATATGCTGCATATAAAAATAATACTAGAACCATCTAAGGCATTGTGCCTGTGTAAGCATTGTTCAAGCAAAAGTATGTCGTGTAAAACATATATGTAGCATTAGTGAGAAGAATATAACAAAAACAAACCTTGAGCTTACAAAAAAAAAAAATTAACGAAGTAGAAATGGTCATCCACTTTCGTGGACTATTAGAAATATAAATCAATATCAGCATGTAAATTATAAGTTGGTAGAAATGATTACAGCAAAGCACTGAACACTAAGAAACTAGCTAGTTTATTTTCTATGCAATTCATAAGTTTGAAACTATTTGCTATTCTCATCAAACACCAAGACCTGTACTATCCTTAAAACATCATTCGATGGAAAGAGGTAAAAGTAAAATGCACCTTGATAACTTAGTGAGCAGGTTGCTTCTTCATCAAAGTTTAGCTAGGTAAAGGTTACATATACAGGCTGGTTCAGGCAAGACTGCAACACACAAAAATATTCAAATAGTGTAAAGTATTACCCAAAAGACTACACCGATAAAAGGAAGCTAGAACATAACACTACCATACAGCACATCATAGAAAGAACTCAGCAATCATAACTACAATAGAAATATTCTTTCTCTATGTAACCCAAATCTAAAGAGACATTGGCTAGTCAATTCCCCAATTAGAAAGAAAAAAATGGTTTTCTGCAAATGGATAGACTTGACAAAATGTATATTAAGAATGAATAAATAATAAGAAGCAAATTAAAATAATGAAAACTTAATTACTAGAGATGAAAATTTAAAAGCATGTATATTGACATATGTTAGGTAACTTATTATGAGGACTGACCTTCATTGATGCTAGGTTGTGTTCTTTTGGGAGGATGACTTTGTTTTTGCCCTTCTGAATACAAGCAGATCGCGGAGGAGCTAAAGGATACAGCAATTTTTAGAGATATGTCCGGCAAATGAATAAGGAAAAGGAATAACACAATAACAACCAAACTAAACTTACTAGGAAATGACAGGTTTTCACCAGCTGTTGCCAGCAATTTTGCTGAAGTTTGTAGTGCCATAGATTGAACGATAGGAGAACATGTGAGGAAGTAATTCATATCAGACAGTACTTTGGGAGTAAAGCAGCTGAAAAGCAATAGCAACAAAAAGTTAACAGAACATATTTCTGACAAAACAAATACAGACAATCAAGTACAATAGAAAAATTTATACTAAATATGATGCAGAAAGGGCATTAAAATTTAACCTCATTTTGCAGTCAAACTTTCCATGCAACATCACAGACAGAAGAGGGGGAACGGGAGGAGCAGCAGCAGCACGTGCAGCTACCTCCCATACTGGTGCAGGTATTATGACCTCCCTTTCCTGCACCAGTTGTAGGAAGTATTTCATTGATTGCTATTCATCGTCATACACACCTCCATCATCAGAAAAATCGTCAAATGTTCTCATATCAAGCTGATAACGCAAGATCCCACCTATCCCACCAAAACCTCTGCAAAACTGTGAACCTTCTTGTGATTTATTGGTAACAAACTCAAGAGTGCAACCAAACCGTCTGTATTCATTTGCAAACCACTCCAACAGAGACAGCTTTTCCTGAACCTCATAATCAGCAGCGGTTTCGGGATCTCTAAAATTGCTTTGGACGGCTTCCTGCTCCTTGTTGTAGTGCTTAATGACAACTTCACCAGTAGTACTATTTTTTAAAACGTACCTAGTCATATCCAGATTTTCCCAGACAATAAGTGTCTCAACAGCTCCTGCATCAAGAGCTTGAAGAGTATCATCAACGCCAAACACATACTTCCCTGTATCCTGACTGATTTCCTCGAAGTATTTTCCAATCAAGCGTTTTTCCTGAATAAACTTGACATTAGACAGAATTTCAGCCGAAAGTTCAATAGCTTGATTGAACCCATTCTCCCCTCCATACGAAACATCAACAACATTAAGTATTTTTGCCTGAAGACGGGGATCAAACATATCTGACTGACTAAGCTCGGTTTTGAAATCAGCAGAACCAGCAAGTATTAATCCAGAAACATTAGGCTGGCTGGTAGCAGGATTGATATAAAACTGCGTTGCAAGCTCAGCAGTCTTCCTCACATAGTTATGACGCTTTTCCATCCGAAGACGGGCAAAACGTAGGGCTGATTGCCCTCCTCTTCCATGTTTCTTTGGAAGATCCACACTAAACTTGTGAAGCACCTCTCTTGTATTACCACTCAAGGTCCCAAACAGAGTGCCATTACCATCCATGACAATAAATCCAAACTTGTCATCAGATTCCAGGAGCTCATTAAGAGCTTCAGTGTGAAACTTGTTGTCACAAAGATAGAGAGAAGCATTGATAGGTCTAAATGGTTCAAAATCAATGGTCACCTTTTTCTCCTTTCCGTCATCAGTCACAATTGTGCCAGTATACAAAACAAGCCCATTAGGAGGGACCTTGTTATAAAGCTTAAGCCTCTGCTGAGCAGAAGTGATTGCACCAAGCACAGACTGACGATTCACCCTACTTTTGATGTTTGAAGCAGTTCCAAACTCATCGCCAAGCATCTTGGTAACACGAGCTATCTGATCACGCGGGGGCATGATAAGGGAAATCATACTCGTCCCATTTCCTCTGGCAGCTTCAAGAGCCTTGATCAATTTCTTGATTTTCCACACCTCAATGTTCTTATCAGTATCATGAGCATCAGCCATCTCTGAGCAATAAGGAACTAATAACCTTGAAAGAAATAAGAAAGACAATAAATAAGCTATACCCACATAAATGAAAACTGAGAATTGAGAAACATAAACTTGAAGCATGTGCAAAAAAAAAAAAGTATCAAACATGAAACAGAATATACACTAAGGGGATTCAATTAAAAAATTACACTTTAACCATTTAACCATTTAACCATTTACCCCAAATCAGACAATCCAGCTCAATCAAAAAATTCTCTCACAAACAAATTCTCACAGAAACTAATCCAGCTCAAATAACAAATTCTCACTGAAACTAATCACAAACAAATAAGCTCATAAATGAAAACTAAGAAACGTAAACTTAATGCATGAGCAATAAAAAATTACACTTGGCCGTAACAGAAATTATTCGGTAAAAAAAAATCACACTTGTACATCAATTGATGCTGCTAATCACAGATCAAATTTTAAACTTTGATCATACATCAGATGAAAAGCTATCCATATTAATATCAACAAATCAAATCCAATTCAGATGCAGCTTTCCCCAATCAATCATTTACCCCCCAAATCAGACTATCCAACTCAATCAACAAATTCCACCAAAAAAAATAATTACACAACACAGATCACATTAAAACCCCTAATTATTAAATAAAATAAATCAGAAACTTATAAACACAATTTCTTATATTAATAATTAATAATACTAATACATAAACAAACAAGTGCATGTGAAGTATAAAGCGTCACAAAACAGAGTACGTACGTCTACAATCTATAATAACAATTCTACAACACAGATATAAAATTCTGGTGACTACGATGATTATAATAACAAAATCAACATCAAAATCGCAAAATTCAATAGAAATCACAGAATAAAAAAATCCGAAAGCGAAATCAAACAAATCAAATACATAAAATCCGAATATGATCAAAAATAAAACCATAGAAATTGCAGAATCTGTGAAAGTACCGTAGCGGCGCAAATCAGAGAGAATGCCGCGAAGAGAGTGAGAGAGAAGAGGCGAGCCCTAGCTGAAATCTGGAATTGTGTATTCGATTAGTATGAAGCGTGCGTTTGCAGCACTACCGTTAAATATGATTGGAAAAAACGACACGCTGTGTGGTTTGGTTTTGGAGATGAAATTACTACCTAGTCCTCGTATAAGTATAGCTTTCTTTTTTCAAGTAAAATATCTAAATTAGCTCCTTTAGTATTTATTGACACTATAATAATGACATTCCATCGTGTTGTTTATATTAATATATAATTTTAATTTTAATGTCATTATTATAGTGTAATTAAAAAATAATATTTCATATATTACTTATTTGAAAAAGTTAATTAAATAATAACATTTAAATTTCTAGTTTAATAATATCCAATAAGCGTCACGATTATTGTAATATTGTCACAATAATAGAATTTATAAAAAATTATCACAATTGTAGAATTTATTAAAATAAAAAAATTTCAAACTTACAAATAAATAAATCAACTAAAATAAAATAAAGGCAACAATTTCACATTCTCGAATATTTTTAATTAAATTAAAGTATAAGTAATAAATTAATAATGAGTTTTTATTTAAAATGTACACAATAATAGAACATTTAAAAATAAAAAATTTCCTAACTTGCAAATAAATAAATCATTAAAATATAGGTCATGATTTCACATTATTTAATATTTTTAATCAAATAAAACATAAGTCATAAATCAAATATGTGTTTTTATTTAAAATGGAGACTATAGAAGAAAATTCAAAACTAAAAAGTTTATTTTATTAAAAATATATTTATTTAAAATTAATAGGCTAAATTACAATTTTGATCCTCTATTTTATTCAAATAACGAAATCAGTCGCTCTATTTTATTTCTAAACAGTTTTGATCCCTCTTTTTTATTTTTGGTAAAAAAAAAGTGATGACATATAATTTTCTTTTAATAGTTGGCATATTTTGAATGATATGGTTACTACCATCTCACATTCTCACTCACCCCATTTTCTTTTTCTTATATTTATTGTTTTAATTTAAAATAATAATATTAAATAATAAGTATAGAATTTAAAGAAGAAGAACAAGTAAATAATAATTATAATAAATAATAATAATAATCCCATATAGACATATAAGGAATGAGGAGGGGATCCAGTTGAGTATAGAACAACATGAGAAGCTGATCTGCAATGTCACTGAGCAGAAAATATTAAAAGCTTTGAGGGAGATATGTGATTTGAAAAGTCCAAGTATGGATGGTTATGGGGCCAGATTCTTCAAAGTCAGTTGGTCTGTCATTAAAGCTGATAGTATTGTTAGTATTGTTAGGGAGTTTTTTTTATAAAGGTACAATTTATAAATATTTTAATAGCATTGTGTTTACTTTGATTCTCAAGGGAGACTGTGCAAAATATGGTAAGGACTATAGGCCAATATCTGGTTGTACCACCTTTTACAAAATTATTTCCAGGATAATGACTGATAGGTTGGGACATGTCTTGTAGAGTATCATTAGCCAGAACCAAGCAACTTTTGTCCCAGAGCAAAATATTCACAATCATATTTTGCTAGCTTATGAGATACTTAAAGGATATGATATGAAGGATGGTACTCCTAGAGTGGTGATCCAAATAGACCTTCAAAAGGCATGTGATATGGTCAATTGAGTGTCTTAGAGTGTGTGCTGTAGGAATTCGGTATTCCTAACTAATTTACTAGTATGGTAGGTGTGACTAATGCATCCTACAAATTTAACATAAATGGGGGGCTCATTGAGTTTTTGCAAGCTAATAGATGAATAAGACAAGGGGATCCCATATCACTCATGTTATTTGTCATAGACTCATAGTTATGGAGTATATGCATAAATCTTTGTTAAAGATGCAAAGAAATACTAATTTCAATTACCATACCAAGTGTGAAAGCCCGAGCCTTACCAATCTTTCATTTGATGATGATGTTCTTTTATTCTGCAGATGAGATGCTATATCAGTGGACATGTTGCTAGGGGCTTTCAAAAGGTTTGTTGAGTCTACAAGTATGGTTGTGAATCCGAGTAAGTGTAAAATGTTTTTTGTTGGTATTGATGGCAATAATAAGAAGGAGATGCATAGATTAACTAATTTCCAAGAGGGAAAACTCTCTATCAAGTACATAGGCGTGCCTTTATCAAGCAAGAAGTTGAATGAATATTAGCCACTATTTTCCTTTGGTGGATAAAATAATGATTTGTGTGCACCATTGGTCAACTAAACTTCTAAGATATGTTATGAGGATTCAATTGGTGCAAAGTATATCCTATGTTATAGCACAATACTAGATGCAATGCTTCCCTATACCTCACATTGTGATTAATAAAATTGATTATATATGCATGATTTTTATTTGGACAGGGGGTAAGGAAGTGAGTAGAAAAAGTCTTGTTGCTTGGAAATCTATCTGCAAACTCGAAACACATGGTGATTTTCACATTCTTAACCTCTCAATTTGGAATAATGTTTTGATATTGAAGAGTCTTTGGAACTTCTATAGGAAAGCTTATAATTTGTGGGTCAAGTGGATCCACAATTATTATTTGAAGGGGGTTGATGTAATGGAATATGAAACTAAACCTCAAAATTCCTAGATTGTGAAGGGTATTATGAACCAGAGGGACACTATTGAGAAAATTCAACAGAGTTAGAATTATGCTATTAGTCACCAGAATTTTAGTGTTAATGTTATCTATGATGTGATAATTGATGATGGCCAAAGGTTTAATTGGAGGAAACTTATCAAGTTTAATAAAACTAGACCTAGAGTTATTGTTTGTCTTTGGCTTGCTTGCAACCAAAGATAGATTGAGGAGATTTGGTTTGATTAATGACAACAAATGTGGGTTTTGTAACTTGGAAGAAAATACATTTAATCACCTTTTGTTTTGCTGCAATAAAACAAACACCGTCTGGCATGGTGTTCTTACTTGGTTGGAAATTATTCATGACTCCCAAAAGTGGGAAGATGAGCTAGTATGGATTATAAGGTCTGCTAAGGGTAAAGGTTGGAGAGCCTCTCTTTTGAGAATGGCGGTGGTTGAAACAATCTATGTAACACCCCATATATAATTTCCTAGGATATTATGCATGAAACGTTAAAATTGGCATTGAGTACATACAAAATATTAAGAAGAACATAATAACTTGTATACAACACACTTCCAAAAGCTTGAGGAACGTATCCTACATCTATGTCTTCAATGAAACTACACAACAGAAACATGATCTAGCACGATCTCCAAGCCAACTGCTATCCAGAGCACCTGAGACGAGTCTTCTAGCAATACTTCAATCTAACTATGAACCTAAAAGATGATAAAAAAACATAGGGTGAGATTAATACATCCCATTTAGTTCCCATATCCTATGGGTCCACTCGGTTTTACAGGGTACATACATACATACATAAGGATCCTCCATCAATTCAGGTTAAAACCTCACGCCCGGTACACAAATGGAGAACACAACACAAATTATCTACAAGTGGAAATCCCATGATAACCAAATGTAGAGTCATTATCAAACAAATATAGAAATGCAATACACATTGATGCATACATGCACACGTGTATAAGAGAATATTGAAGTAGTGTCTGCCTTCTTATAGGCTATGCAAGAACATCGTCGATGAGTAACCAAGTGCCTAGCGTCAAGGGACTCGCATAAGCCCACAACACGATGAGTCAGATGAGTGCACATCGGAACAAAGTGATTTACACCTAAGTGGCTACACGACCACATTTGTGATGAGTAACGAAGTGGCATTGCCTAAGTGGCATTATGACCTCATCAATCATCAATACGCATGTGTGTTAACATAAATTGGAAAGACGTGTCTATGACTGCACAAGCCCACCGACCAAAAGCGATAGTGAGTAACAAAGTGAATTACACCTACATGGCTACACGACCCCACTAGTGGTGAGTGACGAAGTGACATTGCCTACTTGGTGCATACCATACCAATAATTAATCATGAAACCAGACAAGCCATAGGTGAGTTTCCACCTCAACGAGCCCCACTGCTTGTCAATTATCGATAGCTAAGGTGTGTTAACGTCAAGCGATTTACCACCTAGTCTCGGGAAGGCCTACATCGCATATCCTAGCATCTCTTCCGAACGTTATCCCAAACAAACAGGAAAAGTGTGTGGTCTAACCACTAGACATAGGCACATGATACATCAGTATCAAGAAATCACATTGCGGTCCAACCACTAGCCATATGGCGCAAACACATCCAAATCATACAACATTCATATGCATATCAATTTATCACATGCTCGTATATGGATGCACATATCATACCATTCATGCATGTATCATATTAAACCATTAGTTATTATTAGGACATCACATTAAACACACATATAGTATTCACATCATGCCATACTTGTTAGCACATCACTATTTCCTTTACTCATTGTCCTAAACTCATTCCATGACCAATACCAACAATAATCCTAGCACAAACATGATTCCTTCTCATCCGTATGAGATACATAATAGGATATCCTTATTATCCTATCCATTATTGGTCCATACCCAGGTTCCTAGTTCACTATCCAATAAAACATTAAAATACCTTTCCAACGCTTTTGACCATGCCTTATTATGAGTTACAGTTATGATCCAAACAAGGTGCATAATATTTTTTATAGTGCAGGAAAGTTCACTATGCGAACTATACTTCGCGATGCAAACTAAGACAATGGTTAAATCCCCTGTTTTCGCTCAAGCGAGCCGTAGCGAACCAGAACAGTTCTTTGATGCACTTTGGGGAGAAAACCCTAAAATTCATCATTTTGATCCCCCTTATGACCCAAAACAACATGCATATGAATATCATAACATAATAGAGTATAAAAATCACTTTTATGGCAAGTATTTCATTGATTAATCATGCATGCAATATCATTCTCTCAATCTAATCCCAATATCATGCAATTCAGCCCCCAATTCCTACCCAAGTGTCTAACTATGGAACTCACCTAGCATCATGTGGAGGTTTGGATGATGGAGTTTCATTTTTGCTTATTGCTCCACCTCCAAGTCTATGAACCCCGTATACATGTTAAACCACCATTCAACATTATTTCTCCATTTTCAAACGCATTTTTCTCCCTCATAAAAAATATGCAAAAGCAAAATTTATATCTAAATTGAAAAGAATTTCTTCTACTTTTCAAAAAGTCCATAATCACTTAATTCGAGCTATGAGTAAAAAGTTATTACCTTTTTGGTGGAGGTTGTCCAAGGAACTCGGGTTGCACATGAAAAATGAAGAACTTTTATCCTCTCCCCATAAGCTCATTCCCAAATCCGAATCCATTCATGGAAAAATAACTTATGGCTCCACCAAACAAGCCCCTATATGTTTTCTTAATGGTCAAATGACCAATTTGCCCTCCAACTAAGCAAAAATTACTCCTTTACCAGTTGGTTCAATTCCAACTATATACTTAGGATTTCCAAATTATTTTCTTTCTAATTCTAACCTTTGTCTTGATCCAAGCTTTATTCTTATTCACTTATCTTTTAATCGATTGGTACCTCCTTATTGTGACAATTACCTGATGATGGAGAGTCAGGGTATCATAATCTACTTCATTTGGAATTATAGAAATAATATTGTGTTCGGCAGACATGTAGATAGTACAAATATAGTAACACAAATTATAGATAGTGTAGTGTACGGGGATTGACATGATAGAAAGATTAGAAAGAATCTTGTGAATTTGATGATGTAATTTGTCTTTGTTGGATGGTTAGATCCCTGTTGGAACACTTTTTTATTCAAAAAAATAAAATAATAATAATAATAATAATAATAATAATAATAAAAAAATAATATATACCTATATATAAAGGTGATACCACTTTTTTGAATGACCTATTCTTTAGACTAATTTGTCCTTTTAACTCTTTCTTTTTTCTATAATTTATTTAATAAATACCATAAAAAACTTACTATTATTCATTTCCACAAAACCAATGATTGGTAACCTCCTCATGCTACTTTCCTTTATTTAAACGTGTTTTTGTAAATTTTATGACAACATTTATAGGTTTTCTTTCTCTTCTATAAAAAAAAATCTCTTTCTATTTATCTCATCATCATTTTTATTATATTGTTGTTTTAGATGTTTTTGGAGACAAAGACTCACTTGGATGAACATGAAATTTGATTACTACGAAACTCCCCTTGCATCAACATGAAGTTTAAACACTAATGTTATGCATTTCATCCCTATCTTTTTAAATTTATATGTTGGTTGTCTGGCAGAAAATAAAGGATGGCGATCAAAGGTCTATAGGAAGATCACAATTCATATATTTTGTGAGATATTGGAACAAATTCTAGGGTTAGCATGTCATTGAAGTCCGCTCAAATGTTGTTGTTTAATTGAGCCTTGTGTTATGGATCCAATTGTTTAAGTTATCTTGTACCCTAAGTTAGCTTGTAATGTGTAATTGTTAAAAATCCCAATAGGTTAGTGTGTTAGTTTTCTTATAAATAGCATACTAGTCTCTCATATTTAGAATAAGGGAAAATAGGAAGATAAAACGCTAATTCAATAGTGAGAGAGGTTATTTGTTATTCTTGTATACTTGTAATCTTGTTTAAATAGAAATGAAAGAATAACAGTTTATAACGGATCCTTGTTGTTATCTTTGGTTACCCTCAACCCTAACCCTTGTGGGTTTCCTAACTGATAAAGGAACCAATTATACTTTGTTTATAAGGTATCTGATTCACAACATATTTTTTTTCCATTTTCTCTCTATTCATTCAACTTTATATTTTACTGATTCATCATTGATCTTGCAATCCAATAAAAATGAATTCAAAGTATTCCGGAGTGTTGGGGAAATTCAAGGGGGAACAACGAGGGAGCATTTTTACTTGGGACACACCTTTATGAGAGATACATCACATATCTATCTAAAACCTTAAGGTTATAGGTGCATGGGTTCTCTCACTTATATAATATTCAATCTTCCCTTTTCTAATCAATGTGGGACTTTACCCTCACACTTGATTCTCAACAATCCCCCTCAAGTGTGAGTTTATACACAATGCTCCCCCTCAAGTGTAAGTTTTCTCTTCCACATATACTTGTATCACCGTTGAACTCAACTGAACACCTTCTACCCACATCTGCAGGAAATGTTTCGATACAAGTAAGTCAGTCCCTTCACTCGAAACCAAAGGCTCATGATACCACTGCTGGAGGGTCTGGGGACAAACGAGGGAGCATTTCTACTTGGGACACACCTTGCGAGAGACACACCACATATCCACCTAAAACCATAAGGTGATATGTGTGTGGGTTCTCTTACTTATATAGTGTTCAATCTTTCTTTTTCTAATCAATGTGGGACTTCTTCCTGACACTTGATTCTCAAAACTCCCCCTCAAATGTGAGTCTATACACAATGATCCCCCTCAAGTGGAAGCTTTCTCTTCCACATATACTTGTATCACCATTGAAC
This sequence comes from Lathyrus aphaca, assembly GCA_963966055.1. NCBI lineage: Eukaryota > Viridiplantae > Streptophyta > Magnoliopsida > Fabales > Fabaceae > Lathyrus > Lathyrus aphaca. Next base: position 508,074,287 of record OZ014523.1, read on the forward strand.
TAAACGAAACACCTTCTATCCACATCTACGGGAAATGTTTTAATACAAGTAAGTCGATCCCTTCACTCGAAATCAAATGCTCATGATACCATTGTTAGGATGATTCCCGGGGGGGGGGGGGGTCAACAAGGGAACAACTCTACTTGGGACACACCTTTGTGAGAGACACACCACATATCCACCTAAAACCTTAAGGTTATAGGTGTGCGAGTTCTCTCACTTATATAATATTCAATCTTCCATTTTCTAATCAATGTGAGACTTCTTCCTCACACTTGATTCTCAACACAGAGTTGCAGAATATTCCAGAGATACATCTCCGAAGACACCTTTAACACTTTTTACTTTGAATACTTCTGGAGATGCATCTCTGAAATATCACAGAGGATATGAAACATTGAACAATTTTGGAGATGTATCTCTGGAATATTCTGCAACTCAGAGATCGCGACAATGACGTAATATACCTCTTGCAATGTGGAAAAAATGTCTTGATCGCCATTTTGAGCTAACAAAGAAGTCATACACTAAGTCTAAATTATCTTACTTGTGATTTCTACACATTTTTATCCCTAATCAATCATTTTTACGCATTTATCCTAAAACTTGAATATTTACCGAAAACTCGAAACACTTACGTAAAATTGATGATTCGGATCTTGTTTCTGATATTATAGGTGATACTTGATGCTCATTTTAATTCCTCTGATGCCTTACTTGAAGAAATCTGATGCTTGTGACAATAAATGAAATTGAGAGAGTTTGATGTTTTGTGTGGAACAAACTGTGAAATGAGAAACGAGAAGAGTCGGCGCAAGTTAATTTCTAAATTGTTCTGGTGATATATCTCCAGAATATTTCAACGTTCACTGAATTTAAGGTACGTCCAGAGATGTATCTCTGGAATCAAGGGGCATATGTAGAAATACACGTGACACTCTAGAAACATATAGGGTGCATTAAGAAATAGTCAGATTCTTTGGGATGAAAACATGTTACAAACATCTTAGGTAGTGAAATTCATTGAAAGATGGATCTAAATTTTTTCTTTTGATTTATCTTAAAGATCTTTTAGCGGGTTATGCGAAAAGAGTAAGGAGTAAAAATTAAGGATTTATTTTTTTTATAAAAACATAAGAAATTAATTTCTAATAACTTCTTTGGTAATAAGAGTATATCATAGGGTGAAAAATAAATTTAGGTAGTTTACATAGAGAGAGGAAAGTTTTTCTTAGTAGTTTATCTAAAAAGGCTTTTAAGTTATTAAAAAAGATCTTGAGATAACTATTTGGATAGAAATATCATTTTGGATAGAATAATATGATAAAAGTTGATTCATCTAACCGACTCCGCGTAGTGAAATAAAGCTTCTTTGTAACTCTTGCAATCATCGACATCTTTACATAGAGAATAAGAGACTTGTTTTTTTCTTTAGACATAGATCAATTTGGATCAAACTAGATAAACAAATTTGGGTGTGTTCCTCTTCTTCCTTTATCTTTGTTCTGAGATTGTGTTGTTGCTTTACAGTTTTAGTTTGTCATTATTATTACTTTACGCACATGTTCTTTTTGGTTGCTTGAACACAAGTGTTTTATCGAACACGAAAGAATAATACTTTTCAGAAATTTGATTCTCAAAATAAGTTACTGTAATAATATCATTTCAGAAATCTGACAACAGTTACTACGATATCAATTACAATGGTAAGGATGGAGATGGTTACTAGCTATCTGTATATTATATATTCTACTTGCATAGTTGGTGCAGTTTAACTTTTTCACTTCCCATGCAATATTGTATATTGATCATACTTACACTACTTTGATGAGTACTTGTTCACTTCCACCATTAGAAACTGAATCAGCTATGCATGAAGATGACTGAGCATGAGCAACATAATCTTTATTGGAATTGATGGAGATTGATCCTCCCTCACTACTTCTATAAGAGATTCTCTCCATTTTCTTTCTCTTGGAACGGTTTTTAACGGTATCTTCTTTTTCGTCTACAAAGGTGAGGAAACTCCTCAAACACGATGATCCCGAGCCAGAGTTTTGGTCAGGAGAATCAAGTTCTTCTGAGTGGTGCTTGTTGTACTGTCTTATTATCTGTATTAAATATATGAGTAGAGTAAGCAAACAAGCTGATCCACATATCACATAGAGGCCCCAAAAGCTTTTTAGTTTGAGTCTTTCAACTTCAAGCTTTGCACCTTGTGTTAAACAAGCTCTACTCAAAAGCCACTTGTCATGGATTCTTTGTAAGTCTCCATTGTCTGCCATTTGCAAAATGGCAGTTGATAGGTCAACTGCTAATGGTGAGTCTCTTGGAAAGGCCTGAAAAAATCAAATTAGACAGTGATTAAGTTACTCAACTTCGAACCACTTAGCGTGTGTAAGAAAACTTGAAAGATACGTACAAATCCCCAACCGTTTCGGGTGAACTCTTGACCTACAATAGTAAACTGACACCGGCTTGAAAGGAAGATGTCCATATAGGCACGTTGATTGATATAAGCAGCAACACCACCATCTCGAGGACCTTTTTCTAGTGATCTAGCAACTTGTTCTGGTGTTATTAAAGGAACAAGTCTAGACTCGTCAATACCGATTTCATTGATTAAATAACTTTTAGCAAATGAGCTTTTACTGTAACCAATTGGTTCTTTGCTAGTTACTAAGCTTTCAATGCCCTTAATTGGTGAAGAAAGTTGTTGTACAGTGAGGATTGATGTTAGACTTGCTGTGTAACTTGATGTAATTATGAGAACTACGAATAACCAAATAAGTAGCACGCAACGACCAAGTGTGCTCACTGTGTTTTCCCCTACATATTTTCGAAAAATATAACTTGATTAATCAAAGAGAAGTTAAAACTTTTACTATATAAGTGTCTCATAGAAGACAGAGAATTTGAACTTACTATGTGAAAAGAACATTGTTGAAAAGCTAAACCTGCCAAATACAGCACAAAACAAAATTCCATGCATCATCAACATTGGTTTGGCTTTAAAAAAGGCTCAATGTAGCAAATTTACTTACCAAAAAATAGTAATCAATTGTTTTTTGGGTGGTCCTCTAAAGTCATCATTCACCCTATGCTCCAAAATCCAAACAACAGTTCCAACTATTATGAAAAACAAAGCTGTGATAAACCACATTTCTGGTGTGAATGGAGCCAAAAAGGCCAAAGCACTTGTTTCAGTCTCCCTAACAGGTGCTACTACCACTAAACCCGACTCGACGTATGGCTGAGTAAAATCCACCATTTTTGTTCTTTCTGTAGTAATTGCAATGTCACCTACTGCACCGTCAAATTCCTGTATGAAAATTTGAAAACTGATCTCATAAGATTACCATAAAAAAAAATCAAACTCCAGAAAGGACTATTGACATGATACTCACACCGGTTGTTATTAGACGGACAAGCTCGGTGTTACTAGGATTGCTCTTACCATCCCCATATGGAATAAACTTATAAGGAACAGCATAAGGCAAAAGGTTAACTGCAGATAGAAACACATCAATGCAGAATCCTTGAAATAGATCAGTGCCTGGTACTTGTGACACAAATTGGCGGTAACTAATGCCTATTGGTACTCCAAGTTTTAATAGTCTTCCATTGTTCGGAAAAACCCAACCGCGAGGCTTCTGGTCTATGTCGCCAGGCCAAATCACATGGTGTAGCTTTTTGCTCTCCCTGAAATCATTGCCCGGTTTGGAATGAATTGCTTCTGGAGGAACGGATGATAATCCAGAGTGATTAGACCAATAACCAATTCTCCGTGACCCGGTTCCAATCACATTGATGATTTCATATGCAGGATTAACAAGGTTTCCATCAGGTGCATATTTGAACAAGCCAGTCACACCTGTCATGTTAACTCCGTAAATGTTTTTACGTAACGTGTTTCCTTCATTGAAGATGTTCAATGCTTCGAGATTCAAGCTGTCACCATGTAGTGAAAGTAGTCTTGAATCATTTGAAAAGGTGATTTTGTTCCCTTGCTTGAAAAATGCATCAAGTGCATGAGCAAGAGCATAAATAGTATCATATGCATAGAGAGACAAAAAACTAAGTCCAAGAGGGCCATTAGCAGTATTTCCACGAGTCAAGTTTTTCCATTTCAAAACAAACCTTCTTTTAAGCTCAGAATCCGGCGTGTACATGCGCGTTGTCAACACTCCTTGGATTTCATCCATTTTATCAGAAGATAGAGGACCACTTATGTCAAGAATAGCAGAAACAAAAGCTGTGGCTATCCATACATAACCAGTTCCCATCATTCCAAGATTCTTCGCAACACTAAACACTTTCGGACCCCAAAGAGTGTTAGCATGAACAACAATAACTCTTGATTCAGCAAGAGCCACCTGAACAAGCACATTCGTAATCTCCTCCGTAGTTGCTTCGGGGCTCACAGGTGCTTTATACGAGATCCTGCAACGTCTCTCAGCTAGCTTATCGCCTAATGCAACGATTCCGTTCCTTCCGTTGTCATCATCAATATATACAGCAATGACTTCTTTCCATCCATAGTAATCAACAAGGTCTGCTATAGCCGTCATTTGAAAAAGATCACTGTGACTTGTTCTAATAAAGAAAGGAAATTGAAGCGAAGAAAGCGTAGGGTCTAAAGCCGAAAATGAGAGAAGAGGAACTTGAAGCTCATTCGCAATATGAGTTATGACATGAGCTGTTACAGAACTATGAGGGCCAATAATTGCCACATTGTGTCTAGCCATGACCTGCAAAACTGTAATTCCATAGAATTATTATATAGTATAGTTTCGAATTCGATACACTCCGTAAAAAGTTTTACACAGTCAACAAATCACAAGCATTCATATAATTATGAAAGACTTACCCTCAGCAATGCTAAGAAAGCCTCTATATTTAGAATCTTCTTGAAGAGAGAGCTTCAACTTGGTCTCGCCGAGAATATTTGGATCTGAATTTACATCCTCAACAGCAGCTTCGATCGCGATTTTTATAATCTTACCAACACTAGTGTTGAAAGAGAAGAGAGCTCCAATATTTACAAATTCAGGTCTTGTTGAATTATGAATGCCAAACACAGTTAAAGAGAAGCCATTGTAGAGAATCATTAGAGCCAATAGCCAAACTTTAACCATTGTGGAATGAGTAATGAGTTTCCTATATAAAAATAGCCATAAAGATAGGAACATAACAAACAACCTTAAAAACCAAATTGAGAAGCTTAAAAGACATAAAGCACCAAACAAAACATAAACACACAAGCAATATTTTGTAAACATAAAATAACCAAAGTATCTCATAAAAAGCAAACAACATTAAGACCCAAACAATGGAAAGAACAAAACTTTAAGGAACATGGTAACTTAATGAAGTTAAAAGAACACATACCTTGGAGATTCAGAAATGATACATGATGTGGCTTCTATAAAAAGCAGCAAAAGGGTGCAGGAAAAAGTGAAACTTGGTTCAGTTTAAGAATAAAAAGATGAAGTTTAACCTATGGCTAAAATTTGTAGATGAGAAGGAGCCAAAAGTAGGAATAGAGAAAGAGCGTGATAAGCATTATGGAGAAAATTGATAAAACAATAGAAAAAAAATATAGTTATTTGTGTTGAAAATTATTGTCCATAAAACAGGATATTTGTGTTGTGTTTCTCAATCGCTTATTAGTCCCAAATCGACATTCTGTCTGTCTGTTCTTTTTTTTGTCCTTTTAAATTATTATTATCTCGATCCGCTAAAGAATTAGATCATCCCGGATATGCTATAAGATGTGAAGATTATAAATTGACTTGATTGTCGGAGTGTTTACGAGTATCTCTGATAAATTGTTAACATATTCCCACAACTTGAATTATTGAAAATGACAATTAGTAATGGCTTAATCACTGAAAATATGTTGGAATTTTGCATCTAATAGGATGGAGATAATTGTCGTTGTAAAGTGTAGACAACACAGTCATCTTGTGAAATTGATAATAATGTAAAAAAAGAAATAACAACATAACCATCATGTGAATGTGATGGTTTGGAGGTGTGGACTTTTATTACTTTCTCTCTCTCACTCTCTCTATGTACATTTACAAAGTGGAGTGTTGTGGAAATGGACCTGATTCTTAAATGGAAATAAGGCACCCACCACTTTCATAATGAAATCATGATGTCACTGACGTCAAATTCTCTAAGAAAAAAAGCTACTTGAAAAAGAGTTAAATATTTTCATCCCCCATGGTCATATTTATTTTAGAATATTAATTACACAACTCCAAATGTTCATTAGCTACAATAGCTTCGATTATTTAATAATTTGGGTTACAGTTTTGAAATTTAAGGAACTGCATGTTGCAATATCAAGTATCTACTTCATTTTGAGCCTTGACCTATTGTAAAATTTTTGCATCTGGTATGTGATATCTAAGTTGTGTTTTGAGCAAGTACTTAAGATCCTTTTAAGTCTTTGTAGGTTTTACCAAGTGATTCCAATTATTTCTATCTAAATTTGGGTATTTCTTACCTCTTTTCGAACATAAAGAAATGTAAGAAAAAACACTTCTAGAGATGCGGTCTCCATGGTTCCCCATGCGTTGATGATTTGTGGCGTCAATTATTCATACCATTCTTTTGTAACATATGTTAGAATAAAATGAAATATTTGTAATCGCTTACCTTCTTCAGTATGTCTTATACCTTTATAATGATCCATAGTGTGAGAAAATGCTTCAAGTGTTTGTTGGCATCTTCATTATCCATCTAGTGAACTATTTCTACTTCACAGATTAGCTCTAGGTTGAATTCAAATCTTGATACGGTTACAAGTTAATTGACAATGATCAATCTGTTAACATCGACTATATATCCACCATAGTTCCCTAGTGGTTCTTCTGGTGGTGATACTAGTGAAGGTAATGGTGGATCCTTCATAGGATCTTGCTCGGGCTGCCCCATAAATGTTCCTGGAGGGACAAAAGATGAAGTTTGTTGTTGTGCAACTTAAGAGACTTGAGTCTCCAGAATTTTATTATGAGTGACAATAGACTCAACCTTAGTGCTCAATTGTCTAAGAACCTCATTTGTGTGGAGGTTTTGATTCTTAAAGTCATTCTTTTGATGATTTTTCATCATCACGAAGGTTTCCACAACTTTTTGGAAACTCGGTGGTCCCATAGCCTGTTAGGGTTTGTGTTTCTTATAAGAGAAGTTAAAGTGGTCTCTCCACCATGGGTTGTATGTGTTTGAATACAGATTATCGTGTTGATTATTGTTAAGATAGTTGACATTATCTTGGTACGTCCTCCAGCGAGGAATCATTTAACAATCATTGGCGGTATGTATGTTTAACTGTATACCTCACACTAGATGACCGTTAGGGTAACAGAAGTTACAGGAGTAGTAGGATTAGGTGTAGGTGGGGTAATGCTCAAATTTTCTAGTTTTTTATAGAGAGCACCTACATTGGCATTCATATGATCAAAAGGACTAATTTCATAAAGCCCCCTATTTTGAAGGGCTTTTAAGACAATTTCATACACTTCTAAATGAGTGGTGGTTCTTCGCCATATCCTCTATAAGATTATAGGCTTACGTCCTGAGGACTATTATTAGGGTGCCACCGGTGACACGCTGCAAGTGCACGATTGTGCAAAGTAATAAAAAGTTATCGAACCACAAAGACCAATGGCTTAAGTACTGAATTCCTTCTTATCAGTGTATATATAGTGAAATCAATAATATGAGTTTTGGTGAAAACAACTTATTTGTAAAATCACTTAAATTCCAATTGAGGCAAACATGACCTTGGGTTATGGTTCTCAGTCTAACACAGTCGCACAATCCTAGTCACTTCTATTACGAGAATTTCACATAATTTAAAGAAAATAGATAAATGTGGCAAATACCTGCTTTCGCCAAGCCATTGCCCTATCGATGATGAATGATTCGCCTTCTTTTTCCAAGGCATTACCCTATCGATGATGAATGATTCTTCTGCTTTCGCACAGTTGGATCATTCGTCAATGATTTGTTACTTTTACGCAACTATATATTTTTCTCAAATTCGTCCAAGCGCTTTCGTTGTATTGGACTCAGTTGTATAAAAACTTGTGCCTCGACATCGACACATATCCTTTCAGACTACAGTCGATACTTGAGAACATCATACTTTCGTATATGAGTCGGAATGCATAAACTCAGATTATAAAATAAGTTTAAACAAAAATTATCGTAATCGATATGTGATGGATTATACAAAAGGTTATAAGATGATCCCTATGACCCATAGTCCATAATGGATTACTCACTTATGGTAAGGGAAAACACAGTCATATCAATATTCATCATCAGATTCATAACAAAGAATTATAATGGACAAGAAATTGAATATAAAAGGAATAACAAAACCTTATTTTAAGTAAGCTTTGATCTAACTTGCTCCCTTGGAGACTTGAGTACAAAGGAAAAATAAAAACAATGTCAAAACCTTGTAGAAAAATACTTGGATCCAAAACTAATAAGATTATGAGTTTTATTGGAATTCTAAAACTTGAATAATATCTTTGGTTCAATGCATATTACATATAAATTAGAACAAATTGAATAATGCATAAGAGCAATAATCATTAAGTATCAATCTAAAAATTGAAAGAAAATAATTCGGTATCGCCCTCTTGCTACTTGCTATGGGCGTAGCAGGCCTCAGGTAAACGTACTAGGAATGCATCATGGGGAACCCTGGACGCTTCTACTGCTAAGTGTGGCCATAATAGCCCCCTGGTTTTAGTATGGGGAAATTTTGACTTTTGAAATCTTGCCTTATTTTGCTTATTTTTTATCCCTCTTTGTCTTGGATGCTCATTAGGCCCTAAAAATAGCAATAGCATACAACCAAAGCATAAAATATGGTAAATGGAAGTAAAACGATTAAAATGCGATGAAATACTAAGTGAAAATATTAGAAATAACGATACGAAAACCACTCATCAACTGGAAGTCACGTCAAGAGTCATCCTTGTGGAGTGAATGAGATCATTATAAAATGTGTGGACAATGAGCCACTTTTCAAGCCCATGAAATGGAACAACCTCAATAAATCCTTAAAATGATCTTGTGTATCAAATAATGATTCCCCGTCCTCTTTCCTAAAATTAGATATCTCACTCCTCACTTGTGTCATTTTATTCAGTGGAAAAAATTGTGCGGGAAATGTAGCTTTTTGTTGACCCCATGCAGTTATGGATTTAGCAGGTAAGAACTAGAGCCACTCCTAGGTTCTATCACTTAAAGATAAGGGAAATAGTCTAAGTCGAATAGCTTTTGATCAACATTGTTAACGTGCCACAAAATTTGACAAATATAAACAAGTGAAGGTTTGGGTTTTCTATGGCTAATCCCAATAACTTGTTCTAATGAACCATGCCCTCAACAGAGGTCTTAATCTAAAAATTATTTGGCCTAATGGGAGGATGGACTATTTTGTAGTGCGGTTGGGAATCTCGTAGTCCTTAAGGGGCTCGTATCTACTACCGGTTCAACCATTTGTTGATGTCTTAAAATTTGGCGCCTCCTGTGTAAGAAATGCTCGACCTCGTTTATAGAAACAGTCAAATGGAAATATCAAATCAAAACAATAAAATGTCGCAACGATAAAAATAGAAAATAAAAAAATAGTAAAATGTCTTAGTCTATATGGTGATAAAAATAAAATATCAATATCAAATTAATTTAGTTCCTGACAACGGCGTCAAAAACTTGACACGTCGCAAGTATACAACAATGCAAAGTAGTAAAATAGGTCATAGAATCTCATAGAAAAATTATTTGAATACTAATTTCTATCTTATCGGTGTAAAGCTAAAACAACCGAAATTTGAGTGTTTTCAGTTTTAACAAATAAAAATAACAAGTAAGGACTTATAATAACAAACAAAACTTAGGGTAGATGATATTTACCTAAACATATCTAAATGATCATCCGATTCTATTATGAGAAATAGACTAAGTTATAAAAAATAGATAAAAATGAAAAACACCTACTTTCGTCGGCGTGTTGTCTTGTCTAAGATGAAGAATTCATCCACTTTTATATGCTTGAATTATTCATCCAAAAGCATTTTTGCATAGCGGTAAACTAAAAAGTGAGACTTTATCAACTAAGTTTGAGACACTTTTTCCTCTCGTACTTGGTTGTCTAGAAATCCACTATCGGCTACCACAACATACCCTGTCAGTGTATGATCGGTATCTAAGTTACCTCTACTTTCATAAATGGTATATGTTTTAAAATCTCAAACTCTAAAATAACATATGTATCTAATTTATCACAATCAAACGATTGAGGATTTAAATACGATATGTCATGAGAGATGTCTCATTACCCTTTGTCCTTAATTGACTACTCACTCATGGTAAAATGTATAATTCCAATAATAATAATAATATAATAATAATAATAATAATAATAATAATAATAATAATAATAATAAAAATAAATAAATAAATAAAAATAAAGGAACCTAAATTAAATTGAATAGAATACTTGAATTAATTAAAATATCTAATTGAGAGAGTACAATAACTTGAATGGAAAATAAACTTGCTGAAAAAATATAGAATTTATGGCATAAGCTAAGGTATTTTTCTCCAAGGAATCCTAAGCTGCTTATACAAAATTATTACAATCAAGAGCCCTCAATTCACATAAGTGATGATAAAGAGCATTAAGATTTGTATTAGAACAATTCGGAATCATAAAAGGTTAGAAAAGTGTTAGAAAATATCAAAAGTTTGCAATTAAAATTGGGCCTAGCACAAGTGTGCTTCTGAGCGTAAGGTGATAGTGCAGCCTGATCACTCAAATTTGTATCGATTATTTAGTATAATTTCTGATCATTTATGTTATTAATTAACTTATTTCAAAAGATATTACGTAAGTTTTGTGTTTGTTTTGTAGACATTTAATTAAACACGACATTTGGAGGAAAAAATGCAAAAGGAAGCTTTTTGAACAAGAAACCATGGCAAAACAGAAGGAAAACAATAGAAAAATGCATTTCTGCATTTTACCTGTCAAACGATTGTCTCAACAATCAGACGACCGTCTCAAGGTTAGATGATCAACTCAAACTCCAAGTTGAGCGTCTCATAGCCAAGTTGCCCGTCTCAGAAACCAAACGTTCGTCTCAACTAAATTATGCAGAAACGTAAAATCCGTAACAGACGAAACGGAAGTCAAAATTAAATGAGATTTTTTTGTTCAAGCAGAGAAGTTTCCTCACCCCAGTCTACTCAGTCATTGCAACTCAGTCTCAAGCCCAATCAAAGTCCAAGGCTATAATTTCTCAACAAATCAAAGTCTAGATGCTATAAATAGCAGCCCCTGCTACTTGAATCAGACATCTCTTTTTCACCCGTCTCTTGCACTATTTTTCCTTCTTTAGTTTTTAAGTTTCTTTATTTTATGTAATAGTAATAGTTCTCCATATCGGAGGACTATTACAAATATTAGTTTTAGGATTCTTTCTTTTCCGTATTTTATTTTTCCGATTCGCATTCAAGAATTCAAGAGTTCAATATATGATTCAAGCATCAATTAATTGCAAGTTTATTTATTATGATTTATCTTTTTCACCTTCTTATTTAATCGCCTATTTATATTTTCATCGCCTTCTTATTTAAATTTATGAATTATGTTATCGTCTTTAGTTTATTATCGTAATTGCATATTTATTTTCCTGTCAATGTCTAGCTAAATAGTCTTGAGTCCGACGTATGAGGATCGTCGTTACCGACGGGACTCGGTAGAAATAATAGGTGCGAACTTATGATTAAAATTTTGTTTTGGTTTTAATTTCCAAGTTTAATTTAAATAGCTTTGTCACGAGAGTGAGAGGTTACTTAACACGGTTTTGTCACGAGAGTGAGAAATTAATTAAGGTTAGAACCGACACAACGAGAGCGTGGGGATCGAACCAGATAGGGGAAATTAGTCAACAAATCTAAATACAACGAGAGCGCTTTATATACGTTTAGGATAATATTAGCTTTCAAAATATATTTCTTAATTACCGAGTAAGCGAGAGCAAAATCTTGGGATTAGGAAGTATGACTTTAGTTAATACCGCGAGAGCGTGAGGCAGGGTTTTTAAGTCAATTTATTCTACGGAACTAAGTTATAATCTAATTAGTAACCGAATTCTACATAGTCCATCAGGAACACGAAATCCATATTCCGGTCTCTCTTTATTATCTGATTTTCTTAGTTTTATTTTAAGTTCTAGTTTTAGTTTCGTATTAATCAAACATCATTCGCCTTAGCTTTACAAAGTAACGACATAGTATAATAGGTTGACATTGGTCTCTGTGGGATCAATATTGTTTATTACTACGCGATAGATTATGCACTTGCAGTTAGTAACCGTTAGACTCAGAAAGTCGCGACCAAATTTTTGGCGCCGTTGTCGGGGACCAAAAGTCAATATTGTCATTCCGTTGTTGCACCGTATAGACTAAGGCATTTACTTTCTTCTCTCTATAACTATGTATCACCCAAACTTCTTCTATGATGACATCTCCCAGTATTTCGAGGAAACACACTCAAATTCTCCTTATGATTACTATCCCCAATATTTCGAGGAACCGCAAGAAGCCCATAATTTCAACCTAGAAATATTAATGAATGATCTCAATGTGAAGCTGACTCATGCCCAATATCTCTCGGAACCACACCCGAATCCCGTCCATGATCACCATTCCCAACACTTCGAGGAACAACAAGAGTCCGTTAATTCTAATATTGAGATGTTATTAGAAGACTTCAATGAAACAACAACTAATGTTAGGCTAGAATCGATGATGGAGCGCTTTGTGGAGGCACAAACTCTTCAGAATGAAGAGCTTAGAAGACAATATTTTGATACTCATGAAACTCTTAGGCAAATAAACACATTGGTCGAGTCCCTCGTGAATCACACTGAGGCATTAGAGACCCAAATCTTTCTACTTGCACTAACACCTATAGGACCTTCCCTGAGGAAATTGCGTATGTTATAACAACTGGTAGTGGAAATTAGCTCGAAATTCCTAAGGAGAGTGATTATGAGGTTGAGGAGAATGATTAAAAGGATAACGAGAGTTCAGGTGAGGAAAATCCACTGATATCATCTGAATGGGAGGTTGTCATAAAGGTAGAGGATGAAGCAATTACCGATACTCCTCCTTATACCCCACCATATCCTTTCTCGTATAAGTTTGCAGACTCCAAACCCAAAATGTATGCAGGGGCATTGGAAAATATCCACACTAAAGCACCTTTGTCTGAAGTCTTGCATAAAAAGAGAAAACCAGAGGACCTTGAAACTAGGGATATTATTAATCTTAAGCGGGTAAGGTTAACTTTTGAGGTGTTGTATGAAATAACTAAGCCCAAACTTGAAAAGCTAATACTTAACATAGATCCAGAATCACCACCATTTCAAAAGAGTAAACCACCCCATAGAAAGAAGAAAATAAAAGGTGAGGGATATATGAGATGGCTTGATAAATGGCCATGGAAACCGAAGAATCAACACTCCTAACCGTCGAGCTATCGACGTTAAACAAAACACCGCGTGGGTGGCAACCCACCAATTTTTATTTTAATGTTTTTATTTTATTTTTTTATCTGCAAAAAATAAAGAAATGTATCACTTGCTACATTTCAGCTACATTTAGGCTAAAGACCTATAAATGACAATCCCTTAAGTCGAGTTGGTGCCTATGGATATTCCTACGAATGTCGTTGCTGGTGGTGATACCAATGATGAGTATGATATGAGATGACATGTCTCTCCCGTTTGTAACTCATCTCCTCCTCTTTGTCTTTTCACACTGTCTAGTTCCACTTGCACATACCACACTACATTTCTAACAATTTTTGTAGGTACTTCCTTCGGAAACAGGCAGTATGAAGAGCAGCTTCCTGAAAAGTGAAGTTTTCGCAAATCCAAAAATCTCGTAGTATAAGACGCCGAAGCAGAAGCGTCCAGCTAAGGCAGGGACAACTAGGGAAGAGTCAGAGTGAATTTGGCCGTGGTGGCACGAAATGGCATACATACAGGTTCTATTTTTCCTTTTCCACATTTTATGAAAATATTGAGGATAATGTTTGGTTTAAGTGTGGGGGAGGAACGTTACCACTTTTATTTTTTCGTTTCTTGTTAGATTCAATATTTTCCAGCATGATTTTAATTTTTTGTTTATTTTCGTTGCATCTTTGCATGTGCTGTCAAGTTCTTATATGTGATTTTCATGTTTAACAATTTCCTATCCCCTTAAGCCTCACCAAATATTTTAAAAATAGAGTTTCTTTTTAAAATCTTAGGTTACAAAAGAAATTGAGGTTAAATTATGAGACTTGGGAAAATTCCGCAAGATCGGTATCGTCTTAACACCGTGAGCCTCCCAATTATGGAAATTGATTTGAGTACTTATTATGCCATAGCCTTAAGTTCTCGCCCTTTTAGTAGTCCCTTATTAGTTTATATTAGCAGTCAGCACCATCCTAAGCACACACTAAGTAGGAAGCCAATGCAAATAAGTGTATGATCTCAAGGTTAAAAGGATGAATTAAGAGAAAAAATGAATGAATGAATAGAAATGCTCCTTCTAAGTTAGGTGGTCCTTACCCGATCATTTAGCCCAACGATGTAAAATTCTTTATTTTATTGATATGAGAAAAAAATGATGAAAATGAGATCACAGTCACTAACAGGCTATCCTACCATGAGTGTGAAAGGATAACGGGCTTAATGTGATTGCACCCAAATGAAAAGGGATGAAAGAAGGATGAGTGAATTAGACTTAGGTATAATGACATGATTCAGATTGGTTTGTATAGAAGGAAGGTTGATGACCGCAAAAGAGAAATTGCGTTGTTACGATATCCTTAGTGTGTGATCAAGTACCTATCGATACAAACTTAACCGAAGTAGAGTTGGTAGCCTAGGACGAGTATTTTGTTGAACTACTTTTCTTATGAGACATAGTTTGCTGGAGGACAAACAAAGGTTTAAGTATAAGGGGAATTTGATCACTCGAATTTGTATCAATTATTTAGTATAATTTTCGATCATTTATGTTATTAATTTATTTATTTCAAACAACATTATGCGAGTTTTGTGTTTGTTTTGCAGACATTTAATTAAACCCGATATTTGGAGGCAAAAATGCAAAATGAAGCTTTTTGAACAAGAAACCATGGCAAAACAGAAGGAAAATAACAGAAAAATGCATTTCTGCATTTTACCTGTCAAACGATCGTCTCAACAATCAGACGACCGTCTCAAGGCCAGACGATCAACTCAAACTCCAAGTTGAGCGTCTCATAGCCAAGTTGCATGTCTCAGAAACCAAACATTTGTCTCAACTAAATTATGCAGAAACGTAAAATCCGTAACAGACGAAACAGAAGTCAAAATTAAATGAGGTTTTTTCGTTCAAGCGGAGAAGTTTCCTCACCCTAGTCTACTCAGTCATTGCAACTCAGTCTCAAGCCCAATCAAAGTCCAAGGCTATAATTTCTTAACAAACCAAAGTCTAGAGGCTATAAATAGCAGCTCCTGCTACTTGAATCAGATGTCTCTTTTTCACCTGTCTCTTGCACCATTTTTCCTTCCTTAGTTTTTAAGTTTCTTTATTTTATGTAACAGTAATAGTTCTCCACATCGGAGGACTATTACAAATATTAGTTTTAGGATTCTTTCTTTTCCGTATTTTATTTTTCCGATTCGCATTCAAGAATTCAAGAGTTCAATATATGATTCAAGCATCAATTAATTGCAGGTTTATCTATTATTATTTATCTTTCTTTCCTTCTTATTTAATCGCCTATTTATATTTTCATCGCCTTCTTATTTAAATTTCTGAATTATGTTATCGTCTTTAGTTTATTATCGTAACTACATATTTATTTTCATTTCAATGTCTATCTAAATAGTCTTGAGTCCGACGTATGAGGACCGTCGTTACCGATGGGACTCGGTAGAAATAATAGGTGCGAACTTATGATTAAAATTTTGTTTTGGTTTTAATTTACAAGTTTAATTTAAATAGCTTTGTCACGAGAGTGAGAGGTTACTTAACATGGTTTTGTCACGAGAGTGAGAAATTAATTAAGGTTAGAACCGACACAGCGAAAGCGTGGGGATCGAACCAGATAGTGGAAATTAGGCAACAAATCTAAATACAGCGAGAGCGCTTTAGATACGTTTAGGATAATATTAGCTTTCAAAATATATTTCTTAATTACCGGGCAAGCGAGAGTAAAATCTTGGGATTAGGAAGTATGACTTTAGTTAATACCGCGAGAGCGTGAGGCAGAGTCTTTAAGTCAATTTATTCTACGGAACTAAGTTATAATCTAATTAGTAACCGAATTCTACATAGTCCATTAGGAACACGAAATCCATATTCCGGTCTCTCTTTATTATCTGATTTTCTTAGTTTTATTTTAAGTTCTAGTTTTAGTTTCGTATTAATCAAACATCATTCGCCTTAGCTTTACAAAGTAACGACAGAGTACAGTAGGTTGACATTGGTCTCTGTGGAATCGATATCTTTTATTACTACGCGATAGATTGTGCACTTGCAGTTAGTAACCGTTAGACTCAGAAAGTCGCAACCAAGTTTTTGGCGCCGTTGCCGGGGACCAAAAGTCACTATTGTCATCCGTTGTTACACCGTATAGACTAAGACATTTACTTTCTTCTCTCTATAACTATGTATCACCCAAACTTCTTCTATGATGACATCTTCCAGTATTTCGAGGAAACACACTCAAATTCTCCTTATGATTACTATCCCCAATATTTCGAGGAACCGCAAGAAGCCTATAATTTTAACTTAGAAATATTAATGAATGATCTCAATGTGAAGCTGACTCATGCCCAATATCTCTCGGAACCACACCCGAATCTCCTCCATGATCACCATTCCCAACACTTCGAGGAACAACAAGAATCCGTTAATTCCAACATTGAGATGTTATTAAAAGACTTCATCGAAACAACAACTTCATTGTATTAAATAATTATATAAAAAGAGATAATAATATTTGTTATGATTTACTCATTTTTTTCAAAAATATAAATATTTTGTACCATCCATATAAATATCATATTTCTTAATTTGTATCCTCTAATCATCTTTTCATGCAACATCTGAGTTTTACTGTTGTTCTGGATTGTGTGAGAATTTCATCCTGTGTTCAAGAAACACTGAAAATTAAATTTAAAAAATGAGATGATGAAAGGAAAGCACTTGAAAAAAAATGGTTCTTAAGAAATTGTTGAGAGGTCAGGAGGCAAAACAACCGGGTAGATGGATATGCATTTAATTTTAAGATGAGCCTAATTAAAATGTAAATAACAACATGTGTATTGTTTACATTTATTAACAATATTTATATTAATAATGTAAATATTTTATTATATAATATGAGGCTTATTAAATTTAAATTTATCAAACAAGTTAATGTTAATATTATATATAAACACTTGTTAAATGATTTAAAGCGACTGTATTATATATTTAAAGTAAATAAAAGCTTATCTAATATTAATTATTAATAATAGAATCTAGATCTATATTCTAACAAAACAAGATGATGTTGCAGTATAGCAACACCACAAGAACAAATGTTTAAGTAGTAGTAACGACATAAATAAATGGAAGCAAAAGATGCCACGTGTCATTTCCTCAATCTCCCTTTCAACGGCTACCGAAAAACCTGCAATGACCAATCACTCACACTTTACATTTACCTGCCACTTCTTATCGCTCTCCCTTTTTATCTCTCCTACCTATTTGCTTATCTTCCTTTTTCTCCATTTCATTCATTATTCTTCACCCTTTTTGCCATCACCATGTGTTTTCTTCACCATCTCCAAACCAATACCTACATTTTTCTCAATATTTCTCACATGCAAATATATATATAAACTATGCCATGATGGAATGGCCTAAATTCTAACTTCCATATTTTGTATACTTGTTTCTTCTTGTGCAATCTTCATGCAAAAATATTTTTGTTTGTTGGAGTGATTGAAATATTATGTAATGGAACAAAAATGGCACCAGGGAATTATTGCAGCTCTCAGGTAGTAGCTATGTTAAAAGGTGGTGACTGTTCCATGGAGGATCAAAATGATGATACTTTGGGGAATTTGAATCAGAATATTGTTGGCAAACCTCCCAGGGATCATTCTGTTAGTATGCGTCATTGCACCAGCTCTTCGTGGTTGGCTGATTCGGTTAGTATCATAACCATTCATTTTTTTTTACCATTTCACGAATCAAAACGACAAAGTCTGAATGCCAGAGTATCTACCAACCATACCATTGTGCTCGTATAGTTAACTAACAACTATGGTTTATTTTATATTGTGTCTATATAGGAATCAAATATTAATAATGTTGGCATTAAATCAAACACAGAAGATAAATCAGAGTTTCCTCTTGTATTAAGATCTGGAAGTTGTTCTGAGAGAGGACCAAAACAATACATGGAGGATGAGTTTGTATGTGTTGACATTATTCTTGAATGTAAATGTGTTGCTCAACAACTAGACCTTCCATCTCCATCAGCATTTTATGGGGTATGTATATTTCTTCCTAAGTTGAGTAACCTTGTTCAGTTGTTCATGGAGATTGTGTAATATTGATTTATATGCAGATATTTGATGGACATGGTGGTGTTGATGCCGCATCATTTATCAAAAAGAACATGTTCAACTTTATAATTGAAGATTCTCAATTCCCATCTAGCAGTAAGAGAGCAGTTAAGAATGCATTTATGAAGGCTGATCATGCATTTAGAGATGCTGGTACACTTGATAGTTCTTCGGGAACCACGGCTCTAATAGCCCTTGTCTTGGGAAGGTAAGGTCAAATACCTAACTACCATTTATACTTCTTCTTTTTTTTCCGGTTATCACCACCGGTTTAGTCCGGTTCGGGGTCAGTTCTGGCATCAAGTGGTTTCAGTCCCCTCCCGTGGTTCTCTCTACCAAGTCCAGTGCCAATCACCGCTGTAAATATTAGCTAACTTGTTATGTTACAGGGCCGTGCTGGTTGCGAATGCAGGAGATTCACGCGCGGTATTAGGGAAACGTGGCCGGGCAGTTGAACTTTCTAAAGACCATAAACCAAATTGCACATCTGAAAGACTAAGAATTGAAAAACTAGGTGGTGTTATCTATGATGGATACCTAAATGGACAATTATCAGTGGCACGTGCACTAGGAGATTGGCACATAAAAGGTTCAAAAGGTTCAAAAAGTCCCTTAAGTTGTGAGCCAGAGCTAGAGGAAATTGTCCTAACAGAAGAAGATGAGTTTTTGATATTAGGTTGTGATGGATTATGGGATGTTATGAGTAGTCAATGTGCTGTTACAATGGTTAGGAAGGAACTTGTGCAGCATAATGATCCTAACATATGTGCTAAGGTACTTGTTACTGAGGCACTTCAAAGAAACAGTTGTGATAATCTGACAGTTGTTGTGGTTTGTTTCTCTGAGGATCCACCTTCTAAAATTGAAATTCCTAGATCACATAGGAGAAGGAGTATTTCTGCTGAAGGTCTTGATCTTCTCAAAGGTGTTTTGAATGGTAGATGAATGGATAAGATTTTATTAGAGATTTGTACAGATTGAGTTGTTGGGTGCTCATACTAGAAGAGATATGCCTCATCAATAAGTCTCTTTTAGGAGAACTAAAAAGTAAATTAGATCATTTTATTTTTTATGTTTCTTACTTCTTATTAGGTTGTCTTTCACTTTTTTTTTGAGTTTATTATTGTATATTTGTAAGGAACACTCAATTTTGTTCTATCATGATGTCTTAAACATGCTTTTACTTTTATAGTTATAATTACTCCATCCATTCTAAAACATTTCTCATCATTGTAAGACAAGTTTATTTCAAGATAAATGTGCTTTTGTTTTTTCAATGACTATTATTTATTTTCTGTCTTCATATTGATCACACAAGTTATATTTATAATGGTGTTATAACAAATCTAATATATATATATATATAAAATCTAAAGTACCTGGTAATTACATCTTAATCTCTCTGATTAAAAGGTTAATTTGACTTATTTAATAGGGTTAACTTTGGTAATGCAATTTTTAAAGGGTTTTGGTTCATTTGGCAATAAATGCAACTGATGTGGCACATTCACATAATAAGTTGTTTTTCTATTTTTTTTTTTTTAATTTTAAAAATTGATGTTACAGCCTACAAAATATTGGTTTTAAAAATAGAAGGTCTAAGGTCTCCATACATTTCATCCTTCATATTCACATTGGTTATTCAAAAGACACTTTGAAAGTTGAAATTAACATTAACTATTAACTTTTCTTTAACTTATGATAAGTGTATTTCATTAACAGATGATCAACTTATTTCTTACATGGTTTGGATGTTTGGGGAAGGCATTGTCATCGAATACGATTGTTGAACCGAAGCGCATACCATTTGTTCTTGGAATGGATGCTATTAAGAAGGTTGCTATTGAAGTTGGAGCTTACGGATGCACTGGCAGTGGTTCTAGATCTACTGTTGTTGCTGACATGGATGATGAGGAAAATGGACGCTTTATTGGTGAATAACTGGTTCTAGATCTACAGTCGCACACTCAACCACCTTGGTTTTCTCCTCGAGTATAGCTTCTTCTCTCATTCCACTTTTAACCGCTTTACTTCGATCATCTTCTTTACGCTTTTATCTCTTTCGTTTCTCAGGGAAAATGAAGAACATCTTGACTTCGATGTCCTACAGCATCTCGATGATCCTGATCTTCACCTTGGATCGGTTCGTGTTTTGAAGCTATACAATAAAATCAAGGAAGTGCTTCATATTCTCCAATGTCCTAAGAAATTTCACTTGGGCGATCTTGCCCTACCCGAGCCTTCTCGGACCGAGTACTTCCTCGGGGCTTTTCTCAATTTCTTAGTCGACAGGTTACTCCCATTTCTTCAATTACTTATGCAAACACAAAGAAAACCCCTAAACATGACCTAATTGTAAATGTTTTGACATCAGGGATGTAAGAATGAATTCCATATCGGAAATTGTAGAGGAAGTCAGCACTTTAGAACAGAAGATTGTGGATATTGAAGAGAATAACATTGCGCAGGTTCATAATAGTGAATGTTTTCTATTTTATTTTTATGTGTGTTGGTATTGGTGTTTCATTCATTGCTTTTCATTTTGTTTGGTTGTTATAGTTGAATTTCGAGATTGATGAATGCAAGCAAGCACGAGAAAGGGAGATGCCTTTAGTTCAGGAGGTGGATAAAAACGTTAAAGAGTTGAGACAAACTGTTTCAGACATGAATAACAAACAGATGACCTTGAGGACTAATTTGAAGAAATTGAAGGAGAGGATTGAGGAAATGGATGATAAGGTGATAATAATTTGGCGTGTCATTTCGTCTCATTTTTTAATAGGTTTACCTGTACTAAACATTGTACCTTGGGACATAGATTTCTTCATTCAAACTGATTCAGGTGATATTGATATGGTGCCTTATTCTTCTGGAAGAAGTTCAATTCCCAACTGTGTGCCATGTACTAAAGGAGGCTTATGGTGAGATTCATCCCTCCCTTTTCAAAGTATTTTTAAGTGGAGTGAATTAAAGAGATGTACACTCACAATATGGTATGCCAATATACTGATATCTTGCTGGTCTTGATCTTTTGTGGCTTTTATTGCTACTGATATCGCGCTATTTTCTCATTGTACTGATAGGTGAATTTTGTTTTTTAATTTACTTTCAGGTAGCATTGTTGTTGCTGGTGCTGGCATTGAGCAAAGAAGTGAGACACAATGGTCAAAGACATCTTAAGTGCTGAAACACCCAGTAGGTCCCACATGGAGGTTGATGATGATGTCTTTGGGCATGCAGTAAGTCTCTTCATTCCCTCTCCAGCCTCAAACTTTTAATGTTCCATATACTTTAATGCTATCGTCTTTACTTGAAATTGATAATGCTGGTCTGGTATGTTGTTCTCTCATCCCTGTCAATGGATTGTTCATTCTAACACAATATGTTCTCTCATCTTTACTTGAAATTGATAATGCTGATAAGGTACTAGATTAATGGTTCATTGACTCAATTTTATTATTTTCCTTCTTTAGTTTGATAATCTAAAGCAAACACATATTATATGGCTAATTCAAATGTTTGAGTTGTATACTATATATTCCTTATTTGAAATGCGGGACATAAGAAATGATCCAAACCCTGGCCAATGGATCGGTATAATGAAATTTATGATATTTGTTGTTGCAGGAAACAAATGAGCAAGTTCCTATTGTTGGATGCTCCAGGCTTATAGACATTCCAATGAGCAACTGCATCAACTGCGGCATCAACAAAGTATTTGTATTGACACAGTTCAAATCGGCATCCCTTAACTGTTATTTCTCTCACAAATATTTTTGAAATGGTATCAACTTTGGAGATGGATATGTAGAGGCATGTATCAAGGAATTGGTTGCTAATTGTCAATGTAGAGGTATGCATCTCCAAGGAAGAGCAATTCCCATTGTTTGTAGAATTTATGCTTGTGGTTCATTTTCTGAATCAGTTTACATGTTCTATAATTTTATGTATTATTAAATCTTAATTAATTGGAATTTTTAGCGTTTGTTAAAGATAGTTGATCCCTTAAATGACTTTCAATTCTAAGCTATCACTTTTCTGTTTCCTTTCTACATGTTATACTGATAACAATTGGAATTAGATGTTGATGTCAGAATTAGATGTTGATCCCTTCAGTGTGTTTCTCAGTTGAAACAAATACATATGACATGTTGTTTTATTGGAATATGCAGTGGTGACTCACACTTTCTATCGGCACGTGGAGAGTGTAGTTATATTATAAAATAACACTATTAAATTCAATATTCTATTATCTACATACCTCATTGGTTTATTGGTTGTTGTTATAACTTTGTTTTTCTTATTTAATCAACAGGATAATCCCTACCTTAAGAATGCCCTACTGGATCTGATCCAAGCAAATTCTCTGATGATGCACATCAATATGTTTGGCAAAAAGTTGCTTGATAAGGCCGACAAAGAATTGCGAAATATATAAACATGGTCTGATGCCTACAATGTGTAACCCTTTTTATCTATCTCCTTTTTCTGGTGGTGTGCATTCCATATAGTCTTGGAGCACTTATCGACGCGCAAAATACATTATCTTTTTTAGGTACATTGTATATACGTACATTCCTGAGAAACCAATTAATACGTACATTGCTGAGAAACCAATTAATACTCATTGCATGGCATATAAATACATTGTTGCCTCAAAATACATTGTCTTTTTTAGGTACATTGTATATTTATTTCTCTGCAATGTCAAGCTATAGTCTATCAGTATTACCTCGCTGTTGAGAATATGGTGGAATACAGTTGTTACTGGTTTCAATAAGTATGGTTATATCTGTATACAACATGCTGATTATATTGAAATTTGAAAGTTGCATATGAAAATTACTAGCTATCAGTTGTATCTACACATATTGCATGGAAAGTTCATGTTCTAGATTGCAGCTTCTGCAATGAATATCATTGTGTCAGCTCAAGTGTGCTTGATTTCATTCTATTCTTATTCAAATTTAAAAAAATAAAATTATTGCATATTAAAATACATTTAAATCTAAATGTGCTTCTAAATGTGCTTCTGTATTACTTCGATGGCTTAAAAAATAATTGATTTTGAAAAAAGAAAATTTATTAGAATCGATTTTAATAAAATTGAAGATATTATAATTGATTTATATTTATATATAATTATAGAAGTATTTATTGGAAAGTTTTTATTGCCAATTTTGAAAGAATAATTATCAAAACAATAATAAATTTTACTACAAATAGAAAAGAAAATAAGTAATCTAATATATCTAATATATTCTAATATATATATATATATATATATATATATATATATATATATATATATATATATATATATATATAAATCTAAAGTACCTGATAATTACATCTTAATCCCTCTGATTAAAAGGTTAATTTGACTTTTGGTAATGCAATTTTTAAAGAGTTTTGGTTCATTTGGCAATAAATGCAGTAGATGTGGCACATTCACATAATAAGTTGTTTTCCTATTTTGTTTCTCTCTTTTTTCTCTCACTATCATTAATTCTTTTTATCACTACCAATAACTTTCTTTCCCTCCTTTTAGACATAGAGAAGGAAAATAAGATAAAAACTAACAAATCTGATTCAAAAATATATTATGCTTTTTAAGTTCTAAAAACATAAAAGTTGACAAGCCCAGTAGATATTTTTGTCATGGACACTATGGAATTTTCATTGCAGATTCAAAGTTGACAAACCCGATTTAAACATATTCGATTTTGCAAATTTTTTATTTATTTAATAAGTGGACAATTTTTAATTTATCTAATTTGTGTAATTTATCTAATTTGTGTAATTTACATTTAACATTTCAATTCATTAATAGCATCTATTTTAATATAAATAAATCATTGAATTTTTAATTAGAATTATAAATTCAAACTAAATAATTTTTACAAATGTATATTTAAACATATTCGATTTTGCAAATTTTTTATTTATTTAATAAGTGGACAATTTTTAATTTATCTAATTTGTGTAATTTATCTAATTTGTGTAATTTACGTTTAACATTTCAATTCATTAATAGCATCTATTTTAATATAAATAAATCATTGAATTTTTAATTAGAATTATAAATTCAAACTAAATAATTTTTACAAATGTATATTTAAACATATTCGATTTTGCAAATTTTTTATTTATTTAATAAGTGGACAATTTTTTTGTTCATTATAATAATTATTTATTTTTTAATTTTATTTCAAGTTCAAAATTGATTTTTTTAAAAAAAATAGAGTTTTATTTACAACAAAATATCAGACAAATATATTAATAAAATCTAATCAATAATTATCATCTCATCATAATTTTATTTATATCATTATAGAAAATTGTTTATAAAATCTAATCAATAATGATCAAATTATCATTTTGAGTTAATACCGATAAAGAATGTTTTATTCACAAGATTCTTTGTATTCTACAAGGGTAATGATAATGATATCACGATTTAATATTTTCTTACAATACCAAAACTTCTAAAATGCACAACTATTTATGTCATTAGAATTTATAGAATCTTATAATCATTACACTATCTTTTATTTATTTCTTTACCAACTATCTCACGTTTCCAAAAACAAAATCTCTGCCTTCTAAGAGTTTGATACATCCTTTTTACGTTTTCCCAAAAGTCTCTGTATTCCAATACTTATGAAATAAAAGTTAAACACAATCTGAACATTTCAATTTTTTAAGTAGATAATTAATGTATTTTATGTTTAATAAAAATACGATTTTTTTCAATAAATAAATTATTAATTTTATTAAAAACCTATTTCTCCAAAAATGTCACTAAGTAATCAATAAAGTCAATTTATTTTATTAAACGCTAGGTTTTGATTTTTTTATTTATTTAAGGGAAATATTCAACTAATTTAGATTTTTACATTTCCAATTCAATAAAGGCGTAATAAAATTGTTTTTATTTTTTTTATTAAATAATAATAATAATAATAATAATAATAATAATAATAATAATAGTAATAATAATAATAAAATATATAATTTGTTGATAATAAAATATATTAGAAGTTTTGATTTCTTTATCATATAGAATTTTTAATTGTTATATAATTTCTAATGTCTTAAATAATATTAATAAATTTTTTATAAATACTACTGAGATCTTTATAGCTTGAGATTCAATAATTGTCATTAAATTATTAATTAAGAACATTTTTTTTATCTTTCTAAGATGAAATTAGAATTCAAGAAATCAAATTTAGTGTCTTCTATTTGATTTATTGATTTAATTAAATTTTTATTTATGTTGATTCTCTGCATAAATTGAAAATAAGAAAGAAAAAGAAATATATGAAACAATCACGAAAAAGGCTATAAATATCTATTTTTTTTAAGAAACATGAAAAAATTATGATCGTTAATATATAAATTTCTTATGAAAAAACAAATATTTGTCATTATGGATGTCACATACTTAAATTATATTTATTATAATTTTAGATTTAAAATAAATTATAATAATTCTGTATTATTTTCAATAAAATTTAAATTACTTTTAATATTAAAGAATATTATTTTAATTTTATTATTTAAAATTAAAAATTCATTTTATAATAAATTGGTCAAGAAAAAATAATAAATTAAAAATAATATTTGAAAAATTCAAATGAAATACATATAATAAACAAGATTATGAGTCTGTATGTGACAACTATTTGTTTTTCCTTTATTTGTATTGTTGATACATATAATAAAATATTGGAGTAGATTTATTAATATATTTTATTTATATAAGGAATATTGTATATAATAATTAATTGTGGTTGTTTGTATTTACAACTTATTAAGGCTCAACGTAAATAATAATTAATTGTGGTTATTTGTATTTAATTTATAGTAACTTTTATTGTAGGTTTGTAAAAATTGTAAATATGATATAATAAGAACGCTCAATGTAAATAATAATTAACGTGTTTGTATTTAATTTATAGTAACTTTTATGGTTATTTATGATTATTATAACATTTTTTTAAAATATATTTTTTTTGTATAATATATCTAATCATTATTTAAATCAATTTATTATTTTATATATAAATTTTTTAAATAATTAATAAATTCACCTATGATTATCATAACACTTTATTTTAATGAAAAATAAAATTTTATTTCTATCATTATAATTAATAAAAAAATAAATTTTTATTAAAGGTTTATCTAATTTTTATCTACACTAATAAATGTTAAATATTAATTTTAAATTTATTTTATTTTATAATTTTATTTGTTAATTTGATTCTAAATAAATAATTTAAAAAATGGTATGACTTTATATGTTATAAGTATTTATATTAGTAACAGAAAATTTGATGGGATCTGTCATATATTTTAAGATACCAGTGTAGATATTCATTTAAAACTGAAATTTGACGGAAAGCTGTCATATATTGTAGGTTTGTAAAAATGGTAAATATGATATAATAAGAATGATTTAAAACTTATATTTGATGGGAAACTTTTATAGATTTTAGGTTTGAAAAAATTAACTAATATTTAAAAGATAATGTTATTTGAATTGGAAACATGATTTTATTCATGGTTGTAATTTTAGATTTACTCATCTGAATTCAACTGAGTTTTATTAATGTTAATTACTGAAATTACAAACATGATCCATACATGATCCATGGGTAGACGTGAACGTATCTACTACATATCAGCTGTAGACTGACCATTTTAATGTTAATATATTAAATCTATAAGATACCAGTTGTAGACTGGTCATTTGAATTTTATTTTTCATACATTGAATGATATTTTTTATTTGGTTACTCTGGTCAGTTGTTAATATATTTGAATACCATAGGTAAGAAGTCTTAATTTTGTTACTCTGGTCTGGTCCGTTATTAATATATTTGAATTGTATTTGTAATTATCCATATTAATATTGTTGGATTTATTAACCTATTTAATTGGTTACTCTGCACAAAATTTAAACCCTGAAAAATGGCAGAATTGACAAGTGATGTGTGAATAGAGACACGCACGGGTATCCCACTAGTATATTTAATATTTAATGAATAAACATTAATGTAGTAAGTATACTACTTTAAGAATACTAATAATCATTGTACAATTAAAATAATATATGCAAGTTTACTTAATTATAACAATCCAAAAAAATATATTCTACCTCAAATATCTAGAGACAAATGTAGTTTCAACTACTAAACGTCGTCTTAATCATTATTAGTGGTAATGTCATCAACATATCAACATAAGTAAGTTAGTAGAGGCAAATGGTTGGTGAAGAATGCAAAAAGAAGATATATTTTTCAACATCACTTTTAATCATGTCATACTCTTGAAGCATTGTGTTTAAACCATATAAATCAAACATGGGGAGATCATTTCAATTCATAAGTAGATCGACAAAGTCGTTAGATGGGTGAGAAGTGTTAGTGTAATTGCACTTGTACTTAGTGAAGAGAAATAGAGAATATGCCAGATGTGGGAGAAGATGTCTAGGACATGTGGGAGAAGAGTTTTCATTATTATTGGAGAAATTAGTTTTTTAAAATGAAACTTAACACATCACTTATATACAAATGTTGTGTGACTTGTAATTTAAGTAACTGACTTAAATAACTACAAACTAACTAACTAACCACCTTCTAACTTCTTTAAATGGGTCGACTAACAACATACTCGCTTATAATTCATTCTAAGTATTACAATAAAACATCAAAACAATCTAATTATTGGATTGAACCACTTCTAGTTTTTGCTTAAGAGACAAAAATTTGTCAACTTTATATACTTTGGTAAATATGTCAGTCAATTGAGATTCACTTGAAAAATTATTTACTTCAAGTTTTCCTTGAGTCACTTACTCCCTCAAGAATCGAAATTTGGCTTCTATGTGCTTGCTCCTGCCACGAAGAACAAGATTCCTTACCAAGTTGATAGTTGGCTTGTTATCCAATTGAAGAACAAGTGGTTATCTAATTGTAAACTTCAAATCCTTTGGCACTAATTCAATCTAGGTTTCTTGGCATGCTGCATAGGATCCTGCTATGTATTCAAATTCACATGAAGACAATGCCGGAAGTGGTTACTTCCTAGAGCACCATGAGATCGATTCTCCAAAAACCTTAAAAAAATAGTTTGTTGTACTCCTTCTCTCAGAGTTATCTCCACACCAATCAGAGTCTGAATAGCATGTGATTACTGCATCATCATCACTCGTGTTGATAGAAAATAAGAAACCACAATTCATGGTTCTATTTAGGTACCTTAGAATTCTCCTTGTAGCTTTCACGTGCGATACCTTTAAAGCATCCATGTATTTGCTTATTAAGCCAATTGCAAAGCTTATGTAGGGCCTGCTATTGCATAGGTATCTTAATGAGCCTAATATCTGCTTAAATAGGGTTGCATTGACCTTGTCCTCATATCCATTCTTCACAAGTTTCAAGTTTTATTCAATAGGTGAAGTTGTAGGTCTATATTCAAGCATGTTAAATCTCTTAAGAACTTCTTTGACATACTTCCTTTGATACATAATCATACCTTTTCCAATTCTTTGAAACTCCATGCCTAAGAAATAAGATAGATCTCCCAAATATGAAATTTCAAATTCCTTCATCACCAGCTTCTTGAACTTGTCTAGATCTTTGATATTGTTTCCAGTGACCAACAAATCATCAACATATAGAGAGATGATTATTATTCACCTCCTTTGGACTGCACATATACACCATATTCAAATCTACATTTGGTAAAACCCAATTCCACCAAGTATGAGTTAAATTTCTTGTTCCATGCCCTTGGTGCATGTTTAAGGCCATAAAAGGCTTTGTGCAATCTATACACCATATTTCTTTATATTCTTTCACAAAACTTAGAGGTTGTATGATATAGTCCTATTCATCTAATGGTCTATTTATAAATGTGGATTTCACATAAAGATGGTATGTCAACCAGTTTTTCTCAAAAACTTATTCCATGCTTCATTTTTCAAGGATTCAATACGGTTAATAGATTATGCATCAACTAGTAAGGCAAAATGAACAAGATATTTATCCCCGGTAACTTCATTGTCAGCAATCACCTCACAATCTTCTAATATTATTGGTAGCATCCTTATTCTCCGAGGCCTCTGAATAACCATAAGTACATCTTCATGCAATTCAATTGGTATAACATTTTCTTCTTATTCTTCTGAATTTTCATCTAACCCTAAGTTCAACAAAGGTTTACTACTTGTATTATTTGATTTCTAATTACATGCTTCATTTTCATTAGTAATAATGTCTCTATTAATTATAATCTCCTCACTTATTGGATTAAACAATCTATAAGCACCATTTTTGTGTTAGCCAACCAAAATCATGGTTTCATTATTGTCATCCAGCTTTTTCCTTCTAGCATCATGCACATGTTTGTATCAAACTAAGCCAAACTTTTTAAGGTAATTCAAATATGGTTTCTTTCCACTATATACCTCTTCTGGAACCTTATACTTTAATCTCCTTAACGAACATCTTTTTAGAACCTATGTAGCAATAATAACTACTTCACCCCATAATGAGTTACGTATGCTTTTTTGCTCTAGCATACACCTATCCATATTCAGGATACTTCTATTATGCATCTTAGTTATATCATTATATTGATTGGTATATGGAGATGTCACTTCATGATCAATTCTATTATGAGCATACAATTCTTCAAATGTCTTGGAGCTATACTTTCCTCCACCATCTTCTTCTCACTTTGATTTTCTATAATCTACTTGAAGGTTTTATTCTTTGACAAAGGAGACCTCAAAAGAAACATGTTGGTTGATCAAAAAGCTAAAAGCTTCATTTTTCATCATTATTGAGAATCCTTTCTCAATAAGCTGACAAACACTCAACAAGTTACACTTCATGCTTGACACATATAACACATCTTCAATTATGGTTGACTTACCATTGCTCCTTGTGATCACCATGTTACCTGATCTTTCTTCCTGTGGTGATCTATCATCTGGAAGTCTCATCTTTATCCTTCTCGAGTTATCAAATTTGATCAATAATGACCTATTACTTATCATGTGATTTGAACAACCTGTGTCTAAGAACCATGTTTTGGAATCTGAACCTTCATCAAAAACTGCAGCCATCAACTCCATATTTTCATAACCATTTGAATCTTCATGTGTTATGTTTACCTCATTGGCATAATTACTTTTTGAAACTCTCTTTTATTTGTTGTACCAAAAATATTTGGCCATGTGACCCCATTTATCACAATTAAAACATTGAATCATCTTCTTATCAACATTTCCTTTAAATGAGAAATAACCCCTTCTTTTAGAAGATCCGGTTTTATCATTATTTGATTGTTTTTTAATATGAGACCATGGACCCTTCTAGTTATTATTTTTGTCAAAACTCCCTTTGAATTTTCCAGTTCCACCATGCCCTTTATAGCCTATTGAATTGCCACAATAACATGATCAAATTGAGAAGTCAAAGTTCACTTCACCAGTTCAATGGTCATTCTATCTCTCATGGTTTCACCGCACCCTTTCATCAAGTGTACAAGATTTTGTACATTGGACACATATGCTACAACTTTCTTCGTCTCTCCCATATGCAGTAATTCATACTCCCTACACAATAATTGTAGTTTCACACTTTTAGTCTTCTCACCTCCTTCGTAATACTTACAAGAACATCTCATGCTTATTTTGCAAATTCAACATGAGCTATTCGGTCAAAATTTGCACCATCAACTGCAGATTAGATGCAATAAAATGCCCTGTAATCTTTCTTCTTAACATCTTTGTGATAATTGCATTGAGCTTTAGCTGCATTCACTGCAAGCTCATCCACGCCATTAGTGACTACCTAAAGGGTTCCTAAAATCCAAACAAATACTTTATTTGTTTGCTCCAACGATCCCAATTCTTGTCATCAATAACATGAAGGGAATGGGGAATGCCATTACTTCCATTCATCATTGATAAACCTGCCAAAAATCATTGCCCTAGAGGTGACAAATATCCTTCTAAACTAGAAGCTCTGCATACCACTTTGTTAGTGCAACTACATTTAGTGAAAAGAAATAGAGCATATGCAAGATGTGGGAGAAGATGTCTAGGACATGTGTGAGAAGTGTTTTTATTATTATTAAATAAGTTGGTTTCTTTAAATGAAACTCAACACATCACTTATATACAAATGATGTGTGACTTGTAATCCAAGTAATCGACCCAAATAATTACTAACTAACTAACTAACCAGATTCTGACCATCTTAATAATTACTAACTAACTAACCATATTCTGGCCATCTTAAATAAATTCACTAACAACAAGAAGCATCCCTAATAATGAATCTTCGTGGTTGCATCATGTACACCTCTTGTACCCACCGTGTAGGAAGATATTTTTATGTACGGTTGATGAAGACACAAAATATGAATAATAGAGATGACAAGAAAAAAGAGGAATGCATGATTTTGGAAATTTGAGATAAGTTATCTCTATGGTCCATGTCAAATATTTGTGAGTATAATTTGACACAGTGTGATCTTTTAGGCATTCATTATTTCTACTATGCCTGATTTTAACCGTGTATATCAATTGACAATACAAAATGATTTTTCCTTCAAATAAAGGAACTAAATCCAAAGTATCATTGAAGTGAAAAATAACCATCTCATATACCATAGTCTGCATAACATTCCAGATTCTTTTTAAAGTATTATCGATCATCTCCAAGGAAGTGAAAATGATATGTGGAATAATATGGCCATAAAGATTATAAAAGTGACTAAAGAGACGTTAGGTAAATCAAGAGGTTTTGACTAGAGGTAAATAATTGTGGTAGTTTAATGAAAGTGTTCAGAGTAATGTTGGAGCAAAAAAAGATTGTTTTAAAGAATGGTTTAGGTGTAAAAATGTCGAAACATAGGAAAAGAACAAGAAAGCTAAGAATGAGACAAAGAAGGCGGTGAGTGAAGCAAGAACTCTAAATTTTGACAGATGATACCAATCTTTAGGAACAAATGAGGGAGAAAATTTTACATATAGGATTTCTAAGGGAAGAGAGAGAAATACAAGAGATTTGGATCAAGTGAAATGTGTTAAATATGAATAAGGAAAAGTATTTGTTAACATAAAAAGGTACTAAGGATAGGTGGAAGATGTATTTCTATAATTTATTTAATGAAGAATATCATGTCTTGTTGGACTCTAGCAGACTCGACATTAGAGAAGAAGATCGAAACTATAATTAATACCATCAGATTAAAAAACAATAGGTAAAACATGCATTGAAAAGGATGGGTAATAATAAAGAGGGTAAGCTAGACAACATATCTATCAAAGTGTGAAAAACTCTTGGAGATAGAGGTGTTGAGTGGCTCACAAAACTCTTTAATAAAATTATAAGGTCAAAGCACATGTTAGATGAATAGTGAAGAAGCATTTTACTTCCACTCAACAAGAACAAGGAGAATACACAAAATTGTGAAAATTATATGGGGATTAAGTTTATGAGTCGTACCATGAAGTTATGGGAAAGAGTGATAGAATAAAATATTAAGAAAAGAGACTTAAGCCACTGAGAATCAATTTTGTTTTATGGTTGGTAGGTCGGCCATGGAAGTCGTATATCTACTACTATATGGGATGGAACAATATTGGATGGACCAACAAAACTTGCGCTTAATTTTTATTGGCTTAGAAAAGGTGTATGATAGAGTGCTTATAGAGTTTTTTTGGAAATCCCTAGAGAATAAAGAGGTTAGGATTGCATATATTCTAGTTATCCAAGATATGTATGAAGGTGTATCGACTAGTGTGCAAACACAAGGTGGAGATATAGATGATTTCCTCATTAAAATAGGTTTGTATCTAGGTTCAACTGCAAGCCCCTGCCTTTTACTTGAATTTTGGATGTACTCACGGAACACATCTAAGAGAGAGAATCAAGATGCCTGCTTTTTGCAAATGATATAGTCCTACTTGGAAAGTAAAAGGATCTAACTAAGTGATTGGAGACTTGTAGAAGAACTTTTGAAACACATGGTTTTTGCTTGAGCAGAAGTTAGATGGAGTATATGGAATGTAAGTTAAACAAAAGAATAAGTGTTTCTAACTTAGAGGTGAAAGTTGGAGACGATATCATCCCTAAAGTCATATGGTTTAAATATCGCGGGTCTATAATATAAAATTATAGAGAAATGGAAAGGGATGTAAACTATTGAATTCAATTTTGGTGGTTGAAAAGGATAAGGGCTTCAAGTGTTTTATGTGATGCAAAGTTGTCGCTCAAGATAAAGGGAAAGCTTTAGCGCACTATAGTGAGGATGTTACATTGGATATATGGTAAGACTAGATATGATAGGATTAGAAATTAATTATTAGATTGGGGTAGCTTCTATTATAGAGAAGCTGATGGAAAATAAACTTAGCTGGTTTGGACATGTAGATAGAAGACCTGTAGATTCTTTGGTAAGGAAAGTAGATCATATGGAAAGAAGCCAATTAACTAGATAAAGAGGAAGATCTAGAAAGACTATAAGATAATTATTTAGAAAGATCAAAGATAAAAAATTTGGATAGAAGTATGATCCTAGATAAAATATTATGGAGAAAGTTGAGTCATGTAGCCAACCCCACTTAGTGGGATAAGGATTGTTTGTTATTGTTATTATTGATCATTCATATTATGGTTCATTCATATGTTTTTATTTCACCAATAAACTTTTAGGACCTACTCGTTATACATACCTTGTGTATTTTGAAAATTAGAATTATTATGGGCCAACCATATTGGCATCGACCGACCACTATAAAAGAGCTGCAATCCTTCTAGGATCTTATCAATACTCGAGAATTATCATACCAATGAATATAGATTATCAAACTTTAGGTGCGTCCAACAACTATCCACAATCCTCGCCGAACAAATATCAGTTTATTATTTCCTATCCATTATATAGAGCGAACACCAATTCAGGTACTTAGTTTTATATTCAATTTCCATACACATTTCTCCCTAACATACTGACTTGAGTGTTGAAGTGATAACCTTGCAGGATAATCTTTTCTCTGTCACACTAGAAGATCAGATCCACCATTACCTCCGATCATCACTCCATTTCAGTTTCCAGTTTAGAACAATGTCGTCGTCTGTGGGAAATGACTTCTGATTTTTGGACTTTCAACGATCTCACATTATATCTTCAATTTTTTAGTTCAAAACCTTTTATGGTCATCGAATCATGAGATCTTAAAATCTAACATGATGATTCGTCGCATTAGATCCAGTCAAGTAGCATTTCAACTTTGATTTCCAAATTTTCCAGATCTCTAATCTCTACACTTCTAAGTAATGGTTGAATCCAAAGTTACTCACTGTAACATTGCATGATAAGCCATTGTTGTCTCTTCCATAACTCAAGAAGTGATCAATCAACCATATTCATATCCTTTTCAAGGCATTGCAAATCTAGGAGCGGAGGTTTTGTTACATCCAAATTCCGTCCATCCCCCTTGATGCTTGCTTGCATGATGTTTTTTCATGTATTTATTAAATTCCTTTGTTTTTTATACTTGTAACCTGATCCAAGGGAAATAGTATGTTATGTTGACTTGTTGTCATGTATATGTCTCTTGTGTATTTGTTGTCTTCTTTACTTATCTTTTATTATTGCACTTGGCTCTTAAAACCTAGTAACACGTAGTTCCACGAACTATGAACACTCTGATTTCTCAAGTTCCTTTTTTGAATACGTAGGCACAAGGTGTCAATCCTTGGAGAGCACTCATTTATTTTTTTCACCCTTTACTCGTAGTCTTTGAACTACGATTGCTCTGACTTCCTATTAAGGATACGTAGGCATAGGATTGCGAGATCATAGCGAGCTACCTTTTATTTTTCTACCTTTTTACTTTCAACCTTTTATTTCCCAATAAAAACTCCCAATCAATAGCAAATAATTGTAGCCAATAACATAGATATTTCAAGAGTTTCCCGTAGAGTACTACGGATGCTTAGGATTCTAGTACCTCCCCTTAGTATAAACAACCTTCATGCCTTTGATCTCTGATTGCTTTGATTTTAGCCTCGCCTTTTAGCTTTGCATGTTTATTAGACTTTATTCAATATTTTCCCATTCATTTGGATAGATTAAAGTTTGGTGGTGATATATTTGTTTTATGAGTCAAGTTAATAAATAACTTGGTCTCTGATTCTCACTACAACACTCCATACACCATTTGAAAGGGAGTTTCATTAGTGGTTGAATGAGGGGTAATATGATTGGACCATAAAATATCATGTAAATACTCATCTAAAACCTCTTTGATTCATCTAGATTTTTCTTCATTCCTGGTAGGATGATCTTATTCGTTACTTTTGCTTGGCCATTAGCCTGGGGGTTTCAACAAAAATAAATTGGTTTTATACGTCGAGGCGCTTGCAAAATTCTACAATCAACGAGCTTGAAAATTGTGTGCCATTATCGAAAATAAGTATCCTTAGAAAACCAAAATGACATATCATATTCCTCCAATAAAAAATCCTTAACCTTTCCTCCGAGATCCCGGGTATGGCCTCGACTTCCACCCATTTGGTGAAATAATCCACCGCAATTATAAGAAATTTCAGTTGTATGACGGCTAAAGGAAAAGACCTAAGAATAACATATCCCCACAAGTAAAAAGGCCAAGGGAAAATTACATAATGCAATAACTCGGCAGGAGATTGTATGAAGGGAGCATAAATTTTGCATTTCTCACAACAGTTCACAAATTGATAGCCTTGTTTGAGACTGCAAAATATAATGTAAGGGGTGAATTTTCCATCGAATGGACCAAGATCGATGGTGCATATAAGAAATGTTTCAACTCCATAAACGCCTTCTCATATTCTTTTGTCCACTGAAAACTTGTCGATTTATTGATAGTTGTGAAAATGTGAATGGACTTATCGCTCGCACAAGACAAATATCGAGACAGGGCAGCTAGCCTCTCGAACAATTGTTGAACTTCTTTTATTGATATTGGGCTTCAAATATTAATGATTGCATGAGTCTAAACTAGCCTCTATCCCCTAGTGTGTCAGCATGAAAACCAGAAACTTTCCAACCTATACCCCGAAAGTGCATTTATTTGGGTTAAGCCTCATGTCAAACTTCCTTATTGATTCAAATATTACTTCCAGGTCTTTTACATGACCCCTCTCCTCTGGGGTTTTGATCACCATGTCATCAATATATACATCCAAGTTTCTCCCTATTTGTGATGAGGACACCATATCCATAAGCTTTTAATAAGTAGCACCAACATTTTTAATATCGAATGACATCACTTCACAGTAATAATTGCTTTTTTTGGTCATGAATGTTGTTTTGGAAGCATCCACGGGGTTCATATTTATTTGGTTATATCCTGAATAGGCATCCATGAAGATAACCGACAGAATGTTGATGTCCCATCAATGAGTTTATCTATGTATGGCAATGGATAAAGATCCTTCGGGAAAGCCTTGTTGAGGTCAATGAAATATATGCAGACATGCCACTTTTCATATTTCTTTTTCACCATGACGACATTAGATAACCAGGTGGGATATTTTATTTCCTAGATGAACCTGACCTTTAAAACCTTTCATATTTCCTCTATGACAACCCTCATTTTCTCTTCTCTGTCTTTACAATTCCATTGTGTCATGGTGCAAAAAATACCCGAGTGCATCGCACGTTCGATGATATAACAGGTCTCCACCAAACTTTATTTTTTCCAAAAGGAAAAGGAGAATATCGATAAAATACAATGAGGAGAGAAACAGGTAATGGAGTCGGTTATGCGAAGGGAAGGTATTAACATCCCTCACATTTACCCTACTCGACAGGAACCATTTTGTTTGTTCTTTGCTCGCATGGGTTTTATTATTTGAAGGTTACTTGCGAAAAGGAAAAAAAACTTTATAATCATGGTACTCGCAGAGGACTGGGCCCGCGTGCCTATGTATCCTTATAATGCAATGAGGAAATCAGAGCTCCGTTGTTTGGATAACTAAGGGTATGAAAAGAAAAGGTTGTGAAAAAAGGTTGAAATGAAAAATAAAAAGGTTGCATGCCAAGATCTTGTAATCCTGTGCCTACGTATCATCATAGTGCAATGAGGAAATCAGAGCTTTGTAGTTCATGGAACTAAGTATAGAAAGAGAGAAAGAACGTCGCCAGATCATAAGGCTCTTAGGGAAATATGAAAGAGAAGGATGCCAGAGCATGAAGCTACCTAAGGGAAAAAAACAGTAAGGTTTCCTGTAACGCCCATATAATATATATATATATATATATATATATATATATATATATATATATATAGATTAATATCATACAAGGGTTAATTTGGTACTGATACCATCATAAATACCTACTAGTATAATTCACATTCTTGACCAATTCTAATATTCTATACAACAATGGTACAAGACATGGAAATCATACTAAAATAAAATCACTAAGATCAATACAATATCCATTATTGTACAAAAGATAGAAAATACACAGCGGAAGACTAAAACTATGCTTCACTTGAAACATCTCGAGCATAGCTCCACTTGTAAATCAAACCTGCAAAAGAAACCTGAAAAACAACAACAATAGTGGGTTGAGATATCAACATCTCAGTGGGTTTCCTATCTTAGAGTTCTCTCGGCTCTAAGGGTTCAATCTAAACATTCTCTAGTCTTTGGCCACTTCTCGTACAAGAAATAAAATAAAATGGAACATAAGTCCATTCCTACTCTCAATGCCAAATGAGTGGAACATCTACCTCAAGCCTTTACGGATGCTTCCCGTGGGACTAAAGGTAACCCACATCAAGACTTACTCAAGACCTTACGGAGGAGACTTCCTGCGTAAACCAGTGTAGTACTCACCTCAAGCCTTTACGGATGCTTCTCGTGGGACTCAAAGCAACCCACCTTAAGACTTACTCAAAACCTTACGGAGGATCTAGTAACATACACACCTCAAGTCTTTACGGATGCTTCCCGTGGGACTCAGAATAACCCATCTCAAGACTTACTCAGACTTAATTGAGGTCCCAGTGTAATACATACCTCAAGTATTTACGGATGCTTCCCGTGGGACTAAAGATAACCCACCTCAAGACTTACTCATACTTTTACGGAGGACCTAGTGTATTACACAAATCAAACCACTATCTCTGTTTCACTACACGGTACCTCAAGCCTTTACGGATGTTTCTCGTGGGACTAAAAATAACCCACCTCAAGACTTACTCAAGACTATTCCGGAGGACGCCGTGTAATACACACCTCTAGTCTTTATGGATGCTTCCCGTGGGACTAAAGATAACCCACCTCAATACTTACATAAGACTATTCCGGAGGCCTAATGTATAGCATGCTAACCGTTCGCAACAACCTAGGTAAAACTAGGCACCCCACAAATCATACCATCTAACAATTTCTAGTCACAATACTAGACCACACTATTGGTTTCTGGTAAAATTTCCTCACTCTTTTCCATTATTGATTTTTTTAATTATATAGTTCTTAAACATATAATTCTAACATTTTAGTTTAATTATCACCATTAAATAATTCTCACAATAATCTCATGTCTTTGCTCTCAATCAATCCTCATGATTAGGCATACCTTCCACAATAGATTAATACCCCAATTCCTTAACTTTATAAAATTATGGTTAATTGGAAAAGTCGGGTAAAAAAATAATATTTGTCGGCATCATGTGAAAGTACATAATTTTATCTTTCAAACGGTATAAAGAACATTTAAATCGGATAATCGAGTAAAAAGTTATGAATTTTCAAAGTTTGGAATTAAAACATTTTCTCCCATACTTACAGTGTTAACCAGTTAACGGATTTGGTTAACCGGTTAACCAAACCAAAACAGAGGCAGTTGTGCAAATTCAAGACGTCTTAACCGGTTAACGAATTCGGTTAACCGGTTAATCGAACACAGAATGCAGCAAATACGCTAATTTCATGACAATAAGTCCCAAATTCATTTCAAACCATCATTAATCATTAGAACAACATAGCAACAAGGTTCTTATACATATAGGTGTAACACGGTGGGAGAACTGACTTTAGTTATGTTGCGGATAGCAAGAGTCGCCACCGACTTTTATTTTATCCAAAGGAAAGGCATAAAAGAACAGGAAAGACCTTTTAAAAGATTTTTGGGTCCGGGGGTAGGTTATGTAAAGGGAAGGTGTTAGCACCCTTTACATCCATGGTTATCCATGGGCTCTTAGTTACTTAGCTCACTTTAAAATGTTTTTGAAATGTGAAGTGTGTGAATAAAAATTTTCTTAAGTGTTTTATAATGATCCATGTACGGATGCGTATAAAACCTTTGTTTTGAAAATTTGTTTGAAAATGTGAAGTGTAATGAAGTAATTTGATGAAAGGTGAGCAAGTACTTAAGAGGAACCTACCCTAAATTAAATCTTTTCTGTTCTTAAATGTTCTTTCAATGGTAAGACTATCCCTATTATTAAGGAATAGGTAGTCATTACCTTGGATGTATTAAGGGACAAACGTAGGGTCATCGTATGGTCAATGAAGGCAACTTAAAGGATGTCTTTAGCAATTCGTAGGGACTATCATCATTTATTCGAAGGGACAAGATCATTATTCTTTTAAACCGTAGGGACTATGATGATTTATATTCAAAGGGACTTTGCTTAAGACGCCCCTATATTCGAGGGACTTGACCATTTTATTTTAAGGCAACCAAGAGGAATATCCTAGGAAGTACAGATGGCGATCATAGATCGACTTACGTGTGTGAGTGTTATTTTTCAGATATTTGTCTTGTATATAATTTTCTAAGTTCAATTACATATAGTTAGTTTTGCACTCCCTAAATTACTAACCACACAGTTAAATATTTACTTACGTGTGTGAGTGTTATTTTTCAGATATTTGTCTTGTATATAATTTTCTAAGTTCAATTACATATAGTTAGTTTTGCACTCCCTAAATTACTAACCACACAGTTAAATATTTACAAAGAAAATAAAGGCGGAAAAATAAATCTACAAATTATTACAAGGCTTTGGCAGATACATAATAGTCGGATAAGAATAAATTATAAAGCAAGAATAATAGATATAATAAAATAATAAATAAGCAATAATAATAATAATAATGAAGCAAAAATAATAAAGCAATATTAACAATAAATCAATAATAATAATAATAATAATAATAAAGCAATTATAATAATAATAAAGTTAAAATAAATTAAAGAAATAACAATTTAATTTAAAAAGAAAAAGTTTAAGTTAGACAAGTTAGATTTTAGAAGTTATTAGAATTAGTATAAAAAAAAAAGAAATTAAGTTTAGAGAAAAACAATTAAAGATTATTAAGAAGACTTTTAATTATTTACATTATATGATTATTACTATTATAGTATAATTAAGAAAATAATATTATTAATATACAAAACATAAAGTAAAAGAATTATTAAAATTAAAATAATATTTACAAATTAAATATTATAGAAAACTATTAAATTATTAAGTTAGTAGGTTATTTATAAATTATATACAATATTTTAGAATCACAATTATTTAATTATAAAAAAAAAAGTCAATTAGATTTTACTTACAATTGTATAAAAGAATGACAAAAAATTTAGAAGTTAAAAGAAGAATTAGAAAATTTGATTATTTGATTATTTACTTACAAAATATAATTATGATAAAAATTATATACAAAATACTATTATTATTATAAGAAAAAGTTTATTGATTAATTAGTTTTTTTTTTAATTAATGATTTAAGTCCATATTGATTTTCATTCAGTTCTTGGCACGCCCTAAATTACTAACCACGCAGGGAATAATAAAAATAAATAAGGGCAGAAATTTAAAGGCAGAAAATAAAAATTCCTACACTATTACATGGCTGAGGCAGTTACATAATTATATGGCGAAAAGTAAAACTGAAAATATTACAAGTTAAAATTTAAAATATTACAAGGGCGAAGCAATTACAGTGTATGAATAACATAAACATGAGCAAAAATAAGAAATAATAACAGGGTTGTTAAGGTTTGTGAAAATGTTTATGGTTTAAAGAAAATAATACGGTTAAACACGGTTAAAGTTTTAGGTTTGAAATTTAGAGTTTGTGGCGGAATTGTCAAGGTTTAGGAAAAAAAATCAAGGTAGTTAGTTATCTGTACAGATCTAAATAACATAAAAGAAAATGGAAAAAACAAAAACGACGTTGCTAACGCAAAAAATGCGATCATCGCAATTGGATCGGATCAACATAAGTGTCACGCCTCATGCACATTTTAAAATGTGCGAACAGCGTATCGACACGATCCGATCCGAACAACGTAATCAAATTATAATAAAAATAAATAAATAAAACAAAATTATTAAAATAGTTATATATATATATATATATATATATATATATATATATATATATATATATATATATATATATATATATATATATATATATATATATATATATATATATATATATATATATATATATATATATTTATATTTATATTTATATTTCCAAAACAATGTTACTATTATACAAAGATTAACATATAATGGAAAAAAAAATTCTTATGTTAATAAACAAATGTTAGTATGTATATTCATATGATTAAGTATATAAAACAAAAAGAAAATATAAAAAACTAAACAAAGCACACGATTAGTAAACATATATACATATATAACAAGTTCAAAGTCTATGAGACAAACTGCACAATGAAAATACCAGAAAGATCCGCTGCACAGCCTCTTCTTTCTTTTGTTTTTTTTACCGTTTTTTCTTTTATGTTTTTCGGTTTGTCCCCCTTTATTTATTTATTCTAGACCCAATATAAAAATAAATAGACTCAAAAAAATAAAATTCGGGCACCAAAATGCTCGAAAAAATAAAATGAATACGTCAAAATAATCAGCGCGAAATAAATGACTCGGAAAAATATAGCGTTTGGTCGGATTTTGAAATAAAAATTATGACCGTTTAAACTGCTCAGACTGATCAACATATGACCAAAAATAGTCGTAAAAATATTTTTAGCATGTCAAATTAAACCACGTGAATCGCAGATTAATGTTACCGACATTTGTAAACTTAAACTTGACATTTTTTCGTCGACTAATTTTAGACATAGTTAAAAAGTTAATTTGACCAGTCTGTTTGTAAATTCCGAGAAATTATTCCGGCTAATATTAAGACAGAAAAAAAATGTTATGCTATGATGATGATGCAAATGAATGTGAAACAAAAAAATTGGTTAGAGTTAAAAAATAGAGGGCAAATTTTGGGGTGCAACAGCTGCCCCTGTTCAATTTTCTGAAACCTGAGGGGTTAGATTGGTATATGTGCCAGTCGTGACCTGGAAGGTTGAAGGGGATTGAACACAAAAGCCCAAAAATTTGCACTCACTGGTGCGTAAAATAACACTGATGATTATTTGTATGTGCTTGAGTGGGCTTGAAGATGCCACTTGAAGGAACTGGAGATGGGCTTAGAGATGCCATTCGGAGAAAAGTTTTTCAGATATATTTCTTTGAGAGGAAAGTAATGCCAAATATGAAGATCTAGCCTTTGGGTGGATAAACAACGGCCCCAGGTAACAATACGGCTTTTGAGAAGATAAACGACGTCTCAAGATAGCCCTCGGGAAGATAAACGATGTCCCAAGATAATGAGATAACCTTTGGGAAGATAAACAATGGCCCAAGGTAACAATATGGCTTTTGAGAAGATAAACGACGTCTCAAGATAGCCTTCGGAAAGATAAATGACATCCCAAGATAATGAGATAACCTTTGGGAAGATAAACAACGACCTAAGGTAATGATATGACACTTGGGAAGATAAAAAACGGCCCAAGGTAATGGTATAACTTTTGGGAAGATAAATAACGGCCCAAAGTCATGATAAAGTACTTGGGAAGATAAACAACGGCCCAAGGTAATGGTATAACTTTTGGGAAGATAAACAACGTCCTGAGGTATAAGTATAACTTTTGGGAGGATAAACAACGGCCCAATAGTCATGATATGCTTTCAGGAGGATAAACAACGTCCTGAGGTGATGATATGCTTTCAGAAGGATAAACAACGTTATGAGGTAATGATGATAGCTTTCAGGAAGATAAACAACGTCCTGAGGAAATAATGTAACCTTTGGGAAGATAAACAACGGCCCAAAGTCTTGATATGCTTTCAGGAAGATAAACAACGTCCCGAGGAAATGATATGCTTTCAGAAGAATAAACAACGTTCTGAGGTAATGATGATAACTTTCAGGAAGATAAACAACGTCCTGAGGTAATGATATGCTTTCAGGAGGATAAACAACGTCCTGAGGAAATGATATGCTTTCAGGAGGATAAACAACGTCCTGAGGTATAAGTATAACTTTTGGGAGGATAAACAACGACCCAATAGTCATGATATGCTTTCAGGAGGATAAACAACGTCCTGAGGTAATGATATGCTTTCAGGAGGATAAACAACGTCCTGGGGAAATGATGTAACCTTTGGGAAGATAAACAACGGCCCAAAGTCTTGATAGCTTTCAGGAGGATAAACAACGTCCTGAGGTAATGATGTTGATGAAGTTTGTCTGCTGGAGAATTAATCTGAAAAACAAGATTATAACACTTTGTATGATAATATTAG
Source organism: Lathyrus aphaca (assembly GCA_963966055.1). Lineage (NCBI taxonomy): Eukaryota > Viridiplantae > Streptophyta > Magnoliopsida > Fabales > Fabaceae > Lathyrus > Lathyrus aphaca. Next base: position 508,118,717 of record OZ014523.1, read on the forward strand.
CTTATGCATTATGTATGCATGTATAATATGATGCACTTAAGTAATGTATTATGTATCTATGTATATGTATGTTATGATATAAATGATGTATGTATGAATCATGCAGCCTGAAGCGTCTGGATATCTTTGTATAACAATTGCTGGCTAGGGAAAATAAATCCCGATTCGTTACTGAAGAATATGAGGACCTCATTCCCGTTTCGTTTGATAGTATAGTATTTATAACCTCTCGTCTTCGCTCGTCGTACTCCTATTGAAAGAATAAATTCCCAGCTATCCATATGAGGATAAAAGAGATGGATATAAATTCCAGGGGAGATGTGACTCGAAGTACTTATGAAGATGGATTTGCCCTACTGGGGGACTTGTAGCTGTCTTGTGGGGATGAACCGGCGAAGCTTCGTTGAATTCCTTCCCTCGTTCGTCCTTAGTAAATACTATTATTGCATTTTCATGCATTTCTGGTAAACATCAATCATATTCAAGCATTTTATGCATTTCTGGTAAACATCAATCATATTCAAAAGCATACATACATTCAAACACAACCAATGGACGTTTCGCTTATGTAAATAGGGTAAAAGTAAATCTGGATTCAGAGGGAAAAGTAAAGCTGAACTTGAAAACAGAATCGTTTCAACTTCGAGAGTGTATAACCAATTGGAATTGGAGCTCCTGAAATTTTTAATTTTCCTGAATACCTTCCCAGAAATCCTCATAGCTGGATCTGAAGACATGATACTGACACCATCTGATGGTTTCTGCTAAGAACTCCAAATCAAGGTAATATAATGAGAGGAATGTGTCTTCAAATTGTAATGGACCATATACGCTCCGGCTACTAGATTTGAAAAGAAAGCATTGCCCCTTGGTTGAGGATGGATTGTCCCAAAAGGGAAGTATCTGAATGTAGTTACCTCAGGAGAACTAAGCAGAATGCCCCACAATAATATGCCCTTGACATCATGAACTTTGCAGTGTTACCCTTGGTAATTCAAATATATGAGAAGAGCTGCCCCTGGCTATTAAGCACTGTTGGATCTGGAACTGATTGCCCTGAATGATTTGAACAGTAACTTGGTATGCCCCCTTGATTAGGAAACAATGACCATGCCCCTGGTATTATGAATTCTGTAATGTTACCCTTGGTAATTTAGACAGATGTGGAGATCTGCCCCTGGATACTTAAACATAACTGCATCCTGTCCTGATTGCCCCACATGAGCTAGGCGGTATCATGGCTTGCCCCCTTGATTGGGAGATAATGACTATGCCCCTTTGTATACATGGACTTTGATCTAGGAAGCAACTTTGTTCATCGGAAGGACTTTGGTTCATTGAACATCCATCCTGTAAGTTTCTCCATTTGTCAAACACTCAGGTATATGCAAACAAATATGTTCAAAAATGCAATGCTTATGTCTGTCTTGAAGTTTTCAAAAAGAGTTATTTTAGAAAAACATTTTTTTGTGAAAACTGTGATATTAACTCAAGTTTTATGATAAGCCCTAAAGGAGTCAGGATACCCTTTTGCAGCAGTATGTTTTCGAACTAACCATGCTTCAGTTAGGACTTTTAAAGGGTTGTAACGTGGCCTGGTTCATGGTTTAAGAAACAAAAGATAAAGGCTCAAATTTATTTGTACCCAACCCATTCTCCATGATGTTCTTCAGTCCTATACTCAGTTAACTTATGCATTGAGGCTCAAAGGAGTTTGGAATTGTAACACTGACATTTATGATGGTTCAGAAACCAAAAATTTATTTGAACATTCAGTCATCTTTCTTTGTTGAGGATTCATAGTGACCTCTTTTTCTTTTGACTTTGTTATCCCTTCTTTTTGCTTGAAGGTTACAGTCAACAAAATGTCTTAATTTTTTACTAAGTCTCCTTCATAGGTTTTGACTTAGTAAGCTTTTCTTTTACTGGATATTGACTGTCAGGTTTAATGATTACAGAGAACCATCATTAGTTGTGTACAACACAGATAATTGGCATATTTGAGTTAACCGAGTAACTACCCTGCCCCGAGTTATGAATAAGGGTTTTAATTTGCGAGAATAAAAACTCCTACTTCATAGGCTCAAAAGGGTTGACTAGGGATTAACTTCCTTATATCTCCACTGTTTAGGAATTGAAACAATGCCTGTACATCGTCAGCATAGTCTATTCAAAAGCATACTGCCTAATATTATGGTATTGTTTTCGTCATCCTCCCTCTACAGGCTTATAGCTTTATCAGGAGTTAAATATCACAAGATACAAATAAGAAGCGTAGTTTTAAAATATAGTGAAACGAATGGATTAATTCAAGACAAACATACGCAATGCATTAATGAAAACAAAAGTTTAACATAATAGTAAGTGTTTAAACAAAACAAAGAAATTACAAATGAAAATTCAAATGTTGTCCCATCCAGTTGGTTGAATGTCCTCAATTGCAATCTGTGAACTTTGAGGAGCAGTATACTTCACCATGAAATCAAATTTACCACTTGGATGTCCCAAGGTGCCCCATATCTCAACAGGAATAGGTAGGCTTCCTTTCTTGCTACACTGGGCAACTTGTCTTGCAGCTTCGGTGTTTGATGGGTGATAGTAGAATTCAACTTGACCTTCTGGAGTAACCTCTAGGATTCCTTCGTCAATCAGGTCTTGGATCTTTTTCTTCAATGTCCAACAACTATTAGTATCATGTCCAGGACAGTTGGAGTGATACCCACACCTTGCCTTGGGATTATAGCGAGGAGAGGAAGTTTTAGGATTTTGAGGAGAATTTTTCAAGGAAATTAGTTTCATCTCCAACAAGCATTGCAGAACTTGTGACATTTGGAGTGCTGAATTTGATAAACTGTCTTCTACATCCCTTGTGTTGAGGTGGATTAACTTTACCATGTCTTTTTCTTTAACTGAAGAACAATCAGTGGTAACCGGTTTCTTACCTTCTTTTATCCTCATCTTCCTTTCAACCAAATCAGCTTGTTTTAACGGAGGTTGATTGACAATTAGATTCCTGACTCCATTACTTTGAAGTTTTTGGACAAAGGTTCTCAGCTCTTCTTGCCCCTGAGCTAAACTTTGGATAAGAGCCACCTGGCCATTCATCTGGATCCTCATTTCTGTTATCTCAGCTTGCAATTGTTCCAACTGACCATCCTTGTTGTCCTCAGGACTCTTCTTCTTAGCCAGCAGTGTCTTCAACTCATCTTGTCCCTTGGACAAGTTCAGAATCAACTCTTGGAATCGGGCATTCTGAGCCTTGAGATCCTTAACTGTTTGTTCAAGTGCCATTGCTGAAATAAACAGCAAGAAGATGAGAAACCTGTGCACAATAAACCTGTGATGCAATGATATGATATGTTAATGCGTATGCAATGTTTTCAAGGACCGCAGGATTTAAATTTGCTTAAACAAACAAGAAGGTAAACTTTTATTAGTAATAAATTTGTTTTGCCTCTTGGGCTTACAGAAAATAAATACAAAAGATGGGGTTTTAAGTCTCCCATGGACGTTTCCTCTTTGTGTTGAGGTATGAGTTGAGATTTCGTTCCTCGTGAAGTTGCTTTGTTAGTTCCAGGATTCTTTCTTGGCTTGCTTTGTAGTGAGCCTCGAAAGTATCCCTTTGCTCCTTCAACTGGATCCAGGATCTCTGCAAGTCTTCCATGTCAGTAGGCATGTCTGGGTGAAGGATAGTATAAGAGGTATCTCCTTCAGCAACAGGCTCCATAGTAACTGACAGGATGGCAGGATATGGCATCATGAGAGTCTGAGCACGAGATCACACCCATCTGAGATAAGCTTCCATAGGAATAGTGTACTTGGGCGCCAGAGTCTTGCTGTCAACCTTGTTCACTTACCCCCATGCTCGTATAAACCTTTGACGGTAACCTTGCAGATCGTTGTCGTAGTCAAACACAATACCTTGAATCAACATGTCGTGAGGACCATCACTCCGAGCGTAACCAAACTGACGTAGAGCTAAGGAAGGATTGTAGGTAATGCCTCCTCTTATGCCTAGAAGTGGCACATTAGGAAAATCCCCACAACGGTCAATGATAGTAATGTTCTCCATAGATCTGGAGCACCAATGGATGTCTGAATGAGAGAGTGACATGATCCTCTTGGACCACCTGAACCCCTGTTCATTCTTCATCACTGAGCGAGGAAGGTGAGAAATAAACCACCTAGATAGCAAAGGTATGCAGCACATTAGAGTTCCTCTTGCTTTTGTAGTACGAGTATGAAGAGAGTGCAGGATGTCCCCAAGTAATGTAGGCACCGGGTTGTGACTCAGGAATATGTTGATGGTGTGAACGTCTATGAACTGATCTGGATTGGGGAATAACACTAAGCCATAAATCAGCAAGGCTAAGATTTCCTCAAAAGCATCATAGCTCATAGCCTTCAAGAACACTTGAGCCTTCTTTATCAACACCTTAGCAAGAATACCCTTAACTCCGCTTCTCGTTTCTAGAACAATGTCAGACTTCTTCAGATGTAGAGCTGCAGCAATAACCTCTGGTTTAAGCTCCTTCTCCAAGCCTGTGAAGGGTCTTTGATCAAGAACAGGTATACCCAGAAGTTTAGAGAACTCTTCCATTGTAGGAACCAACTGATAGTCAGGGAATGTGAAGCAATGGTGCTTAGGATCAAAGAACTGAAACAGGACACTCATCATGTCTTCATTGAACCCTGAGGTGACTAGATCCAATAGGTGGCCATGTCTCTTGATAAACTGGGAATGATCAGACACTTGAGAAACCAACTCTTTAAGCTTAGCAGGTATGCCCACAAAGTTGATCCTGATGGTGTTTCTACGAGCAGAAGCCATGACCTGCAACAAAGAACAAAGATAAATCCTTTGGTCCTTGAAATGGTTAGTGAAAATGCTATGCTTATGATGCATGATGATGTCATGATGTCATGTTCAATCACAAACATGTGGCACACACAAACAAGTCACACAGTAGCCCTAGGTTTAAAGGCTTGCATGAGGTTCAAAGGTAAGTACCCTCCCCTGAAGTTTAGATGGTTCATCCTGTCCTACAAAAGTAACCAGGTTCTAAGGGATCTCAATATCATTGATCCTTCACAAGGGTGGTTGTTCAGTAGGCAACTTACTTGCCAACCAAAACCCTCCAAGTTTAGAATCTCAATGAGCGTAGTATCGAGTATCAACCAACTTCAGTCTTCACCAAAGCCGGTTATCTCACTACTTTTCTAAAGGCCAAGATGGGATAACTAGGGTTCTAAAAGTTAGTTAGTGCATTGACAACATATGGCAGCCTCATATTATCCTCAACTTGACTTAAGGAACATAAGCACCAACCAAGAAGTCACACTAACTATGGCCACCAGATCAACCATATCGGTATACGCCGTACAGTTTCCTTGGTCTATTGCCATTTACCTAAGGTACACTAGATCCGGGTTAGGATCTTTCACACATAAGAGCCCAACAAGTAAGTATAAAGCAAACAAGGCAAACAATTTAAGTGATCTAATTCCTAAGGGTACCCCTCTTTTATAATTCCCCAGCAGAGTCGCCAGTTCTGTAACACGGTGGGAGAACTGACTTTAGTTATGTTGCGGATAGCAAGAGTCGCCACCGACTTTTATTTTATCCAAAGGAAAGGCATAAAAGAACAGGAAAGACCTTTTAAAAGATTTTTGGGTCCGGGGTAGGTTATGTAAAGGGAAGGTGTTAGCACCCTTTACATCCATGGTTATCCATGGGCTCTTAGTTACTTAGCTCACTTTAAAATGTTTTTGAAATGTGAAGTGTGTGAATAAAAATTTTCTTAAGTGTTTTATAATGATCCATGTACGGATGCGTATAAAACCTTTGTTTTGAAAATTTGTTTGAAAATGTGAAGTGTAATGAAGTAATTTGATGAAAGGTGAACAAGTACTTAAGAGGAACCTACCCTAAATTAAATCTTTTCTGTTCTTAAATGTTCTTTCAATGGTAAGACTATCCCTATTATTAAGGAATAGGTAGTCATTACCTTGGATGTATTAAGGGACAAACGTAGGGTCATCGTATGGTCAATGAAGGCAACTTAAAGGATGTCTTTAGCAATTCGTAGGGACTATCATCATTTATTCGAAGGGACAAGATCATTATTCCGTAGGCAACCTCGAAGAGACTTGATCTTTTAAACCGTAGGGACTATGATGATTTATATTCAAAGGGACTTTGCTTAAGACGCCCCTATATTCGAGGGACTTGACCATTTTATTTTAAGGCAACCAAGAGGAATATCCTAGGAAGTACAGATGGCGATCATAGATCGACTTACGTGTGTGAGTGTTATTTTTCAGATATTTGTCTTGTATATAATTTTCTAAGTTCAATTACATATAGTTAGTTTTGCACTCCCTAAATTACTAACCACACAGTTAAATATTTACAAAGAAAATAAAGGCGGAAAAATAAATCTACAAATTATTACAAGGCTTTGGCAGATACATAATAGTCGGATAAGAATAAATTATAAAGCAAGAATAATAGATATAATAAAATAATAAATAAGCAATAACAATAATAATAATGAAGCAAAAATAATAAAGCAATATTAACAATAAATCAATAATAATAATAATAATAATAATAAAGCAATTATAATAATAATAAAGTTAAAATAAATTAAAGAAATAACAATTTAATTTAAAAAGAAAAAGTTTAAGTTAGACAAGTTAGATTTTAGAAGTTATTAGAATTAGTATAAAAAAAAAAAGAAATTAAGTTTAGAGAAAAACAATTAAAGATTATTAAGAAGACTTTTAATTATTTACATTATATGATTATTACTATTATAGTATAATTAAGAAAATAATATTATTAATATACAAAACATAAAGTAAAAGAATTATTAAAATTAAAATAATATTTACAAATTAAATATTATAGAAAACTATTAAATTATTAAGTTAGTAGGTTATTTATAAATTATATACAATATTTTAGAATCACAATTATTTAATTATAAAAAAAAAAAGTCAATTAGATTTTACTTACAATTGTATAAAAGAATGACAAAAAATTTAGAAGTTAAAAGAAGAATTAGAAAATTTGATTATTTGATTATTTACTTACAAAATATAATTATGATAAAAATTATATACAAAATACTATTATTATTATAAGAAAAAGTTTATTGATTAATTAGTTTTTTTTTAATTAATGATTTAAGTCCATATTGATTTTCATTCAGTTCTTGGCACGCCCTAAATTACTAACCACGCAGGGAATAATAAAAATAAATAAGGGCAGAAATTTAAAGGCAAAAAATAAAAATTCCTACACTATTACATGGCTGAGGCAGTTACATAATTATATCATAATTATATGGCGAAAAGTAGAACTGAAAATATTACAAGTTAAAACTTAAAATATTACAAGGGCGAAGCAATTACAGTGTATGAATAACATAAACATATGAGCAAAAATAAGAAATAATAACAGGGTTGTTAAAGTTTGTGAAAATGTTTATGGTTTAAAGGAAATAATACGATTAAACACGGTTAAAGTTTTAGGTTTGAAATTTAGAGTTTGTGGCGGAATTGTCAAGGTTTAGGAAAAAAAATCAAGGTAGTTAGTTATCTGTACAGATCTAAATAACATAAAAGAAAATGGAAAAAACAAAAACGACGTTGCTAACGCAAAAAATGCGATCATCGCAATTGGATCGGATCAACATAAGTGTCACGCCTCATGCACATTTTAAAATGTGCGAACAGCGTATCGACACGATCCGATCCGAACAACGTAATCAAATTATAATAAAAATAAATAAATAAAACAAAATTATTAAAATAGTTATATATATATATATATATATATATATATATATATATATATATATATATATATTTATATTTATATTTCCAAAACAATGTTACTATTATACAAAGATTAACATATAATGGAAAAAAAAATTCTTATGTTAATAAACAAATGTTAGTATGTATATTCATATGATTAAGTATATAAAACAAAAAGAAAATATAAAAAACTAAACAAAGCACACGATTAGTAAACATATATACATATATAACAAGTTCAAAGTCTATGAAACAAACTGCACAATGAAAATAACAGAAAGATCCGTTGCACAGCCTCTTCTTTCTTTTGTTTTTTTTACCGTTTTTTCTTTTATGTTTTTCGGTTTGTCCCCCTTTAGCAGCAACACACATATAAGTATTTATAGGACTAATTAGGGTTAATGTCAATTGGGTTTATTTTGAAACCCAATAAAATATTAATATAATTAATTAAATAAAGTTTAATAAAAATAGTTAAAACTAAAATAAAAACTAATTAACCTATTTATTTATTCTAGACCCAATAAAATATTAATTTAAAAAACAAATAAAGTTTTAATAATTAAATTAGTTAAAATAAAATAAAAAACTAATAATCCTATTTATTTATTCTAGACCCAATAAAATATTAATTTAAAAAACAAATAAAGTTTTAATAATTAAATTAGTTAAAATAAAATAAAAAACTAATAATCCTATTTATTTATTCTAGACCCAATATAAAAATAAATAGACTTAAAAAAATAAAATTCGGGCACCAAAATGCTCGAAAAAATAAAATGAATACGTCAAAATAATCAGCGCGAAATAAATGACTCGGAAAAATATAGCGTTTGGTCGGATTTTGAAATAAAAATTATGACCGTTTAAACTGCTCAGACGGATCAACATATGACCAAAAATAGTCGTAAAAATATTTTTAGCATGTCAAATTAAACCACGTGAATCGCGGATTAATGTTACCGACATTTGTAAACTTAAACTTGACATTTTTTCGTCGACTAATTTTAGGCATAGTTAAAAAGTTAATTTGACCAGTCTGTTTGTAAATTCCGAGAAATTATTCCGGCTAATATTAAGACAGAAAAAAAATGTTATGCTATGATGATGATGCAAATGAATGTGAAACAAAAAAATTGGTTAGAGTTAAAAAATAGAGGGCAAATTTTGGGGTGCAACAATAGGCAACATACTTAAGCATTTATATATATTTCTAACCGTTTAATTCACCGATTTTAGGATTTTTCCATAAATTACCCTAAAACTCATAAACTCTAAAAACTCTACCAAATCAAAAGTAAAAGTTTCTAGCTATGAACCCACCTTGCCAATGAAGAGGAGGTTGGTGAAGACGAAGATTTGATGAAGAAATGGTGATGATTCTTGATCTTTAAGCTTCTAGGTTTTTCCTCTTCTTTCTTCCTTATCTTCCTTTTCTTTTTCCTCCTCTCTTTTCCTTTCTTACCAACTTTCTTCTTTCTTTCTTATAAATTCCTCTTTTCTCTTTTAATAAAGATAATCATTAATTATTTGTTAGTACACTAACTGGTCCAATTTGAGAGTATCCAAAAATGTCTTTGATTCGAATAATACTAATTAATCTTAATTAATATTATCCAGAGCATTTAATTAAATACGGGGTATTACATCTCCAAAGCATGAAGATCCACATGGCAAGAAGAAAGCAGTTAGAAAGTTGTTTGAAAAAGAGTTGTGAAAGATATTATGAAAGTATTGTTTGAACCAGGGTTGTATAGTTTGACTCCTTAGCTAGGTAGGGGTATCTGAACCAAATAGTATGGCTAATGCAAAGATGTAGGATTTTTCCTATATCCAAGGATTAAGACCTACAAAAGGGTTTGCCTAAGCACAAAGCTTATATGGCAGAAATGTGATTGTCTGAGTATGGAGCTCGTAGGGCATGGAGGATTTTCCTGAGCATGGAGCTCATAAGGCAAGATATGAAGGTTATTATTGATTCAAAAATGGGTTATTGACCATTAGGTGCTTAACCCAAGAGAGTTATGGATGCTAAATAAGGTTGTTTGGTCTAAGGAGAGAGTGTATTGTTGATGAAGCAATGTTGATGTGTTGAAGTATAGGGAAGAAAACTTGTCAATTATGTGGTTCAAATTGTACTAAATTCTATAAGTAGAGGTGAATACTATGAGCAACTGGGTCATTCATCCCACACAAAGATATTTAGAATAAGAATAAGAATTCTCCTTCTCAATACTTCTCTACTACTTAAGGCTTGTGGCACACAATTTGAATTGTAACCGACAAGTGTTAAGGAGTTTTTTGTTGTTGTTATGCTTTGTATAGTTCCCCATCCTTGCATGATTTCTAGTGTCCTAAAATTCTTGAATGAATATTGACTTGAGTGTGAAGTCCAGAACTTGAGTTGAGGTCCAATGTAGTGCCAATACAATAATTTAGTCCTATCAAGTGATCAAGAGGTTTTTGATCACTTTAATGGATAGGGGATTAGGAAAGTGAGTGGACCATTTGATCAAACAGATCCATGACCAATCAATCAAAGGTAAGGCCTGAAAGTGTGAGAAAAACACAAGAAATGGGGGATTGAATTGAGATTTTCACTGTCGGTTATTTTTCGCATTTTGATGAGTTGCGTCAAGCTATGTTATATATGCGCTGCCGAAGCATAAATAAAGTAAAGCATAAAGCAAGAGTAAAGAATACACGATATATCCTGGTTCACTTGAGAACTTCTCAAGCTAGTCCAGTCCACCTGCCAAGGTGATTTTTCCTTAAACAAGGGATTAATCCAATATAACCAAGATGCATGATTACAATCGCACAACAACACTGTGACTAACCATCATTACTCAAGCTAGACCATTCAGGGATCCCGTAAGATATAATGTCTACTTGAGGAGGAACCTTCGCGACGAACTTCCGTGACTAACTACACAGAACCTCTATAACTTCAATGAATCGTTTAGGGATCCTCTCGGATATAACAATCACTGACCAAGCAGAACCTCTACTGGGATTTCATCTCAACTCACAACTAGACCATCCAGGGATCCCATCGGGATATAACATCTACTTGAGGAGTCTTAACTCACTGCTGGACCATCCGGGGATCCCATCAGGATATAACGTCCACTTGAGGAGAAACAATTCATTAGGTTTAATTTCCAAAACCAGAGCTAACTAAGGTGCTTCTTTGCAAGCATATACTCCCCTGTTTAAGTACAAAGTAACTCTTCAGAGTTACAGCAAGATGAGAAATTAGATCTGTGCAAACTACATGATTCTAAGATGTTTATAATATTACAATTCAAATTGAATCTTAATAATTCTTCATCTTCATTGATGAGCAAGCTACGAGCAGCAACTCCTTCCTTCTAATCTTCAATGAGCTCTAAGATGATGTAGTTGGTGTTTATTAATGACTTGTTAATTTCTTCTTCAGCTTCAGTTCATCAATTTCTGATTGTTGTTGTTGTAGATGTTGATCTTGGTGTAGCAACACGAACTCAGACTCTCATATTGTTGTATTATTCATATGATCATAAATGTGCAACAACTTAGGTATCAACACTTAATTCAATGGTTGTATTCGTAGATTACTTCACATAGAAGCATTTCAGTTTAAGGATCAACAACCAAGTTGAGTTCCTATTCAAAATCAACAACACGCAATAGTGTGGTTGTTCATTTGAACCAAATAGGAATCAACAACATCAACGCATGTGGTTGTGTTTCCTTCAGGAACCAACTCATTGGTTTTGCTTCCATTAGGAGCCAACAACATCACAAAGCATGTGATTTTTTCATTTTATAGCCAAACACGAAAAGAGTCGTTACGACCCAATTCAGCTACTAAGGAATCTGTTACACAAGGAATCAAATAGTACAACCATGTATTGTCCTTTTCCACAATTCAAAGATAGTGGAGAGGTAGTGGGATAAGGAATTATCATACTATGTACTATCTTTGCCAATGGTAACATTGTGATCTGAATTTCAGAGGCTTCTGATTATAAATTAATGAATGAAGCATGAGTTAGAGACAATGATACTTATGTACTCAAATAACCTAAGTCTTTAGTCTTCAGAACTTGTTCACATAGAACTACGTTCTTCAGGACTTCAGAACTTGGCTTGAAACCCATGGTCTTCAGAACTTCAAGTCTTAGAGTCTTCAGAACTTTGTTCACATAAAAAATTGTCTTCATAGTCTTCAACACTTGGTCCTTCAAAACCATTCTTCAAAACTTTAAGTCTTAGAGTCTTCATAACTTTGTTCACATAGAACATTGTCTTCAGAATCTTCAGAGCTTAGTTCTTCAAAATCTTAATCTTCAGACTCCTAAGTCTTCAGAATCTTTCAGGAACTTGGTCTTCAGACGGTAAATATTCAGAACTTCAAGTCATCAGAGTCTTCAGAACTTAGTTCTTCAGAAGATTAATTTTAGAAGCTTTGCTTCGCTATCTGATTAGAACCACGTTCAGAACAACATTCACAAGAGCATTTCCAATGCAATATCCGCATCCTTGGATCTTTCTGATTGTGTTCAGATTCAGATCACACTTTCTTCTTCAGCATGCTTGCGACTATTGTTACACTTAGTAACTTAGCATATAAGCTTTGTGTACTTATACATAATGTTTATTTGATCTTAATATATAAAATATTCATGATCAACACTTTAACAAAAATCAAAACATAAAATGGTTCTTTCATAAATACTTCATTGTTATCATCAAAACATAGAGATGGAATATAAAAACAACTTTTGTTCTTACAAGGCTAAAGTGTAAACCAAGCATATACTTTTTGAATTAGAATTCAAGGATGAAATAAAGATGCTAAGAAAATCTAATTGCTAAGATTAACTAATCTAAAAACTATGAACATAACATCAAAATTAATTCATAAAAAAATTCTAATCCAAATTCTAATGTGAACATGTATATTAGTTTCTAAAATCCCAATTGTAAATAAATCCCAAAACTAAGTCAAATCTAAATTTTAATGAAAACCTAAATCGCATCATCATTTTTTAGAAATTCTAATAAAATTTAAAGGATCATTATTTTCTAAGTATTTCATACCAAAATAAAAAATGTGAAAATGTATTAAAATGTAGTAAAAGAAATAACTAAAATGATATTAAAACAAATAATACAAAGAAAATGAAAAAAAAAGGAGCCATGGTGTACATGTTGCAAGCAGAATGTGTAAGGAGTAGATTGTTATGGGCTGAGGCATTGAAATTTGAGCCCAGCGTGCCAAGAATTCACTTAATAGAGGCATGCCTAGAAAAAAATAGGGTGATATGCCGCAATTGTTTGGGTCAAACGGAATCCAGATAGCCCAACCGAAGCCAAGTAATGAACTCAACGCTTTGTTCCACCTTTCAACACTGCTTTTCCTTCTTTTTTATGCTCCAAACGAACGAGTGAACTCTCTAAACATTTCCTTCGCATTTATGAATTCTTTGAAGCGATCAATAAGCCACACAAGGTCTCTACCAATTTATAATCCAATCCTATCAACTATTTTTCACATAAACGACGAACCTATGAAGATGAGAAACACAAGAAATTGGGGTTGAATTGGGTATCTAAAAATAAAATCTTTTTCAAAAACAATCCTAAAAACAAGAACACAAGCAATAAAAATAACAAGTTATTTGTATCCTGGTTCTTTGTTAACAAAGTTACCTCTGGTCCACCTGCCAAAGTGATTTCGCCTTCTCAATAAAGACTTAATCCACTATAACCAAACTGGTTACAGACACCATAGAGACAACAATCCTTGTCTTCTCGAGTATATAAACTAAAACCTAGTCTCTCAAGGTATTCACCCAAACAGATTTGAGATTTACAGACTGTGTTTACAAATATTGCTTCTAGTAAGTAGATTAACACAAAGTTTAAGTACAATGAATCACTCACGCAATACAAAAAAAAAAGTTCTAAGCATGTTTATACAATATCCACAAATATAGTGTTATCAAAGAAAATAATGCATCATCGTGTGAATATGTCGCAAAGTAGCAGCCTGATCCATTCTTCCATGTCTTCCTTATATAGCCAAAGAAATATCTATTGGAGGGTAGAATGTGAAGGTGTGAAAAGAACACAAGAAGGGGGTTGAATTGTGTTTTCCATTTTCTTAGTTTACTTCTGATCATAGTTCAGAACCTGAACTGGTGTTCAGATTTTGTTTATTTATTAGTTGCAGAATGTTAACAAAAGCAAATAAATAATAGTAGAAGACATAAAAATTTATACTAGTTCCTCCCCTAACCGAGAGTACTCTAGTCTCTTTTCTTCGCAAGAGATTTTCACTATAACCAAATCATGATTACAATCGCTTATGCATTCTGCATAAGACTTTTACAATTGCTCAGACTCATTGTCTAAGACTTTCTACTTAAGCCTACATCTATAGACTTATGCTCAATCAACCTCATTGATTAAGTATTTCACAACTCAGGCACTTAAGAAAGATACTTGCGTGGCTCAAACATCTTAGCTCGAGACTTCCCTGCTTATGCTCTTAGTCCAATACTTCTGCTCCAATCCCCACCGGCCAATACTTCCCTGCTTGAACCTCTCAGGTCCAAGAATTTTGCTCACGCCTCCCCGGCTAAGACTTCCCTGCTCAAGTTGCAATTGATACATCCTACTCATGCCACACTGGCTGAGACTTCCCTTGCTCAATAAATCTACTTGATAAAGACTTCACATCCCAAACACTTAAGCAAGAGACTTACGTGGCTCAAGCATTTTGGCTCGATACTTTCCCTGATCAATTAATCTACTTGATTAATACTTTTACTACTCAAGCACGTAGCAAGAGACTTATGTAGCTCAAACATCTTGGCTTGAGTCTTGTTGCTTGAATCCCAATGAGACTAGACTTCTGCTCATACACATAGCAAGAGCATTTAATCTAAATTGCAAAACAGTTTCAGCAGAATAAATAACAAGGTGTACATGATACAAGTATCAAAGGTACATGAAATCACCATAACAAAGACCTAAAGCACTTAAGATTTCTAAGATATTCAATAGAAAGAAATTCGAAGGCTTTTATAATTACAACCTACAATAGAAAATATGCATATACAATAGAGTTGATAATTGTTGATCTTAATGCTCCTTATTTTGGATAATCCATGTTAAAGATTCAGCTTGAACCTTTATCCATATATATTTCCTTTTCAGAAAACTAGTTGTTGAAGCGGTAACGTGATCAAAGCATTTGCTTTTGCTCCATAGTACAAAATACATTGAAGATAGATACACATGAGGATCTTAATACAATGTGCAACATATTTAACCTTTAATTATTCAAGATATTTTGTACTAATAAAATCATTGAAAGTAGATATTTGTAAAGCATGTCAACCTTTATTAAGCCTTGCAATCTATAGACTCTAGCTGACAAATTGATTAGACAATACAATTTTCTTTCTGCAATACAAATAGCTTCAGCTTTTTCACCAACTTTGAATGGTATCAGAAGCCAATAAAACTCACTAAGTGTAGTGACTCATTTAATGCTGAGACCTTCAGCATCAGAGTCTGCGCCAAGAAACACTGTCAAGTGTTCTTCATATTCTGCCACCAGATGCTAGCAATTGAGAAACTCCCAAGTGTGCTAATGTAAAATTGATTCTTGCTATAATATTTACAAGTATTAGAACTTGAACACATGTAACATACATCAAATAAACCATTGTACTTTTAATACTTTGTTATCATCAAAACCTAAATAGAATATGTCATGAAAAAATCTTGTTCTAATAATCTCCCCCATTTTTATGATGACAAACATAAGTATTTAAAGGACAATGTTAGGTAGTTATAATTTTCCCTACAACATCAGGGTATGAGGTTTGTAAGCTCTTTCTGAGTCTAATAGTCCAACCCTGAGGTATGTTGTCCCTAACACCAAGTATTATTTTTCAAGAAAAAGTAATTTAGTTTTCTTAGTAATACTAGGGTCTGAGGTTTGTAAGCTCCCCCTGAGTCAAACAGTTCTAAGTTTGAGGTTTGTAAGCTCCCCCTTAGTTCCATACTTAAGAAAACAAAAAATAATATTTTAACTTCCTTTGGAAACATTAAAATATGAGGTTTCTAAGCTCCTTTTGAGTCTGATAGGCTAAGGTTGAGTTTTGTAAGCTCCTCCTTAGTTGTATGCACAAGAGTGTTAAAATGTGTCGCCATGGGCAAGGTAACCATAAAACATAAATTTAAATAACAACATTATAAATGACCAATATGTACAACTGAATAGGTACTCAATGAGTTTGTTGTACCCTAAAATTTTCCTTCATATCTTCAATACAATATGTCTTAAGAGGTCTCATAATGTTCATAAGATTCTCAATTGCTCAAAGGAACTCAAGGTTTCATCAGACAGAGCCTCCTCCTAAGCAATAGATCTCAAATTAGGGTTTTGTGTTTCTCAAAGTAAATTGGACTTACAAAGCCTCAAGTGGACTTCATGTTATCCCATATACTTCAAAGGATCCTCATGTCAAGTTTCAAGACTTTCCCTACAAGTTTGGTCAGTCAGATGCTCAGATAATTAATAATCAGTTAACTTGGGTAAGAAGTCAATTGTGGTCAACATACAGTCAAACTTCAAAAATTTTGTTCAACATCAAGATTATAAAGTAAGATTCATCATTTAATCAAGGTTTGATCATGATTCATCAAGAAAACCTCAAATTCATCACAAGGCAAGAGTTGCTAAATTAGGGTTTCTTAAGGAGAAAGTCAACTAAACTTTGACCAGACCTAACTTTCACATACTTCATTATAAATTTCCCGAATAAGCCCTATCTAGAAGGAAATTCAATTCTCTACAACTTTGTCTCTCTAAGGCCAAGGCCAGAAATGCTTCATTTGAGAGATATAGGCCAAGACATTACAGGTCCTCTAAAAAGTCAACAAAAAGTCAACTTTTTCAAAAGCTCATAACTTGAGCATGTAAGATCAAATTTACATGGGACCAAAAGTAATGGTTAGAAGAAATCTTGGGATTTCTAAAAATTGCAAGAACACATTCAAATGATAAAAATTGAGGAAGTTATGCATTGTCAAAGTTGAGCAAAATTGAGGGGTGCATGAAGCAAGTAATGGCTAAAACTTGATTTTTTGCCAAATGGGCCCATTCTTTCATGACCCAAACTTGTTTATAAGAGGATCCACGACCTCATGGTCATATTGTTTTCATTTTCTTTATTTATTTTGGATAAAATTCATTTAAATTCAATTTGTATTAAAATAAATATTAGAAAATCAAATATTTGATATGGTTTTCATTATGGGATCAGATTTGAGAGATACTTTCATCCTAATAATTCCAAATTTATTCTTGGAAAAAATCATATTATTCCTACAAAATATCAAAAGATTGAAGATCACATTTTCAAATAAGGAGAGTTTTGAACACCACTTGAATACAAGATCAAATCTCTTGATCCAAGCCCACTTTTTTTTACCTAATTTATTTTCTTATATATTCTCATCATGTGCATATCAAAGGAGACGAAATTCATGCCTCAGAAACAAAAAAAAATATACTTTCAAAAATTGTCAGAAAATGAAGTTTTGCAACCAAGAATCCTAGCATAACTTGAAAAGATTGTAAACTTGAAGCAATCTGCAGACCAATTTCCGGCTTGTTTCAATACGTTCTAAACATCGCAGTCGGTTCCCGGGATTCTTCTGAAGATATCCAGACCGTTGACATCCATCGAAATACGTAGAAACACAATACGATTTATCTAAAAAAAATCGAAATTATATATATATATATATATATATATATATATATATATATATACACACACATACATGTTTAATTTGTTTAGATTGTATATTCGTGTTTATAATCATGTTTCAATATTTTCTGGATAGATCAATTGCATTTTAAGAACAGGTACAAGGATTCACCATGGCTAGAGTTCAAAGCTCCAAATAAGATTTTTTTTTGTTTTAGCCATAATCGGACGAAACCAATAACATCATCATATTCAGGAGGCGGTTTCCAATCGATTCATGTATTCACATGAAATTTATTTTCATTATTTGTTAAGTTTGATTCTTGCAGGTGTCGTACCTCGAAAAATACGATCCTAAAACAAACAACAGAGTCGCCACCTAATTCTATTTATTCTAACTAAAGAAAAGGGAGATATAGATACAACCTAAATAGGACAAGAAATGGTTAACGAAACCACTAATCTAAGTTCGGGAGTCAGTTACGCAAAGGGAAGATATTAAGCACCCCTCACGTCCGTTGTACTCAACGGGAACCTCTTAGTCTAGTTTGCGCTTTAAATGTTAACTTATTATTATTGTCTTCTTTTAATGATTAAGATTGCTTTAAAGGGAATGTTTCGGTTATTATTTGTTATGGAGAAAGATTAAGTTTTTATTATTGTGGAGAAAATGGTTAATTTTTTATTATTGTGATTTATGACGGAGAAATGATTAAATTTTTTATTATTGTGATTTATGACGGAGAAATGATTAAATTTTTTGTTATCGTGCTCGCGAAGGATTAAAATCCCCATGCCTACGTATTCCCTTGTGCAATGGGAAAGTCAGAGCTTCGTAGTTCGTGCAACTACGGTTTGTGCTTTTTATTGAATGATTGTTTGAAAATACTTTCTACTGCTAAGCGTTGGCTTATCTGCTCGCGATGGGAGGCTGAAGCGCTAGCTTGTTTGCGAGATAAACAGATTTAAACAACGTTCGTTTTGAAAAAGATGTTTGATCTTTATTAAAGTGTTTTAAACGAGAGGGGAGAATGAACCACAACGCGTGGGGCTAGCCCAGGAGTGATTGCATTCAAGAACCCGTGGAGTGCTGGACTCTAGAGTTCAGTTACTCGTTGATTAATTATAAAACGATTTGCATTGGTTGGTATGTTTTAAATTGTATTAGAAAGAAAGAGACAAGTCGTCATTTTTAAGGGAGATATCTCGCCTAATCCACCACAAACATTTGAGGGAGAGAAAATTGAAAGAAGCTTTAAACTTGGATACGAGGATCGACAAGCAATGCCATATTCTTTCTTTGAGAAATAAAATCGGAAGAAGCTTTAAACTTGGATATGAGTATCGACAAGCAATGTCACATTCTTCCTTTGAGAATAATTGTTTGTAAGATTTGATTTGTGTTTGTGGTTGATAGGAGGAACATTTTTCCTATGGAGATGAATCATGTCTAATCTTTTAAGGTTGTTGAATTGTTTTGAATACGAAAGAGTGAATGAATTACAACTCGAAGGCTGGTCTCAAGAGTAATTCAGTTCAAGCACCCGAGGACTGCTAGATTCCTGAGTTCAGTTCTTCGTATAATTTATTTAAAGGTTTACGTGTTTTAGGAACAAGAGGGTGAATAAACCACGTCGCGTGGGGCTAGCCCAGGAGTGATTTAATTCCAGAACATGCGGAGTGCTAGACTCCGGAGCTCTGTTCTTTCGTTATTTGATTTGTGAATTAAGACGCAATTTAAGATTTACGTTTTGAAAACGAAAGAGCAAATGAATTACAAATCAGAGGCTAGCCCCAACAGTAATTCAATTCAAAAACCCAAGGAATGCTAGATTCCTGAGTTTAGTTCTTACGTTAATTAATATGGACGTGTAAAGTCGTGCAGACGGGGATCACATGGTGACCGACTTACGTGTGTGCAAAATGTAGACGAGAATATTTAATTGATTATGTGAGTTGTTTATTCGATTAATTAGGTGGATTCGATTTCTAGTTCCTATGGATATTCCTAGCAACGCGAAATTGTAAAATAAAGGCGGAAACATAAGCTACGTAAAAAAAGAATTTTGACTTTGAAAAAATATGTAATGAATGTGCTAGATTTTGAGAATTTAAGGGTGATTTTGTTAGTCTAAAATGAGAGAAAGATAGATCTTATTTATAGTGTGAATGAGGTAGGAGTGTTGATGTGGCAATCCATGTGACTTTATGAGAATAATTTTTGGTCATTGATAAGTCCAAGTTGGCAATCCATGTGAAGTGTGAGAATGATTCTTGGTCATTGATAAGTCCAAGTTGGCAATCCATGTGAAGTGTGAGAATAATTATTGGTCATTGATAATTCCAAGTTAGCAATCCATGTGAAGTGTTTGTACTACATTGTAGTGGACTCACTCATCATTTTTTCTTTTTTGAAGATGAAGAAAAAACAAAGAAAAGTAGTAATAATAATAAATAATATTAATAAAACTAATAAATAATAATAATAAAAGATAATAATAATATAACTAATAATAATAATAAAGATGATAATAATAATAATAAAACTAATAATAATAATAATAATAATAATAATAATAATAATAATAATAATAATAATAATAAATTGAAAATGGTTATTAAAAAAAGAAATTATATTGAATTAAATAAATTGAATTTAAACTAAATCAAAGATAAACTAAGTAAATTGAAATTGAAATTAAACTAAATTTAATATAAAATTTAATTAAAATATAAATTAAAATCAAAATTAAACTAAGATCAATTCTAAATAAACTAAAATAATTATTTAAATAGAAATTATAAAAAAAAATGGTATGGAATGATAAAAATCAGTAAAAAATGCATGATTAATGATTAATAGATTAAAATGCAAAAATGACTGACTATCAAATAAATCGATAAAAATGCGTCAGATGAATGAAAATTTGAAAATTTATGGTCAAAATTTAGGGTATGACAGTAGGTACAACTTATTGCTACGAAACGAAAATTGTAGCCAAAAGTCTGGTTGCATGCGCGAAGAAGATGAAGTCGTGGCGCGTTGTTTTCTTTTATTTAAAAAATTAAAATCAAACGCTTGTTTTTTTTATAATCATCTAATTTAAAAATTTATTAATTTAATTAAGTTTGATTATTAGTTAATCACCATTAGCTTAATAATTAAGATAATTAAATAATTATTTTTTCTCAATTAATTTTATTTCACTTAATTTTCAACTAATTAATTAATTTAATTTTTTTTATTTAAGTTAATTTAATTTTAATTCTAAAATCAATCAAGTTAGTTAATTTAGTATTCGCCGATTCACCCGACTTTTGACAATTAAATTAAGGTTAATTAATTTATCCTGACCTTTTTTTTCTATCGCCCAATTTTTCTTTATTTCGTGCTCATTATTATGTAACTATTTCCGAGGTTGTAACTTTAATTTTTTCGCGTGCCCTTTTACATTATTTTTCATATTATTGTAACTGCTTCCGAGGATGTAATAGTTTAATTAGGACCTTTATTTTCCGCATCGATTATTATGTTATTGTCCCAAAGTCATGTAATAGCGTAGGATTTTATTTTTTTGCTCTTTACTTTCCGTACCTTGCATGCTATTATATTAATTGTTACTAGTAATTAGGATTTGTATGGTGTCATACCCTAAATTTTGACCATAAATTTTCAGATTTTTGTTCATTTGACGCAGTTTCGTCGATATATCGAAAATAAATCATTTTGCATTTTTAGTTAAGCATCTCATTATTCATTAATCATGCGTTTAATTTATTTTAATTTAGTCATTATTTAAGTTTAATTATTTTATTTAATATAATTTTAAATTAGATTTAGGTTGATTTAGAAATAGTTGTTTTAATTTAATTTTATTAATTAGTTTTACTTTTCCGAATGAGCTTATTTTATTTCCTTTTAAAGATAATGAAAAAAATCATATTTTTACCCAATTTTGAGAATGTTTAGTTCAATTTTAATTAGATTAATTTTACTAATTTATTATTATTTTAGTTAAATTTAAGTTAAGTAGATTTATCTTAATTAGCTTTTAATTAGTGTAATTATATTTTAATTAATTAGTTAGGTTTTAAATATTTTAATTATTAGTCTAATTTAGTTAACATAATTTTAATTAGGTTTTATTATTTCTATTTGTGTGTTTATTTATAACCAGTCCAAAAAAATATCATACAAACCTGCTAGTAGTTGCTATACACTACCCAATTCGTACTCCATTCTGCAACACGTCAAAGATTTACATGCCAGCTCTTACATGCTAAAATATGTTGCAAGACTCCAACCTGCTATACACTAACCTGCCTCCAACTGTGCCACAAAGCAATTGTTACACGCTAAACAACACTATGCTATCACACATGAAAATGACTAACACAATAACAATAGAAACCCCTGCATCACAACAGAAAAAGAGCTGAGATAAAAAGGTGATAAAAAGGAAACATGTATAAAAAAGGAGGGACATGATATCCAAGAAAAAGGGGGGGAAATGAAAAAACTCTCAGAAAAAACAGACCTTCACAAAACTCAGATCAACCTTTAAAAAAGGGACCTAGAGAACCTAACAGAGGATCTGCTTCCACTCTGCTGGTCACGACCCTTCCTTCTATATCCTGGTTCTTGACCATAAAACAAAAGCCTTGAAAAAAACCGATGGCGGGAACCTCTATAACCTTAACCTTAAATATCAACATCCGATCTCGGTTCCAGGGGGATCACCTTCTTCTTCTATAACACAACCACCAAACTGTAAATAACTTGGGAATGCTGCAGTGACTTCCGAAAAGCAATGAAGACATCCACAAGCGGTTCACATTGCAAATGTGAGAAGTCTAGAAGAAATGAAGAAAAATAACAATAGAGGAAATATGAGAAGTCTAGAAGAAATGAAGAAAAATAACAATAGAGGACTTTGAAGTGTCTGTTACAGCAAGCTGAACCATTTCCACTTCTTGGTAATTCATTTAAAGGGGTCGGTTTTCAATTTCAACAAAAGACGGCATCTCGGTAACCTCTCGACCGTATCTTCCTTTGAACTACATATTGTTTTGCGATGTTGCTGCTTATTGTGTTATCTCTTTCACATTGCTTGTTCTTTTATACTTTGGTTTGCACACAATTTTGTTTTGTCCGATTATTATTCGGTAGTGTTTTGATTTCGGACTAATGTCGTTTTGCAAATGTTATGTGTGGCTGCTTCAAATTTTCATATTCAGTTACATGCTATTCGTGATGGATTTTCTTGAGTTGTTGTTGTTGATCTTATTCATCGCTTTATGTTTTAATTAGTTCTTGAAAGTTTTAGATTCAATGGAGGTTTTGATGACCTTAAGTTTTGTGCTGCTAAGGTTTTCCTTGCAATGGTCCTTTACTTTCTGCATGAGATAAGAGTGAGTGAGTGAGTTTTTGTTCTTTTGAAAAATCATGAGAATAACGTGGTGTGGCTAGAAAATATTTGCAACTTTTTATTGTCATGTTTGTTTCTGTTTGCCGTATTTTGCACCATGTGTTGATGATGAACAATATCATTATAAAACATTGGTAGTTAGAAATAACCTTTTTTTTACTGTAGCTTTATAATTATTAATTAACATTTTGTTAGTTCATTTTATTTATAAGATATAATGGTGGAATATTTCTACTGATGCATACCTTTTTAAAAAACAAAATTAATTTTGTGTACTTTTTATTCAACGGTGAGTTTTAGGAATGACTTAAGATTTTTTTTTATCTTTTTACAAGTTGTTATTAAACGTGAGGGAAACCTACCATATTTCTATTATCACTTTTTTTTTATTTTTTATTTTTTTTTCATATCCAAATAAATGTTTTTATTTTATATATTATAGTGTAAATAATATTAGAGTTTTATTCAATATTATTGCATTGCAATTTTGGAGTATAAATTGATTGTGCTTTCGAGAACCGTATGGATGCATAAATTATCGCTCGACTTCTCATAGAGTAATTCTAACATTGAATTTACTCTAAGATAGTTAAAGAGCTAAATCTGACGCTTCTGATTAATTCATACACTGCACACACGCTTCCTCTTGGGCAAAATACAACGATACCTTTTATTTCTTCGCAATCCCGCATAAATTATCATGTATCCCTCTCCCATTTATTTCCGAACGCAATTTATTTTTGTCGCCTTTATTTTACAATTTAGTATTATTAGGAACACTTTTAGGAATTAGGATTAGAATCCACTTCATTTAATCAATTAAAACATTATCGTCTACATTGCACACACGTAAGTCGGTCATTTATATGACCGCTATCTGCACGATATTAATCGTATAAATTTAAATACGAAAACAGAATTCCGGAGTCCAGCATTCCGCACGTTCTGGATTGGACCGCAACTGGGCTAGCCCCACGCGATGGTTCAATCACCATTCGTATATTAAAATAAATAATCTTATTAATTAAATTACGAAAACAGAATTCCGGAGTCTAGCATTCCGCACGTTTTGGATTGGACTGCAACTGGGCTAGCCCCACGCGATGGTTCAATCATCATTCGTATACCAAAATATTCAATTCATTTAAATTAAATTACGAAAACAGAATTCCGGAGTCTAGCATTCCGCACGTTCTGGATTGGACCGCAACTGGGCTAGCCCCACGCGATGGTTCAATCATCATTCGTATACCAAAATATTCAATTCATTTAATTTAAATTACGAAAACAGAATTCCGGAGTCTAGCATTCCGCACGTTCTGGATTGGACCGCAAATGGGCTAGCCCCACGCGTTGGTTCAATCACCATTCGTATAAAAATAACTCAATTCATCTTAATTAATTTACGGAAAAAGGAACCCCGGAGTCTCGCATTCCGCACGTTCTGGATTGAACCGCAAATGGGCTAGCCTCACGCGTTGGTTCAATCACCATTCGTATAAAGAACAATTCAATCCATTTAAATTAATTTATGGAAAAAAGGAATTCCGGAGTCTAGCATTCCGCACGTTCTGGATTGAATCGTAAATGGGCTAGCCCCACGCGTTGGTTCAATCACCATTCGTATTCAAAAACAATTCAACAATCTTAAAGGATCAGACATGATTCATCTCCATAGGAAAGTTGTTCCTCCTATCCCCACAAACACAAACAAAAATCTTACAAACAATTACTTTCAAAGGAAGAACGTGGCATTGCTTGTCGATACTTATATCCAAATTTAAAGCTTCTTCCGATTTTATTTACTTTCAAAGGAAGAACGTGGCATTGCTTGTCGATACTTATATACAAGTTTAAAGCTTCTTCCGATTTTATTTACTTTCAAAGGAAGAATGTGGCATTGTTTGTCGATCTTATATCCAAGTTTAAAGCTTTCTTTCGATTTCTCATTTCTCAAACGTTTGTGGTGGAATAGGTGAGATACTCCTCTAAAAGATGACGACTTGTCTTCTTTCTTTCAAATACAATTAAAACTTACCAACCAATTCAAATCATTTTCATAATTAATTAGCGAGTAACTGAACTCCGGAGTCTCGCACTCCGCACGTTCTTGAATGCAACCGCAACATGGGCTAGCCCCACGCGTGGTTCATTTGCCCTCTCGTTTTAAAACACCCTTAACAAAGATCAAACATCTTTTCTCAAAACGAACATTGTTTAGATCATTCTATCTCGCAAACAAGCTAGCGCTTCAGCCTCCTAACGCGAGCAGATAAGCCAACGCTTAGCAGTAGAATGCATTTTCAAACAGTCGTTCTATAAAAAACACAAATCGTAGTAGCACGAACTACGAAGCTCTGACTTTCCCATTGCACAAGGGAATACGTAGGCACGGGGATTTTAATCCTTCGCGAGCACAATAATAAAAAAACTTAACATTTCCCCATAACCAATAATAATTAAAACATTTCCTTAAAAGCAATCTTAATCAGTAAAAGAAGACAATAATAATAAATTAACATTTAAGCGCAAATTAGACTAAGAGGTTCCCGTTGAGTACAACGGACGTAAGGGGTGCCTAACACCTTCCCCTTGCGTAACTGACTCCCGAACTTAGATTAGTGGTTTCGTTGACCATTCTTATCCTTTATTTAGGTTGTGTATATATCTTCCTTTTCTCTCGTAGAATAAATAGAATTAGGTGGCGACTCTGTTGTTTGTTTTAGGATCGTATTTTTCGAGGTGCGACATATGGCAAGACTAATCAATCAACCTTAGATCACCTAACCTCAAGATAAAATATTTGAATTCAATCACATGCACACTTGTACCTCTAGGATATCCTCTCTTGCTACCTTACGAATATTGGTCATGTCCCTCGAACATAAGGGTATCTTAGCAAAAGACGCTTACGAATAAATCATCATAATTGCCTACGAAAAAAGATCATAGTCCCTCGATGACCCTTCGAGTTTCCTATGAAAAGATGATCTCGTCCCTCGATGACACTACGGATGAATGATGATAGTCCCTTCGAATTGCTAAGGTATCCTTACATGTTGCCTTCTATGACCATTCGATGATCTTGTGCCCGTCCCTTACATCCAAAGATAAGACTACTTACTAACTAATAGTAAGGATAGTTCTATCCCTAAGGAAACGAAAAATGACAAGAAAGACCTTACAACTTAGGGTAAGTAACCCTTAAACGCTTGCTCACAACATTCAAAACAAATACTTTTTACACCCCACCCTCTTTTTCAAAATACTTTCAAACAAGTAAACACTTTGTATAAATTCATACGAGAATCATTACAAAGTTAAATCTTTACGAAATATTTTAATCACACATTACACTTTTCAAACAAAACAAGAAAAAAAATGAGCTAAGCATTTAAGAGCCCACGGATAACCATGGATACAAAGGGTGCTAACACATTCCCTTTGTATAACTTACCCCCCGAACTCAAAATCTTTTAAAAGGTCTTTCCTATTCTTTTATGTATTTCCTAATTGGATGAAATAAAAGTCGGTGGCGACTCTTGCTTACCGCAACATATTTTGCGACAAAAAACTAAAAGTCAGTTCTCCCACCGTGTTACAGAGTTCATTTTATAATTAAATACTTACCATTATTTCTTCCCTTTTTGTCATATAAAATATAAAAAATAAAAAGAGAAGAAGAAGAAAAGAATTACACTCATAAATGCATCTCAGACCATCATTACAGGATCACTTTCCAAGAGAGAAAAACGATCAATTAACAAGGGTCATTTAAGGGTTGTGCACTGCAGCTATTGGTCATAATAGTCCCAAGAATAAAGTAAATGATCTTTGTTTTTTCAGTTAGGATGCTCAGAGGCCACTATAAAACCAACCAAGAACTAGTTCATTTTTATCAATATCCACTAGAGTCATGAAGTCATCAGCTGAGAATCATAAGACTTCTATTATGACATAAATCTCTAAGAGCTCTACACGATAGCATATCAAAAACCTTCATAAATGAGTTGTTTCTGAGTCTTCTTGTTGCACCCCAAAATTTGCCCTCACAATACAAGACTTTGTGTTCTAAGAAGGTTCACAAGGTTCACAAGCTTCCCAATGCTTTCAAGACCTTTCATGAGGTTCATGAAGTCTACAAATTACTTCTTGAAGGTTCACAAGGTTCACAAGTTCTATAATGCTTTCACCACCTTTCATGAGGTTCATGAAGTCTACAAGTTACTTTATGAAGGTTCACAAGGTTCACAAGTTTCTCAACATGTCCATAACCTTTCATGAAGTTCATGAAGTCAACAAGTTACTTCTTGAAGATTCACAAGGTTCACAAGTTCCACAATGCTTTCAATACCTTTCATGAAGTTCATGAAGTCAACAAGTTACTTCTTGAAGGTTCACAAGGTTCACAAGTTCCACAATGCTTTCAATACCTTTCCTGAGGTTTATGAGGTCTACAAAGCCACTTCATGAGGTTCACAAGGTTCACAAGCTTCACAATACCACCCATGAGGTTCACAAGACACTTTATGAAGATTCACAAGGCTCACAAAGTTCACAATTGGTCAAAAGAGTTGACAATTCCCTCAGACAATGCACCTCCTAAGCAGTGCATCCAAAACTAGGGTTTTGACTTTAATCAGGCTAAATGGACTTCCAATACCTCAAGTAAGTTTCATAACATCTCATATGTGTATAAGAACCCTCATGACAAGTTTCAAGACTTTTCTCAAAAGTTTGCTCAGTCAGATGATCAGATAAGTCAAAATCAGTCAATGCAGTTAAAAAGTCAAACTGAGGTCAACTGTGGTCAAACCAAAGTCAAACTTCATGATTTTTTGCCAACATCAAGTATATGAAGTAAAATTCATCATTTGATCAAGGGTTGATCATGATTCATCAAGGAGATTCCAGATCATCAATAATCAGGAGTTTCTAAATTAGGGTTTCCTTAGTAAAAGTCAACTGAACTTTGACCAGCCATAACTTTCACATACTTCATCACCAAGTCTCCATCCAAAGCTCATTTTGAAGGAAATTTAATTCTCTAAAACTTTGATGTTGAAAGTTAATCCCAAAAATGCTTCATTTGAAAGATATGATCTAAGACATTATAGGTCATTTCAAAAGTCAACAAAAAGTCAACAACTTCAAAAGGGCATAACTTGAGATTGGTAAATGACATGGACCTGAAACCAATGGGGTTGTTTAGAGGACTCTTCAAGCTTTCCAAAAAGTCCAAGAACACCCTCATACCTTTAAAATTGAGGGAGATGTGCCCTTGCAAAGTTGGGAAAATTTGTGATGGTTTATGATGAAAATGAGGGCCTAAAAGCAATTTTCTCCAAATGGGCTAGCCAAATCATGACCCAACCCATACAATAACATCTTGCACGAAATTTCCATAATATTTTCATAATTTTTATTTTATTTAATTAATTTATTATGATTTTTTATACTTAAAATCATTTTAAATTTAAATAAAATATTAAAAATGAAGATTTATTTTTGTGATTGATTTTAAAAAGTCTTAATTGGTGATTAGAATCAAAGAGGAATGAAATCATGTGAATAATGCAAAAATAGCAAGTCTTCATAAGCCAATATTTGAAATTCAAAGCACCATCTTTCTCAATCTTTTTAAATCAATTCTTCCACATGATCCATCAATTTTTTAACCTAGAATCATTCACCTATATATGTTGATCATAACCCTAGCCTCATACACGAATTCCAGCAGCCCATAGGTAAGTTTCAAAACTCAAAATTCAAGCAAAAAAGTGAGATTCGGATTTTGAAATTCAGAGCATTTGAAGACAAAGTAAGAACATAGAGATGTTTATTGATCATCACTAAAGTTAAAGCATTGCTCATATGCATCTCATGTGCTCCATATTGCTAAACCCGAAGCTTTGTTCATGCTTAAAATTTTTTTTTCGATTACATCAATTCATTGCATTTAAACGAATTTTGTTCGGCTAATGTTGTTTGTTGTGTGTTGTAGAATGTTTCTGGGCAGGAAAACTCAAGGAACCGTGGTTAATTCACGAGATGCCATAGTTAGGGTTTGGACCTAGGTTTAGGGATTTCTAATTTAAGAAACATAAATCAATTCTAAAAACATAGAACTAATCGTGTGAATGCCTGGATCATGATGCTGTGCTTAATTTTGTAAAATTGAATGGTTTTGTTGCTTGTTGATGTTCGTAGGTTTTGCTGGGAAAGTAGTTTTTGCAAGAAAATTTGCAACAATATTCGCAGGAAAATCCTACGAATTTGAGGAAGAAGATGACTGGCTTGGCGCGCAGTCCATGTTTCAAATTTTGATTTAAAATATTATTTTCATATTCTGTTTATTATCACAAGCACGCAGCTTGTCCCAGTGGAGGGAAGCGTATGTGTATTGGCTATGGGACATGAGTTCGAGTCCTGGTTTTGGACATTGTTTTTTTTCTATTTTTTCAGGTAACCAAGAAACTTGATATATTATATTCTATTGCCACTATACTATCAGGTGGGCTCTTCCAGCCGGGTGGTGATGCGCGTGTGTGAATGTATAAAGGTCCTGGGATCAAATCCCACCCCAGGCCTTTTTGTGTCATTATTTTTCTGGATTTACAAGACAAAGAATAAAACCAATTTCTCCCTTCCATTTATTGTCTGCGCACCCAATGGCCTGATGGTTGTTGTTCTTGTTGGAAATCAAGCTGACCTGGGTTCAAACCCCAGTCAGGTAAGTTTTTCATACTCTTTTTTTCTTCTTTTATTTGTTTTTTAGGTATTATAATATTAAATATAATTTTATGAATATATGTTTTAAATAATAAAAATAATAATAAAGTATGCATGTTTTCTTTAATTTCCAAAATATATACATTTTCATAAATTATGTTTCTATATGTATATATAAATTAAAATATTTTTGTATATAACTTAACCCTAATTTTCAAAACCCTAAAATATTTTCTAAAAACAAAATCCTAATTTATTTTTCTAAATGCCTATTAAAAAAATCAAATTGTTTATTTTCTAATTTTGAGATGTAGTTATTATTATACATGTTATAATTTATTTGTAAATATATTTATAATCCAAATTATTTTTCTTTTAATGGTCAAAAACAATTTAATTTATAATAATTATATTTTTGTATATGGATTAAAATAATTTATAAATATAATAGTTAATAGAATTAAATTTTATAAATATGATTAATATTGTCAATATGATATTTAAAACCTATTTTCTTCTTATAATGTGTAAATGTTTTTTTTTAAAAAAATAAATGTTAATATATGTTTAAAAAGAATTAAATTTGTAATAACTAAAATTTATAATTACATTATGTTTAAATTTTTATTAAAATCCAATTTTTGTGTGTATAATATTTAATTCTATTTTATTTAATTATTGTTATTAACCATATTATTTATCTTGCTCTATTAATTTTATATATTATTATTATTTCACTAATCTTTATTATGTACTAACCATATTCTTATTTATCATTATATTTTTATGTTTCTAACCTTGTTTATTATTCCTAAATTATTATTATTATTATTTTATTATTACTAACCCCTAATTATTTATTTTTTATTATTTATTGCTTATTTATTTATTATTTATCTTGCTATTTATTTTGCTTATTATTATAATTTTGTAATTGCTTCTTGGATGTAAATTTTATAATTATATTTATTTTTGCTATGGTTAGTAATTAGGGAGTGAAAAAAACATGTATTTTCTTTAAAATAAATTAGATCACTTTAATCAAAGATAATTAAATTAAACACTCACACACGTAAGTCGATTTTAATCGCCGTCTCACTTTCTAAGGTTATCCCTCAAGTTGCCTACGAATAAGGTCAAGTGGGGTGTATAAAGCAAGTCCCTTTAAAAAGAAAATCATCAAGTCCCTCATGGTTGCCTATACGAATCGAGTCCCTTCGAAATAAATGATGATAGTCCCTCCAGTATGCTTATTACACCCCACAGTTGCCTTCATAAAACAGAATGTCCCTCTAATGTCCCTCACATCCAAGGTAATGACTACCTACTCCTTAATAGTAGGGATAGTCTTACCAATGAAAGGATAAAGAACAAGAAAGACTTTAAACATTAGGGTAGGTTCCTCTTATGTACTTGCTCACTTCAAAAATTTTCAAACTCTTCACAATTTCAAACAAATTTTCAAAAACAAGTTTTTACACATCCGTACATGGATTATTATTAACTATTCTGAAAATTTTCTATTCACACACTACAATTTCAAAAAAAAACAATTTAAAGTGAGCTAAGTAACTAAGAGCCCATGGATAACCATGGATGTAAAGGGTGCTAACACCTTCCCTTTGCATAACCTACCCCCCGGACCCAAAATATTCTCTTAAGGTCTTTCATGTTCTTTTATACCCTTTCCTTTTGGATAAAATAAAAGTCGGTGGCGACTCTTGCTATCCGCAACATAACTAAAGTCAGTTCTCCCACCGTGTTACAGAACTGGCGACTCTGCTGGGGATTTAATATTAAAGAGGGGTACCCTTAGGAATTAGATCACTTAAATTGTTTGCCTTGTTTGCTTTATATTACTTGTTGGGCTCTTATGTGTGAAAGATCCTAACCCGGATCTAGTGTACCTTAGGTAAATGGCAATAGACCAAGGAAACTGTACGGCGTATACCGATATGGTTGATCTGGTGGCCATAGTTAGTGTGACTTCTTGGTTGGTGCTTATGTTCCTTAAGTCAAGTTGAGGATAATATGAGGCTGCCATATGTTGTCAATGCACTAACTAACTTTTAGAACCCTAGTTATCCCATCTTGGCCTTTAGAAAAGTAGTGAGATAACCGGCTTTGGTGAAGACTGAAGTTGGTTGATACTCGATACTACGCTCATTGAGATCTTAAACTTGGAGGGTTTTGGTTGGCAAGTAAGTTGCCTACTGAACAACCACCCTTGTGAAGGATCAATGATATTGAGATCCTTTAGAACATGGTTACTTTCATAGGACAGGATGAACCAACTAACTTCAGGGGAGGGTACTTACCTTAAACCTCATGCAAGCCTTTAAACCTAGGGCTATGGTGTGACTTGTTTGTGTGTGCCACATGTTTGTGATTGAACATAACATCATGACATCATCATGCATCATAAGCATAGCATTTTCACTAACCATTTCAAGGACCAAAGGATTTATCTTTGTTCTTTGTTGCAGGTCATGGCTTCTGCTCGTAGAAACACCATCAGGATCAACTTTGTGGGCATACCTGCCAAGCTTAAAGAGTTGGTTTCTCAAGTGTCTGATCATTCCCAGTTCATCAAGAGACATGGTCACCTATTGGATCTAGTCACTTCAGGGTTCAATGAAGACATGATGAGTGTTCTGTTTCAGTTCTTTGATCCTAAGCACCATTGCTTCACATTCCCCGACTACCAGCTTGTTCCAACCATGGAAGAGTTCTCTAAACTTCTGGGCATACCTGTTCTTGATCAGAAACCATTCACAGGCTTGGAAAAAGAGCTCAAACCAGAGGTTATTGCTGCAGCCCTACATCTGAAAAAGTCTGACATTGTTCTAGAAACGAGAAGTGGAGTCAAGGGTATTCTTGCTAAGGTATTAATGGATAAAGCTCAGATGTTCTTGAAGGCCATGAGCTATGATGCTTTTGAGGAGGTCTTAGCCTTGCTGATATATGGCTTAGTATTGTTCCCCAATCCAGATCAGTTCATAGACGTTCATGCCATCAACATTTTCCTGAGTCACAATCCAGTGCCTACGTTGCTAGGAGACATCCTGCATTCTCTTCATACCCGTACTACAAGGGCAAGAGGAACTTTGATGTGCTGCATACCTTTGCTTTCTAGGTGGTTTATTTCTCACCTTCCTCGCTCAGTAATGAAGAATGAGCAGGGGTTCAGATGGTCCAAGAGGATTATGTCACTTTCTCACTCAGACATCCATTGGTGCTCCAGATCTATGGAGAATGTCACCATCATTGACCGTTGTGGGGAGTTTCCTAATGTGCCACTTTTAGGCATAAGAGGAGGCATCACCTACAACCCCTCTCTAGCTTTACGACAATTTGGTTACGCTCGGAGTGATGGTCCACATGACATGTTGATTCAGGGCATTGTGTTTGATTACGACAACGATCTTCAAGGTTACCGTCAGAGATTCATACGAGCTTGGGGAAAGGTAAACAGGATTGACAGCAAGACACTGGAGCCTAAGTACACTATTCCTATGGAGGCTTATCTCAGATGGGTGCGATCTCGTGCTCAGACACTCATGATGCCATATCCTGCCGTCCTACCAATTACCATGGAACCTGTTGCTGAAGGAGACACTGCTTATACCATCCTTCACCCAGACATGCCTACTGATAAGGAAGACTTGCAGAGATCATGGATCCAACTGAAGGAGCAAAGGGATACTTTCGAGGCTCATTACAAAGCAAGCCAAGCAAGAATCCTAGAGCTAACAAAGCAACTTCACGAGGAACGGAACCTCAACTCATACCTCAACATAAAGAGGAAACGTCCATGGGAGACTTAAAACCCCATCTTTTGTACCTATTTTATTTCATTTCATGTACGCCTAAAAGGCAAAACAAGTTATTACTAATAAAAGTTTACTTTCGTGTTTGTCTAAGCAAATTTAAATCCTGCGGTCCTTGAAAACATTGCATATACATTCCCATATCATTTCATTGCATCACAGGTTTATTGTGCACAGGTTTCTCATCTTCTCGCTGTTTATTTCAGCAATGGCTCTTGAACAATCAGTTAAGGATATCCAGGCACAGAATGCACAGTTCCAAGAGCTGATCTTGAACCTGTCCAAGGGGCAGGATGAATTGAAGACACTGCTGGCCAAGAAGACTAAGAAGACTAGAAGGTCTGCTGGGTTGATCAACATGGGAAAAAGGTTCAAAGGTCTTGCCAAGACCAAAGAACCAGCTGAGGACTATGAATCTGAAGAATCTGAGCAAGAGGTAGGCAGTCTCCACCATTCAATGGGGGACTCTGATTCTGAGGCTAACTACTACCATGAGTCTAATGAAGACAAATTCAAGATGCTGGTGGATAGGATGGATGCTATGGAGTTGCAGAAATCATCTGGGCTGGATTTTGAGGATTTGAGTCTGATATCTGGGGTGGTCATACCCGTGGGTTTCAAGGTTCCTACATTTGTTGTCTATGATGGGGTCTCTTGTCCCAAGCTGCATCTGAGGTCCTATGTCAGAAGAATTCAACCCCACACTGCTGATAAAAAGTTGTGGATTCATTTCTTTCAAGAGAGTTTATCTGGAGCTCAGCTGGAGTGGTATTATCAGTTGGAGAGTGTCAATATCAGAGACTGGAATGATCTTGCTGAAGCTTTCTATAAGCAGTACCAATACAATGCTGACTTAGCCCCCACTCGCATGCAGCTTCAGAGCATGTCTATGGGTGCCAAAGAAAGTTTTAAAGAGTATGCTCAGAAGTGGAGAGATTTAGCTGGAAGAGTTCAACCCCCTTTGACTGACAGGGAGCTGGTTGATATGTTCATGTGTACGCTGAATGGTCCGTTTTACAGTCATCTCATTGGAAGCTCATCATCTGGCTTCACTGAGTTGATCATGACAGGAGAGCGGGTAGAAAATGGTATCAAGAGTGGAAAGATCCAAGTGGGCACTTCTTCATCAGGTGCTGCAAAGAAGCCTCCCACTGGGAAGAAGGAATCCAATGCTGTTTATGGTCAACCTGATCGTAACAGAAGGCATCAATCTGTTAGTGCAGTTCATATTTCAAATCCAACTCCTGCAACAACAGAGCAGCCTCAGGGCAACCAACAGAGGGCTAGAAGACAGTTCACGAAGATCAACATGTCAATGGCTCAGGCATTGCAACACTTGTTGAAGGCTGAACTTATTACCCTGAGGGAGGCTCCTCAAAATCCCAATGTTACCTCTCCCAAGTACAATCCCAATGCACGATGTGCATATCATTCAAATTGTCCAGGACATGATACTAATAACTGCTGGGTCTTGAAGAATAAAATTCAGGATATGATTGATGCTGGAGAAATTGAGTTTGATCCTCCGGGTACTCCCAATGTGATTACTGCTCCAATGCCAAACCACAAGAAGACTGTCAATGCCATTGAGGAAGATCTGCATATCCGTTCAGTTGATGAATTGACTACACCATTGGCCATCATCAGAAAGAAGTTAGTGCAAGCTGGGTTCTTTCCGGGTTGTCGTGAAGATTGTGTTTATTGTGAGTATAATCCAGAGAAGTGCTTCAGGTTGAAAGATGGCATTCAACGTCTCATGGATAAGTATACCATAGTGTTTGAAAGAAGACCAGCATCTGTAGAAAGTATGGTGGATCATCTGACTCAGGGTAAGAAGATTGAAGAGGTTGATATGGTTGACAAATTACCGGTGAGAATCACTTCAAAGGGTCCCATTAAAATCACTCATCAGGGCCCAATCAAGATTACTGCTGAAGGTCCTGTGAAAGTTGTTGCTGAAGCCAGGGTAGCTCCTGTGGTCATTACTACTCCTGGTCCTATCCCATATACATCTGATAAAGCTGTGCCTTGGCATTATGGGTCTGATGTTTACATCCATGGTGTTAAGCAAGAGCTTGTAGCTGATGTACCTGTTGACATTGACAATATTGCTGGATCTAGCAAGATCACTCGTAGTGGAAGAGTCTTCTCTCCTCCAGTTGCTTCTAAGAATGCAGTTACTCCTGCTGCTACTTCCACCACTGATGCCCGGGGCAAGGGTCCTGTTATTGAGCCTGTATCTACTGGTGTGCCAGCTGCTGATGACCTCTCTAAGCAGATGGAAGAAGTATTGAAAATCATTCGCAAGAGTGATTATGACATTGTTGATCAGTTGGGGCATACTCCCTCAAAGATTTCTATGCTCTCCCTATTATTATGTTCTGAGGCTCATGCCAAGTCATTGATCAAGTTTCTGAAGATGGCTCATGTACCCAGTGCAATTTCTGTTGACCAATTTGAGAACTGTGTTGCCCACCCGACTTATGATAATGGGTTAGGATTTTCTGATGCCGATTTGACCCCTGCCAAGAGGGATCATAACAGGGCCTTGCATATTTCAATTGAATGCAGGGGTACTACCCTGTCTCATGTGCTGATAGACAATGGTTCCTCTCTGAATGTGTTGCCCAAGGAAGTCCTGAATAAGTTAAGTCCTGAAGATGCTGTGCTGAAGCCCAGTAATATTGTGGTAAAGGCTTTTGATGGTTCTAGAAGAGTAGTGCATGGGGAAATTGATCTTCCAATTCAAGTTGGTTCTCAGGTGTTTACTGCTACATTTTATGTGATGGATATTCGTCCTTCGTACTCTTGTCTGCTTGGTCGTCCCTGGATCCATGGGGCAGGTGCTGTGACCTCTACATTGCACCAAAAGTTGAGATATCCGGTGAATGGAAAGGTTGTTACTGTCTATGGGGAAGAAGAATACTTTGTCAGCCATGTAAACACTTTCAAGTATCTGGAAATGGAAGGTGAATACATCGAGACTCCGTGTCAGACGTTTGAAGTGGTTCCCTGGGTTGTTAATGATTATGTAGCTCCTCCTGTTGTGAAGAAAGTTCCTGTGGTCACCAGAAAACCTCCAACAATGGCAATGGCCTCCCTCAACGATGCTAGAGCTGTGGTGGATGAAGGTGGTTGTACTATTTGGGGTCAGCTTCCTGATATTCCATACAAGTCTGACAAGTTTGGTTTGGGTTTCACTACAGAGTCCCAGAAGGCTGTTCGTCGTGCTCGTGATGCCCGTGTCACTAATCAAGGGGTTGTGAAGGACCAGATTAATGTTGTGGGAGATCAAGATGAAGACTACAACTTGGATGCATGGATTTTTCCTATTGTTGGTGCTGGACTCAATAATTGGAAAGCTGAAGATGTTATCCCTATCTCCTTTAGTCAGGAGTAAATACTATTATTGTGTTATGTTTTTAAATTTGTAATTTTTGAACAATAAAAACTTTTAAGCCATGTGCCTTACCCGGGGCACAATGGTGTGCTTGTTACGGGCTGTCATTTCATTTGCATACTTCATTCAATAAAATCAGTGGACGTTTCGTTTTCGTAAATATTGTGTTCCTTGTCTTTCTTTTCTTTTTATTTTTGCTTTATCAGCTATGTGTTCTTACACACACCCACATCACTAAAATGCAGATCCTCATCCACTCTGGATCCTGTTGATAACAGTTCTACTATTGCCAATTATAATTTCGAGAATCCGATCTATCAAACTGAAGACGGAAATGAGGACGATTGTGAAATACCTGTAGAGCTTGCTAGGTTGTTACAACAAGAAGAGAAAGCTATACAGCCACATGAAGAGCCAGTCGAAGTTGTGAATCTGGGAACTGAAGAAAATAGAAAAGAGGTCAAGATAGGGGCTGATTTAGAAGACAGTGTCAAGAGCAGGTTGATTCAGATGTTACGTGACTATGTGGAGATCTTTGCTTGGTCTTATGAAGATATGCCAGGGTTGGATACAGACATTGTGGTTCACCGTTTGCCAATGAAAGAAGATTGTCGTCCAAAGAAACAGAAGGTTCGTCGTATGCGTCCTGAAATGTCAGAAAAGATCAAGGCAGAGGTAATGAAACAGTTCAATGCAGGGTTCTTAGCAGTGACTTCTTATCCTCAGTGGGTTGCAAATGTGGTACCAGTTCCTAAGAAAGATGGTAAGGTACGTATGTGTGTAAACTACAGAGATTTGAACAAGGCTAGCCCTAAAGATGACTTTCCACTTCCTCACATTGATATTCTGGTAGACAACACTGCTCAGCATAAGGTATTCTCTTTTATGGATGGTTTCTCTGGTTACAATCAAATCAAGATGGCACCTGAAGATATGGAGAAGACAACATTTGTGACACAGTGGGGCACTTTTTGCTATAAGGTGATGCCATTTGGTTTGAAGAATGCAGGGGCAACATATCAGCGTGCTATGGTGGCTTTATTTCATGATATGATCCATCATGAGATAGAGGTATATGTGGATGATATGATAGCCAGATCTCAAAATGAAGAGCAACATCTTGATCATCTGCACAAGTTGTTTGAGAGGTTGAAGAAATACAAGTTGAGATTGAATCCAAACAAGTGTACTTTTGGAGTTAGATCTGGAAAGCTCCTGGGTTTCATTGTCAGTGGAAAAGGTATTGAAGTGGATCCTGCAAAAGTGAAAGCTATACGAGAGATGCCAGCTCCCCGTACTGAAAAGGAGGTTAGAGGTTTCTTGGGACGATTGAACTACATTGCAAGATTTATTTCCCAGTTAACTACCATCTGTGAGCCAATCTTCAAGTTGTTGAAGAAAGATCAGGTGATGGAATGGAATGATGAGTGCCAGACTGCCTTTGATGAAATCAAGAGATACCTGCTAGAACCACCAATTTTGATGCCACCAGTTGATGGAAGACCCTTGATTATGTACTTAACAGTGCTAGACAACTCAATGGGGTGTGTGTTGGGACAACATGACGAGTCTGGTCGAAAAGAGCAGGCAATATACTACCTTAGCAAAAAGTTTACCGACTGTGAAACAAGATACTCACTGCTCGAGAAAACTTGCTGCGCTTTGGCATGGGCTGCTCGCCGACTAAGACAGTATATGTTGACCCATACTACCTTATTGATTTCTAAGATGGATCCAATCAAGTATATATTTGAGAAACCTGCTCTCTCCGGAAGAATTGCAAGATGGCAAATGATCTTGACAGAATATGACATACAGTATACTACTCAGAAGGCTATTAAAGGAAGTGTTGTTGCTGATCATTTGGCTCATCAAGCAGTGGATGATTATCAGTCAATGAATTTTGAGTTTCCTGATGAAGACATTATGATTATTACCAAAGAACCTGGACAATACGACGGACCTGAACAAGGATCTCGATGGACTATGGTTTTTGATGGTGCCTCTAATGCACTTGGTAATGGTGTTGGTGTTGTGATTAGTTCCCCTGAAGGTTGTCATACCCCGATTACTGCCAGACTTTGTTTCCATTGTACCAATAACATGGCTGAGTATGAGGCATGTATCCTGGGTATTAAAGCTGCTATTGATATGAAGATTCAATTCCTGGATGTGTATGGAGATTCAGCCCTGGTAATAAGTCAGATCAAAGGAGATTGGGATACCAAGCATGATAACCTCATTCCTTACAGAGAGCATGTGTTGTCTTTGATCCCACATTTCAAAGAGATTACCTTTGAGCACATTCCACGGAGAGAAAATCAATTGGCAGATGCTTTGGCCACCATGGCATCTATGTTTGATATTAACTGGGATGATGAAGCTCCCAAGATTACTATTGATAGATTTGAAAAGCCTGCATATTGCAATGAAATTGACACTGAAGGGGCAGAGGAGAAGCCTTGGTTCTATGAAGTGAAAAGATATCTTGAAGCTCAGGAGTTCCCTGAAGGGGCATCTGTCAAAGATAGGAAGTTTCTGAGAAGGTTTGCTGCTAAGTTCTTCTTGAGTAATGGGATTCTGTACAAGCGTAATCATGATTCAACTATGCTTCGTTGTGTGGATAAGAAGGAAGCTACAGAAATTATGGAAGAGATGCATGATGGGACCTTTGGCACTCATTCTAGTGGTCATACTATGGCAAAGAAGATTTTGAGAGCAGGTTACTATTGGTCTACCATGGAAGCTGATTGCTATCAACACTCCAGAACTTGTCACAAGTGTCAAATCTATGCTGATAAAGTTCATGTACCCCCATCACCATTGAATGTGCTGACTGCTCCTTGGCCCTTTGCCATGTGGGGCATTGATATGATTGGTGAGATCAAGCCTACTGCTTCTAATGGGCATCGTTTCATCCTGGTAGCTATTGATTACTTTACGAAGTGGGTAGAGGCAGCTTCATTTGCATCTGTTACCAAGAATGTTGTGGCTCGGTTCATTAAGAATAATCTCATATGTAGGTATGGTATCCCTGAAAGGATTATCACTGACAATGGCTCTAATCTGAACAACACTATGATTACTGATCTCTGCACGCAGTTCAAGATTAAGCATCACAACTCTTCTCCGTATCGTCCAAAGATGAATGGGGCAGTTGAAGCTGCTAATAAGAACATTAAGAAGATTGTACAGAAGATGATTGTTACTTACAAGGATTGGCATGAGATGTTACCATTTGCTCTTCATGGTTATCATACCACAATACGTACTTCAACAGGGGCAACCCCATTCTCCTTAGTCTATGGTATGGAAGCAGTTCTGCCCATTGAAGTTCAGATTCCCTCCTTAAGAATTATGAAGGATGCAGGCTTGGATGAAGATGAGTGGATTCAGACTCGACTTGACCAGATAAATTTGATTGATGAGAAAAGGTTAGCAGCAGTTTGTCATGGCCAGATGTACCAGAAACGGATGATCAAAGCTTTTAACAAGAAGGTTAAGTCAAAGGTATATCAGGCTGGTGACTTGGTAATCAAGCGTATCATCTTACCACAGGGTGATCCTAGGGGCAAGTGGACTCCAACGTATGAAGGACCATTTGTAGTCAAGACAGTGTTCTCAGGAGGTGCCATGATATTGACTACAATGGATGGTGAAGACTTCCCACAACCTGTAAACGCAGACATAGTTAAAAAATACTACGCATAAAAAGAGACCCGCTAGGTTGACAGGCCTAGGCAAAAATAAGGGCATCCCGGCAAACCAAAAGGGTTTGGGCAAAAATTAGGGATATATATAAAAAGATGTACACCCGGCAAGTCGAAAACCTGAAAAGGCGGCTTGGGCAAAAAAGGGTATCCCGGTGGATTGAAAACCTGAAAGGGCAATCCAGGCAAAAGTTAGGGATTAAAGCGTATGACTATGTCTCGTTTGGATCACTCATGAAACTGCAACCAGTTGTACTACTTATTCAAGTTCGAACAGATAAAGCTCAATTCAATCGTTTCCGTCTCAGCAGCAAGAAGATGAGATACTTGAATGGCAATAGTAGAATTGAAACTCAATAGGATTATTTCCCACATAGCTGATTCTCTTTTGTAAAACTTTATGACAAAATCCTCTTACTAGGGTTTATGTCCCCTTGTACAAACTTACCCGTGTATGGGTCACTTTTTGATATAAATAAATTCAATCTTTTGAATCCAGATTTACTTTTACCCTATTTACATAAGCGAAACGTCCATTGGTTTTGTTTGAATGAATGTATGCTTTTGAATATGATTGATGTTTACCAGAAATGCATGTATGCTTAATATGATTGATGTTTACCAGAAATGCATGGAAATGCAGTAATAGTATTTACTAAGGACGAACGGGGGAGGATTTCAACGAAGCTTCGCCAGTTCATCTTTACAGGACAGTTACAAACCCTCAGTAGGACGAATCCATCTTCATAAAGTCTTATCTCCCCTGGAATTTATATCCATCTCTTTTATCCTCATACGGATATTCGGGAAATTACTTTCCAGTAAGAGTACGACGAACGAAGACGGGATGTTATGTCTACCCTACTATCCCCAACAACGGGAGGTTATATATACCTTGCCATCCCCAACAACGGGAGGTTATATCTATACCTTATTATCCCCAACAGACAGAGGGTTATATATTCTTCAACAACAAATCGGGATTTATTTTCCCTGGCCAGCAGTTGTTATACGAAGATATCCAGACGCTCCCGGCAGTATCATATCATACATACATCATTTGCATCATACTAAAGCATATATATCCATAGACATATAGTACATTACCTAAGTGCATCATATCATACATGCATACATAAAGCATAAACTAATATTATTATACCGAATGCTACTTTGTTTTCAGGTTAATTACCCAACCAACAAATTTATGATCTCCGGGACTGCTTTATCGTAACCTCAGGGTTACTTTATCCTCCTGATGAGCTTCTTATTACTTTGGGACTGCTTTATTGTAACCTCAGGGTTACTTTATCCTCCTGATAAGCTTCTTATTACTTTGGGACTGCTTTATTGTAACCTCAGGGTTACTTTATCCTCCTGATAAGCTTCTTATTACTTTGGGACTGCTTTATTGTAACCTCAGGGTTACTTTATCCTCCTGATAAGCTTCTTATTACTTTGGGACTGCTTTATTGTAACCTCAGGGTTACTTTATCCTCCTGATTAGCTTCTTATTACTTTGGGACTGCTTTATTGTAACCTCAGGGTTACTTTATCCTCCTGATAAGCTTCTTGTTACTTCAAGACTGCTTTAGAGCTATTGATTGCTCTATCCTCCTGAAATCATTACTTCAAGACTGCTTTAGAGCTATTGATTGCTCTATCCTCCTGAAATCATTACTTCAAGACTGCTTTAGAGTTATCATTATTGATTGCTCTATCCTCCTGAAATCGTATTATTACTTCAAGACTGCTTTAGGGTTATCATTATTGATTGCTCTATCCTCATGAAGACATGTTGTTACATCAGTATTACTCCAGCATCCTGAAAGCATATCATCAATACCTCAGGACTGCTCCAGACTCCTGACAGCTTTCATTATACCTCCATATTCTGGGCTGCCTTATCTTCCAAGAAATATATCTGAAGAACTTTCCAAGTGGCATCTTTAAGCCCACTCAATCATATTCAACTAGCCATCTGTATCGCTCTATGCACTGGTGAGTGCAAATTTTTGGGCTTTTGTGTTCAATCCCCTTCAACCTTCCAGGTCACGACTGGCAAATATACCAATCTAACCCCTCAGGTTTCAGAAAATTGAACAGGGGCAGCTGTTGCACCCCAAAATTTGCCCTCACAATACAAGACTTTGTGTTCTAAGAAGGTTCACAAGGTTCACAAGCTTCCCAATGCTTTCAAGACCTTTCATGAGGTTCATGAAGTCTACAAATTACTTCTTGAAGGTTCACAAGGTTCACAAGTTCTATAATGCTTTCACCACCTTTCATGAGGTTCATGAAGTCTACAAGTTACTTTATGAAGGTTCACAAGGTTCACAAGTTTCTCAACATGTCCATAACCTTTCATGAAGTTCATGAAGTCAACAAGTTACTTCTTGAAGATTCACAAGGTTCACAAGTTCCACAATGCTTTCAATACCTTTCATGAAGTTCATGAAGTCAACAAGTTACTTCTTGAAGGTTCACAAGGTTCACAAGTTCCACAATGCTTTCAATACCTTTCCTGAGGTTTATGAGGTCTACAAAGCCACTTCATGAGGTTCACAAGGTTCAAAAGCTTCACAATACCACCCATGAGGTTCACAAGACACTTTATGAAGATTCACAAGGCTCACAAAGTTCACAATTGGTCAAAAGAGTTGACAATTCCCTCAGACAATGCACCTCCTAAGCAGTGCATCCAAAACTAGGGTTTTGACTTTAATCAGGCTAAATGGACTTCCAATACCTCAAGTAAGTTTCATAACATCTCATATGTTTATAAGAACCCTCATGACAAGTTTCAAGACTTTTCTCAAAAGTTTGCTCAGTCAGATGATCAGATAAGTCAAAATCAGTCAATGCAGTTAAAAAGTCAAACTGAGGTCAACTGTGGTCAAACCAAAGTCAAACTTCATGATTTTTTGCCAACATCAAGTATATGAAGTAAAATTCATCATTTGATCAAGGGTTGATCATGATTCATCAAGGAGATTCCAGATCATCAATAATCAGGAGTTTCTAAATTAGGGTTTCCTCAGTAAAAGTCAACTGAACTTTGACCAGCCATAACTTTCACATACTTCATCACCAAGTCTCCATCCAAAGCTCATTTTGAAGGAAATTGAATTCTCTACAACTTTGATGTTGAAAGTTAAGCCCAAAAATGCTTCATTTGAAAGATATGATCTAAGACATTATAGGTCATTTCAAAAGTCAACAAAAAGTCAACAACTTCAAAAGGGCATAACTTGAGATTGGTAAATGATATGGACCTGAAACCAATGGGGTTGTTTAGAGGACTCTTCAAGCTTTCCAAAAAGTCCAAGAACACCCTCATACCTTTAAAATTGAGGGAGATGTGCCCTTGCAAAGTTGGGAAAATTTGTGATGGTTTATGATGAAAATGAGGGCCTAAAAGCAATTTTCTCCAAATGGGCTAGCCAAATCATGACCCAACCCATACAATAACATCTTGCACGAAATTTCCATAATATTTTCATAATTTTTATTTTATTTAATTAATTTATTATGATTTTTTATACTTAAAATCATTTTAAATTTAAATAAAATATTAAAAATGAAGATTTATTTTTGTGATTGATTTTAAAAAGTCT
The DNA here is from genome assembly GCA_963966055.1 of Lathyrus aphaca. NCBI lineage: Eukaryota > Viridiplantae > Streptophyta > Magnoliopsida > Fabales > Fabaceae > Lathyrus > Lathyrus aphaca. The sequence goes on from OZ014523.1 coordinate 508,163,044, forward strand.
TAATTGGTGATTAGAATCAAAGAGGAATGAAATCATGTGAATAATGCAAAAATAGCAAGTCTTCATAAGCCAATATTTGAAATTCAAAGCACCATCTTTCTCAATCTTTTTAAATCAATTCTTCCACATGATCCATCAATTTTTTAACCTAGAATCATTCACCTATATATGCTGATCATAACCCTAGCCTCATACACGAATTCCAGCAGCCCATAGGTAAGTTTCAAAACTCAAAATTCAAGCAAAAAAGTGAGATTCGGATTTTGAAATTCAGAGCATTTGAAGACAAAGTAAGAACATAGAGATGTTTATTGATCATCACTAAAGTTAAAGCATTGCTCATATGCATCTCATGTGCTCCATATTGGTAAACCCGAAGCTTTGTTCATGCTTAAAATTTTTTTTCGATTACATCAATTCATTGCATTTAAACGAATTTTGTTCGGCTAATGTTGTTTGTTGTGTGTTGTAGAATGTTTCTGGGCAGGAAAACTCAAGGAACCGTGGTTAATTCACGAGATGCCATAGTTAGGGTTTGGACCTAGGTTTAGGGATTTCTAATTTAAGAAACATAAATCAATTCTAAAAACATAGAACTAATCGTGTGAATGCCTGGATCATGATGCTGTGCTTAATTTTGTAAAATTGAATGGTTTTGTTGCTTGTTGATGTTCGTAGGTTTTGCTGGGAAAGTATTTTTTGCAGGAAAATTTGCAACAATATTCGCAGGAAAATCCTACGAATTTGAGGAAGAAGATGACTGGCTTGGCGCGCAGTCCATGTTTCAAATTTTGATTTAAAATATTATTTTCATATTCTGTTTATTATCACAAGCACGCAGCTTGTCCCAGTGGAGGGAAGCGTATGTGTATTGGCTATGGGACATGAGTTCGAGTCCTGGTTTTGGACATTGTTTTTTTCTATTTTTTCAGGTAACCAAGAAACTTGATATATTATATTCTATTGCCACTATACTATCAGGTGGGCTCTTCCAGCCGGGTGGTGATGCGCGTGTGTGAATGTATAAAGGTCCTGGGATCAAATCCCACCCCAGGCCTTTTTGTGTCATTATTTTTCTGGATTTACAAGACAAAGAATAAAACCAATTTACCAATTTCTCCCTTCCATTTATTGTCTGCGCACCCAATGGCCTGATGGTTGTTGTTCTTGTTGGAAATCAAGCTGACCTGGGTTCAAACCCCAGTCAGGTAAGTTTTTCATACTCTTTTTTTCTTCTTTTATTTGTTTTTTAGGTATTATAATATTAAATATAATTTTATGAATATATGTTTTAAATAATAAAAATAATAATAAAGTATGCATGTTTTCTTTAATTTCCAAAATATATACATTTTCATAAATTATGTTTCTATATGTATATATAAATTAAAATATTTTTGTATATAACTTAACCCTAATTTTCAAAACCCTAAAATATTTTCTAAAAACAAAATCCTAATTTATTTTTCTAAATGCCTATTAAAAAAATCAAATTGTTTATTTTCTAATTTTGAGATGTAGTTATTATTATACATGTTATAATTTATTTGTAAATATATTTATAATCCAAATTATTTTTCTTTTAATGGTCAAAAACAATTTAATTTATAATAATTATATTTTTGTATATGGATTAAAATAATTTATAAATATAATAGTTAATAGAATTAAATTTTATAAATATGATTAATATTGTCAATATGATATTTAAAACCTATTTTCTTCTTATAATGTGTAAATGTTTTTTTTTAAAAAAATAAATGTTAATATATGTTTAAAAAGAATTAAATTTGTAATAACTAAAATTTATAATTACATTATGTTTAAATTTTTATTAAAATCCAATTTTTGTGTGTATAATATTTAATTCTATTTTATTTAATTATTGTTATTAACCATATTATTTATCTTGCTCTATTAATTTTATATATTATTATTATTTCACTAATCTTTATTATGTACTAACCATATTCTTATTTATCATTATATTTTTATGTTTCTAACCTTGTTTATTATTCCTAAATTATTATTATTATTATTTTATTATTACTAACCCCTAATTATTTATTTTTTATTATTTATTGCTTATTTATTTATTATTTATCTTGCTATTTATTTTGCTTATTATTATAATTTTGTAATTGCTTCTTGGATGTAAATTTTATAATTATATTTATTTTTGCTATGGTTAGTAATTAGGGAGTGAAAAAAACATGTATTTTCTTTAAAATAAATTAGATCACTTTAATCAAAGATAATTAAATTAAACACTCACACACGTAAGTCGATTTTAATCGCCGTCTCACTTTCTAAGGTTATCCCTCAAGTTGCCTACGAATAAGGTCAAGTGGGGTGTATAAAGCAAGTCCCTTTAAAAAGAAAATCATCAAGTCCCTCATGGTTGCCTATACGAATCGAGTCCCTTCGAAATAAATGATGATAGTCCCTCCAGTATGCTTATTACACCCCACAGTTGCCTTCATAAAACAGAATGTCCCTCTAATGTCCCTCACATCCAAGGTAATGACTACCTACTCCTTAATAGTAGGGATAGTCTTACCAATGAAAGGATAAAGAACAAGAAAGACTTTAAACATTAGGGTAGGTTCCTCTTATGTACTTGCTCACTTCAAAAATTTTCAAACTCTTCACAATTTCAAACAAATTTTCAAAAACAAGTTTTTACACATCCGTACATGGATTATTATTAACTATTCTGAAAATTTTCTATTCACACACTACAATTTCAAAAAAAAACAATTTAAAGTGAGCTAAGTAACTAAGAGCCCATGGATAACCATGGATGTAAAGGGTGCTAACACCTTCCCTTTGCATAACCTACCCCCCGGACCCAAAATATTCTCTTAAGGTCTTTCCTGTTCTTTTATACCCTTTCCTTTTGGATAAAATAAAAGTCGGTGGCGACTCTTGCTATCCGCAACATAACTAAAGTCAGTTCTCCCACCGTGTTACACTTCTACAATTGGGCATGTGCCATTTGCAAAGCTTACTTCTGATGAGGCAACATCAGCAATTTCTAAACAACCTACAAAGATAGGTTCTTTAGGAGCTGTGATGAGGCCAAGAAGAAAGATTAAGAATAGGTCACAAAGAATGAGGCTTAATGAGATATTTTACTAACTTGTTGTCCCAGTGGCAAAATAAGAGGTTATTGATGAAGATGAACCATATGTTGATTATGGCAGCAACTGATCCTATAAGGTGAATGATGACTTAGATAGAGATATATTCTAAGATCATACAACTCCCCCTCCTTATGAAAAGATATTTTGTAATCCTTTAACAAGATTTATTAAAGAATATTTATACCAATATTATTTATGTACAATGTATGCAACAATCAATTAAGTTATCCTCGGAAAAACATAAATGTGGTAAAACTGAAACTAGAAGTAACAATTAAACATAATATCCATAGTTGTTAAATAATATTTAATAGGTTATACTGTTAGATAATATTTCCAATACTTTATCATTAAAAATATTGATTAGACTTAACTAATATTAAAATAACAGATACTTGGGACAATGTGTGTAACACATCTATATAAGGAAGGACTCATAGTAGACACTCTTCCTTCATCACTTAATCCTTAGAACACCAAGATGTACAAGCAAAAGCAAATTTGGGTTCCAAAGTGAGTTTTCAGAAAGACAACCATATTGAATGCAATAACTCAAGCAAACAAGAGCAAAGCAGCAGCTGATGGATATGCAAGCAAGCAGGTGACATCATAAGTGCTCGCCTCTTCAGCATCCTTTATGCATACACATAGAATAAGAAAATCTTCTGGGTCCAGACGCAGAAATCAACTGAGAAATGAGGTTATGGATTTTGACAAGGAAGAGTGGAAGATTATTTAGATAATTTGGACATGTCAGATGATCCTAGGGAGTTCCTTAGGGCTAATCCAACAAACTATAATGTATAAATAACTTGTAATAACTTCCATTTAATTAATGAGAATTGTTGCATCTACTGAGTTCTTATTCCTATTACTTTTAATCCTTTAAAACAATAATAAATATATATTCAACAGTTAAACTGCATAATAACATGAACAAACTTTGAATTAATAATAAGATAGCTTAATACAAAGATTCTAATAGTTATAAGACATAACTATGTAGAAATATAACATCAGAATCTTTCATAGATAACTTCAAACTTGTCTCTCCGGATTTTATAAAAATCAACCTCTGAACTTATGATAACCCTCTGCTGAACAAGTAATTCTGAAATAACTCGTCCATGTGGAATGAAGAAAATATTCCCTTGTGAAAGGAAGAAATAATCATCTTCAAATAGTCAAACTTAACTTGAGGAAGATCAATCTACAAGTCTGAATTGAGAAGTAGAAGCATATAATTTTCAATAGGGTCCACTAGGTTTACTTTATCCTTATCCTTAGGAAGTAATTTTGAATTCATAATCTAATTCCAAACAACTGCATCAGAGCGAAGATTTGAGACCATTGATGGATCTGCAAAGACATGCTAAGTAGGAAGATAGTGTTCTCAAATAAGATTTCCTGAGATTTCTCTAATATCCTCACAACTAATTCATTCTTGATTATAATAGTTAATATGCTATGTTTTTTATAAAGTGAATACACTTGATTGTTAAAATTGATTATTGATTGGTGATGCTGTTAGTGTTTAGAAAGTGTTAAGATTGATGAAATAATTAGTTAGTAATAATGAGATGTTGTTAGTTAATTAGAAGTTGGTTGTTGTTGATGACAATTGAATTTTGTTTGATTTATTTTCTAATGATATGTTGTGGAATTGGCTTGAAATAATGGTTTATCCTGTAGAATTATGGCTGAATTTCATGTATGTATGTTAATTGTTAATGGTCCTGTTTGAATTCAAATCCACGAATCCTGTTATGAACTAAATTGTTACATCCTTGTTCATGTTTGCAAATCCCTTTTGAAATGATACTAATGATGATGAACTAAGTTGATGTAACTTTTGGTATGCATATGAAAAGTCATGAGTATGAATTAATGTAGGAAAAAATTAGTGCAATTTAGAATTATGCAAAATTTTAAGATCATGCATCATTGCTCATGAATGGAATAATATGCAAGATAGTGATGGCAATGGTTTGGTTTAATTACTGATATATATATATATATATATATATATATATATATATATATATATATATATATATATATATATATATATATATATATATATATATATATATATATATATATATATATATATATATATATATATATATATATATATATATATATATATATATATATATATATATATATATATATATATATATATATATATATATATATATATATATATTAATGTATTGTAGGGATGAACTTATGCTTGGAGTTTTGATCATGACGATGAAACCACCACGAAGGTCCATAGGTAACGACTTGAAGAAACATGGTTACTTGTGAATGAATCAAGCTTGGGATTGAAGCTATAAGAAAGAGGTGGAAACATGGAGAAACAAAGTGAAAATTGAGATTAGGACTAGGGATTAGGTTAGTTGACTTTGGTTAACTGGTTGACCAAAAAGTCAACAATTGACCAAAGTCAACTGAAGGTCAAAGTTACTTTTTTGTTGTAATTTTTGTATGAATTCTTGGAAATGGTTTTGTACAAATGGGATGAACATCCTTAGATGAAAACGCCCTATTGATTCAATGAAACATGCCTTGTTTTCAAATTGTAACTTTTCCCTCCAAAATTTATTTGAATTCTTCTCAAATCATGATCCTTGAATACATTATGGACTTTTAATGAAACATGAGTAGCAAAGCCATGAACCAAATGAATTATCAAACAAGTAAACCTAAAATCAACCTTGGTCAACTGATGATCAACCCTAAAGTTGACTTATACTTAACCAATAACATACTTGGTGATTGATTCCAAATAAGAATGACATGATGCAAACCAAAGTGAACAAAAATACCCTCTTATGAATTAGGGTTTCATAACCAATCAAATACCATGATGCAATCCACATAAACGAAGATCACAAGCACCAAGAAATAGGGTTTCATGAAGATTGATCCATAAGAAATGAACCAAACATCATAGTTGATCCATAATACCAAGATGAAACACAAAGACTAAACTTGCAAACCATAATTTAGTGCCTTGTGTCTTAAACAACCAGAAACCTTTGAATCAAGGATGTTAATTAAAAGATGTAGTTGATAATGAATAGGTTATGAGGCATGTGGATGCAGTTGAAACGAGCAATAAGTCAGACAAAAATTTAAAAAGGAGGGTAAATTTTAGGGTATGACACTTTGTGCTACGACTTTCGATGATGGATCAAGAGAAAGTTGATGTCATACAATATTTTGGTCGATCTTGGGCATGTTTGAGAGTTTCCAAGCAAAGAGATCAACATTGTCTCTCAATACCTTGATGAATTCTATCTCTTCTTCCTAAGATTGTCTCAATCCTAACTGTGTGATTTGAAAATCTTTAGCTCTGATTTGCACCTTTTTTAGTTCTCTAATGGGAGTTAAGTTATCATCCTCCAGATCCTCCCGAGGGTCGAGGTCGACCAGGTTCATCTTTAAAGGATTTTCAGTTGTTGGATGATCTTATTGGTCTTTTTTTCCAGCTTTAGGCTATCCTTGTAGCATTTTTTGGCTAAGCCCCGATCACCTCTAGACTAGATAGTACAACCTCTAGAGTGTTAAACGCCAACCTTCAGATGATGATGTTATACGATAAGGATACATTTATTATCAAGTATCGCGTTTTGATACCTTTGGCATTATCTCCACTTCCAAAAACAATCATGATTGATAAGTGCCTTAATACCTCAACCTATTCCCTAGAGAAACTGACCAGGGTGCCTTTGAAATCTAGCAACTTGGATGTATCCATGTTCATGTATTTGAATGCATCCCAATACAATATGTCATTATAACTACTCTAGTCGATTAACACGCGTTTGACACTTCAATCATGAATTTGTACTTTTATGAACATTGGGTCATTTTCATGCGCTAGGACACCTTTCGAGTCCCATCTTGAAAATCTGACAATGACAAGTCTTGCTTCTCTTAAAAACAACTTATGTGAAACATAAATTATTGACTGGACATATCTCTTTCTGGTCAAGCTTGTTTCACCTCAATCAGCAAAACATCCCAAGATGATGTTAAGTATATGGCGTGCTACCTTGGTTTCACCCATCTCCTTGGTACTTTTTCCATTCTTGACGAAGAGGTACTATGAGTTAGGCTCTCTCTTTCCTATTTACCATTCAACATCTTTCACGTATGACAACAACCGGCCTCTTTGGATTAGGATCTCGATTTCTCTTTTCAGTTAATGACGATCTTCAGTGTGGTGGCCTCTCAAACGATGATAAACACACCAAGAATCCTCTTATTTTCCCATTATAGTGTTGGCCCTCTTGGGAAAAATGGGTTTCAGTAACAGTTTGATATGGTACACTTAACGTGTGATATCCTTGTGCTTTGAATTGAGCGGGGTAAAGTTCTTGACGAAGCTTTCGTATGGCCTCTGGGAAGGCTTCATCGTCGATATTTCTCTCGACCCATGCATGTGGTGATCATTCCTGGGTTTGAATCTGTCATTCATAGGTTGTAACTTCTCCTTAGCATATCAGGATCTCTTCTCCATATTGCTTTCTTCGCCCTTGATATAACATTCTTCTGTATTCATTACTTCATCCATGTTGGTGGCCGACTTTTACGCCAAAGACTCGTTGAATGATCGGCTTTCAGGCCATTATGGAAAGCTCCCACGAACATTTCTTGATTTGGGTGAGAAACTTTTATTGTTTCTTCTTTGAATTGTGCCATATATTCACTAAGAGATTCATAGGGCCCTTGGCGGATGTTGAACAAGTGGAGTGGTGGACACCTTTCTATGCTTGTTGACGCAAAAGTGCCGCACCATCTTCCTGGTTAGGTCCTAGTAACTGGTGATTGAGAATCTTGGCAGGCTCATATACAAATGTAAGGTCACGTCTTTGAACGCTCCTTCCATGAGCTTTCACTTAAAAGAGTCGGAAGCTCTGATTATCGCAATTTGATTGTTAATTGAAATCATACGCTCTTGTGATCGCTTTTTCCATCGAAGGATGGAAAATGCGGTGGTTAGAAATTCTCTGGGAGTTATTCGCCTCAAATTTCTTTTTAAAGAGGTTACGAATCCAAAAGTTATTTTTCTGTTTCCTCCTCCCTAATGCTTTATGATTGCTGAAGTGTGAACACAATTTCTTGCAAGGACTCATTCTGTTGGCCCATATTCTCCACAATGGTCAAAGGTTATGCCATGTCTGGTAGAATGTGAGGTTCACACATGCTGGGAGATGATCCAGACATCATGTTATTACAGTGTAGATGGTGTTTTTGTGCAGTCTAGGAAGTTTTATCAAGGCTCCACTGTGGGCGCCAAATGTTCCTGATAAACACTTTTGGATAATCTCCCTGAAGCGAATCACATGAGACCAAAAACGCAATAGAAATTGGGTGTTCTTTGATTATTTTTTTACTGTCCCTCTTTCTCCTCAATGGGGATCTCGTTTATACCCATCACACTTCTTGAGATCATTAAGAAGTGACCATTCAAGTTTCATGATTAAATTATGTTAATAACGTTTGTCATCGTCATCATTATCGTGTAACGTCCTCTTTATCATGTTTTATAACTCTCATGCAACCATGGAACTACCCAATAGTCGTCACACTAATTGTACACATCGTTCGGAAGCGTGTCTCCAAGAACCATACAAACAAACTTCTACTTATCTCATATGTAGCAACTCGACAATCGTCACTTTTTTACAAGTACCCAACATATTGACTTTTCCATGCTCGATACAAATGACTTATAAATCGACTTTGAGAATTCGTGACTAATAGGTTAAAGTTTCTAATCCTTTTCACTAGTAGGATTAAACACATGTTGTACAAAATATTTGAACAACACGTTATTATATACTTGTATCGAAAGTCAACGGTGCCACAAGGGTGATGAGTAAGAAATATTCCGTTGAAGAATGTCAACGACGCCACAAGGGTGGTGAGTATGAAATGTTTCGTGCGATACAAGAGTTTGTGGAAGTAAGAAGAGTTTCCACTTGAGGGGGAACATTATGGACTCACATTTGAGGGGGAGTATTGAGAATGTAGCAAGTGTAAGTAGTGTGTGTAATAGTCTCACATTGGTTGTAAATTGGAGACTTGAGCATTTATAAGTGAGAGAATTCACCCACCTATAACGTTAAGGTTTGATGAATATGTGATGTATCTCTCACAAAGATATTGCTCTATGAATGAAGTTCTACGATATTCAATGCTTCATAGTAAAAAAAACTCTCAAAACTCAAGATAGATTTAAAATGCATTTTTCTCCTCAACACCTATATAAACTATATTTTATGCCACTTTTAGAAAATCTATCCTAATTCCACCCCTATTTATAACACATTCTAAAACCAAACCACAACAAAAAGGAACATAACGAAACACTATGTACTTTACAAATAATAAGAATTGATTTTGTGGATAGTAGAGTAACTGTTTGTCCGTCTCCTACACCATTTCATGAGAGATGAGAATATTGCAACATTCTACAATCCGATCACGTCCTTACGCATGTTTTATGCAGTGTTATTTCCACTTCCAAACGCATTACTCTTCATCTTCTTCTTCTTTGCCGCCAACAGAAGATCACTTATGTCAGCTGATACTTGACCAAAAAACTGCTTCTGAGGCACTCGAAACCTTCAGATGGGCCTCAACCTTCTCCAAATTCACTCATTCCCAATCCACATATCGCGCTTTGATCCACAAGCTATGTACTTTTCGCCGTTTCGATACCGTCAAGCAACTGCTCGACGAAATGCCTAGCTCAATCGGAGCTTCTCCTGGTGAGGGAATCTTCATAACTATCGTCCGGGGACTCTCGCGGGTTGGAATGACACGAAGTGTCATCAAAGTTATTGACTTGGCTTACAAGTTTCATGGTACGCCGTCTTTGAAGATTTTCAACTCAATTTTGGATGTTCTTGTGAAAGAGGACATTGATATGGCTAGAGAGTTTTATAGAAAGAGTATGATGGAGAGTGGTGTTCATGGAGATGATTATACTTTTGGGATTTTGATGAAAGGTCTTTGTTTAACTAATAGGATTGGTGAAGGTTTTAAGCTTTTGCAGCTTATTAAGTCTAATGGGGCGGCCCCGAATACTGTTATTTACAATACTTTGCTACATGCACTTTGTAGGAATGGAAAGGTTGGTAGGGCTAGGAGCTTGATGAATGAGATGGTGAGCCCGAATGATATTACCTTTAATATTTTGATATCTGCGTATTGTAAGGAAGAGAATTTGGTTCAAGCTCTTGTTTTGCTTGAAAAGTGCTTTGGAATAGGTCTTGTACCTGATGTTGTTACCATCACTAAGGTGGTTGAGATTCTATGCAACGCTGGCCGTGTAACGGAGGCTGCTGAGGTTCTGGAGAGAGTTGAGAGCTTGGGGGGTTCACTTGATGTTGTGGCTTACAACACATTGCTAAAGGGGTTTTGTGGAGTGGGAAAAGTGAAAGTTGGGCTTCATTTCCTGAAGCAAATGGAGAATAAAGGCTATCTTCCAAATGTGGATACTTATAATATATTGATATCTGGGTTTTGTGAGTCTAGGATGTTGGATTTGGCTCTTGATCTTTTTAATGATATGAAGACAGATGGAATCAAACGGAACTTTGTTACTTTCGACTCATTGATTAGAGGTTTGTGTTCAGAAGGAAGAATTGAAGATGGTTTTTCAATTTTGGAGTTAATGGAGGAAACCAAAGAAGGATCTAAAGGTCACATAAGTCCTTACAATAGCATAATCTATGGTCTATTCAAACAAAATCGTTTCGATGAGGCAGCCGAGTTTCTAACAAAGACTGGAAAATTGTTCCCTAGAGCTATTGACAGAAGCATGACAATTTTACAGCACTGCAAGGAAGGTAATATTGAAGATGCAAAAAATGTATACGATAAGATGATTGATGAAGGTGGAATTCCAAGTATTATAGTTTATAACTCTCTTGTTCATGGCTTTTCGCGACAAGGTAGTATCCGAGAGGCCGTGGAGCTTATCAATGAAATGATAAGTAATAACTGTTTTCCCATTGCATTTACATTCAATGCTATCATCGCCGGGTTTTGTAGAGAAGGAAAAATTGAAAGTGCCTTGAAGTTCATGGAAGATATCACTGCAAGAGGTTGTGTACCAAATACAGAAACTTACAGCCCCTTGATTGACGTGTTATGCAGGAAAGGGGACCTTCAGAAAGGCATGCAGGTATTTTTGGAAATGGTAGAGAAGGGTATCATTCCTAACCAATTTATTTGGAAAACACTGCTACTTAGTTTGAGTCTGCAAAACAATATCAGTAAGAATGTGTCTGATATAGATTATTTGCTCTAGTGGATTAGGGAGAGTTCAAATTTATTCTAAAGGTGGTTTCATCAGATTCATTCCATTTTGTCAATTATCAAATACCATATAAGTTATTGATTAGTGAATCATCAATTTAGTTTATGAAACTGTAGGTTTTGTATAATTTGGCCTCTGAAAAACAAAATTTAAAAATGACCATGAAAAAGAAATTTATTGTTCTCCTTAATTCTTCTAGGTCAGTCAAATTAGTCTTTGATATCTTCCGAGAGACCATTGTGAATTGTGATAATCAATTTTAGACACCATTTTGAGATTCTGTTAATTTCATGGATTAAATTTTTCTGACCCAACAATTTCGGAATTGGATTTGGTGCACTTATTGCATCATAGTTTTTTGCATTTCAACCGTCTGATATCAAGTAAACGGCCGAGATCGTATACAACATGGAATTACAACTGCATGTGATCCCAATCCAACAATTTCAAGGATAAAATTTCTGAGTCATAGCCACTCTGTTTATTGGCAGGATTCGGCAGCATCATATTGTGGCTATAATTTTATATATTTTATTGGAACTAAAGTTAGATGTGTATAAATGTTTATTTAAGTAGGTTGGCATGACAGGTTTAAACTTTTTAATTAAATAGATTTTTAAAATACCTAGGCATTTTCTACTATTTAAAAAAAAAAAAATCTGATCTTGCCATGACCGGTGTAAGATAGACCGGACATCACTATTAGTTGATCTGACTGATTCCTACCCTTAATGTCCGTGACAGGAGTGAAGACCTAGTTGATGAAATATATTGAGTTATAATTTATCATTTTCAATTGTAAACTGTGACTAAGAATATCTTAGTCTTCCACAATCCAATTAGTATTCTTCATTTCCACGTTTCTATCATTGTGCATTTTCTGAATCTGTATAGTCTATGCATGCAAACTAAGACATAAATCACATAACTCGTGTTTTAATAAAATAATCAACAGAAAGTCAAATTTCTCAATGATCACACCATTCAAGAATAATTGATTGGTTGGCCATGATTAAGCCAACTAGACAAAAGTAGTTAACCTGTCAGATTTATACAAAACATATATATTTTTTGTCTGGCTCTTCGTCTCTAAGATAACAATGAACACATTTTCTTATTTTTTATTACAATCCATGACAGTGTATATCTTGTACAAGACAGGTCCAAAATGTTCAGGAAGTGATTAGAAGTTTGTTGTATGAATAAGTTTAGGTTGCAATGATGGAGATTTTGTAGAAATGAGGTCACCATTGAAAATCTAATAGATACTATTATATTCCCTCCGTCTTAGTAGGTCTTATGGATCTCATACTAGATGTCATCTTTTAAATTTTCATATTTTTTAAGATAATAATTAATTATGTTGATTTCAATAATAAAATAGTGTCCTTAATTAAAATACCTTTATTAATAATAGATAGTAGAATAATCACATGATTTAAATAATTGTAAGTTAATTGAAAAAAATAATAAATATCTCATTAATATTTTAAAAGACCAAATAATTTGAGATAAAAAAAAAACTCATGAGACGGAGGTGAGGAATTATATTATTCGAGAAATTGCAGTTAAGTCAATTCATTAAGTAATGCTTATGTTATACACATCTTTTCTATTATAAAAGTTATACTTATATCCCTTCAAATTTATTTAAATAACTCACACCTCACTTCTATTTTGTTAGAGAGAAAGGATAAATAAGGTCAATATATTCTACGAAGAAGTAGAGTATTTATTATAGAAGTTATACTTATATCCCTTCAAATTTATTTAAATAACTCACACCTCATTTCTATTTTTGTTTCGGATTGGCTCAATGACTAGGCATGACTCAATCCACTTCTGCTTCAAAGACGACCCAATAGTCCAATGATAAAGGGACTTATTGGCTTTATGCCCCTCAATCGAAGAGGATTTGTCGACCACGATTACTCGTGGTCAGATTCCTCTGTTCCTTTCGGGCTTCTGCCCGACACATGAAGAAGTCATCAAGATTCGGCCAAAGGTAGTTCCAGCTCGTATATCATTCTGCCAGAAGTGCATCCATCCGACCAAGTTTGCTTGGAGTAACGACTAGTTTCTGGCAGTTACCTATTTTCGGGGGATCCATGATCCAGACCCAAAATAGGAACAAATAGCCAAGCGTTGAGGATCTATATAAACCCTCTCACTTGATAGGGTCAGGTATCCAATATTCACCCTCTTAACTCTTTTTACTCGTACTTGCTCACTCTTCTGCCCTGTCTTACTTTGGCATCAGAGTGTCTTGCAGGTACACCCCCTTCTCTCCTTGATGACCGAGCAACATCACCAACGTCCATGACCCACTTCAGATTCTGATCTCCATGAACAATCAATTTTGTTAGAGATAAAGGATAAATAAGGTCAATATATTTTATTAAGATGTGCTAAGTGCTAAGTAGAGGCATCTCAAATCTGGTTAATCAAAGTGGCCTTGATCTCATAAAATTTTCTAGAAACAATTTTATCCCTTCTCACATTTTGTATGCAGATGATATTCAGATCTTCTGTAAATGAAAGTTGCCTAACATTTAATCTCTAAAGAATATATTTCATGAATACTCTATTGCATCTGGTCAATGTTTCAATTTGGCTAAATCTTTTATTTATTATGGATCAATCAACAATTGTCAGCTTGACAAGATTATTTCCAACATATGTTTCAGAAAAGGATCTTTCCCTTTCATTTATCTAGATATTCCTATTTTTAATGGACAAGCAAAATTAATTAATCTTTCTCCTATCTCTGATAGATTTTTGGAGAAGTTATCAGCTTGGAAATGATATTTGTTATCTATGACAGAAAAACTAACTCTTATTGAATCCATAATTCATAGCATGGTTTTTTATACTATCAACATTTATTCTTGGCTAGTGGCTTTGTTGAGGAAAGTTGATCAGGCTTGTAGGAACTTTATTTGGATTGGGGACATCCACAACAGGAAGTTATTCATGGTTTCTTGGAGGAATACCTACCAACATTTTCTTAATGGGGGGCTTGGTCTTCAGTCTTTGGTGAGACTGAATTAGACCATAAATCTTAGGCTTATGTGGAATTTGAGGACTAATAAGGATTAGTGGGCGATTCTTCTTAGGAATCAGGTTATCAAAAGAAGAAAGGTCATAAAATATCACAGTTACTCTACGATTTGGACTGGTATCAAGTCTGAATTCACAATCCTAGACAACAATTCTAGTTAGTCTCTAGGTAATGAAAAACATATTAGATTCTGGTCCAACACTTAGTGTGACCAACCGCTTCATCCCATTACCTCTTAGGATTTTCTCAAATCAAAAGGAATCAACGCAAACTCTTTTGTTTTTGAGTTCATAGTTGATGTCATTGGTGTTTTTTAAATTCTTGGAAAGATTGGTTCTCATTTTTGGCTAACATGCTGCCCGTTGTGCTTTCCACTCAAATCAACCTAGCGGATCAAATGGTTTGGAATCATAATGTGTCTGGGATGCTTAATCTTAAATATGCTAACACTTTCAAAGAGGGTCATCGCACTGAGTTTCACTGAGACAAATTCTTATGGAGCTGTGACATACAACCTAGCAAGTCTATTATTGTGTAAAGGCTTGCTCGTGATAAAATCCAACAAAGTCGTTCATAATGTCAAGAGGCATTGCCTTGGCTTCCATTTGTTGTTTGTGCAACTCTAGTGAAGAGAGTGCAAATAACTTTTTTTTTTCAATGTTCCATTGCAAAGTTCCTTTGGAATTGGCTTAGAATGAAGGCATGAATTCAATCCAATCCTATCTCATTGGAAGACTAGTTTCAGATTTGCAATTATAACTTGTCCAACCAATCAATGCTTGTGTTGAAGCTGCTATCATTTTTACAACCAACCAAATTTAAATTGTTAGGAATAAGTTCAAGCATGACAACCTGTGGCCTAACTGAAGATACTTCATCAATCTTATTCAGAATCAGATAATGTTATCGTGTAATAATGCTATAATTTGTCTTCCATCTCGATCATGGATTTTGCTTTGATCAAAGCCTTCGAGGTTAAAATTTGTCTGCCTTGTGCTCCTAACATCACATAAGTGTTATGGTCTCCTCCAAATCACGGTTGGTATAAGTGTAATTGCGACAGAGAATTTTGTCCCAATACAAATGTTAATAGTTGTGGCTGAATTTTTAGAAACAACAAAAGAGACTTTTTGCTTGCTTATGCTGAGAATTTACACACATCATATTCGATAAATGCAGAATTTTTGGTTGTTTTGAAAGCGATAGATATCGCCAAGTCTCGTGGTTAATGAAAACTTTAGATTGAAACAAATTGTTTAATGGCTGTCAAAACTTGCTCTAACAATACATTGCTTCCTCGTAATCTCATGAATAAATGACTTGAGAATACTTGCCCTTCTAACATCTCTCACCCAATCATCACACATACATAAATAGGAAAGGAAATTTATGCGTTGATTTTTTTTAAAAAAAAAATATAGGTCTCAACGCAAATTTTATGATTCTTTTTACTTCATCCCTATTGGGATTAGACGGGATTTTGTAAAAAAATATGTTAGACATACTTTTCTTTAAGTTCTCAAAATTTTGATGGGATTATCTTAATTTTTTCTTCTTTTGTTTTATTGTTTGTAATATCTTTTCTTTTAATATTATCAACCTTTATAAAAAAAACTTAATAAAAATATATGATAATCTTAAACTTTT
This sequence comes from Lathyrus aphaca, assembly GCA_963966055.1. Lineage (NCBI taxonomy): Eukaryota > Viridiplantae > Streptophyta > Magnoliopsida > Fabales > Fabaceae > Lathyrus > Lathyrus aphaca. The sequence goes on from OZ014523.1 coordinate 508,179,245, forward strand.
TCTCACAATCATTACATTGTAGTTATTTAATTAAATTTGGAAAGAGAAAATCATCATTAATTAAAGGCAAAATACCCAAATTGGTCTCTTAATTCCACCACTGGGTCCAATTTGGTCCCTTATCTATAAAAAGTGACAAAAAGATCCTTTAATTTTTTAAATGGTTCCACGTTTGTCCTTCTGTTACCTACCATTAGTCAAAATCAACTATTTTACACACGTGGTGCTGAACTTTGGTGACTCATATGCCATGTAGGATGTGTTTACCTTAAGGAAGTGGTTTTTGTGGTCCTTGCAAGTCATTTTACGAAAGGCAGTGAAAAGAAGGAAACCTAGCGCAACAGCCATGGAAGCTTGAAGCAAAGGAACCAGTTCTGAAGCATAGTTTACCAGGTACGTAATTCGATTTTACAAATGGAAATGTTATTCGATTTCACTTAATTTAATGATTTAGGGTTTTTGTGTTTTAGGGTTTTTATGATAAGTTTCTGATTTAGGGTTGCTTGGTTTTCACAATGTCGAATCAATTAGGGATTTGTGTTGGTAGAGATGACTGAGTATCTGAATCTTACAATCCACCACAGTGGTGAATTTGTGGATGACGAGCTAAGTGTATACGAAGGGGGGAGATTGCAGAATTGAAAATAGATGTTGATAGATGGAGCTATTTTGAACTGTTAGGTTGTTTTAAGGATTTAGGTTATACCTGTATTAGGAAAATTTACTATAAGGATCCACAACTTGGGATGAACATTTTGGTTGATGACAAAGGAGCCCTAGAGATTGCTGATTTGTATAGGGTGCAACTTAGGGTTGACATATACTTCACACACATATTGTCACAACCTGATTTCTAAGATGGTCCAATTAATGAAGTACAAGCAGAAGTGATGGAAGAGGATGAAACTGAAAAAGTTCTTGCTGCAATGCTTGAGGAAGTTAATGTTAGGGCGAATAATACTGAGCCTTTGAATGAGACAAATCCAAGGATGGAAGAGGATGCTTTGAATCAGAATGAAGGGAATACTAGTCAGCTTGTGAATGAGAATGAGGGGAATAATAGTGAGCTTGTGAATGAGAATGAGGGGAATAATATTGAGCCTTTGAAGGAGAACGAGGGGAATAATATTGAGCCTTTGAAGGAGAATGAGGGGAATAATACCGAGCCTTTTAAGGAGACTGGTGGTGATGTCAATGATGGCCTTAGCTCTGATGATAGTGAGGATGAAAACTTCAATTATGACAGTGCAATGGAAGTGGGTTTTAATGATGAATCAGATGAGTTTGATGATGAGTTTGATGATGATTTTGATGAGGAGGGTGATGTGATGAAATATGTGAATGACCGTGAGGGGAAGATCCAAAAAGGTAAAGAAAAGTGTGAGGACAAAGTTAATGATAATGAAAGTGATGATTTACAAAGTGGGTGTGAAAGTGATGAAACTAATAATGTTGTTAGGAAAAAGTATCCTATTTTTAAATCACAGAAAGACATGTCAAATTTCAAATGGGAGGTTGGGATGTATTTCACAACCAAGGCTGATTTCAAAGAAGTAATAACATCATATGCAGTGCAATAAGGTAGGGGTCTTAGGTACATTAAGAATGACAAGGTAAGGGTGAGGGTTAGATGCAAGGAAGGATGTGATTGGGAAGCATACTGTGCAAAGTTACCTAATGAGGATTCTTGGAAACTAAGGAAGATCATAGACAACCATAATTGTAGTAGAGAGTACAATGTAAAGCTGATGAGTACCAAATGGTTAAGTAAGAGGCTACAAAATTCAGTGAAATCCAATCCAAGATTGAAGCTTAGAGACATAAAGGAAAAGGCACAAAAAATGGAATGTAGGTGTTAGCAAGCAAAAGGCCATAAGAGCAAGATTTGCTGCTAGAGATATGGTAGATGGTTCTTTCCTTGGGGACTATACAAGGATCTATGACTATTGCCATGAACTTTTGAGATCTAACCCCAGTTCTACTGTGAAAGTAAATGTGCATCCTGTACCAGAGGGTTCTGCAGATCATAGACCACATTTGCTTGGCTGCTTGTAAGGAGAGTTTTAAATTATGTAGACATTTCATTGGGCTAGATGGTTGTTTTTTTGAAAGGGTTGTGTGGAGGGAAAATCTTGGCAGCCATTGGAAGAGATCCAAATGATCAAATGCTACCAATAGTATTTGTTGTGGTTGAAAGTGAAAATAAAGATAGTTGGACTTGGTTCTTGGAGCTTCTTATTGATGATATAGGTGGGAGAGAAAAGTGTCTCACATACACTTATATATCTGATCAACAAAAGGTAATTTCCTAACTTATGTTATTTGTACTAACTTATGTTATTTTTGTTGTACAAAGGGTTTATTACCTACCATGGATGAGTTGCTACCTGGAGTTGAGCAACGATTTTATGTCTAACATCTTTATAATAATTTCAGAAAAAGATATCCAGGCAAGAAACTCAAGGAAATTATTTAGAAAGCAGCAAAGTCCACATATTACCAAGCTTGGGAAAGAGAGATGAAAGGGATGAAGTAAATCAATGTGGAAGCATACGAGCATATGATCAGCACTCCACCAAGATATTGGAGCAGATCATATTTCAAGACTCATAACAAATGTGATGCAGTCCTCAATAATATGTCTAAGGCATTCAATAGTGTAATTATGGATTCAAGAGCAAAGTCACTAATTACTATGGTGGAAGAAATAAGGATATATATGATGGAGAGATGGGCAACAAATAGGATGAGGTTTCAGAACATGGCTGATGGGGAAGTCTTACCAAACATAAGAAAGAAAGTTGAGAAAACAAGCTCTTACACCAACCTTTGGATTTCCAAGTATATACATATGAATTTCAATTGGTTATAGCAGATTTTGTGATTTTGTGGTTATAGTATATGTTGTGATTAATAACTTTATTTGGTAGGATGACTGCTGAACATATTTTTGAGGTTAAGCACCTAGAAAACCAAGCTGATAAATTTACTGTAGACCTTAAGGAGAAAACTTGTTCATGTAGAAGATGGGAGTTGACAGGTCTTCCTTGTGTACATGCTTTGTCAACAATGAAGAGTAGAAACTACAACATTGCTGACTACATTCCAGACTATTACAGAAATGAGAGATACATGAAAGTCTATCAGTATGTTATTTTTCCAGTTAATGGTTCTAATTTGTGGGTGAGAACTGAGTATCCAGATGTGCAGCCTCCTAAGTATAAGAAGATGCCTGGAAGGCCAAAGAAAAGAATAAATTTAGAGCAAGGTGAACTTGATGGATCAGACAAAAGATGAGAAGGACCGGTTTTAATGTTAGGTGTAGCAGGTGCAAAAAACCAGGTCATAATAAACTGACTTGCAAGGACCACAATAGTCAGCAGGTATCACAAGCATCTGAAGCATCCGTTCAACAACCATCACATGTGCAATCTTAGCAGGCAGCACCAATGCAATCTCAACAGGCTTCACAAGTGCAAGATCAGTAGGGTTCACAAGTTCAAACTCAACAAGCTTCAAGGCAGAAATCTCAAGGAAAATCCAAGCAAGATACTTCTGCATCAGGATCACAAGGAAGGCCAAGCAAGTTATCTTTCAGAAGGCCAATTAAGTCATTCAAACCCCCAGGACCAACCACTAGGATGAGTGCAACCAAGACTGTTGTAGGCCCAACAACAAGGAGAACAACACCAACCAAGAGATCAACCAGGACTTGGAAAATTTAGGCATATGTATTTTGTTTAGATTGTTGTATTATGTTTAGACTAGTAATGTGTAATGTTGTATTAAGACATATAGTATTTTGTTTAGGCCTATGTTAAGTGTTAAGACATATGGTTTTTTGATTAAGCCTATGTTATGGTTAAGACATATGACTTGTGTTATTTGGATATGTTAAGCAATTATGTCAATGACTTGTGTTAAGACATATGGTTTTTGGATTAGGCCTTTGTTGAGCCATTCTGTCAATGTAATTTTGTCAATTATGTTGAGCAATTATGTCAATGTTATTTTGTCAATTCTGTCATAGCAAATAATATGGTACTGATAACAAGTCATAGCAAATGGTATTGTGTTAATATAACAAATGCAAGTAATATTATGGTATTGATAACAAGTCATAACAAATGGTATTGTGTTAATATAAAAAATGCAAGTAATATTATGGTACTGATAACAAGTAATATTGATAACAAATTACTGTAAACATAACAAATGCAAGTAATATTAATAACAAATTCTCATTACAAATGTCAAACTGGTACTGTCAACTACAATGAGAACAAATTGATAAACAACATCCTAAAACATTCTAAAAACAACAACAATGAGGCCTATGAACAACATCAATTTCCAGAATTTTATCAACTTCGTCAGATTCTTCATTTCATTTTCCACATTGCTTATTTGTTTCCCATATTCTTCAATAGTCAATTGAGCTTCTGCCACTGCCTTTGAGAGCTTCTCAATTTTATCTATCAAATATTGCTCATTCTCATCTCCAACATCTTCAAAATACCATCCAAAGTACCCACAACCAGCATTGCTTGATCCAGGCAAAATACCATCTTCAACATCTACTCTTTTTAAACACACACACACATCAATTGTTTTTAAACAAACATACATATAACATACCTTAAAATTAGGACATCCTCAAAAATGTTTCTCATAGTTTTTGCATGTTGTGGCCATACGAAGAACAAATAAATTCCCACAGTGACATATAGGGTTCCAAGTTGTTCTTGTGTTGACATTCGATCCTTCCTTCGAAGAACACCCACTATAACCGTGTTTTGCTTTCATCACTGACGTCGACCCATAGGATTTCATGTTTGTGACCAGCTCGAATCCACAAACCCTAAGATTTTGCTTGAATCAAATTGGGGATGAAGTGAATTTTTTCAGGAACCCTAGATTTGCATGAAACTAATTGTGGATGAACAAACTCAGTATAAAGGAGGAAAAAGACTTCAAATGCCATGTCAACTGCCACATATGACAAAGTAAACGTCCGTTTGGGGGTGGTTGACGGAAAGGATATATTTGGAACCATTTAAAAAATTAAAGGAACTTTTTGTCACTTTTTATAGATAAGAGACCAAATTGGACCCAGTGGTGGAGTTAAATGACCAATTTGAGTATTTTACCTTAATTAAAATAACAATATACATTTTTTAATTCAATACTAGTTTAATTGTAAAAAATTTACTATTTAAAAATTGAATGTTATAACTAAAAATTTATTAAAAGAATTACTCTCTCTAATATTTAATATAAGAAAATTTTTACTTTTTATATTTGTTATGGACTAGATGTAGTTCAAATTTTTGTTATGGAGACAAACACATTTGTGATAACAAACTTTTGTTATATTTAATCTTTTGACATTTTTCTTTTCTTAACTACTCAAAGAGGATTAATCTCCTCTCTATTCATTGAATTTTGAGATATTTAATCCAGCTAGCAAGATCAATAATTTATCAGAAGGAAGTTGAGAAGTCATCTCTAAATTCTCTTCTCACATCTCAAACTTTTAATTCATTTCTTCTCAATTTCTCAATTTCATCACAAACACTGCATCATGGTGGTCAAAGAACTAGCTTCTTCATCTTATTCACTTGCCCCATACCCTCAAGAAGACACCCCTCTTCTCACAAACTCACCCCCCCTCTCTTCCCAATTCAAAACGTTCGCCAACATCTTCATCGCCATCGTCGGCGCCGGAGTTCTCGGTCTCCCTTACAGTTTCAAACGAACCGGTTGGGCCACCGGTTTAATCATGCTCTTCGTCGTCGCTTACTTAACCTACCACTGCATGTTACTTCTTGTCGAAACACGTCGCAAGCTCGAATCAGTAATGGGTTTCTCAAAAATCAAATCTTTCGGCGATTTGGGTTTCACCATTTGTGGCCGATTGGGTCGCTTCTCTGTTGATGCCATGATTGTTCTTTCTCAAGCTGGGTTCTGTGTTAGTTATCTTATTTTTATTGCTTCCACTTTGGCTTTTCTTGCTGCCGGTGATTCTACCGGAGAAACTGTTCCGGTAGTTTTGGGGTTGACTCCGAAGGTTTTGTTTCTTTGGGGGTGTTTTCCTTTTCAATTAGGGTTGAATTCGATTAGGACTTTGACTCATTTAGCTCCTTTGAGTATTTTTGCTGATGCTGTTGATATTACTGCTAAGAGTGTTGTTATGGTGGAAGATCTTTTTGTTTTCGTCAAGAATAGGCCTAATTTAGAAGCTTTTAAGGGTTTCTCTGTGTTTTTCTATGGTATTGGTGTTGCTGTTTATGCTTTTGAAGGGATAGGGATGGTTTTGCCTTTGGAAAGTGAGACTAAAAATAAGGAGAAGTTTGGTAGGGTATTGGGTTTAGGGATGGGAATGATTTCTCTATTGTTTGGTGCTTTTGGTTTGTTGGGTTACTTTGCTTTTGGTGAAGAAACTAAGGATATTATTACTACTAATCTAGGTCAAGGTTTGGTGAGTGTTGTGGTTCAATTAGGGCTTTGTATTAATTTGTTTATTACTTTTCCTTTGATGATGAATCCTGTTTATGAGGTGTTTGAGAGAAGGTTTTGGGATTCTAGGTATTGTTTGTGGTTGAGATGGTTGTTGGTTTTGGTTGTGAGTTTGGTGGCTCTTTTGGTGCCTAATTTTGCTGATTTTCTTTCACTTGTTGGAAGTAGTGTTTGTGTTATTCTTGGATTTGTGTTGCCTGCTTTGTTTCATTGTATGGTTTTTAAGGAGGAGTTGGGTTGGAGATGCATGGTTTCTGATGGGGCGATTATGGTTTTTGGGTTTGTTGTTGCTGTTTATGGAACCTATAGCTCTGTGTCGGAGATTCTTTCTCCTAAGGCCTGATTTGATTTGGAAGAAGTGAAGTTTGAAAGATGAAAAAACTGCAAATTTTAAGATGCTTTTGACAAGGGAACTATTGTTTATGTGATGAATTCTGCATGCTGCATGCTGAAGGATACTTGGTTGTTCCTTGATGAACAAGATTCTTGCCTTTGATTACTACTAATTGGGCAGGTATTCTCTTACTCGTGTTATCAATTGGATTTGATTCTACTCTTGAGTCTTTTTATATTTATTGAATGATGATTATGTGTGATAAAATAAAACTACAAATTCTTTGTTGTGTTGTGTATTTTTTTCATGTATAGGGAACATGTGCTAGTGTTAGTGTACCTTGAACATTTTTGAAGTTAGTTTGAGAAACATTCAACATTACAATAGTTGCTGTTTGAAATCTTCTTCTTGATTCATAGGCATATAAATATTCTTTTCTGGACTCAATAGGGGATCAAAGAGAGATCAGCAAAAGTTGTTGATTGTGTTTAGCATTGAGATTATAGTTTAATTGAATAAGTTTATTAATTTATAATAAAAACTGCATATTAAATATAAACCACTTGATGTAACTTGTAGAGTCGGCAACAATGATCAAACTAGACATTTCTATAAAAAAATACCGCGATCCTATATTATCTCATTAATGTTCTTATTATTCAATTTACAAGTCTTTTTTATATACAATATTGTTATATACATTATTCTTATTATAGACTGGGCTTAAAGTTTAAAGGTCGGACCGAGAATACGTTATTGTATATGTTATATGATTTAGTACTAGTTCTTTATCATATAGATTTGTAACTATTTATTTTCTATAATTTTTTTTAACTACAATCATATAGTTTGGGAAAGAATTAAAAATGCTAGAATTTTATATCTTATGTAAAATGTATTAGATGTTGTTTGATTTAGGACAAATAATATTAGAATTTAAGAAGAAACATGTTTCTTTTTTTAGCGTTGTCAATTTTGTGAAAAAGTGATCATAACACTATTAATGAATTATGTCCGACACTCAAAACTTTAAAAAATAAATTGGAGACTATTATTTATAAAAAAAAATTAGGTCTTATTATCAAGAAAATCTAAATTCTGAATTGGTTAGAGTGAGATCTTCAATTACAAGATCCATTTTATGTATTCTTTTTCCATCTTTAATTATATATTTTTGGATTAAATATATTTTTAATCCCTATAAATATCTCAATTTTCATTTAGTCTCCATTAAAAAAATAATATATTTCAATCCCTACAAAATTATTATGCACGTAGTTTTAATCATTCATAGTAAATCAATGTGCATTTTTTAATTATTATTTTGCAGATATTTTTAGAATGTTATAAAAAAATTCTCGAAAAAAAAAATCAAATTTTAATTTCTAAATCGAGGTTTTTATTATTTTTTGATTATTATATTTTGAAATTTAAAAAAATTTATATTTAATTCTTCTCATTTTAAAAAATTCTAAAATTTGGTAAAAAAAATATTTTATAGTATTATAAACATTGATAAAAAAAATTATTTAAAAATTTAAAAATTTAAGGATCATTGAACAGTTTTCAAAATTTTAAAAAACAGTACGGACTAAAATTGGGACTAAAATTGCATGAATAAATATATTGTTGTTTTTAAATAAATAAATAAGATGAAAAAAATTAAAATTTGGACGAACCTCCGGTTTTGACCGATTTTCCCGATTTTTTTTATTTTTGTTCCGGTTCTTTGACAGGTAGGTTTCAAAGGTTTAATTAACCGGATATAGGTGTGATTTCCAATCTAACAGGTTGAATCGATCGATCCAATTTGATTTTTCTAACCTATAATGGTGTGTATGGAAGATTTGCATGGATGAATTATATACTTATTCAGTGTTGCATATTCATCTCAACATTAGCTAAGACGAGTCGTTTAAAATATGTTGATTAATGAGTAGTTAGAAAGTGGTTGATCTTAAATGTGAAATATGATACTCAAATATTAAAATAATATGGCATGAAATTGTTCCAAATCATTAGCATAAGTTCAATGTTCGCTGTGTTGGGAGAAAATTCACGACATAAGAGACTAACTCAATAACATAATCTCTTTCAAATATCAAATATAATGACAATCAACAAAACATGTCAAATAACTCAACACAATTTTAGTTTGGAAAAACTTATGTTAACTAGTAAAAAAACACGAGACTCATAGACCACTTAAATTTTCATTATAATCAAACACTAGTTAGAGGCATACATTTGGGGTTGTGGGAATTTAACTATTCTCTCAATTTTTCTTTTGTTGTTTCTCACCTTATGAATTGTTGACCTAATTCTCTTTTTTGGATAGTAAAAAAAGCTTACACACATGAGCTACTAACCCACATTCATTTGGGTCACTCCAAATAGGAGGGATAACCCAACATACTGACCCACATGAGAGAATTAACAATATATTTTGGGGATTTCTTAATGTATCATATGCTTTACTAGTGCACATCGTGAAAATACAACAATACTCTCGGATTCCAAGATGCTTCTCTGGACGCACGCAAAACACATAAAATCAAAGTTGATTTTGAGTTACGTCCCAGGTTAGTGTGTATTTTGCATCTGGAGACGCATTTCTGTAAACCTTATGGAGTTGCATTTCCGTAGCATACTGATGCAAAAGCAGAAAGCAGAAAAATCAATAAGTCTAAGGTGTGGGTTGAAAAAATAAAATTACCATTGGTAACATAAAATAAACATGACATAAGTGATGTTAACATAAATCAAACATTACATTTCAATATCCAGGTGGACGTTTTAACATCTTCATAATATCTTCAATTGATCTCAAAATTGTTGCATCCACCTCAATCAAACATTTTGTTTCTTAATAGAAAAAAAGTATTCTACATAGCTCTTACATCTACACCTATCTCCCGCTCAAAATTGTTGAACTCAATCTTCCATTTATCGTCAATCGACAATGAATGTTACTCGAGCTTCAAAAAAATTCGATTATCTTTGTAAGGTAGAAGATTCTATAGTATGTATTTTAAATATGCAAGATATGAATGGTATTTTAGATATCGACCTTGATCTGAGTTATACCTCTAGGGCAGGGACGATGATCATCTACCATTGGTTAGGGAATCATCCTTTGTGATACAAAGTGTTGTTCAAAACTTATGGTCACATCTAGCCGATTTCATGTACCTCGTCTATAAGTATAATTTAAAACATAACCACACTTAACCAGATTTGTGCCTTATCCATATAAATATGATTAAGACGTGATCACATCTAACTGGTTTTGCACAAATACTTATAGGTACAATTGAAAGTATGCGCGTTTAAAGCCAAACTCATATCTCATCAGTATGAAGCCAATGTACGCACACATCGATTTGAAACAATACTTTGTTTACACAAGTACGTTCCAATCACGACCATGTCCGACCAGCTCGATAGCTCGCCCTGCCAACGTGTACATCTTAACGTGACATGCTCACAAACAAAGCATTCATACAAGACCTTGCTAAAAACTTGAGGGTATTTACGCTTTAAACGAATATTATTTACTGCTCTTTGTAGAAAATAAATTATGCAAAATACAGGGCTCATAAGCAAGCCCTAGATCTCCTTAGATCTCAATCGGCTTAAAACAACGATTGAAAAAAGTGTAATACAAAACCAAAAAACACAATCACGCCAAAGGTTAATACATAAATTAAAATAAATGTTGTTTACAAACCGACCCTCGAAAGCCCGACAAAAATCTTACAGGGACAAATAAAAACTAAGAGAACATAAACAAAAAAAAGATCCTTAAATACTAATGCTTGACTCCGAGGCATCCGAACCACCTCCAATGTCATCTCAAGGAACCACTATGAATGAATCCAATTGATCAACAATAACAGTAAGGTCGGGAAAAAATTCTCGCGCTTATTCCAACATTTGATCTCGAACCCTATACACGACACCCATAACCCTCTGAAAGGACTCTTAATATTTCTAGCATGTAGTGGCCACTTTCTCCTCGAGGACTCTCAAAGCATTGACCTGGTCATCCTTCTTCTACTGAAGAACTTTCCAATCCTCTCCAAACTCCTCACACGCTTCTGGTGCATCTTTAGAATCCTTTTTTCCAATGTTTTTATCCCTTCGCAAGAGAAACCTTCAACTTTGTTATCTGAGTAACCAAAGTAGATGGGAGACCATACCGATCCACCACTTCTCACAAAGAGTTAGTAGAGTCAGCTTTTATCCCGTAGTTCAACCAACTCATTTTTAGCTTCAGCACTACCCAACTCAAGGGCCTTACATTTCTCCTTGAACTCATCTCGCTCCCTTAAAAGGTTACCAGAGCCCAGTACATCATCCTGACCAACAAGTACCATAGAAACCAAGGACCAGTCCCTGAAAAAGATACATGAAACATCTAGAAAAGGCCTGTCTGTCAATTAGAGATAAGCTCCAAATAAAAGTCAATTCCTCATTAGCCACAATAGTAGTAAATTCCTCCAAATCACTTGGTACCCGGAATGGAAGAATGGAAGGAATACGAAAGAAAGGAGTAAGAGCCTTATGCTCAGCACCTTCCAGCAAGTGAGCCCGTTTGAAAGAACCCTCTTTAGTAAAGGTAGACAGGCTATCACCCTGACTCCTCTTAACAAGAGATGGAAACGAAAAAGGCTTATGAATAGAAAACCCAACTGCCACAGTAGTCAATTGTTCCACTTCAAGGGATATACTCGGGGTAATATCTGCAACTAATACTAGGGCAGTTAGAAAAATCAGTATCTGAACCCCCGAAGCAAGAGTAAAAGCAACAACAAGAGGCACCATATCCGTCTAGATAAGTCAGACATGGGGGGAATGGAAACCAATCCCTGATCCTGGGTATCATATTGAGAAGTACGCGACATGAAAAAGAGATTAATAAAGAGCTCTAGAGAAGGTTTCCAACACTTATGCTTGGCGCAATGTTGAAACACTTTCATATAAGCCTAAGCTCCAGGATGAAACTGCGAGGGGACAACTTTCAAGCGATCCATCACATCCAGCTCGAAATCAGAAAATGGTAAACATACCCCTAACTCGGTGAAAAGGCAACATATAAAGGAACAAAACGACCCTCAAAATAGTTGCATATCCTCTCCTCTAGGTCTAATGGGAGAATTAACCAATCTGAGGGATTACCAATCATAATGTTAACTTTGGCTATAACCTCGATTATATTCAATACAAATGGAGTCCCAATCACTTTAGCGGCCACCCACTGCAAACATGGATCGATGATCAATTTTTTTCTTGGGAATACAATCAAACTCAAGTGCACTCAATGTACTTACTCATCTACGAAAAACGAAGGAACGTCTCAATGATGGGAATGCATTAAATGCACATGTTCCCCATTATACTTTGCCAAAACCAAAGCAACACATGTCAGCCGACACCTGAACAACCAAACTCAAGGGCCAACCACAACTACTAAAAGACTCCCCCGATATCCAAAATGCCCGACGAGTCTTGGGGGATAATGTTTTGTAACGACTAAAGGCTTAGGGACCCGCAGCTATGTGCTAGCCAAAATCCCAATAACACGAGGCCCATTTATTCCACCTGCTCCACCAAGTCCAAGGTATAAATGCATTCACAAAAGGGTTTTCAAGTACACAATCTCTGATCTCTACTCTCATTGTAGTTATCTCAAACCCTAAACTGACTTGGACGTTAGAGTGCAAACCATGCATGTATCCCCTCTCTGAACCGTCGTATCAGAGATTAATGACGTTGACTTAAGATCAACACTTCTGATTCAAGAAGCATCGTGATCACAACCTTTGATCCACGAATTTGTTAGTGCATGAGGCAATTTGAGTGAGAGAGAGAGAGAGAGAGAAAGAAAGACTGAAAAGTAATTGATGAAATGTTATTATTAAAAAGTTGTATAACTGAATTACAAATTATACGTATATACACAATTATGTTACTTGTATACTAAGTAACGAACATAACAAATCTTAACCATAACTAACTTAAGTTTGAGCTATAAGTTGAATTATATCACAACAGATGTCACGTCGTAAAGTTACATGCAAAGTTTCGCTCTGCCGCAGTTTCTGCAGTCTCATCCATTTTTTGTTGTGCAACAAAGCAACGTCTTTATTTTTTATTTTAAAATTTTAATAACAAAAAAAATAAAATAATTCTAAAACCTTAATAGCTTGTGAAACATATTTATGGAAATATAATTTTTTTTATAATAACATTTCTTAAAAATAATATTTCATTTACAAATTTTGAAATGAGATCTAATATTCATATAAATATTTAAAATGTTAAAATATTGCCTTCTTTAATGTTTACATAACAAATTATATTGTATGATATCATTTTATTAGGTTGATTATTAAAACATCTCAACACATATTCAAAATTTTTTACCTAATTTTTCCACTTTAAAAAAAAACTCCAAATAACTCATTTTTTAAATTAATTCCCAAACTATCCCACTTTTGCAAGATTTTCAGAGGGGTTTTCAGATGAATTGACGACCATGTACAATTTTATAAAGATGTCGCTAATTTGATTGGAGATATCATGCACAGTCTCCAATCCCATTGGCGACTATGTACAAAATTAGGAAGTGTCGTCAATTCATATGGAGACTTACTTATATGTGAAATTTTGTTATAAATAAAAGTGGTATGATCAATTATTTTCACATCTCTTCTCATATTCTATTCTTGTAATACCGATATCATGTATCAGTGTCGCTACGGGAAGGTGATATTTTCAAGAGAGAAACCTCCGATCAATGACCAATGAAGCCTTAATAATTTGAAATAATTTGCTATAACTGAGTGTCGTAAATTGAGGAACCGTCGCCAACATGTCTTATGTAACACCCAAATATCCCCTGAATAATTTAAACGAAAAATCAGAGTAAAATGAAACAACTCGGAAAAAAGGGTATTACTTTCAACATGAATTTGCTCATAAATAAGACATGTAACAAATAATAATTATTATTGCAACTTTAATTCAAAAATAAATCTTTATTACACAGTAGAAATTATTTATTTTGGACAACAAAATATAATTGTTTCACTTAATCAAACTAGTTTTCGCATGATAAACAACTAAGGATTCTTTTACAAATAAAATTATGCATAAGCATTCCCGACTCCCAATGTTACATATCAGAGCAGACTCCAAACTAAAGTGAAACATATAGTCTTCACTACTGCAATTTCTACATTACTCTAAATTACCTGCATGTTATCCACGTAGAGGCAACATTCAAACAGAAGGGGTGAGATTCTTAGATCAACGAAAGAGAAGATGATATAAATACAAGGCATACATCAATATTTTCACCATTTCTCAACATCCAACAATAATCACACACCTCAAATTATATACCGACAATTATCGATAATCATACAAGACATCACACAACACGACCAATAAGAGAATGCAGATGAGACCCAACTAGACTCAATGCACGTGGTACCAATAACGATCCCTATTTCATGATCCCAGTTCCCGTCGGAACTCTCAACCCCTGTTTCATGGTCCAGTATGACCCTTATTTCATGATCACACCCACGACCCCAGTTTCATGATCACATACGATCCTTATTTCATGACCGCACCGACAACTATGATTGCACCCAATCACGCCAATAACAACAATTTCATCAAGTAATTCAGATAGACGATAACACCCCATCCGGGCTTTCTATCCCACAACTTATGCACATGACAATGCACCATCAATGACATCATGCAACAACAACTAAATGCACACATATATCATTTCATCACCACACAAATACTAGTCAACACTCAACATGCATTTATCGAAATATACATCACTATGCAACTACAACATCAACACATCTTTGCACCATTTTATCATGCATTGCACTTTATCAGATCAAACATCAACAAAACAGGCATATAACTCACCAATACATGCCTCCGACATAGCATGTCATAACAACTCAGCGACATCATCACACTACCACATAAGCAACAACTAATGCATTTATAATTTATGCCACAACAACTCAACAACGACATCAAGCAACATTATAAGCAACAACCATAACACACATTTCTACGACTAACTCCCACATTTCACAATTCAACATATAGGAACCTACACAGAAAATGTATATGGCGCGTCAAATACTTGGAAATCTATCATTGAAAATAATTTTAATATAAATTACATGAAGTCAACTTTCCAACGATTCAAACGACAACCAAACAAACTTACGAGTCAAAAGTTATGAATTTTCAAAGTTTTCACAATCAAGCTGCCAGGGGGACCTCGCTAAGCGAGCCATGCGAACTAATAAAAAATTCCTGCAATGACAACACTTCTCCTACTACGATTCTACACCCTTATACTGCATTATTAACTCTAATAATCTCAGTTTAAGTCATTAAAACTCCTATCTATCATACATACATTATCTACAATAATTCAAACACAACAATTTAGTCAATTCCAAACATTTAGTTATAGATTCTTCCTAACAATCCCAATTAACCCACAAACAACAATCCATCGCATCAACCTAATAATTTCTACCCACATAGCTACATCATCTAACCCTTAAGTTATTAAAGAAATCTCACCCTTACCTTATAGTGATGAGTTTTCTTTATCTTCAATGGGTTATCCCTCTTCTTTCCTCTTGTCCTGTCTCTTCCCCTTTTCTCTTCTGCTTTATTATCCCTTTTTGCCTTCAACTTTCTTTCACTTTTACGTACAATGAAAATAATCTTCATTCCCCACTCTTTACATACCCCTAAATATGATTCATCTCTTTTACCCTTACTTATTCCTACAAATTTTCCACATTATCCTTCCACCCTCCACACTTCTAATATTCCAACTTATTCTATTTATTTTATTTTTATTATATTAATATTATCACTTCCACTCATGAAATAATTCCAACAATAATATTTTCCACCTCAACTCTAATTATATATATATATATATATATATATATATATATATATATATATATATATATATTCTACACTATGCTTAACAAATTTTAAATTAAAGTAATTGAGTTAGTCTTCACTCTCCACACCACCAATTTATACATCCTTAGACATACACCCCTACTACCCTTAAGATTCACTACTTAAGGTCACTACCCCTCATCACGGATACACCAAACACAACGAATGCACAACAAACACATAATTATTCACAAATAATAATTAAAAAGGAAAACGGGGCATTACAACTCTCTCCCACTTAGAATATTTTCGCCCTTGAAAATTTATCGGATACGAACTACCCCAGACACACTCTCGCATCCAAATGGTCAACTCTTATGCCATGAAAGGAAACACCACGAATAACACAAAACAACAAACTACCTTATCAACGACAACAACAACAACAAGATGCACAACTCATGCAATGCACTCGACGACCAACTTAAGACACAAAGAATAACCAAGTTAAGAACACACATGTTCACTATGATCCAGAACACGCCACGATTGCTACCATCACCATAGGCAACAATCCCTTAATTCCTCATCATAGGAATTAGATATTCGCACTCGAACCATCACCATAGGTTAACGAGGCAACAACAAAGATAAGAACACCAAATCCCATAACACAACATCAACGTAACCAAACTACCAACATCGGTGTTACCTTCATATGAACAAATTATGCTACACCATGCTTCCGCTGCGCACTCTGAGTATTCACAACTATCAAATCTACCAAGTTCACATAAAAATTCGACCATCAAAGCAAACATAAGAAAAGACTTCTGACTTAACTCATCAGAAATTCCACCAAACAGGTATTCTACACTCTTATAATTACTAAACACTTTGAATCCAGATCCATACAAATAATACCTCTGAATATTCAACACAATTACAACCGCATCCAATTCCAAATCTTGAATAGGATATATGTTTCCATGAATCCCCAATTATCGTAAAACATATGCTACAACTTTACCATATTGTATTAACACGTTATCCAAACTCATCATAAACACCTACAAATACCATAACAGTAACAATACAACATTCCAACAACATAAGCTACATGTGTTCAATTAATTTTAACAAGAAAAATCATCTTTTTCACTCTCAAACCTTTCTAAGCATTCACCATCCTCTCTAAGCGAGCTCGCTACTGCCTAGAAGAGGCAAAAAATTTCAAGACCTCGCTAAGCGGGAAATGCGATTTCTGCAAAAAAATCCTTGCAATAAAACTCATCCCCTACTGCGATTTAACATTATCCAAACAGTTTTAACACCAATTAATCACAAAATTCTCATCAATACTTCACACCTAACCTATGCACATTAACCAAATCAATCCAACAAACCATTTCATCAATTTATACTCATACTAACTCAATTCTTCATAAACCCTCATCTAAATTAACACAACCAAGTAAACTCATCTTTACTAACCAAAAATCACACTTTGATAACTTAACATATAACTTCATTTCTTTCAAAACTTGCAACTCAATTTTCAAATACTCTACGCGCTCTTCTTCTGATTTTATAACAGATCAGAACATCCACAACGAACATCAGTTCCAACTTATCCAAACAAGTATGGAAGATATAATTCATAACCCCTATATACACTTTAAGACATATTAGCCAATACTATTCTCTATCTGACATCCTTAGTCAAATCATGGTCTTACATTTCCATTTACTTCCTCCTTGGACCATCTCAACGATGCTTCAAGTATCATGTCAATCGGATTCTCGATTCATCATAAATCAAAACTCAAGTTATACAAAACACAACTGTGAGTTTCTATACTACTCACCGATCAACTCGCAACCTCGTGATATCATCCTTGAGTCTGCCTTATCTTTCTATATAGGAATTTGCATCGACTAATCAATACAATCCTTAAGCACTTGGCTCAACTCCAAACAATTAACTATACATACAATCCTAGTTGGCAAGACACGTCTATTCCATCCAACATGATTTTGTCTAATATCAACAAGGGGTTAAGGGTGACCAGTTCCTCAATTTATCAATAGACAACCGACAACCATAACGGTGACATAAATCATCATTATCCAACTACAATAACGTCCTCTACCTTGCGCTCAAAGTAACCTAAGCATACTACCTCACCATCACTCTAAGGCTTACAACCGTTTTCTTAGTTTCCTTCTTTTCAACCTCGTCAACGATACCAAAAAATCCTAACATACAATACATACTCTCCAATACACACTTGTAGCACAATACAATTATTATACATCCTCCTAACACCAGAATTTTTATTACATCAAGTACAATCCAAATCAGTTTGCTCCAATTGAAACCTTTATTCAAGTTAAGAACTTTCACAACACTAATCAATCTTTCGTCTTTCTTTTAATCTCAGAACCTCTATAATCCATATAGTTTCATATTTGGGACTCATTCAAATCACAATCTCAACAGTACCATCTCATCATCTGGTTGGTGGTAGAAACACTCAAAAAGATTTCACGACACATGTCGACACCATATCATCAATAACACACAATCCGCCTTACTATCTAACTTTCCTCAAAGACATCTATATTCTAATAATTCTCCACTGGCATATGCCACATCTCTATGTGCTCATTCGATACCCTTATCTCCTTCCTATTTCCAAACATTTTACACTTGATCTTATCTTACTCATCTATAACAAAAATCGTTCAAATTCAAGCACAATTATCTCCTTCAATATAAACCTCCCAAACACAAAATTATATTCCAAAATGAAGGGAAATTCATGTAGATTTCAGAAATTCAAGAATCACTTAAATCAGAGTTACAAGTAAAAAGTTATCGCCCTTGCTATGGAGGTTGATCTAGAAATCCCGTATACATACTTCCACCAAAATCAGCATCATACCCAAATATTCAAACACATTTTCTCTCTCTTCAAAAACATGTATGTCGCGGTGAGAATCGGATGTCAAGCTATTGATTTAACTTGAATCACAAAACTTTTATGTTCACCACCGACTTTAATTTAATCCAAGGGAAAGGGAAAAAGATAAAAAAAAAACCTAATTATGGAGAATCTAAGGTTCGGGGGTTGGTTATACCTAGGGAAGGTGTTATCATCCTAAATATCAGTAGTATCTTACGAGAACCTCTTGTCAATATTTGTGTTATTGTTATTTATTGCTTGATTTTACTAAAAGGGACCTAAGATTTTTATTTCTAATGATGAACAAACACTTGATTATGATCAAGGTTCAAAGGAGGAAGTAAGTGTTATGGCAAACACTCACGTTAGTCAACAAAGTCACAAAAAGTTGTAAAATAAAAGACACTGAGTCAATTGTAGGAGTTATTTTCCTTTGGATTGAAATAACAAAATAAAAGCGTAAAAGGTAAATGAAAGCGGGCAAGCTCCTAAGACTAAGACAAAGGTCTCAACTTGCGACAAATGGAATGGAAAAGTAAAGTAAATGGCTTATCAAAAAATGGGTTATGGCTTGATATGTGGATCAAGCATGCGGGGGTGACAAGCAAGCGTGATGCATCGATTTATTTAAGTTGAGATATTGAGGAACTGTGAAGTGTAAAGATAATGCTGATGGCGATCATAGAACGATCGACTTACGTGTGTGAATAAAGTGTAAGTGAAAATCTACTTGGCGTTGGACCAAAGATCTTTTATTATTATTATTATTATTATTATTATTATTATTATTATTTTGAAACATTGATTGAGTTTATTCTTGAATTAACACTATACCTAAATGTAAAGCAAATAAGAGAACGCAGTAAAACATTACACGTCATGGGAATAGGGGTACATTTTACAATGGGGATTAGAAGAAGTAACATGAAGGGCAAGCAAAGCTACGAAGAGAAATAAATTTAAACTTAACGACGTTGGATCGTTTAAAAATTTACACATATTATAATACGACGAATTGCGGTCATCACAGATCGAATCAAAAAACAGTGGTATGATAAAATTAAATTAAATCACAAAGTGTAAATTGAAAATGTGAATCGATAAGCGCTAAAGGTGAATTATCACCATGCTAAATCGTCAAACGCGTTTAAAATCGAAATACAATAATAAAACAAAATAGAACATCGCACATAAACCGATACAATCCATCACTAGCTTGCTACACTCAACGTGATCATCGCAATAGGGATACAAAAAATTGTGCGGATCTAAATTTAAAAAAATAAAATAAAATAAAAGGAATTAAAAAAAATAACGACGTTACTAACGCAAAATTACGATCATCGCAACTGGATCAAATCAAGACAAGTGTCACGTCTCGTACACATAAATGTGCAAACAGTGTATCGACACGATCTGATCCGAATAATCTAAATAAATGAATAAAAACACATCATACTCACCAATAAAACATTATATATACATCTAATAAAACAAAATTTTATGTTAGATTAAAATAAAACATGTATATATGTAGTACGTCAGCATATTAAATTAGATTAGAACAAAACATGTACACATATTATGTACGTTACTATAGATGGATATTATATTAGATTAAATACAAATCATGTGTATATTATGTATTTACATATGATACATATCAAAATAGGGTTATGTCAAAATGCAGTTATGATATTAATAGACATGATGTATATATAGATCAATTAGAATTCTCCAGGTAATTAAATGAAATAGTAAGCTAACAATCAATATAGTGGTGCATAAAAAAACGATAGGTATCAATCGTGTTATCACTAGGGCTGGACATTGGGTCGGGTTGGGCGGGTTCGGGCCCAAAAGTGCCACCCAACCTAAATCGCGGGTGAATTTGATCGGCCCATTTCCGTCCAATATTTACATCGGTTGGCACGGGTTGGGTCATATCGGGTTGCGGGTAACAACAGACGGTTTTATCGGGTTAATGAGTTATCAAATTTTAATGTCCAAATACAATTTCTGAAGAAAAAAAAAAATTTTTTTACATAATATAAATTTCAGAAACTAATTCTTACAGTACAAAATGAAAATAATGAAGTTAACACCCAATGAAACTCTGCTACTATTGATCAGAATTCACCTATGTTCACAATAACCACAAACCAGTAAGAAACTCTGCTATTGATCAGAATTCACCTTGTGTTAAACTCATATAAATCAACAACACTAATTTCACAATAACCACAAACCAGTAAGAAACTCTGCTACTATTGAT
This sequence comes from Lathyrus aphaca, assembly GCA_963966055.1. Classification (NCBI taxonomy): domain Eukaryota; kingdom Viridiplantae; phylum Streptophyta; class Magnoliopsida; order Fabales; family Fabaceae; genus Lathyrus; species Lathyrus aphaca. The sequence continues at coordinate 508,200,318 of OZ014523.1, forward strand.
CAGAATTCACCTATGTTCCACATGAACCTATCAATCAATGTCTATTCCACATACAAAAACAAACAAACTTCACCAGTTCAACTTAAAGCACCTTCCAATTCCATTGAGTGAATCTTTCTATTACTATTACTAAACTCATTGAGTAAAAAATCCAAAAAAAAAAATTGTTGATGATGAATGATCTATCAAATCAAAGACACCTTTTTGATTCAAACTAGTTTGTCTCCCAAACAAATCAACAAGAAGCCATGTGATATAATCATCAAGCTATCATATTAAACAATTATACATACAGTAGAAGTACAATTAAACTCATAATTGACCAACATGAGTATAAGTAATATTACAACTTAAATAGCAATAATATTATAGTTATTATCAATGGCCTTTCCATATAAGACTCCAATTAGCTTGCCTTCCACATAAAGAGATATACTATTATGCACATTGTGAATGTTCACACCAACACCAGTAGCAAGAATAACCTACTCAAAGCAACCAAAACAAATTTATTAGCAATCAAAAACATAATGCACAATTATATATCAACTAAAATATTTTTTTACTCCACAAATTCATAATTGTCAAGTCATAATGCCTCAAATGTGAACCATTATATTATTATTCATCAAGTTCTTAACAAGTTATTGACCAAGCTAACATGAATAAAGAACATGAACTACTAACATGTTATTTACCAAGTTATTGGCTCAAGAGATATCTTGCAGGACTAAACAAGGAACAAATAATTTTGCAGCTTTATAGGACTGAGAAGAAGTAAAGTAAAAGAAGAAAAAAAAACCTTGTTCTCATAAAATGGAATATAATCTAACTCGGATACAGATGCCACCTATTCCTTCAAAAACCCTAGGATCCAATCAAGTGTAACGAAGAGAAAATAATAAAAATGGTTCCTCTCAGAGACAAGAAAAGTGAAACCTTTCAGTCTTGTTAAGAGCATAAAGTAGATGACATAGACATACATAGACACTGAGATTAGATTACCCAACAACAACTCATCAAAACTAGAAAATAAAGCAGATTCCCTTTTCTACTTTCTCCACACAGCAACAGAAAACAATCTTCAATTTTGGTTATTCTCAGTATCATTACATAGAAGAACAAGGTTTGTTTCAGTGAGGCAATTTAACAAACAGTTGATGTGATTAAATTTTGAAAGTGAAAAAAAAAACTTGTTGCTATTATTGTTACTAATAAATAATGGAATTTGGAATCCAAGAAGAAAGAAAGACCAAAAAGCATATAATAGTATACTCAAATCCTGCAATGACTGAGGAAACTTGAAAGTGAAAGGGACAGGATTTAAGAAGCATGAAATGCTATACGAATTGGATAATAAAAACCAATTTCATGAATTGGATAGTGACCATAAACAACAAAGGTGACATAAAAATAAAACTTTTATAGATTACAGACAACACTATAATAATAGTACTGCGTCTATCACATCATTCATAATTGTGTTTCATAAGGTTGTATACTCCTCAAATAGGTTCTAAATCTAACATATCCAGCAACATAAACTCCTAACATCAACTCCTAACATGAATAAAGAACAAAAAAGAAATCATTTAAGTGCATTTACCAAGTTGTTGCTGCATAGCTTATGTTGTTGCTCATTTACCAAGCTGGTCCTGGTTATATAGTTTATGTTGCTTCTCATTCACCAAGTTGTTGCTGTTGCACAAAATAAGATTCAAATGTCATCAATGTAAAGTTTCTACTGTTGTTCAAAATAAGCTCAGTCTATCAATAATTCAAAATAATCTCAGTCTATCAATATTTCATAAACATTAATTTAACAGTAATAATTATATACAAATGATATATTAAGACCATTTACCAAGCTGCTGCATAGTTTCTACTATTGTTCATTTAGCAAAATGGTCCTGGCTATATAGCTTTTGTTGTTGATGCTCATTTACCAAGCTGTTGCTGCTACACAAAATGTGATCCAAATGAGTATACACAAAATGATCCTGGCTATATAGCTTCTGTTGAGTATCTTCAAAATCGACAGGACAAAATATATATTATTTCTTTGGCCATTGAGTAGTAACAAAATATAAGTCACGTGTGACTTCAAAAAAAGTAGTTGATCTGAAAAATTAAACAAGATAATATTAAGGTTTAAAAAAGAATAGAGTAATAGGTAAATCAAATTAATAAAGTAAATATACCTCCATATTTTTCAAACACAACCAGAAGGTTGTGGTTGAGACTGTGAAGATCCTCTTCTTGCTGCAGACGAAATTTCTTCAAACTCTGAAATAATGAAATAAACATTTTTTTTATAAAGATATAACAATTGTGAAATAAAGATATCATTTTTTATAAATAATTTTACCTGCTATAATATCTTCAGAAAGCTCAAAATCTTCCATGAGGTTCAAGTCTTTGAAATAGGTAAAAGACGGCCTTAACCAATTCTGGGTGCAAATTAATGCCTCTGCCATTTCAGGTTTTAGGGAGCTCCTATAGGTTTCTAAGATTCTCCCTCCCATGCTGAAGGCACTTTCTGATGCAACAGTAGACACCGGTGTGGCAAAAATATCTTTAGCTATTGTAGCTAAAATAGGATATTGTGCTGAATTGTGTTTCCACCACACAAGAATGTCAAAGTTAGGATCCCTTTTGACACACTTACTAGAGTAAAAACCCTCAAGCTCATTTTGTTGATCAATCGAGTCTAGTTCATCTAAATGTTGCTCAAAAGCATCGGCTCTCGCCATTAGTGAAGGACGGCTAGCATTTTTTTCATCATTGGAAACATTGTTTTCACCACTACCAAGAGGTTGCCTATTATGCTTTTGGTCATAAGCTTGCTTATACCAATCATACAATTTTTGTAAGCTCTCTTTTATAGATTTGATCAACCCGATAGAAAACATAGAATCAACTCCATACATATCCTTAAAAGTCCATTCAATATAACTCAACTTGTATCTTGGATCCAATATAATTCCAAAATAAATCAACTTGTTCATCTTAGTAGCACACCCCCAATATCTATTATACTTTTCCATCATGTCCCTACCCACACTTGCAAAAACACCATTCAAGTTCATAGTAGCTTGCTTCAGCTCACAATAGATCGCAGACACTTGGTGAAAAGCACTATGTAAACTCACACCTTGAGAGGTGGAAAAAACATTAGTTGCTTCATAAAATAACTTCAGAAAAGAGATAAAAGCTCTCACAATGTCCCAATCATCACTACTAGGAGGACTACCTTTTCCAAAGAACTCCCTATAGCTCAACTCTTCATACTCAAGCTTATCAAAAGCAGCTTGAAACTTCTCTGCAGCCTCAAGCATCAAATATGTCGCATTCCAACGAGTTGAAACATCAAGACATACTAGTTTTTTACAAGTTATTCTAGCAAATTCAATGCATTCCTTAAACTTGGCTGCCCTATGAGATGAGGACTTGACAAATCTAACAGCATCCCTAACACTTGTAATAGATAAATGCTTATCTTTCAAACCCTCATTTACCACCAAGTTCAATATGTGAGCTGCACACCTCATATGAAAACACTTTCCATCCCCCATCATCCCATTCATAGTTGATATTTTTCTATGCAGATATGATACAGCTACATCATTTGAAGTTGCATTATCAACAGTGATGGTAGACACATTCCTAATTCCCCAATCCCTTAACACCTCTTCAATTTTCCTACCTACTGTGTCACCCTTGTGGTTTGGAATAACTGTGAAACTTATAATTCTCTTTTGATAGCTCCAGTTGTTATCCACAAAGTGTGCTGTAAGGGTTAAGTAGTTTTGATTTTGGATAGAAGTCCAACAATCAGTAGTAAGTGCTACTCTATTGCAGTCAGACTTAAAGAAGGCTTTTAGCTTTTGTTTCTCATCCAAGTGTAGCTGAAAGCAGTCTCTAGCTATTGTACGCCTAGATGGGATAGTAAATTGGGGCTCCAATACTTTAGAATAATACTTAAAACCTCCGCCCTCAACTGCACTAAATGGTTGTTCATCTAGAACCACAAAATATGACAAACCTTTTCTACAAGATTGCTTGTCAAATTTGGGGCTAACATGACCCAAACTAGATCCTTCTACAGATGGGTATGTGAGAATAGTTTGGGTGGGATCAGTGGTTCTAGGCTTCTTTGCACATTTTAAAATGTGATGGTTCATGTTGGTGGTGCCATGAGTTCTAGGGTCACATAAGTATTTTTTATGGCAGTGTTTACAAGCTGCAGTTGGTGTATCAACTAAGTCATCTGGTAATCTAACAAAGTGCTCCCAACAAGCAGATGATTGCCTATGACCATTTGCACTAGCTTTCCTCTTCTTTGTAGGTTGAGTATCAACTATTCCAGATTCAACAACTTCAGTTGTTGCTGCTGAACCAACTTCATTCATGACAGATTGATCCATCTATCTAAATCACAGCACAAGATAAAAAGTCAGAACTCAAATAAAACATAACCTTAGAAAATAAAAAATCTAAATCTGAATAAATGTTTACCTTGCAATTGAAAGTGAGGAAAGTGAGAGATGATGGTGAGTGATGAACGATAACGACGTCGGTGATGAGAAATGGGTTGGAGGCGTGGTTATGGTTTCACATTTGTGTGTGTGTGTGAGGGAGAGAGAGAGGGGTTGATTTCATCAAAGAGAGAACGTGAGTGGTGGCGGTGACTGGTGGAAGATGGCGGCGCTGGTGAGTGGTGGCGGTGAGTGGTGGAAGATGGCTAGGGTTTGTTTCGTTTTTGAGAGAGAGAGAGAGAGAGAGAGAGAGAACATGAGTGATGAGTGAATGCGAAGAAACTGTTTTAAGACTAATAAGAATAGTCGGGCGGGTATGGTTACCCGTGGTTTCCATTTTTTAAACTGAACCGCCCATATGAGTCCATATGAAACCGCATTATGGGCCCGTAAAACCGGCAAACCGTGTAAATCCGACCCATTTCGGTTTTTGGACTTCGGTAATTGCGGGCTGGGCCGGTTTCTCGGTTCCTGTCCAGTCCTAGTTATCACAATGGAGTATCAAAAGAGCTTTTTGTATCAATGGAGCATCACGTCGCTTTCCCTTTTTTTTCTTTTTTTTTTCGGTCCTGTGTATCTCTGTCTTGCAATATATTATGTTAGGTTTTTAAACCAATTAAATAAAAAATATTGGGACAAGAAAATTAAAAGGATTAAAAAAGATATTTTTATGTTTTATTTCTTAGACAAGAATAATAAAAAAATTAAAACCAATATTTTTATGTTTTTTTTTATAAATGGAAAATATTAATAAATAAATTAAAAATAAAATCAATTAAATAAAATAAAATTTAAATATTTAAATAACCTAAATGAATTATTCAACTAAAAATAAAATGATTAAAATGAAATAAAAAAGTCGGATAGAAAAATGCTCGAAATATAAAAATGAATGCACCCAAATATTCAACGCGAAATAAACGTCTCAGAAAAATACAACGTTTAGTCAGATTTTGAAATAAAATTGTGACCGATTAAACAACCCAGACTGATCAAAACGTGATCGAAAAATAATAATAAAATACATTTAGTATGTCAGGTTAAACTACGTGAACCGCAGATTAATAGCACTAACATTTGCAAATTTAAATTTGACATTTTTTGTTCACTGATTTTAGGTACAGTTGAAAATTAGTTCGATCAGTCTGTTTATAAATTCGAGAAATTATTCTGGCTGATATTTTGGACATTATGCATGATGAAAAACATGATATGCTATGCAGATGATGCAAATGTTTTATTCGATGATTCAGGGTCAAAATTGAGGTATGACAGTTATCACTATTTAAATATCTTCAACTAAAGAAAGCTAAGATGTTTAATCTTCGTATGATCTTAGTGAGAGATAATTAAATATTAGGCTTAATTGCAACTTTAGTCCCCCTATTTTGATTTTTTTTAAAATTTTGATCCCCCCATTTTAAAAACTACTATGTTGGTCCCTTTTTTAAGTTTTGGGTTGGATTTTAGTCCCCTCTCAAATTTTGAACTTTTTTTTAATGATGTGGCGCAATTAGTGATGACGTGTCATTTTATTTTTGCCCAAAATATTTCCATGTCATATTTGTCCATTTAAAATTAAAATATTTCATTAAATTTAACATTAATTCACTTATCTATTCTATTCTAATAAATCAACTCATTAAAAACCACATTTCTGAAATTTAATCTCTTCTTATGATATCCAGTCTCTTCTTCTATGATATACTGACTTCCTCTATCTCTCTCACAAATCAAAATTGAAAAGAAAATCCTCTTCCTCACTCTTTCTTACTCATAAATTGGAAATGAGAGAAAATAATCAGCTTCCTCCTCTCTTTTACGAAACAATCACCAATGAGACCACCACTTCATTTTTGATAATCATGTTCCTCCCCTCTTTCATGAAATCTGAGATATGTTGCTCAACGTCTTCTTCACCAGGTCTTCTTTCAGATCTATGAACCTATACATCGTCTCCCTCTATTTCCTTTAGATTTATCTTTACGCATCGTTTCATTATATTAATGCTTTCAGATCTATGCATATATCTTCTCATTTTCTCCCATTTCATTCAGATATACACATCGTGGTAACTGGTATTCCCTATTGGAAGTTGTCATAATAGATACAAATCTTTTCGTTTAGTTTCCAAGTTGTTGGACGATGATGACATTGATGTTGTATATACAAGACGGTTGTTTAGTTTTTTTCCGGTCTATTGCCTGGTCTGTATTGTCTTGGGTTGGAGTCTGGTTCACTTCTGTTTTCTGAGATAGTGACTGGCCGCAACGTCTGTTTGGTTGTTTTGTAATATATATCTTTTTGTCTCTTTTCAACAAAAAGTTGCAGTTTTCCTATACTGTTGTTTCATATTCTAATATGCTGATGTTGAATTCCTAAACGTGAATGTATCTAGTTAATGGGTTTAAATAAAGTAATTACATAGATTATGGTAATTTTAATTCTTAATAATCACCTTATTTAATTCAATTTATGATAATTTTAATTTTTAAAAGTGCCATAATTTAATTTAATTTATGGTGATTATAATTCTAAGTAATTTAATTTAATTTAATTTTTGATAATTCAAAATTAATTTGCTTAATTCATCTTTTTCTCCTTTAACTTATTGTTGTTTCGTTTTGGTCCCTCGGGTAAAAAACGTTACATTATAGTCCTTTAAAATAATTCCGTTAGTCAAATTAATCAATTCCGTTAAATTTTGAAGAAAAACGTTAAAATGAGCATACGTGGCGGTCTATTTGGCATTATCTTATATTACATGGATTTTTATTTTGTTTATTATCAATTTATTATTAAACATGTTATTATTATTAATATTATTATTTATATTAAAAACACATCTCTCTTCTCAAATCCCATTTCCAAACCCTAGTAGCCACCCCACCTTCTTCTATCCCATTTTCCTCCCATTTTCCTGGAAAAGTATTGCTATGTATATCCATCCATCCAATATTTTTGTGATCTATTTTTTCACTCTTTCACTCCTCAAAATCAGTTCAACACAAATTACAGAACAATAACAGAGCACTGAGATCTCGCTTTCTGGGAGGACTTCGATTTCTTCAGATCATGTAAGAATCACATATTATAAGTTTTTTTTTTATCATGAAGTTGGTTTTGAATTGTGTTTGTTTTTGTTGAAAAATTTGAAAGAAATTAGGTATTCATGGTCCAATTTGGCAAAAAAAAAAAGTAGCTGAAGATCGCTAGTTGCTTTCTCTACTGCGACAGTAGCTGAAGAAGATGAACCAACCATCATATTTTTCCCAAATTAGATGTTTGATCCCAAAAAATTCGCTATCTCTTCTTATCGAAAAACCAAATTGAAGAGTTCCAAAAAAAGTTGTTTTCTCTTCTTATGGCGATCTTCTGAGAAGAAAAACCAAATTGAAGAAGAAATTAGGTGTTTTTTTTGTATACTAGCGATCTTCTGAGATTTGGGATTTTGAAATTTTGGATTGTAAATTAATTATGATTTTTTTATTAATGATTTTTATGTAAATCCGGGTTGTAAATTAATTAATGATTTTAATGATATTTTTTATTAATTAATCTGAGATGTTTTTTATTGTAAATTAATTAATATTTTTTATTTGTAAATGATTCTTATAATAGTTATTGTAAATTATTTTCTTATGTAAATTAATTAATTAATGATTATGTTTTTATTTTTATTTTTTTGAGTTTAAAATTATTTATGTGATTTTTTCTTGAATTATAATTATTTATTATTATTTTTGCCGAATCATTGCATGGTTGGCACACCACTTTGGTATTTATTAATATTTTAACATCTGAATTAACGAAAAAGATCAAATATGTTAACGGAACTAATATTACGAGACCAAACTAAAACGGTTTTTTATTGAGAGTCTGAATTACAACTCATAATTAATTTACGGGACTTGAAGACTAATTATACCAAATTAATTTTATTAAAACCATTCATTATAATGTAATTCAATCTAAGTAATTTAAAAAAAATATTAAAATGATAATAATATTATTAAAATAAAAAATAATTATATATGATATGACATAATTATTGTTCTGGACTGGGCCATGACCTCATGCACGGCATGGCCCAACTCTCGTCGGGCCCAAGTCCCAACGACCAAGCACGTAGACATGTCGGGCGAAGGTCTGTTCACCCGTGGAACGTCTCCTCGATCTTCTGACTACGTGTCGGGCAAAGAACGTGTTGTCCGTCCCATGGTCTCTGCCCACATATCATCAGCCCACATCGCGGGCAACTATGTTATGTCGGGCAGAACCATAACGGACATCACTTACCACGTCACCCAACTCCCCTATATTATCTCCTTAGAGATAGGGGCAGTTGGACCAGGGAGCAGACCTTGGCCTAGGTCTTCACGCTTCGTACGCGTTCCCTGGCAGCTCCTCCTTGGGCCTAGCTAATCCAGCCCATTAGGAGCCTTGGCCCAGCGCTGGGGGCTCAATATAAATACCCCTTTCATGGCAAAGGGACAGGTATTCTAACTTACACTCTGATAACCTTATTCTGTACCTCTTCTGACTTAAGCATTGGAGCACCTTGCAGGTACACCCCCCTCCTCATTTCATTCTCTGGCCCATTCACCAAGACCTTGGAAGGCTCTTCTGATCAGGTTAGATCAGTGGCGCCGTCTGTGGGAATTAGCTATCCCCATCTTCATCAACAGAGGATCAAAAGCTCATTTATTTCTGTCCTTCCAACATGGCCGGAGAACAACCTAGCGAGCGCGGCCGTCCCCTTGTCGACTACACTACGGACGACGGCCCGCCATCCCATGAAGCAGACGCTCGAGACGGTCATCCAGCCACCCCGTCTCCAGAACCCCAAAATAACGGGGATGCCCCTCACGCTCAAAACCTAGGGGCAGAGACATTTCATCCCATCCCCGTTCCCGTTGAAGGAGACGCCACAATGATTGCCATGGTAAATGCCCTCAATCAAGCCGGTTCTATGCTTTATCAGCAGCACGAACGAATCATGGCCCTCGAAGCCGAGCGACAAGAGGCCCGGCCCCAGCAGGAGAGGAGGACACAGCAACGTCCAGAACCAACAAAGAAGCGAGGACGTCGTTCTCCAGAACCTCACGTCAGCAGGGCACGCGCTCGTCGGGACAATGGTCGAGCGGGAACATCACCAAAGCGCGGGCGCAGCCCCGACAACAATGAACTATCCCCATTAAGGAGCGACGAGGAAGACCTGCACTGCCCCCTGTCTCGGGCAATAATGGAAGCCCCGCTTCCCAAAGGCATGGAGAAACCGCCCAATCTAGCTGTGTACGACGGGACTACCGATCCCGACGATCACATCGACAACGTCAACGCGATGCTCGACTACCGCAATGACATCACCGGGCATCTCAAATGTCGGCTGTTTTCAACGACCCTCAGGAAAGGAGCCATGGCCTGGTACAAAAGCTTGGCTCCCGAATCCATTACATCATGGAGAGTCATGAGGTCCATGTTCACAAGGCACTTCACGGCTTCCCGTCGTCACCCCAAGACCGAGGCGACCCTTGAAGCCATAGTGCAAAAGAAGAATGAGACGCTGCGCTCGTACATCGAGCGATTCAACCAAGAAGCTGTCGAGGTGGATACCACCGAACACATGAAAAAGTACCTCCTCGAAAGAGGACTCTTGCCCGGTAGTGAGCTGAGCAGAGCCGTCGGGATCGAGCCTCCCCGCACACTGAACGAACTTCTGCACAAGGCCCAGGCCTACATTAGATACGAAGAAAAACAGGTGGCACACAATGCCCGAAGCGGACGTAATGCTGGGGACACCGAGCACTCCAGACGCGAGGACCCGAGCGTCCCCCGTCGCAACGGGGACAGGCGAAGAGAGGAAAGACCTCGCGAGCTCCGAGAAGGAAGGGGTCTTGCGGGCCGATATAGCGAGTACACCTTACTGACAGCTCCTCGAGAGCGCATCCTCGCAGAATGCATCAACTCTGAATTCAAACAGGGCAGAGTCAGGTTCCCAAAACCATCTGCGCCAAAGCCTCACACCGACAAATCTAAATACTGCCGGTTCCACAGAAGTCACGGGCATGTGACCAAAGACTGCGTCCATCTGAAGGATGCAATAGAGATTTTAATCCAAGAGGGGCACCTAAAGCAGTATACGAGGAAGAACGAAACCCCCAGACACGACGAGGCAGAGAAGAAGAGACCCCGGGAAGAAACGCCCCCCGACAACTCTCCATACCAAGTGGCCCTCTGCGTGTCACGCCCGGAAGATTTCTTCCTCCCCGAGCCACTGCCCGAAGGAAGAATCGCTGCACTCAGCCCTTGGGAGGACTTCCCAACCGCACTGGTAATATCAGGTGGGGGAGTTAATGGCGAAACCGCTGCCCTCTCAGTCAAACGCAAGTTCGACGAACTCCTATTAACCGCCCCCGAGCAAAAGGCGACATTGACAAAGTACCGGGGAAAATCCAACCCGATATCCTTTTTCCTGGAGGAACTCCCGGGCGGATCCCCGAACTCGGGCATCCCACTATTGATCAGAGCAAAGATGGCCCAGTTCGACGTCCGACGCATCCTAGTCGATCAAGGCAGCTCAGTGGATATCATGTACGTCCACCTCTTCAATACTCTGAAATTAGACAAGACCAACCTGGCCCCCTACGTCGGATCCGACCTCCAAGGATTCAATGGAGCAACGACTAGGCCGTGGGGGTATGTCGAGCTCCTCGTCACCTTTGGGGAGCAAGAAACGGCAAGGGAAATCAAAATCCAATTCCTGGTCGTAGACTGCCCGTCCCTGTACAATTGCATCTTTGGACGCCCAACACTGGCTGAACTTACTGCGGTCCCGTCCACCGTCCACCTAAAGATGAAATACTACACCAAATTGGGCCGCGTGGTCACCATCCACGGCGACATCGAAGCTGCCCGGCGATGCTACGACGCTGCAGTAAAAGGACAGGCCGTGATTAGCACAAAGAACAGTTCCAGCAACAAAAAACTCAGGACCGAAGACCCTCCCCGGGGAGTTAACGCCATCGACCTCGACTGTCGTATTGGGCTAGACGAAACCGAAGAAGGGAAGTCCACCAAGGAAAGATCTCTCGAACACCCGGTCCGACCAATCCCCGACGGAGAGTTCGAGCTCATTCCCCTCGGGGACGATCCAGAAAGGACAGTGAAGATAGGCAAGGGATTGCCCGAGGAAACAAGGGAGAAGCTCGTGGCATGCCTCAAAGAGAATTCTGACCTCTTCGCGTGGAATGCCGCAGAAATGCCCGGACTGGATCCTGAGATCGCGTGTCACAAACTAGCTTTAGACCGGGCAGCCAAGCCCATAGCACAGCGTAGGCGCAAACAGTCGCCCGAAAAGGCAGAGGCTGCCGAACGAGCTGTAAAAGACCTCTTAGAGGCAAATTTTATTTCTGAAGCCCAGTACACAACCTGGCTCTCTAATGTAGTCCTCGTTAAGAAAAATAATGGAAAATGGCGTATGTGTGTTGATTATACTGATCTTAATAGGGCTTGCCCGAAAGATGCTTTCCCCCTCCCTAATATAGATATGCTCGTCGACAATTCTGCAGGTTTTAAACTCTTGTCCTTCATGGACGCATATAGTGGATACAATCAAATCCCTATGTCGCCCACAGACAAGAGACACACAGCATTCATGACCCTAACGGGCAATTACTATTACAACGTCATGCCGTTCGGGCTCAAGAACGCTGGTGCTACGTACCAACGCATGATGAACAAAGTCTTCAAGGATGAAATAGGGGACATGCTCGAAGTATACATGGACGACATGATCGTCAAATCACACGAGGAGAGTACCCATGCTCGACATCTAACCAAAGTGTTCGAGCAGGCGAGGCAGTGCAGAATGAGGTTCAATCCCGAAAAATGCACGTTCGGGGTACGGGCAGGGAAGTTCCTCGGGTTCTACCTCACCGAAAGAGGAATCGAGGCCAACCCCGACAAATGCCGGGCATTTTCGGAATTCCCGACCCCGAGGACCAAGAAATCGATCCAATCCCTCAATGGAATGCTCGCCTCACTCTCCCGTTTTATCGCCAAATCCGCCCAGCACGCATTACCATTCTTCAGACTCCTTCGCAAGGAGGCTATCTTCGACTGGACCGACGAATGCGAGCAAGCATTACTCCATCTGAAGAAGGTTCTATCCGAACCCCCGGTCCTATCACGACCATTAGAAAAGGAAACCTTATACCTATATCTGTCCGTGACGACCGAGGCCGTCAGCGCCGTTCTAATAAGAGAGACCGACGAGGGACAAAAGCCCATCTATTTTACGAGCAAAACACTCCAAGGCCCCGAGCTCCGATATCAGCAAATCGAAAAGGTTGCCCTGGCCCTCATCAATGCGGCAAGGAGACTACGATATTACTTCCTCGCACACACAATAAAGGTGAGAACCGACCAGCCAATCAAACAGCTGCTCGGACGACCAGACATGGCCGGGAGAATGCTCAAGTGGTCGCTAGAACTCTCCGAATTCGACATACAATACGAAAGCAGGAAAGCCTTGAAGGCACAGGCACTGGCCGACTTCGTCGCAGAAATGACCCATAGCCCGACACCAGCAGAGGGCGCCCACAAATGGACGATCTTCGTCGACGGCGCCTCTAGCTCGTCAGGCAGCGGAGCCGGGATCATCCTCGAGAACGAGGATGAGATCCTGATCGAGGTTTCATTAGCACTGGCTTTCCCGACGTCGAACAACCAAGCCGAATACGAGGCTTTTATCGCAGGCCTGAGGTTAGCCGAGGACCTGGGAGCAAAAGAAGTGACAATATCCACAGACTCCCAGCTCGTGGCCTCACAAGTGCGAGGAGAATACCAAACCAAGAACGACAACCTCGTCGAGTACTTGTCCCTCGTCAAAGAAAAACTTGATAAATTTGAAAAGTGGGAAGTTCAACACATACCACGCGAGCACAACACATGGGCAGACATCCTCTCGAAACTAGCCAGCACGAGGAAAAAGGGTGGGAATAAATCAGTAATTCAAGAAATCCTCCCTCGACCTAGCATTGACAAACAACCCCCTCCATTCGAGGTCAACGCTATCGGGGATGTTCACTGTTGGATGACGCCCATCTACAACTACCTCACACGAGACGAACTCCCAACTGACCCGAAAGAGGCGGCCACTGTCAAACGACGAGCGTGCTCGTACGTACTCCTCCAAGGTAAGCTCTACAGGAGAGGATTCTCCATCCCGTTACTTAAATGTGTCGAGGAAGAGAAAGTCCCCGACATACTTGGAGAGATACACCGGGGAATCAACGCTCAGCACCTCGGCGGACGATCGCTCGCAAGAAAGGCCCTTCGAGCAGGTTACTACTGGCCGACCATGCAAAGCGATTCAAAGGAGCACGTCAAAAGGTGTGACAAATGCCAACGACACGCCGACATGCACCTCGCACCCCCGAACGACTTAAAATCACTATCTTCCCCGTGGCCCTTCGCGTGGTGGGGCATGGACATCCTCGGACCCTTCGTCACCGGATCATACCAGAATAAATACCTCATCGTCAGGGTGGATTACTTTACCAAATGGATCGAAGCGGAGGCACTGGCTAAAATAACCGCGCAGAACATTCTTCGGTTCTTTAAACGCAACATCCTCGCTCGGTTCGGCATACCCCAGGCACTTGTCACGGATAACGGGACACAATTCACTGATGGAGGATTCCAGGACTTCGTCGCCAGCCTAGGCACTAAACAACATTTCACGTCTGTCGAACATCCACAGACGAATGGGCAAGCAGAGGCGGCCAACAGAGTAATCTTACGTGGCCTTAAGCGCAGGCTCGGCGAGGCGAAGAGGGCATGGGTCGAGGAGCTACATAGTGTCCTATGGGCTTACCGCACAACACCACATTCTACCACCGGGGAAACCCCGTTCCGACTGACTTACGGCACCGAAGCAGTCATCCCGGTGGAAATACGGGCACCAACGAGGAGGATAGAGGAACCCCTAGACGAGGAAATGAACGACGAAACCCTTAGAGATGAGCTCGACCTAGTCGAGGAGATTCGTTCCGAAGCAGCCCTCAGGGAAACGACCCTCAAACAAAAAATAGCACTACGCCACGACGCGAAGGTCATAAGAAGGGAGTTCCAGGTCGGCACCCTGGTCCTCAGAAGAAACCAGAAAAACCCAAGAGAGGGCAAGCTGGCAGCCAACTGGGAAGGCCCCTACCGCGTCCGCGACAAGACGAGCAACGAGGCCTATTACCTAGAAAACCTACAAGGAGAACAACTCGCTCGACCATGGAACGCAGAAAAACATAGACAATATTACAGCTAAATGTATCACGGGGAAACGTGGGTGGTACGACCACGTTCTTCGTCTCCAAAACCCCAGAGAGGAACCGCGAGACCCGGGAACGAGCCGAGGTCTCATAGCGAACACAACCCTCCCCGACGAGTGGGATCTTGACCAAGACTCAACGTCGAAGTACCAGGACAGGCAGGGCACCCAGCTCGCGATGGGAAAGCCCAAGCCTCGAGACCGGGGCTCATACAACGAACCCGGGCTTCGATCCCAACGGGCACCAAGCCCGGCACTTCGTCGGTTCCCTAAACCGAGGAGATTACCTAGGTCGAGCAGAGTACGAATTCATAAAAGCAAATATCAAACATAAACGAACACAATGAATGACAACAAAACATTCATACATTAAAAACAATAACAACGGCCGAAGCCAAGTACGCCCGAAGGCCATATTACAAATGCCCGAAGGCCAAAATATATAACGGGCACGCAGGCCATAACAAAGCTACAAATTAAAATTACATAATTAAGACTCCGCTCGAAGCACTTATTCTTCCTCCTCCTCTTCCTCACCCCCCAACTCTTCCTCCGCTTCGAACGGGCAGACGATCTCACCATCCCTGACACAGTAGTTATGGGCCGACCCCGCCGTCACCAACTCGGGGTTCAGAAGCCCAAGTTGTTCGACAGCATTGTCGAAACCCTCTTTGAAAATGGCCACAAGGTCTTGGTTGAGCGAGCGGATATGCCCCAGCAGCTCACCGCGCGAACCAAGGGCACGCTCCTCCTCGGTCTCGTCGGCCAGAGAACGGACCTTTTCTTTGAGAGATTCGATCTGAGCCCTCAGGCCAGCATTGTCCTCGGTCAACTTTTGATGATCGGCCACCTGCTCTTCCAAGCTCGCCTTAGCAGCCTTCAACTGGTCTCGCTCCTTCTCCACCTCATCCAGCTTCTGGCTCAGCCCTTCCTGCAGCTGATGCTCCTCTTTGTAGTCCGACAGGTCTTTGGACAGTTTGTCCTTCTCCGACCGGACCTGCAAAAGAGCATCCTCCAGCGAGGCAGTGGAGACCGAAGTGTCGGTCAAGACCATGGCCGTCTCCATCACCCGGATGACAGCGACAATGTCCCTAGCCAGATCTTTGCGTCGAGCACCAGCGTCTTGATCCAGAATAGCCTTGGCCTCGGGCGCCGGCACAGCAATCGCCTCCTCGGCCTTGAAGAACGACCGTTCCACATAGCAAGGAGGTAGCAGATAGCTGCCCGGTCCATCCGGACTTCCCAGCGACGACCTCGAAAGAGTCCCCGACGGACGCTTCCGTTTGTGGAGGGGAGAGGCAGATGGCGGCGGGCTGTCAGGTATATCTATCGCCCGAGGAGGAGAGGAAGGAGTCACGCTCGCCACATTCGAAGGACCGGCCCCAGCATCACCAGCGGTCTCCAAGACACGGACCACAGTCTTCTTCTTCTTCTTGGGCACCCGGTCAGCTGCACCGGCCTGGTTCGCCAGCTTCAAGACTCGATCACGTGCACTGGGCATGGCACCTGCAAAAAAATACACACAGACATTAGCGAGCGAAAACATAAACAAAAATAAAAGACTAAACAAAGTCTGCCTACTCAATAATGCTAGAGCCTCCTCCTCGGTATCACACTCGAGCAGAGCCTTGGTATTGATGTAGCGCGTCTCGGTGATTAGCTCCCCGGCCTCATCCAGATAGGGCACGCCCTGTCGATTCGCCCAGACCCCCAAACTGAAGCTCTGCACGTAATCAACCAGCTTCTTATACGCGAGCCTGTCCTCAGTGCCGAGCATCGCGTATTTGATCCGGTAATGGGCCGTGGAGAGGTCGAAATGATCACGCTGCCACCTCAGCGGTATCTTCGACATCAAGGTCTCCTCCCCGTCTGGTTTTCGTTGATAATAATATAGGGAGTGAAGGGCGGCACGGGTGATCGGCATCACCACGTACCATCGGCCTTTGAAGTGACGAACAGAGTCCACGTACGTCTTGAACAGGCGCACGGGCTGTTTGAAAGAGACCCAGCTGTGACGCCCACGGGAACCGGACCGCTGGAGATGGAAGACGTGGAAGAAGAGGGCCCGGGTACAACCAATGCCGAGGAACTGGCAGACCAACTCAAATGCCCGCATAAAGGCGAGAGCATTAGGATGCAGTTGGGACGGCGCCAGCCGAAGCCATTTGAAGACCGACATCTGGAAGGAGTTGAAGGGCAGTCTAATCCCCGTCTCACGGAAAGCAAATTCATACATGGTGAACTGCTTCCCCGGGAAATGATGGCAGATGCGGTCTTCTTCCTTGGGGGCGAAACAATGCCAGTTCGGTGGATCTTCCTGGCTCATGTTCTCGACCACAGCGTAAGCAGTGATGGCCTCGTCACAGAAATATGATTCCTCCTCCAAAGGCTCGTCCGCAACCCAGGAGAAGTCAGCCTGCCCGGAAGAGGAGGCGTGTTCGGTACCATCCCGGACACTCCCGTCCCCAACAGGGAGACGAGCGATTGTCGCATCTTCGGTCGAGGACCCAGAATCTTCCCTCCTCGGTCGTAAACGCCCGGTAGCACCTGAAACGCAGACAGAAAGAGTGAATTCGACGTCATATCAAATCCACCCTTCCACCGCAGGTCAAGTGAAAGGGCGTGGCGGCGACAGACACTAACTGTGCTCAACTCAGAGACACGCGCGTTCTTAAGTTACCGGGCAGAGAATTCATACAGCCTATGCAAATATTGCCCAGCATATGAAATTTCTGCCCGGTACAGTATGATCCTAACCCTATTTTCCACCATCTACAATACATCTACAGTCCACTACACTATTCCTAAGTCAAACCTAACCACATTTCTACAGAAATAACATGCATTTGACGGAAAACAGAAAGGAAAATGATGAATCACAGAGGAAAAATCATACCTGACATAGAGAAGTTGAAAAGGAGACGGTGGCGCACGGGCAACGGACGGTGGTTCAGGCAGGGAGACGGGCGGAGACGGCGGTTCAGGCGGTTGAACGAGCAAACAAGAGAGAATATGGAGAACTTCCGGTGAACGTGGGAGCAAAAAAGTAGAAATGAAGTTACTCAACCCCTTTTTATAATGCCTGGCGCGTGGACCAACGCGCTAGGTCATCATTACCTACTATGCCTACGCCGTCTTTGCACACGAAACGAAGCGACGCCATTAAGTCTGAGACACGTCTATCCAAAAAAGAAATTGAAACGACGCCGGGCACCTGTCCATCTCCCCGACTCATCAAGACGCCATATCCTCGCATCATACCCTCGTCTGTTACTAGGAAGGTGCATACCAACCGATCACTTCCATCCCCGACACTCCCGGCGAAAGAGGAATTCATGAACAACTCTATAACAACCTCACCTACCGAACGATCACACTTCCCCGTCGGCTCGGGGAACCCCCAGTTGCAACATAAGTCGTCGCTCTAGCTCAGAGACTCGACTTGGGGGGCTCCTGTTCTGGACTGGGCCATGACCTCATGCACGGCATGGCCCAACTCTCGTCGGGCCCAAGTCCCAACGACCAAGCACGTAGACATGTCGGGCGAAGGTCTGTTCACCCGTGGAACGTCTCCTCGACCTTCTGACTACGTGTCGGGCAAAGAACGTGTTGTCCGTCCCATGGTCTCTGCCCACATATCATCAGCCCACATCGCGGGCAACTATGTTATGTCGGGCAGAACCATAACGGACATCACTTACCACGTCACCCAACTCCCCTATATTATCTCCTTAGAGATAGGGGCAGTTGGACCAGGGAGCAGACCTTGGCCTAGGTCTTCACGCTTCGTACGCGTTCCCTGGCAGCTCCTCCTTGGGCCTAGCTAATCCAGCCCATTAGGAGCCTTGGCCCAGCGCTGGGGGCTCAATATAAATACCCCTTTCATGGCAAAGGGACATGTATTCTAACTTACACTCTGATAACCTTATTCTGTACCTCTTCTGACTTAAGCATTGGAGCACCTTGCAGGTACACCCCCCTCCTCATTTCATTCTCTGGCCCATTCACCAAGACCTTGGAAGGCTCTTCTGATCAGGTTAGATCAATTATTATTAATGAAAATGACATAGTATTTATACATTAGCAAATTGAGCGCTACATCATTAAAAATAAGTCCAAATTTTGAGAGGAGACTAAAACCCAACCCAAAATTTAAAAAAGGGACAAAAATAATATTTTTTAAAATTGGGAGATAAAACTAAAAAAAAAAGTCAAAATAGAGACTAAAGTTACAACTAAACCTAAATATTATTAAAAAACACCCAAATTTTGTCAATTATATTTTTTAATCTATAAGACTAAAACCATTCAACAAAATGTTGGTAGTTTTAAATGTTGGTTGGTTCAAATTAAATTAATGGGAAAAAAAAACAGTTGCATTAATAACTTTACATAGATAATGTCAAATTAAAAAGGTTTAGATAGATATAGTTTTAACAAAATTAAAATGGTCCATTTGGACAGTAAGCAGCCAAAGGTAGAAGAAGATTATAAGAAAAGGTAATAAAAAGTGTACATTGAAATCAAAAAATGAAAGACCCAAATTATTAACGAAAAAGCTAAACAAGAGAGAAAAAAGTGGAAAAGAGAGTGTTTCATACGTGATCCATTTCCAAAACCTACCTACACCACAAACTAATTTTTTCTTATTACTTCAAAATAAGAATACCCAATTCATTGGCGATTCTCTAAATTGAAAAAGATTTGATTTTTCAATCTGGGTTTTTTGTTTTCTGGGTGAATCTGATCAGAGAAAAACAAGGGCCATGTCGTGTTCGTCTTCATCGGGATCGGAAGATGATAACGAAGGGGTTGAGTCTTATCGGAAAGGTGGCTACCATGCCGTTAGAATCGCCGATCAGTTTGCGGCTGGGAGGTATATAGCTCAGAGGAAACTTGGTTGGGGTCAATTCTCCACCGTCTGGCTTGCTTATGATACTATCACCTCTGTATGTTCTTCTTCTTTCTTTTTTGTTTTTAATCATTTTCACATGTGATTCATATTTATGATTTCATAGCTTTGTATATTTATTGCTATATTCTGTTATTGAATGAATGGATCTGAATTAGAATATTTTGTATATTGATTTTGCTTCTGTTCAACGTGTGTTACAATTACAAATTCCCAAATTTCCTTTTTTGTTGGGATTGGTATGGGTGAAAATGGGTGAATGGTCCTCACAAAAATGTGACCTTTTAAGTTTTTTTTGTCTCTATGCTGGGGAGCAATAAATGTTCATGTTTGAACTGGTTCATATTTGGTGCTTGTTTTTACTATATTATGATCCTCCTCGGTAACCGTGATGAATTATACTCTTTGTCTTTAATATCTAAATCTAACACATGTACATTTATTATTTATGTTTGTTGGAAGTATATGGAATGAAAATTATTGTTGTTCTCAAGTTAAATTCTGATTCTGTAGTTTTTTTTTTTCTCTCTGTTAAGATTTAGGAGCTAGCCTTTTTAATGCCGAAAATAGTTTTTTCGTTAACAAGCTTCTGATACCATAAATGACATGAGTTATTGTATCTTTTTCTAATTTTAAGGTTTTGGTTTTCAGTCATATGTTGCTCTCAAAATCCAGAAAAGTGCGGCCGATTTTGTTCAGGCTGCCCTCCACGAGATCGATGTTCTTTCATCCATTGCTGACAGCGACCCTTCAAATTCAAAGTTTGTTATCCAATTGATTGATCACTTTAAGCACACAGGTCCCAATGGGCAGCACCATTGCATGGTCCTTGAATTTCTCGGCGATAGCTTGCTTCGCTTGATCAGATATACCCGTTACAAAGGTCTTCCACTGAATAAAGTTAGAGAGATATGTAAATGCATTTTGATTGGTTTGGATTACTTGCATAGTGAACTCGGTATAATCCACACTGACTTAAAACCTGAAAACATTCTTCTATTTTCAACTATTGACCCTGCTAAAGATCCTTTTAGTTCTGGTTGCTCCCCAATTTTGGAACGGCCCGAGGGAAACACAAATGGTGGAATTACAAGTCTTATTGAGAAAAGGTTGAAGAGGAGAGCAAGGAGTGCAGTTGCTAAAATATCAGGAAGAACAGCTTCAATTGAAGGAAGAGGAGAAGCTGGAAAATCTCGTAGAAAAATTGAGGGGATTGACGCGAGATGCAAGATTGTCGATTTTGGAAATGCGTGTTGGGATGATAAGAAGTTTGCAGAAGAGATACAAACAAGGCAGTATAGAGCCCCTGAAGTTGTACTGAAGTCCGGTTATTCCTTCTCTGTCGACATGTGGTCTTTTGCTTGCATTGCTTTTGAGCTTGCCACTGGAGATATGTTATTTGCACCTAAAGGTGGACAAGATTATAGCGAGGATGAGGTATGATGACTTCGCAAATACACTATAATGGTTAATTTTTAAATGTTCTACCACTACCATGAATTGTTCCTTGCATTATTAAGATAATACTGAACTTGTTAAAACACTTGGACTATTTGTTATTGGGATAATAAAAATGACCACTGTGCTGATTTCAGGATCATCTTGCCCTGATGATGGAACTCCTAGGAAAGATGCCGCGAAAGGTAAGTTACACTCCCACTTTCACGCATTAAACGATATCAACCGTTAATTAAGATCGGCTGTTAATTTGAGATTTATGGTCGTGATTAAAAACTTTCCATTTTATTTCTTGAACTAATATTCTGGCATATCAAATGCTCGTTGATTGCAGATTGCTATTGCTGGAGCTCAATCCAAGGATTACTTTGACAGACACGGTGATCTAAAAAGGATTCGAAGGCTAAAATTTTGGCCACTTGACAAACTACTAATTGATAGATACAAATTTTCAGTGAACGATGCTCGTGAGTTTTCAGAATTTCTTTTGCCACTTTTTGATTTCGCACCAGAAAAACGACCAACTGCAATACAATGCCTGCAACACCCCTGGCTGAACTGCAAGGAGTCATCACCACCAAATGAAACGAGAAACGAATCTACTGTCGAAAAGGTTAATGTTGGTATGAGCAACCTTCAAATCAAGGTAGGAAAGTGAAGGTGACAGGGCATTTACCACAATCAAACATTTTGGAGGATCAAAACAAACTCAGATGTGAATCATCGAATCTTAATCACAACTTTAACATGAATGACTATAGTACTGATTGCATTTTCTTTTTTGGTTTATTCGATTTTAATGAGATTCTCTCAATTGGATTCTTAACTACAGAGATGTAAATTAGTACAGAATTTTGTTCATGCAGAGATATCTGACAACAGAATTTGCGTGTATATTAATCACTTGTTGTAAGTTGTTACATTCATCCAAGTCTAATCTTGTTAAACATAAGAATGAGCAATATTTAATCAAGCACTACAATAGATGATTTAAATTTACTACCAATGACGGATTTAAATTTGGGTCTCACTTATTAAAAAAAGTTATTAATTTGTGAAAATTAAATTAAAAAAAAAAATCAAATTATTAAATTAACAACATATCAGAAACGGCTTTGTCAGAAAAGTAAAATAAAAATAAAATCATAAGCGGTTAACCACTTAACCGACGCACGTTACTTGCAAGTTTCAGTTTGAAATCAAACCGCCAATATTAGCGCAGCTTCGAAAACAGAATGAAATACAACTCTCTGAGTGAGTGAGCTATTTCCCGATTGAACGTCGACGTTTAATCAGAAACCCTAGGATCCTTCATTTGAGAATCACGCTATTCATATTCGTCGCGATTCTGGCAGTGAAGCTTGATGGCGACCATTAGGCCATTACCGGAATCTGTTCGTAGTTCAATTCGTTCCGGCATTTCGTTGTTTGATTTCACAAGAATCGTCGAGGAGCTTGTTTTCAATAGCCTCGATGCTCGTGCTACAAAGGTATCTCATACTCTGTTATACTATCTTTGCTTTCAATGTTTTGGTAATCGTAGTCGGTTATAGATAGAGATTTGAAAAGTGCCATGAAATCTGTTGTTTTTCGTTTTAGGTATCAGTGTTTGTTAATATTGGGAGTGGGAACTGCTTTTTAAAAGTTGTTGATGACGGTAATTTTTGTTTTATTTTAGAAATTTATGTTTTGTTACTTGCATGCTAAATTTGTGGCTAACTTTAGCTTTTCATCTAACTTTTTAATTCAATGAATGGGTTTGTAGGAGATGGAATTACTCGAGATGGACTGGAATTGGTTGGAGAAAGATATGGTGTGTTATGGGTACATCTTCATTTTTGGTTCTTTATCTTAGATGTTGTGGAATTCTTGTTGGTTTATTCATGTGAATATGTGATCATTTTGATGTGCCCGCGTGTTCCTTTTATTCATGTGTTTTCTGAATGCATCAGTCTTTGGCTGACATTAGTTTTTTGTTTTCTTAAAAGAATGTCTGGTGGAAGATATGTGGTGATTAAGACTCTCTTTGGGAATTTGAGAGCGAGTTTGAGAGTTAGAGGGCACGAGATGGTAGGATTTTCTAGAAGGAAGAAAATGAAATGGAAGAAAGGATAATCCACTAACTTGAATAGGGGGATTTGTGTTTCTTCATAATACAAAGTTCTTCCATAAAATGGGAAAATTAGTATTGAATTGAGGGTTAAGGGTTTAGACAAATTCTTCAAATTCAATCTATGTTATAACTTATAATACTCTCATAATCAAAAATATATTAGAGATAAACATTCATTTATTTCTTCACTAAAGCATCCTCTTAAAATATGTGAAGATCTCTCTATTTTTAATCTACTATCCTCCTCCCAAATTCCCTCTTTCACTCCACTCCAAACTCGCAAACAGGGCCTATAAGGCAGTCAAAAGACATTTATATATATATTTTTTAAAGATTTTTCTGCTTACGTATGACTGTATGAGCCATAGTTACTAGATAAAGTTGTGTTTATGCGTGAGCTAGATGACTAAGATTTGGAAACTTTATTTTCCACTTTGGAATCATGCGTTGGTCTTGAAGGTATGCCTACCAGCAAGTGGTGGCTTACCACATGGGGGATGGCTTGCTACTGCATTTCCAAATACACGCTAAGTGATTTTGCCTATCTCCTGTCACGCGATCAACTTTCTTTTGTGGTTATATGTGATATGATTTGATTGATTTATATGCTTTTTGGTCATATATGCAGCTTCTCTTCATGGTTAGTGTTATACATGTGTATGTGTATCAACATAATCTGCTGTCCCAGGACTCTGAATATTACTCCTTCCATCTCTAATTATAAAATTCACTTTCCATATTCGTAGTCTGTTTTTATAAGACCCTCTACAAACTTTCATGCGCACTAATGGTATCTTTTCAACAATATCCCTGTTAAATTTATAATTGAAGGAATAGTTATGAGAACTTAATACACTTTACAAATTTATTGCAACACCTTTTTTTAATGCTTGTAAAATTTGTAAGGGGTCTTACAAGGAGCAAAGGGAGTTGTTAGTAAAAGTAACTGGGTGGATATGGTCTGTTGCTATGTTTAAAACATGACATGTAAAATATAACATTGAGTGAGTTTCTTTTAGGTGTTTATCTTCCGTGAATAAAATTTTCCTTGCTGCCTTTGATAATACTCTGAATGCATATTTGTCAAGCAGCAACATCAAAATTTCTTAATTTGGCTGACCTAAATACCACAAGTGAAAACTTTGGTTTTCGTGGTGAAGCGTTAGCTTCCATTTCCGAAGTCTCTTTGTTGGAAATAGTGACAAGAGCTTCTGGAAGGCCAAATGGTTATAGAAAAGTATTGAAGGTAAGGAGAACTTCCAACGTTTTATTTTAGTAGACTAGTCATACTATATTAATGCAAGCTTTGATGTTTTATTTTATTGACTGCAGGGGTGCAAGTGTTTATACCTTGGTATTGATGATGATAGAAAGGAAGTAGGCACAACAGGTGATAAAGTTTGATTAGTCTGACAGTTGTATAGTTTTTGTTTCTTTATATGACTAAAGATGGCACCTATTAATGCATAAACGACATTCCTTTTTCCTAAATCTACATGTTGCATGAGATTTAGGTAGTGTTTGGCAGATAGATTAAAATAGGGCATAGTATATAATATATGGAGTCTGTTTCATATTGGTGCATAGTAAAAGGGGAATAGAATAGAGTATAATGTAAACAAGTGATGCCTTTTGATTCCACTGAAAAGGTGGAATGGAAGAGTTATTTTTTGTTCGCATGCCAAACGCTAGTCTAGAGTCATGGAAATCCTACAAAATCATTAATCTCCCCTTTGATTTTCAATTTGAGCTATTTAGGATATCAAGATTGTTATTCTTTGTTTTGTGGCTCTTTCATTTAGAATCTCATTATTTTATGTTTTTGAACTCTTGACTTTCAATTTATTGATTTCTAGATCATCCCGCACTTGATAATTAATCTTCACTTTGGCTTTCAGTTACATTATTTTCTCTCATAGTAATATCTTCCACAGAGGGAAATCTGCGATACATGTTCCATATTCATTGTATTTATGAGACGAGAAAATCCTTTCTTGATGATGACTACTTTAATCTGGTTTACATAATACAATTAATTAATTAATTACTAATTAAGGCTTTATGTCTTTCAGTCATTGTCTGTGAAATATTTTACAACCAACCAGTTCGGAGGAAGCACATTGAATCCAGGTTGCTTTTCTCTTGTCCACCTTACAAGTGATATGTTTTCTGTGGTCGTAGTTTTCTTTTATGGAAACTATGTCTCATTCGAAAATTTGGATTGACTGATGAGTTTTGTCTTTGAATTGGAAGCCCCAATAAGGTACTCCAATCAATCAAGAAATGTGTAATGCGGCTTGCACTCGTGTGCCCAAATATTTCCTTCAAAGTTGTTGATGTTGAAAGGTATCTTCTCTGAAAAATTTCAAGTTATATCTTTTTAATTTTTTGTCACACTTTTTACACCTTATATGTAGAGAGGATGAGCTTTTCTGCTCACATTCTGCTGCTTCTCCACTGTCACTTGTAACCGCTGGCTTTGGGGTGGAGGTCACAAACTCTCTTCATGAATTAGAAGTTGAAAACAATATCATAAAGCTTACTGGATACATATCAGATCCTTGCAATACCCTTGATATGAAGGTGATTTATATTTCTAATGCAAAACGTCAATCATCTATCTCATCTCATTGCAACTCCGGAGTTGATTTTTCTATCTCATCCCCTAACTTTTGGTGTGTTACTATATTTTCTTTGCAGGCCTTACAGTATCTCTGTATCCATGTGACAATACATGTTTAGATATTGTAATTGTAATAATAGTACAAAGTGGATGTGTTAAGGTTTGGAAAAGAACCAAATTTCATAGACATTTGTTCGTTGACTTTAACATGGTTAGATATTAACTCACAGTTCGTTTGCAAAGGACCTATTCATAAGCTTTTAAGTCAACTGGCTATTAGATTTGAGCATCGTAACTCGTGGAGTACTGGTAACGAATGCAAAAACAAAAAGAGAGACAGATCACAGCCATGTCCGGCATATATCTTGAATTTAAGGTGCCCCCGCTCTTTATATGTTTTGAGCTTTGAGCCATCAAAAACTTATGTTGAATTCAAGGTAGTCTCCTGTTTTTTCTCTCAACTACTCCAGTATTATCTTATTAGTAATTAGTAATTAGTAATTTTGAGTTTGTGTTGTATACTTGTTTGCATAATATCCATTATGATTTTTGTGTGGTACACAACTAGTGACATGAACATAGAAGGGAAGCGCAAAAGATTTTCTCATAACTATAAGTGCCAACTTTGAGTCCTTATCTTGATTCCATTTGTGCATGAGATAGTGTTGTGGTACATATTTTTGCGATATTGCCTTAGTTGGAAAATCAAGAGAAGACATGATTGAGAAGTTAGAGACATGGAAACACATGATTTCTTTCTAAGAAATAGAAGTATAAAACAAAGTATATGGAATACACAAATTTATCAAGAGAGACATAACACTGGGTCCATTGCAGAAAGGGATGGTGGAATAAAGAAAATGTCAACCATAGGATTCGAGTAGATAAAATAGATGTTGTAAATAATTGATTTTTACTATTGTTAGTACTAATTTGAGTTCTTACCTTTAGTCCATTAGTCACGCCCATTAGGTTAGAATAGTCTATACAAAAAGATTAGTCCTTGTACATTATTCATACTGAAAATATATTATTCAGTTTCCACATGGTATTACAAGCTCTCGTTCTTAAGGGTCTCGTTTCCGCGTAAAGACCCTAGCTGCCTTCATTCTGGTTCTGTTCTTTTTCTTTCTTTCTGAAACCCTAACCACCTCATTCTGGCCACTGCCTTCATTGGAGTTGTTTTCCATTTGTTTAACACAACATCCTTGCCACAGCCTGTCACTACGCATAGGCAGTTCTCCGCTGTATTTTCCCAGATCATAGATCGGCTTGCCCTCTTTCCCTTATGTAAGATTGAGTTAGGTCCAATTCAAATTCTATGAATTGAGAATGTCTTGGCTATGATCTATAATAGATAAATACCACACATACTTAAAGGAAAACTCTACTACAGGAAGAAGACCTGTAATGTCTTTTGAAATTGAAAGTTGAATAGTAAGGAATATAAAAAAGAGAAGAATACTTGGCATCTCAAATATGAGAATATTACATGGATGAGTGCTTTGAACAAGAGAAAATAGAATTAGTAAAGCAATCATTAGAGTGAAAATTAGGATAGCTCCCATTGTAGAAAAGATGATAGAAGCCCATCTTAGGCGGTTTAAGCGTGTGCATGTGTAAAGAAGAAGTGTTGGCAAATAGGTTGAAAAGATAGAAGATAGTTCAATTGTTAGAAGTAGAGGGAGATCAAAGAAGACTATATGTCAAACCATTAAGAGATTGTTGGAGATAAATAGTCCAACTTTGGACCAAATACATGACAAGATTTTATGGCATCAACTGATCCGTGTGGACAACCTTATTTAGTGGGTAAGTGTTTGGGTCTACTCTTGGTGTTCTAGTTTAGTTTCTGGCTTACATAATACTTCATATTATCTGGGTGGTGTAAATAAACTCCAACAAAGAACAACTAGCAGAGATTCAAAGCTTTTTCTTCATGCTATAGTTTCAGTATAAGTTATTTTCACAACCCTGCATCCTACACAAATTTGATTGTTTTCCTTTTCCCCACTTTCTAAGGATTGGACTCCAATACTAAACTTCATTGAAAAGGTCATCAAACATTTCTGGGAGGGAAGCATAGCTTATGGTATACCCTCTCTCACTGCATCTTATTGATGATATATATAGTACAACGAATTGCCAGTTTTTATGCTTTTAGTAATCTTTGAGATCCTTGCAGGAGATTCCACCAATAAAGCCACTTATACTGTTCAAAAAGATCAACGGGAAAAAGTAAATCCAGATGTCAACACCATTTCAGCGGAAGCAGGTAAAATTCTAATTTGGCGATCAAGTAATTTCCTTCCTTTACACTAATTAAATCTGATAAATTCTGATCAGAAGTAACATTCTTATTTAGGCAAATTTTACTTGAACAATAATTGCATAAATGCTAAATAGGCTACTGAAGATCATGTTGGTTTGGTTTCGCTTTTAACATTTAAAGATTGTTGTCAAATATCTTCAATGCAGATATATCAAAATTTGGAAACAAAAATCGTAAGGGTTGTTTAGACCTCTTCTTTTCCACTTCAGACAAGCTAACTGAAGATGACAATCATCAACGCGACAGGGAAAATGTTAGAACCAATGTTGGTTACTTACATCAAAGGACTGAGATGTTTGAAGATAAACAGAACACGGGAGGGCTTCATTGTCGGACCGGTTATTCTGGAAATTTACTGGATGTTTCATACGCCAAAAGCATGCGTCCTGCTGTAGAAAATTTATATGATAATATACCTTTTTATGCAACAAGTTCTTTACATAGAAGAAAATTAAATAAAGTAGATGTTAGTGTACTATGTGAATCATTTGAAGGTGATTCCATTTATGGCTCCTATGGGTTCGGTTATGATGTAGAGATTGATGAGGATTTTCAAAAGCCTTTTCTAAAGAGCTGCTCTACACAAAAAGGAAGTATTCTGCATGAGAAGGCTTTGCTCGTAAATAATGAACCTAAACTCCAAACTTTTAGCTTTTGGAGCAAGCAAAATCTAGGGGGGGATTGTTTCATTAGTAAGGATTTAAATGCCCTTCCCTGCGTAGAAGTTGCAAAAAAATTGAAGATGTCTGAAGATTCTGATTTTCTTTTGAGAGCACAGTCTGAAGGAAATTGTCGACCTTCAGATTCATGGTATTCAGCAACACAAATAGGAAACTCTAGTTCTGATGATCAGTTACCAAACTCTGAAAGGCATCCTGTTTATCAAGGTCCCTCACCTAAGGCTACTGCATTGAGTGTTTATCATATGACTGGTATTAATGATCTTCAAAGAGCATCTAGATGCTATGAAAGGACTCAACATACACAAAAAATTTATGACGATGAAATTGGGAACAACTTCAGTTACAATCTTGAGGGAGCATCTAAATACTGCAAAAGGATTCATCGTTCACGTGTTTTTGATGATGAAGAAAAAGGGTACAACTTCAGTTATGATATGTCAAGGCATGCTAACCGGCAACCCTGCACCTCAAGTTTTGCAAATAGTGGATTTAGTTTTGATGGTGCTGTTGATTTTAATGAAATTTTCAACCGATTGGTTGACTGGCCTGATTTCGGTGATTCATATTTCCCAAAAAGGCCGGGTATTTTAAATGAGGAAACCAACTCGCTTTTACCTGAGTCATATGTTGGAAACTATACAAGACGCAACATTAACAAAGGCAAAAGGGATTATTTTAGGCATCCAGCTTTGGAGAAGACTCATGTAAGATCTAAAAGAAGCTTCTCAGCTCCACCGTTTTATCGAAGTAAAAGGAGGTTTTTCTCTTTAAATCAGCTTCCAGAAACGGTAGCTAAAAGATCTACCGGCCAAGCATCCCAGCCTACTGCCAAACTTCTAGGTTTTTTCATTTCCTAACTTTATTTAACATCCTTTGCTCCCTTTTTCTAATGTAACAACATACTCCCTCCGGTCCTTTTTATAAGGAGTATTTCACCTTTCTAGATTCATTAAATAATTAATGTATCTGGTCTATAACACATACCAGGTACATTCATTATTTGACGAATCTAAAAAGGTGAAATGTTTCTTATAAAAAGGACCGGAGGTAGTATTTAATAAATCAAATTGGACTAATGCTTTTGAATCTGCAGAAGCCAGTGATTTTAAATATTCTCAATATCCTTCTGGTGCTTTTCACCCCAGCAACGAAGATCTATTGCAAGAATTTAAGTACAGTATTATTATCTTATTGACCTTTTCTTAAGCTGCTAAACTGTTGGGTATAATTTCTCACTGGCTCTTTATGGTTTTTCCCTGATCATAGAACTAATGTGAAAGGGAGTTCAGAGGCTCTGGGGGATCCACAGATTGATGACATTGCCAAGACAGATGGTTTTGAAAGTTTCAATGTTCAACAGAATGATCCATTCAGGGGTGAGTTTAATGTGTTGGAAAATCTTGTCGCATAAGTCTTGTCGAATAACATATGCTCATTTGAAATAGTTTTGCCATAGAACCATGTCAAATATTGCCCAGCTTGAATGAGGAGTGAGTTGAAAAGGATCATGTCTTATCTCTAGATATTATCTTGAGAAACTATTTATTTCTTAAATAAGAAGTTTCTTTACTACGAGTTACCTTATGCTGTGTAAAACCGAGTTACCTTATGCTGTGTAAAACCGGGAATTTCTCTGTTACAAATCTGCCATAAACAAAAACCAGATATTATGGAAGTTTTGCATTTTCTGTTATCTATTGTGCTAAAGAAGTTTACTGTCGATCCAAATGGATTTTGCTTGTAATTTTTTCTCATGTTTATATGATTAATAAATGAACACTTAAGTTATCTGTCTAATCATTCACTTAGTAATATGCTGTCAAACCCATGTTATCTTGTTTTTCAGAATTGATATTTAGTGACGTGCAAGATCCCATAGATTACGGGACCAAATGGAGGAGCCGCTCACCCCAAACTCCAGTAATTTTGTCAATCTTTAAGAGACATAATACATTACATAGGAGACGTTCATTATTATGTTGGAGATTTTGTGATCTGACTAGCATTATAATCATTGTGCAGAAGAACGATAAACTAACTAATATTGGAAATCAAAACAATATACTTGACATTTCTTCTGGATTTTTGCATCTTGCCGGAAATTCACTAATACCCGAAACTATCAGTAAGAAATGCCTCGAGGATGCCAAAGTTCTCCATCAGGTTGATAAGAAATTCATTCCAATCATGGCTGGCAGAACCCTTGCCATTATTGATCAGGTCTGTCGTTTAACATTATTGCATTATGGTTAAATTTCTCTCCTAGTTGACATGCATAGGATTGGAGGATATAATATTCACTGTGACACATCATTACAAAGACATATCATTACAGATATTTACAAGTTAACCTTCTGAATGATCCATACAGCTTCTGGTTAGTCTTTTTGTTGCATCTGTCTAGTACAATTCAACTTGAACTGTGACTCAAAGCACAACACACAATTTCTTTTATCTCACTCCTTTTGAGCAGGCATAATGTACTCTACCTGAGACACCCACAACATCTATCCCCCAACACCACTTGCCTCTACCATACAGACCCATTTGGTTGTCTCTTCTTCCTCACCTCACTGACTTTCCAGCATGGCTTAGATGACTTTAAGAACATTCAGAAATGCTTGCCAAGTGCTTACACACATATACGTGTGTATATTCCTGACCTTTTGAAAACTGAGACTTCCCCTTCAGGGAAGTTGGATGTGTAACATTATGACAGTAGTTTTTTTTCTTTTTCACAGCATGCCGCAGACGAAAGAATCAGACTGGAAGACTTACGTCAAAAGGTAAACTGTTTGCATTTAATAGGGCATCAACATTTCTCCGGTATGTCTCACTAAACTAGTCGAATATTTAGGTATTATCTGGAGAAGCAAAAGCATTAACCTATCTAGACGCTGAACAGGAGCTGGTATGTATTAGAGATATATTTCAGCTAGATTTTTACATCATGTATTGTTGCCGAACTGATAACTAACTGTACAGTTAGTTATCCTAGCTCTCTAATGCCACTGACATCTGTCAGTATGTAATAGGAAAACCTGCTATAGCAGGTAAACTGTTTGCAACTATTAATACAACTTTCACATGAACGAAAAATCAGTTGCAACTGAAAATGTCTATTCTCTCAATGCTTTCTATAGTATGCATTACATATATGCAATCATGCATTACCGGATTTGATGTAAATGTCAAGTGTGACATGTTTTTTGAGCTTTGAATTTCTTAAATTGTTTGAAAGATGGTTCATGCAGGTGCTGCCAGAGATGGGTTATCAATTACTTAATAGTTATGGTGAACAGATAAAAGATTGGGGCTGGATCTGTAAGAGTCATACTCAAAATTCTGAATCCTTTAGAAGGTAATACCTCATTCTGTCTCGTGGAGTTTGAAATAGTTATAAGATAACCATTGTTTCAGTATTGCATAGTCTTTGATTATCTCTGTTATGAATCAATATTCTGATTATCTTTGCAGGAATTTGGATATTCTCAACAGACAACAAATGACCATCACCCTTGTTGCGGTCAGCACTATATCTTTTTACTGTCATTTAAATATGTGACTTTCTTTTGCTTTTCATATTACTGATGTTAATTATTTACTTGTAGGTACCGTCTATTTTTGGTGTCAATTTAAATGATGTTGATCTATTAGAGTTTCTTCAGCAGGTTACAAAAATCTTGTTAATTTATTCTTCCTACCTCAAGTTATTGTTTAATAAATGGACAACTTTAGTACTTTTAACTTTAAAATTATATTTACCTTCAGCTTGCTGATACTGATGGATCATCAACAATGCCACCGTCCGTTGTACGACTCCTAAATTCGAAAGCATGCAGAGGTACATGCCTAATCTTACTAGCTGCAACCACTTATGCTCAGGAGTTTGGAAAGCCTTGCTCTTACATGTAAACGAGGATCTTTTTTTCAATGAAGCTAGAGTGTTCTTCTTCTCTACAAAGGCATATTGATTATAACAATCAAATAAACTTGCATTAATCATGTGAAATGTCTCCTTATTTTCGGAACTTGCACAGAATTATTCTTTTATTTTCTGAATAACATTCCCCAAAATTCCCATCTTTTGGTGACATGTTCATCCACATATTGCAGTTTCTTTTAATTGTATAAACGCTTTTTTTTTTCTTTCTGAAGGTGCAATTATGTTTGGGGATTCATTGCTACCATCGGAATGTTCCCTTCTAGTTGAAGAGCTAAAGCATACATCACTCTGTTTCCAGGTAAGATATATTAGGTTTTTCACGTTTATGGATTTGGAAGGCAGTTTTCATGACAAATTAGACGATTCACCTTGCAGTGTGCTCATGGACGACCAACCACTGTTCCTCTAGTCAACTTGGAGGCACTGCATAATCAAATTGACAAGCTTGGACTGATGAATGAGGGCCCAAGTAATAATGAGTGGCATGGTTTACAAAGACATAAAGTGTGTTTAGAACGTGCACTACAGCGATTAAGCTCTGCTGGGAGTTGAGACTTCTGAAGAAACCAAAGTTGTTACTACTAGTTTTCTTTTTGTTGTTGAATCTACTTTCTACTAGTTATGGAGAGATCAATTCGACATAAATAATGGTCTCCTGCGGAGTCAGACTTTTTGATCTGAGTGTACAGCAATATTGCCAAAGTTATAAGATACTGAAACACTCACATGTATATTAGTGTAAATACCATTTGATAAAATTTTGTTATAATAATGGATTGAATTAGAATGCAGACACACAATCAGCCAATAATCAATATACAGTTTTGTTTGGGGCTTATCATCAATGTAGCACAAACACAGATGTAAACACCACTAATGTCTAAAACTAGTTATAGATCAGTGAAACATATCAATAATAAATATAAAATAATTAACAAGTGTGGAGGAAAAATAATTGATTTGGAGTTTCTTAATTAAGAGAGAAATTTTGGGTGGAAGAAACAATTGTGGTGTAGTGTAAATATAAACAGAAACAACTATAAGATAAATTTCGGACATTATCTTTTTAATAAAGAACAATTTTATAAATGTTCACAATGGGAACTAATTACCGACTTTCATACATCTTTGTATCTTATTAGATTATATTTTTTTGTATTTGTTTCTACCACTTAAGAATTAATAGTAACTCCCTTGGAAATAATTAATACTATTATGGATCTATGATTCCTATTTAAAATATTCTTTCATAATAATTAAGATATTGATTTTTTTTTTCTTCATAAATATCTTCTTCGTGATATATTTCTACTATTGCATCAAGTTCAACTTATAATGACTATTCTACTTTATAAGTTTGATACTAATCTTTCGAATATAATTTTCAACTACATGACATTGGCACGTAAGTATATACATTAAAACTTTATATTAGAATATACTGTTGTATAAATATTTCATATATAAGACTTATGAAGGAGATTTGCACATAAAAAATATTAATTTTATATTAAAACTAATTTCTATTAAACTGTTTAGGGAACATAATTTAGACAATTTATGTCAATAAAATTACAATACATTTAAAAGAATTCATTCTATCAAATAATTTTTCCTCACCGACAGAGAAAATGATTGTTTATTTTAAAGATACTTAAGCAAAGAAAAGCATATGAAGATTTTTGAAAGTATGATAACCTAATATTAAATAAGTACAAGAAGCATTATTAACAAATCAGCCCTTATAGCTCAGTGGTAGAGCGCCAGTCTTGTAAACTGGAGGTCCGCAGTTCGATCCTGCGTGAGGGCAATATCCTTTTTTGTTTTTCATGTTTTGTTCTTACCAACTAGATACACACAAGTTACTTTTTGTTTTTCAGTTTTTGTTCTTATAAATTGTGCATGTTCTTATCATCTAGTTACACACACAGATTTACATAAGTTGAAAAAGAAAACTCAACACTATAAGCATCAATAAATTAGCTATTTTGAAAAAATAACCTACTTATTCACTTCACTCATGTACACTAAGAATCACCACCACTCAATCTCCCCTACATCACAAAAACTCACACAATACTTTATTATCTATACACATATTCAAGCAATATTCCATCAACAAAACTATATCAATTAGCCTTCTATCTTCCACTTTGTGTAACAATCATGTGGAACTTTTTATTATGTAAAACTTTACTTTTCAAAGCAAATCCTTTGTAAGTTCTTCAACAAGATCATTAGTTATAAGACATTCTACCTCTCTTCCTAATATATTCATCTCATCATTCATTATTCCAGACCAAGGGATTGAACTCAAGTGTTGAGCAACCAATGTATCAACTGAATATTGAGATATATCAGATGAAGGATATAACGACACGCGGATATTTTCCCATACTAACTTCAATAGTTCCTTTCCTTGAGGCGGCGACAACATGGTCAACTTGCATAATTTCTTTCTGAATCTAGATAATGTGGAAGGCGGTCCAAGGACAGTTGAAAGTGCCTCGTTTAATAAATCGAGCAAAATTTTGTGGCTATTCTCGCTTTGATCCCTTATAAGACTTGCATCATTCTCATTGATTAAATTCTTGTGAGATTCTTCAACTTCTTCGAAAACGGAATTTCCAATTGGCTTTGCGTATGTGTCCCCTCTTAACAAAGATTTGTCCCAAGAACCGAAGTATAGGCCAGACGCAAGAAGTAAATCTCTTATGTAAGATTCTGCTGGATCATTTATTTGCATCAATTCAGACTCAGAAGGTTCATGTTTCGTAGCCAAGTCCTCAACATCAACATCATCAGAATCAAGTTGATTGAGTTGTCTTCTTAGCTCTGTCATAATCAACAAGCAAAAAATCTATCAGAAAGAGTTTGAAAAGATATTCACACTGCATTGCTCAAAGCTTGAAAGTAACTTAGAGTTGAATCATACCATTTAAACCAGAGCTGATATCTCTGAAAACATGAGGCATAACAGTATCATCTCTTGAGGACACATCAGGAGTTGATATTGGACTCAAATACTCGGTTCGCCTCCAAAAGTCTTCATGAACACTACTGCATACAGATGCAGGACTAGGAGGTACCTCAGTGTAGTTCTCCTAGAGACCATATAACAGAAAATCGAATGATTTATTTGAGCAACTATGTATGAAATATAGAACTCATCATCATGGTAAAGAGTTGAAAACTAAATATATAACGAACTTACGTGTCGC
The DNA here is from genome assembly GCA_963966055.1 of Lathyrus aphaca. Taxonomy (NCBI): domain Eukaryota; kingdom Viridiplantae; phylum Streptophyta; class Magnoliopsida; order Fabales; family Fabaceae; genus Lathyrus; species Lathyrus aphaca. Next base: position 508,236,471 of record OZ014523.1, read on the forward strand.
TCACTGCCACAGTTCATAAGCACGGTTGGGCCACTTCTGATATCTCTCATTGCTGGAAAGTATTCATTTCCGCGCGATTCTGCCATTGATTGATTCCTCTTGCCAAAAAGCCTCCCTCTAAGAGCAAAACTGTATCTAAAATTGGAGACTCTTTCTTTAATATGATTAAACCTCTCTTTTTTCTGTTTTTTAACATCAACAGACATAGTTTCGACAGCTTCAAGCTTCCTTCGAATATGAGCTCCGGTTAAAATGTGTCGGTCCTCTAGAAGAAGCTTTCCAAATGATGTTCCTGATCTTGATACAGGAGCTGACAATGATCTTACAAGGTTCCTTGGAGATAACAATTCCCTGTGGAGCAAAATGTCGTTGTCTTGTTCGTGCCTGAAAGATCCTGTTTGTATTTCCGTTTCCTCTTTCGATATTTCCCATTCGTTTGCACAATGTAAAACACCTTCTGTCTTCTTGAGTCTAACTCTTTGATTGTCAAATGCATGTGATCTTGAGTTCACATCATCGTGTCTTTCACATTTTACAGTATTCGTTAGCTTCTCTGACAAGTAACTCCTTGTATCTCTACCGATAAATTCTGGATAATTCGGTCCGTTGAGCTTCACTTCACCTTTGTATGACCTTGTTGATTCTGAGCAGGCCGAATCTGATTCAGAATCTCTATTCACATTTTCTTTGACCTGTTTTACTATCTGACGAGCAATGAGTTTAGGATCAGATGTTTTTTTATTGTGCAGTGTCTCGATTTCACTTTCTCGAACAGCATAACCTTTTGCCACATTTTTTCCTTGGAGTTCATATTTCAGACGCTCTTTCACTTCCTCGAGAAAGTCTTCTATACTATGTCTTCCTGGTAAAGTTCCTGATGCACTGGTCCAATTCTCTTCGTGACCGAAGATACTATCAGGACCGGGCTTCAAGATAACTATTCGAGTTGGAGAAGAAGATGCGCCTAATCTGTTATAAGATTTTATCATTAAGGACTCTTCAAAGTCTCTACTTAGAGTTCTGCTCTTTGAAGGAAACATTTTCCTTTGCATGATTGTATTATGTGCAACCCTTTCCTTGTTCAGATTCTCTTGAAAAATTAATCGGCTAGAAACACTGCCGATTTCAGCAAACCTCGAACATTCTTGAAACCTCGCTGCTTGATATGCTTCAAACTCTTTCTTGAATTTCTGGAGTTCCTCTTCCTGTGGATGTTCCCGTGGCCTTGGTTCTCCAAAACTCCGGCTCCATCCATCATCATCATCATCATCGTTATCTACGATTTCGTAAGCTGAATCAAATTCAATATGGCTAGAAGAATTAAAGTTGGAACCATTCATTCTCTTGTTTGAATACTTCTTCGCTATATTTTCACTTATTCTTTTATCTGATGGAGCAGCAGATTTAGTCTCTACCGGCATCATATCTAACCCCATCAACCTTGCCACAATGCTTGGTGCATTTTGCCTTGTGCTTGATCGTGCCGATAGCTCTTCATTGATCAGCTTTTTCATCGAACCCGTGTTTGAATAACGATTATTTTCAAGCCAATCTTCTTCTACTTGATAATAGTGCTGAAAATTCACATCAGAATACAATTCAATTCAAGAATGAAAGTAGAGAAACACAATACCTTCACTATGCTTTCTATTTTGCAATCACTATGGTATTTTCAAACACTTAACAAGACATATGAAGATAAACTTACCGGCAATTCTCCTCGTGGACCGTACTTCTGAGATGTTTCTACTTGCAGATCTAAACTATTTCGAGGAGTTTCAAAGTCTGCGCGAAGCACAATGTAATTACTTACGAAATCAGCAACATATACTTATAAAGTTGTACAAACTAATCACTTATTTCCAATCTTAGAAAGAGTGAAGTTTTTACTTTTTTCTTCAACATATAAAAACAAGACTTACCAACATGATGTCTCTTGTGAGCATGAACTTTCTTGGCCATCCTCCCTTGATTGAATTCAAAAAAGTGCAATAAGCCTCCCATACAGTCTACCAAAAGACTCTCATGTCCTCAATTTCCCCTTCCATGCATCACTCCATCAGAATTTCGCAGGTTCCAAGTTTCGTAAAACAATATCCCTTCTTAGTTTGCACTCTACAATGCCACAAGTTATTCAGAACTTCAATAGTCTAAAACAAAAATTATAAACCAGCACAATTTTCATGAAGTTTGATAAAAAATATCTTAAGATTTATCAGAATTGTGAATTTTAATCAATAAATTACAAGATTCCTTCATAGATGCATACCAATTTTATCTATGTATAACAAAATTAACAGAAAAACAACTCAATAGAAACAATTAACTATTCATGCAAAGAAATCTTCCAGAATCCAGTGTCAAATAACTTTGAAGATTCAAGTTAACAGAAGAAGAAAAAACTTTCTTTACATCCTCAAAATTCACCCATTAAAAGCTAAATCAGAGAAACCAATCATCAAGTTTCTGAAAAAATTGCTACAAATAGAACACTTGAACCAAGTCATAGAATCCAACTCTTCAACCTTAACAACAACAATTGGATTACAGTTACAAACTTACAATCACTGTAAGCAAATTAATAGCTTTTTTTTTAAGATTACCAAACACAGAACAATTCACTGATTCAAATTTCACACAAATCAGCATATATACCAATAACTGCTATGAAAATTGAGAACTGTGGAAACTGAAGCTGCAAATCAATGACGCATTGTGATTGAAAAAAAAACACATATGGGTAGAGCTAAAAGTAGCAAAGATTGAAACTTTGGTGAAAAAAGTAGAAAATAATTCAACTGCAAGTGTGTGTAATAATGAGAAAGAAACCCAAAAAAATGAAGACTTTTATGAATAATTATAGTAATAAGTAATGAGAATGACAGAGAAAAAGGCTACGAGGTTAGTGTTTGTTTATTCGGTAATGATTCTGTTTGGAAAATGAGTAAATTGTTTTTTTCTTTTTATTTTGTGTGATAAATATGAAGCCAGTGGTGTTTATGCTGTTGTTGAAAATCATAGTGCCCACCACATGACATGCACTACCTTAGAGCCTTGTAGGCCTGTCTTTTTTTCTTTCTTGATTAGGATACTAAACTTGTGACTGTTTTTCCTTATACTTTGGTTGTTATTGTTTGGTTTTGAAACATGTTATTATTGTCGGAAGATAAACTTTACTGCATGCATGTGTAATATACTACTAATTTAAAACTAGTTGTAAAATAAAAATTTATTTTTTTAGGATTAATATATCACAATAAATTAAAAAACAGTAATTTTTTATATATAAATAAAATCCGATCGAGTATAAAACCAAGTTTTTGGACTTGAGTTACAAACGAGCTTACGTTAAATAACAGGAAGATTTATGATCTCTTAGACCGAACTTTGGATTAATAAGACCTTTTGATGGAGTATAAATCTAAGTAAATTATTTATGATTTTAATTTTATAGAGGGAATGAAAATGATGGTGTGTTGTTAAATAAACAAGAGATTATTTAATGTAAGTGAGATTGATAATTGGTTTGATTAGTTATTTATTGCACGCAACAAACAGCTCAGAGTTGGTGGCAATGGATTTTATGCACTACATTTGGCGTTACAAAACCTTATCACATTCCATTTGCTTTTTTCTATTTGTCATCTTCTCTTCACATTCACACTTCTAGTATTATACACATTCAAATTCATTAATTAGTACTAGCTGTTTCTTTGACTTTTACATCATCTTTACAATGTTGATCTATTGGTTAAAAGTAGTATAGTGGTGAATTATAATTACTTAAAAAGTAGTGTAAAAAAATATATTAATTAGGTGTAAAATAGATATAAGTAAAAAAAAATGATATTTATTTTAAGATAAATTTTTATTTATTTAAAGTGACATTTTTAAAGATAAAGTTGAATCCCGAAAATTTTATAATTTTATTATAACTAATTCATAGTTGTGACTTTAGACTAATTCTGTGACTTAATTTCATTTTATTCGTAGATATAATGCATGATTCAATTTCTTTGAAACAACTCCATAGTGTAAGATCATCTCCAATTAGGTCATTTCCATAAAGTTACTAGCAATATATAATTTTTCACTCATTTAAAGTCATTATTCACCCGTTAACATTACCACATACACTTTTATTTAGGCCTTTAAGATATGTTTAGCCTTAAGAAATTGATGTATTCATTGAGATTGTAAGAATGACTCTCTCTCTGTTTTGGACTCGAGTCACAATCATCTATTTGAATTTAGTATAATTAACTTAGAAATATGCTTTGCTTTTTTTCTTTTTTTCATTTAATGTTATTGACTATTTTTTTTTGGATAGAAAACTCAATTTCATAATAGCCAGACAAACAAGAGTTACAAATATCAAAAGGCAATCGTAATGAAACATACTCCATGCAAAGTCTAGAAGAACTTCTAAGAGAAAAAACTATATAGTCATAATAGACAACATACATAAATTGTTCACAAGCTAAAGCACAACTGTTGTGAAATCGGATGTCCTAGAAATAAAATATAATTGGTTCCTTGATCAATAAGAAACTCACAAAGATTAAGATTTATGAAAAACACAAGGATAACAAGTATTTGGTTATAAACTGTTATTCTTTCCTTTCTCTTAAAACAAGATTACAAGTATATATACAAGAATAACAAATAACCCTCTCAATTTTGAATTAGGATTTTATCTTTCTATTTTTCCTTATTCAAGATGAGAGACTAGTATGCTATTTGTAAGAAAACTAACACAATAACCTAATGGGTTTTTTAACAATTACCCATTACAAGCTAACTTATGGTACAAGATAATTTAAACACCTGGGAGTACACGCAATGCCCAATTCAACATGCTAACGAACCTAACAATATTGACTAATGCATGTTAGAACAAACTTCGACTACAACACGCATTACTTCGACATCAGCATGTGAGCAAACTTCGATGACATGCTAAAACTAGAGTTCGATCCAATATCTCACAATTATCCACCTTGGAACAAACTCTTCAACATCAAGAAACAAACTACTGCATACAGTGGAAGAACTTGCAACTGTACAATGTCATAGTGATCATATCAACGTCATTATGATCTGTCGAAACCTTCAGCACTTGGACTTCTTTACGCTCGATTACCCTTATGACAAAATGCAGCCTCACATCGATGGGCTTGGTTAGCTCATGATAGACTGAATTCTTTGACAGGTGTATTGCACTTTGACTATCACATTTAACAGTGACAACTCGACCTTGAAGTTCCAACTCCTTTGCAAAACCTTCCAGCCATAATGCTTCCTTCACAACTTCAGTTAGGGCGATAGATTCTGCTTCAGTGGTTGATAAGACAACAACCTTCTGAAGTGTTGTTTTCCAACTGATTATTGTACCAAACATAATGAACACGTATCCAAAAATAGATTTTCTGGAATCCTTACAACCTGCATGATCAGAGTCGACATATCTTTCGATTTCTGTTTTACTATCTTCACTCAAGGCTCCACCATAAATTAAGACTCTATTCAGAGACCCATTTATGTACCTTAGAATCCACTTCAATGCTTGCTAGCGAGCCTTTCCAGGATTCGCCATGTACCTGCTTACAAGACTTACTATATATTCTATGTCGGGTCTAATACAGACCATAATATACATCAAAGAACCTACTATATTAGCATATGATATGTTATCCATATAAGTTCTTTCGACATCAGTATTGGGACACTGATCTATACTCAACTTGAATTGAGGGTTTGTCGGAGTCACAATAGGCTTTGAATTTGACATACCAAATTTTTTGAGAATCTTTCTTAGGTATGCCTCTTGAGATAAGCATAATTTTGACTACTTTCCATCTCTTCAGATGTCAATCTCAAGAATCCTGGATACAGTTCTCAGATCTTTCAAGTCAAACTCCTTATTGAGTTCAGCCTTTACCGTCCTTACATCTTCGTTGCTTGGTATTAGAATATCATCCACATAGAGCAACAAAATAACAAATGAATTACCAGGTCAAAATCTGAAGTAAACACAGTGGTCAAACTGACTTCTGACGAAACTTTTGCATGCCATGAACTTGTCGAATCTCCTATTCCACTGTCGAGGAGATTGTTTCATCCCATATAAAGATCTTTTCAATTTGCACACATACTATTTCTTCCCCTTTTCGACATACCCTTCAGGTTGTCTCATTAGGATTGTTTCATCTAGACCACCATACAAAAACACATTCTTCACATTCATCTGTTCCAGTTCAAGGTCGAATTGTGCCATCATGGAAAGCAACATTCGAATGGACATGTGCCTCACAATAGGAGAGAACACATCATTGAAGTCGACACATTTTTTCTGAGTGAAACCCCTAGCGACCAAATATCACTCGATTTTGATATTATGCCTCTAAAATGGTTTTTCGAACGACTATTGAATATTATCTAATTTGATACGAGATAAAATCTATATAAATACACATATAAATTTGAAATAAATTACTTAATTATAAAAATGAACAATGATTCTATAATTACAATTAATGTTGATTAAAAATAAAATAGGTATTGTGTTGATAGTGACTTGTAAGATGGAAAGTGAGTTGTCTGCACGACTATGAAGCATTATTCAATTTGATATTATATAAAATGTATTTCGTTATACATGTAAATTTAAAATAAATTGTAAAATAAAAATGATGATATAAACTCAATTGTATTAAATAATCGTAAAAAACAAATTCGTGAGATAGAAAAAGAAAAAAATTGACATTTGAAAATAAATATTTATCTCTCAAATAAAGGAAATTGTTGAATAAAATAAAATAGATGTTGTTTTGATAGTAACATGTGAGATGGAAAGTTAGTTGTCTACACTTTTATTAATTATTATGTATTATCCAATTTGATAAGGTATAATAAATGTGAGTTACTTAATTGTAAAATGAACAATCATTATATAAACTTAATTGTATTAAATAATCATAAAAAGAAATTGTTCTGGACTGGACCAATGACTAGTGTAACACGGTGGGAGAATTGACTTTTTAGTCATGTTGCGGATAGCAAGAGTCGCCACCGACTTTTATTTTATCCATAAGAAAGGGACATAAAAGAACAGGAAAGACCGTTTTGAAAAGACTTGGGTTCGGGGGTAGGTTATATAAAGGGGAGGTGTTAGCACCCTTTATATTCATGGTTATCCATGGGCTTTTAGTTACTTAGCTCACTTAAATGTTTTTGAAAAGTGTAGTGTGTGATTAGAAATTTTCTAAGTACTTTGTAATGATCCTCGTATGGATGTATACAAAGTCTTGTTTGAAAATGTTTGAAAATATTGTGAGGTGTGAAAAGTAATTTTATTTTGAAGAGTGAGCAAGTAACTATGAGGTACCTACCCTATATTAAGTCATTCATGTTCTTATATGTCCTTTCAAGGGTAAGACTATCCTTATTATTAAGGAATAGGTAGTCATTACCTTGGATTTGTTTAAGGGACAGGCGTAGGGTCATCGTATGGTCATGAAGGCAACTTAAGGGGGTGTCTTTAGAAATTCGTAGGGACTATCATCATTTATTCGAAGGGACAAGATCATTATTCCGTAGGCAACCTCGAAGGGACTTGATCTTTTAAAATCTTTAAAGGGACAATGATGATTTCTTTTAAAGGGACTTTGCTTAAACACCCCTATATTCGAGGGACTTGACCATTTTAAATAAGGCAACCAAGAGGAATATCCTAGGAAGTACAGATGACGATCAAATATCGACTTACGTGTGTGAGTGTTATTTTTCAGATATTTGTCTTGTATTTAATTTTCTAAGTTCAATTATTTACAGTTAGTTTTGCACTCCCTAAATTACTAACCACACAGTTAAATATTTACAAAGAAAATAAAGACGGAAAAATAAATCTATAAGCTATTACAAGGCTTTGGCAGATACATAATAGTAGGATAAAAATAAATTATAAAGCAAGAATAATAGATATAATAAAATAGTAAATAAGCAATAATAATAAAGCAATAATAATACTAATAAATCAAAAATAATAAAGTTAAAATAAATTAAAACATTTAATTAAAAAAGAAAAAGTTTAGGTTAGACAAGTTAGATTTTTTAGAAGTTATTAGAATTAGTGCAAAAAGGGAATTAAGTTTAGAGAAAAACAATTAAAGATTATTGAGAAAACTTTTAATTATTTACACTATATGATTATTACTATTATAATAAAATACTATTAATATATAAAATATTATTAACAAAATGTTATTGAGAAATTTTTTAGAGAAAAAAATTAATTTAATATGTACAACATAATAAAAGAGTTAGTATTTACAAAATAAAGATTTATTGTTATGAATAAGTAATAAAATAAGTTTATAAAAATAATTAACGTTTATTTAAAAAAAATATAAAGATTATAGAAAAATATTAAATAAGTAATTTAGTAGGTTTCACGCCCAAACAGTTAATATAGGATCAATGGCAGAAAAATAAAATGGCAGAAAAATAAAATGACAGAAAATAAATGGCAGAAAAATAAATGACAGAAAATAAATGGCAGATGAATAACATAAAAAATTAGTGAAAATAAGAAATAATAACAAGTTTGTTAAGGTTTGAAAAAATGTTTATGGTTTAGAGGAAATAACACTGTTAAAGTTTATAAGAAAGTTTTAAGGTTTACATGAAAGAAAAAAATTCATAAAGAAAATATATAATCAGTTTTAGAGAAACAATTAAGGTTTGTATAAAAAATTTAAGGTTTAGGAAAAAATCAGGGTAGTTAGCTATCTGAACCTAATTAATTAAATAAAAGAAATATAAAAAACAACGATGTTACTAACGTAAAAATTGCGATCATCGCAACTGGATCAGATCAACATAAGTGTCACGCCTCATACACACAAATGTGCGAACAACGTATCGACACGATCTGATCCGAATAATCTAAATAATCATAAAACAGAAGGAAAAATTTATTTAACAAAAAAAAGTTATATATATATATATATATATATATATATATATATATATATATATATATATATATATATATATATATATATATATATATTATACATATTATATTATATATATTAAAAATATTATACATTATAAAAAAAACAACGTCATTACACCTGATACTAATAAAATAAAAAACAAGATATATTACAATTATATTAACATTGTATTATATTATATATATTTTATATAAACTAGACATGTTAATATGTGATCCTGTAAATTAGAAAAGCAAACAGTATATATATTATATTGAAACTTATGCTGTCAGCCTATGCATCAGATATATAATATCATTAGAAAAATATATCATCCATATAAAATAATTAGAATTATTAAAATAAAAAGGAATGATAAAATCTCACAAATGATAGTCATACCAATATACCTACCTATGTTTGATTTTCTCGGTAGAAAATGGGTGAACGGCGTTTCTCATCCTCTTATTTCTTTCTCTTAGTTAGTATATATAGGACCAATTAAGGTTAGTATAATGGGTCTAAATATTTATTTTGAATCCCAATAAAATATTAATATAAATAATTAAATAAAGTTTAATAAAAATAGTTAAAATTAAAATAAAAACTAATTAACCTATTTATTTACTCTAGATCCAATGTAAGAATAAATAGACTCAAACAAATAAAAGTCGGGCGCCAAAATGCTCGAAAAAATAAAATGAACATGTCAAAATAATCAGTGCGAAATAAATGACTCGGAAAAATACAGCGTTTGGTCGGATTTTGAAATGAAAATTATGACCATTTAAACTGCTCAGACTGATCAACATATGACCAAAAATAGTCGTAAAAATATTTTTAGCATGTCAGGTTAATCTACATGAACCGTAGATTAATATTACTGACGTTTGCAAATTTAAATGCGATATTTTTCGTTTACTGGTTTTAGGCACAATTAAAAATTAATTTGACCAATCCGTCTGTAAATTCCGAGAAATTATTTCGGCTAATATTAAGACGAAATACATGTTATGCTATGAAGATGATGCAAATGAATGCGAAACAAAAAGTCGGTTAGAGTTAAAATAGAGAGCAAATTTTAGGGTACAACTAGGCATGACCCAATCCTTTATGCCCCATGAAACGGCCTAATGACCCAAGATCCAGGGGATCCATTGCATCAATGGTTGTTCCACCCTCCTCTTCCTGATCTCTGCTCGACAACGGGAAAGACCACCCAGGATCAGCCTGGACAATTCCTGCTCAAAGGATCTTGTGCCCGACACATCACCTCTGACCATGATACTCGTTCGACGGCCAGTTCCTGGCAGTTACCTATTTTTGGGGGATCCGCGATCCATGCCCAAAAATAGGAACCGTTGGCCACGCATTGGGGGCTCCTTATATAAACCTTCTCATTTGAGGGGGCCATGTATCAAATATTCATCCCTAACACTCTCACTAGTACTGGCTATCACTTGTGCCTGTTCTAACTTGGGCATCAGAGTACTTTGCAGGTACAACCCCCCGTTCTCCTCAGCATTTGAGCAGTCCTTGGAATCCATGTCAGCAACCATCAGAGATTCTGATCTCAGGTACGATCAGTGGCGTCGTCTGTGAGAAACAATTTGTTACCCCGTTTTCTCACCTTCTGTTCGTGAAAACAAAAACATCACTCTTTGATCTCCTTCTCAATGGCTCATCAAGAAGATTTTGTCAATGCTCGCCTCACCACCGGCATTCCCATCAAGCAATGGGAGAGTGACGGTACCAACCCCCCTGTCAGGGATCAAGACCATTTCCTCAATGGGCGAACGACCTCCCCGTCACTCGAACCTTTCCAGAAACATGAGGTCGCCCTTGTCGATATTCCACTAATTCCTATCCTTGAAGGGGAGAATCAAACACTAGCAGCTATGGTCGAAACAACAAACAACATCAACCTCCTCCTACTCCGCCAAGGTGAAAGGTTGGAGGCTCTTGAAAAGGCAAGGCGTGTGAGATCCCCAACTCCTGCGAGGAGACATCGTCATTCCCGGTCGAGGTTACCCAGGCAGAGGAAAGACCACTACCAGCCTAATGGCTCTGGATCCATCAAGAAGAGGACTCATTCGTCTCCTTGACAAAATAAGTCCCATCAAACAAAGAAGACCCGACGTACCCTCCAACTGGGAGTGCGACTTTCACTAGAAGGGCTTTGTCTCCCCGTTCTCCAGCGATGAAGACAAGCTCCATGACCCTCTCTCTGAGAAGATCATGGCCACCCGACTCCCGAAAGGGCTGGAGAAGCCTCCACCACTGGGAACATATGATGGGACCACAAACCCGGATGATCACATTGAAAATATCGACGCCCTATTGGATTATAGAGGCGTCCAAGGAGCTATCAAGTGCTGCCTCTTCCCCACGACCTTGAGAAAGGGGCAATGGCTTGGTACAAAAGCCTAGCCCATGAGTCTATCACCTCGTGGAGGTAGTTGGGCAGAAGATTCTCTCGACACTTCATTGCCTCTCGACGCCATCCCAACCTAAGCATCTCTAGAAGCAATCATTCAGGGGAAGGAGGAATCCCCCGGGCATATATTTAAAGATTTAATAAAGAAGTCGTCCAGGTGTCCACCATGGACGACATGAAAAAATATCTTTTGGAACGGGGACTCCGCCCCCGTAGTGATTTCAGGAGGGCCATGGGGATCGAAACACCGGTCACACTTGACGTGTTCCTCCTCAAAGAGTAAGCGAATATCCAGTACGAAAAAAAAGGAAGCGGCGAGCAATGCCCGTGACACTCGGCGTAATGAAGACGCCAAATCTTCCAAGCACGATGATTCCTCAACATATCGTCTGGGAGGTGATAAAAGAAAGGAATATCGCTCCCATGAACCGCGGGAGCATAAGGGTCATGTCGGGAGGTTCCACAACTATACGCCTCTTACAACGAACAGGGAAAAGATCCTGTCCGAGTGCGCAAACTTTGAATTTCGCCAAGCAGGAGTTAGATTCCCAAAACAGCTACCAAATAAACCAAATACTGACAAAACAAAATATTGTCGTTTCCACAAATTGCACGGGCATAACACAGAGTATTGCATTCACTTGAAGGACGCCATTGAGATTGTAACACGATGGGAGAACTGGCTTTTTATTTATGTTGCGGATAACAAGAGTCACCAGCGACTTTTATTTTATCCAACTTAGGAAAGGTAATAAGAGAACAGAAAAGACTTTAAAAAGATTTGAGTTCGGGGGGTAGGTTATACAAAGGGAAGGTATTAATACCCTTTGTATCCATGGTTATCCATAGGCTCTTAATTAATTAGCTCACTTTACTTTTGTTTGAAAAATAGTGGAGGTGTTTTTAGAAAAATATTTCAAGAGTTTTTAACTTTGTAATGATCCTCGTATGAATGTATACAAAGCGTTTAGTTTGAAAATATTTTGAAAACTGGAGTATAAAGAGTGCTTTGAAAGAGTGATCAAGTAATTAAGTGCTACCTACCCTAAGTTGGTATTTCTTGTTATTTATTTCCTTAAAAGGGTAAGATTGTCCTTACTATTACAGAGTAAGTAGTCATTACCTTGGATTTGATAAGGGACGGACGTAGGATCATCGTAAGGTCATAGAAGACAACATGTAGGGGTGTGTTGTACCCCAAAATTTTCCCTCCCATATTCAGGAGAATATGTCTCAAGAGGTCTCCTGATAATCACAAGATTCACAATTACTCAAGAGGATTCAAGGTTTCATCAGACAAAGCCTCCCCCTAATCAATGGATCTTGAACTAGGTTTTGAGTTTCTCAAGGAAAATTGGACTTCCAAAGCCTCAAGTGGACTTCATGACATCTCATATACCTCAAAGAATCCTCATGTCAAGTTTCAAGGCCTTCCACACAAGTTTGGTTAGTAAGATGCTTAGATACTTAAAAATCAGTTAATTTGGTCAACAAGTCAACTGTGGTCAACATAAAGTCAAACTTCAATATTTTTGGTCAACATCAAGATTATGAAATGAAATTCATCATTTGATTAAGGGTTGATCATGATTCATCAAGGAAACCTCATAATCGTCAAGAATCAGGAGTTACTAAATTAGGGTTTGTGTAGGAAAAGTCAACTAAACTTTGACCAACCATAACTTTCACATATTTCATCAAAAATTTCCCATCCAAAGCTCATTTTGAAGGAAATTCAATTCTCTACAACTTTGTGTCTCACAAGCCAAGTCCAAAAATGCTTCATTTGAAAGATAGGAGCTAAGATATTATAGGTCTTTTTGAAAGTCAACAAAAATTCAACTTTTTCTAAAGCTAATAATTTGAAAATGGTAAATGATATGGACATGTGACCAAAAGGGTTGATTAGATGACACTCTAAGATTTCTGAAAAGTCATATAACACCTTCATGAGATTAAAATTGAGGAAGTTATGCATTATCCAAGTTGGGAAATTTTCAAGAGGTGTATGAAGTAAAAAAGGCCATAACTCCATTTTTTTTCCAAATGGGCCTTTGATATTTCAATCCAAACTTGAAGATAAGTCCATTCACGGCCCAATGACTATATTTTCTGATTTTTATCATTTATTTTATATTATATTTGATTTTAATCATTTAAAATCATTTTTAATTAAAATAAATTATAAGAGATCAAAGATTTGATCTAAAATTTATTTTTGGATCAAATATTGGTTATTCAAAATGATTGGTAATCTCCAAATTCGTACAAGACCAATGTGATATGAGAATATTTGATTTTGTGACAATTATGGCAATGAGATTTCTTCACATGCAAGTAACTCAAATCCATACAACCAAGGCCCAAATTCTTACCCTAATTTACACTACTATATATACATAACAAGACCATAAGGAAAGAGGACGGATTCCATGCCATAAGAACCTTAGGAAAATTTCAAAAGTTTATGGTAATTAGGGCAAAACATAAAACAACTTTGCAACAAGATTCAATCAGTTCTACACGTCCATTCACATTCCTCAAGATCCCAGGAACCTATCCCACAAAGATCTGAAGGTTGAGACCACACGAAACACTACATACATGAACATGCAGCCATAGCCATGAAGTTTCAAATCGGAACTTTCCATTCTTCATCCTTTAACATATTTTTCGTTCATAATATTGTTCATCATCATGCATAGATCATATATTACCATTTATTTTCGAATTTTAATGCAGATTCAAAGTTATCCCATTGTTAGGGCATGAAACATTTTCTCCTCAACGCGCATGATACAATCACTTTCAGGCCAAAATAACGTAACCATTGAACTCACAAGACTTGATTTAGTAGGACTACATATTCTTGATATGTTTAAATTGTTGTTTGTTGATCTTTACAATATCGCAGGTTTAGCTGCGGAAAAATTCGCAGGAAAATTCATAGCAAAACTCGAAGGAAATTTCGCAGCGCTGGAGGTTGAAGACGAGACGTGGCATGACACGATTGGCCGTTTCCGGAAGCAGAGAAAACACACAATAAAACTGATTAGTGTTGATTCTTTATCACTAGCGATGGTTGACCTAGTGGAAAGAACGCAGACGTATGAAGTAAAGGGTGGGGGTTCAATTCCAGCCTCCGCCCCTTTATTTTTGAGCGAATTTCATTCTTTTATTTTTATTATTCATATTTCTTAAATTATTATTATTATTAATTAAACATTATTATTAAAATAATTAATAATTAACCTTTAGTTTAAAATTAATCTAATTATCTTTCAATTTATTTTTCTTAAGAAAATTACTATAAGAAAATTTATTTAGTTTTTTTCATTATTAAAAATTATAAATTAGTTTCTTTAGGTTTATCATAACTAACTCCACTGATTTTTGCCTCAAACCCTGATTTCTCCTTAAACCCCAAATTTTTTTCCTAACTTTAACCCTGATTTTTCCTCAACCCTAAATTTTTCAATAAACCTTAAAAAAATTTCATAAACCCTAAACCTTATTTTTTTAAAACTTAAAACTTTTCTCAAACCTTTAAACCCTAAATTTTTTTATAAACCCTAAAACTTTTATTAAAACCTTAACCCTAATTTGTTTTCTTTAACCTAATTTGAAAACCTTTTCCTTAAAACATATTTTCTATTTTCATTTATTTTTATGTTATTCATTTATTATTCGCCTTATTATATAACTGTTTCCTCAATGTAACGATTTTGGTTTTATTTTCCGCAATTATTATTATGTAACTGCCCCGAAGCCATGTAATAATGTAGGAAGTTTAAATTTATGCTTTTATTTTATTATATTTACTGCGTGATTAATAATCTAGGGCGTGAAAAAATTAAATTAATAATATGGACTTAGAAAATTAATTCTCAAGATAATTATTTGAAAATATCACTCACACACGTAAGTCGTTCGTTCTACGATCGCCATCTGCACTTTCTAGGATTCCCCTCTTGGTTGCCTTAAACAAATTGTCAAGTTCCTCGAACGTGGGGGTGTCTTAATAAATGTCCCTATAGATTAAAAATCATCATAGTGCCTTCAAGATTAAAAGATCATAGTCCCTTCGAAGTTGCCTACGAATAAATGATCTCGTCCCTCGATGACCCTATGGAAAAAATGATGATAGTCCCTACGAAGTGCTAAAGACACCCCTACAAGTTGCTTTCTCTGACCATACGATGACCCTACGCCCGTCCTTTAATAAATCCAAGGTAATGACTAATTACTCCTTAATAGTAAGGACAGTCTTACCCTTGAAAGGAAATAAAGAAACATGAAAGACAAACTTAGGGTAGGTAGCGCTTAATTACTTACTCACACTTTCAAAAAATTATTTTCACACCCCACTTTTAAAATCTTTTCAAACTCAAGACTTTGTATATATCCATACGAGGATCATTACAAAGACTTATGAAAATTTTCTAAACACACACTACACTTTTTTCAAACAAGTTAAAGTGAGCTAAGTAATTAAGAGCCCATGGATAACCATGGATATAAAAGGTGCTAATACCTTCCCTTTATATAACCTACCCCCCAAACTCAAAATCTTTTAAGGTATTTTCTGTTCTTTTATACCCTTTCCTATTGGATAAAATAAAAGTCGGTGGCGAATCTTGTTATCCGCACATGTTTTTGTCAAACAAAAATACCAAGTCACTTCTCCCACCGTGTTACAGGGTATCTTAGTAATTCGAAAGGACTATCATCATTTTCGTAGGATCGTCGAGGGACAAGATTATTATTTCGTAGGCAATTTCGAAGGGACTATGATCTTTTAATCTTGAAGGGACTATGATGATTTTCAATCTATAGGGACATTTATTAAGACACCCCCATGTTCAAGGGACTTGACCATGTTTTTGTAAGGCAACCAAGAGGGGAAACCCTAGGAGGTGCAGTTGGCAATCATAGAACGATCGACTTACGTGTGTGAATATCAGTTTCAATTATTTATCTTATAATTAGTGATATAAGTCCAATTGTTCTCATTTACTCTTTGCACTCCCTAAATTACTAACCACGTATTTTAATATTTACGAAAAATAAAAAGCGGAAAATAAGATCCTACGTTATTACATGGCTTTGGGGCAATTACATAATAATAGATGCGGAAAAAAAACAGAAAATTAAACCTAAGCTATTGCATATGAGAGACAGTTACATAATCGAGCGAAAAAAATAAATTACATAAGAGATGTCCTATACAATTTTCTAAATAAATAAATAAAGTAAATTAAGAAAAGAAATTATGAAAAATTAAGGTCTTTAAAGAAGATTAGGATTTTATTTAAGAAAATCAGGACTCGATTAGTGTTAGTAAAAAAAATTAGGGTTTGATGATTAATGTTTGAAACAAAAAAATTAGGGTTGGAAAGAAATTAATCTAAACCTAATTAATTTACAAAGTTAATTTACAATTTTGACTAATAAAAACCTAATAAACTAAAATTTATATAAAATAAAAAAAAAAGGAAAATATTATTTAAAAGATAAAATAATTAAAAGTTTATGAATGAAATTGTCTTTTTTTTTTAAAAGAAGAATTTTAGTTGATTAGTTTAAATTAATCTAGGGTTAATTATTGCTAATTGAGAAGACAAATTAATTAGAGAAAATTAAGAAAGAATTAAAAAGAATAGAAAAACCAAATTTGTAAAAAGGATGTTGGAGATTGGACTTGAACCCACACCCTCTACTTCACAGGTCTTGCCTCCATCCACTAGGCCATGCGCACGCTGGTGTTAGTAAAGTGAAACAAACAAATATAATATAAAACAAGAAAAAGAAACAGGTTGTAATTTTTTTTGGCTGGAGACTGGGTTTGAACCCAAGCCTTAAAGGTTATAGCTTCCTCTCTCAACCACTGGACCAGCGCGCGTCTGGTGATAATTATATGAAACAATAAAATTATAAAAACAATTAGAAATTCAAATTATAAACACGCGCGCGAATCCTCCTTCTTTTTAGGATGATAATGATGGAGACATGTTCAAGATGCTTCAATAAACCAATTGCAACCTTTAGAATTCTTTGGAAAGGGCTCCAATGGGGAAACCGAATTGCACATTTTTCTTGAAATTTTTTGGTTTTGAAAGTGTTCTTATGTCCTCTGAATTTTTGTCCTCTTGTCTTGTGATGTTGTTGTGGTTATATAGTGATGTATTTTAGGTCAAAATATTGGGTTTTTTGATGGATTTGTGGATTGCTTGAAGGTAAAGAAACCAAGCTACCAAATTTATCCAAAAATCAAATTTAATCATGCTATTTTGGCCTTACACGAAATTGGAAGTGATCAATCAGTATAATCATCAAATATTTAAATGATTAAAATTCAATATAATATAAAATAAATAATAAAAATCAGAAAATATGATTAATGGGTCGTGAATAGTCTTAGAATTGAGTTTGGGTTGAAATATTATGGGCCCATTTGGAGAAATCTTGAGTTTTAGCCTTTTCTGCTTCATACACCTCCTTGAAATTCCTAACTTCAACAATGCATAATGCCATCAATTTTTATCCCATGAAGATGTTATAGGACTTGTTAGAAAGCTTATAGTGTCTTCTAACTTCTCCTTTTGGTCCCATGTCCATATAATTTTCCATTTTTAAGTTATGAGCTTTGGAAGAAGTTGACTTTTTATTGACTTTTAAAAGGACCTGTAATGTCTTGGCTCATATCTCTCAAATGAAGCATTTTTGGACTTGGCTTGTGAGACACAAAGTTGTAGATAATTGAATTTCCTTAAAAATGAGATTTGGATGGGAAATTATTGATGAAGTATGTGGAAGTTATGGGTGATCAAAGTTCAGTTGACTTTTCCTACACAAACCCTAATTTAGTAACTCCGGATTCTTGATGATTATGAGGTTTCCTTGATGAATCATGATCAACCCTTGATCAAATAATGAATTTTATCTCATAATCTTGATGTTGATCAAAAATCTTGAAGTTTGACTTTATGTTGACCAAAGTTGACTTGTTGACCAAATTAACTGATTTTTAAGTATCTGAGCATCTGACTGACCAAACTTGTAGGGAAAGTCTTGAAACATGACATGAGGATTCTATGAGGTATGTGAGATGTCATGAAGTCCACTTGAGGATTTATAAGTCCACTTTGCTTTTTGAAACTCAAAACCCTAGTTTCAGATCCATTGCTTATGAGGAGGCTTTGTCTGATGAAACCTTGAATCCTTTTGAGCAATTGTGAATCTTGTGACCATTAGGAGACCTCTTAAGACACATTATCTGGAATATAAGAGGGGAAATTTTGGGGTACGACAGCTGCCCTTGTTCAATTTTCTGAAACCTGAGGAGTTAGATTGACATGTACTCATTCGTGACCTGAAGGTTGAAGAGGAATGAACACTAAACCCCAAAAATTTTCACTTGCTGATGCGCAAGGTAATACAATTAGTTGATTATATTGCTTGAATGGGCTTAAAGATGCCATTCGGAGTAAATGGGGATGGGCTTATAGATGTCATCCAAAGTATTTGTGGATAGGAGTATCAAAATGTGTCTACGTTTGACTTTATCTCGACCATCTCTGAACTATCTCTATAACATATCCCAAACTAAGTATCAACACTAGATCTTCGTGCAGATC
Source organism: Lathyrus aphaca (assembly GCA_963966055.1). Taxonomy (NCBI): domain Eukaryota; kingdom Viridiplantae; phylum Streptophyta; class Magnoliopsida; order Fabales; family Fabaceae; genus Lathyrus; species Lathyrus aphaca. The sequence goes on from OZ014523.1 coordinate 508,255,544, forward strand.
GTCTCTGAATTATCTCTGAGGGGAAAGATATCATGCACTAAGTATCAGTACTAGATCTTCGTATAGATCGTCTCTGAACTGTCTCTAGGATAATATCTTGAATTAAACATCAGAATTAACTCTTCATTTCGATTATCTCTGAACTGTTTCTGGAAAATATCCTGCACTAAGTATCAACATTAGATCTTTGTTTAGATCGTCTCTGAACTGTCTCTAGGAGTTGGTAATATTTATCTGACTGCGAATTATCCTGAAAAGGAAAGGTTAGTTTACGCAAGATTATTTGATGTATGCATGTATGATGATGTTCTTAATATAAGTAAGAATGTCATATGCATTATGGATGTGTATGCAGTGATATGATGTAAATGATGTATGCATGAATTATGTAGTCAAAGCATATTAGTAGCTTCATGTAACAATTGTTAGCTGGGGAAAATAAATCTTGATTCGTTGTTGAGGAATATGAAGACATTGTTCCCATATCGTTTCAGAATATTGTACTTAGGATCTTTCGATTTCCGTTCGTCACGCTTCTTATTGAAGGATTAAATTCCTAAATACCCTGAGTAGGGATAAAAAAGACGGACATTCCCCTGAGAAACTTATCCAGCCAAGTGTCAATTCTTCTGGGGATATCAGGCTTTGAGAGAAATCTGCTTGGGGATCTTGTAGAGTTGGAAGTACAAGAGTCTACTTGGAATACTTTATTGAAATATATCCATAAAGGTTACTCTGTGGGGATAAACCTATGAAGATTTGTTGGATATGAACTTTGCTAGGGATTCCTACCTCCGATCGTCCTTAATAAACGCTATTATTGTAATTCTATATTATTTTATGCATTTTTGGTAAACATCAATCATATTCAAAATCATATATACATTAAAAAATAATCAATAGACGTTTTCGCTTTAGTAAAAAGGGAAAAGTAAACCTCAATTCGAAAATAGAATTGTATTAATTTTGAAAGTGGCCTATAAATAGTTAAGTTTGAACAAAGAGACAAAAATCCTAGTAAGAGGAATTTGTCGTAGAAAATTTAAAAGAGTACAAAACAAGGAAAAACAATTATGTGTAAGTGATCCCATCAAGTTTCAACTCTCCTGTTGCCATTATCTTCAAGTATATCATCTTTTGCTGTCAGAAGAGAAACGATTGGACTGATATGCACCTGTTTGAACTTGATATAGGTAGCACAACTAGTTGAGGTTACATGGGTGATCCAACGAGACATAGTCGTACGCTTTAATCCCTAACTTTTTCCTGGACTATCCTTTCAAGTTTTCAGTCCATCGGGATACCCTTTTTTTCCCAAGCTGCCTTTCAGGTTTTCGACTTGCCGGGTGTACAATTATTTATTTATATATATCCCTAAATTTTGGATAGGCCAGTCAACCTAGAGAGTCTCTTTTTATACGTAGTATGTTTTTACTATGTTTGCGTTCACATGTTGCGGGAAATCTTCACCATCCATAGTAGTAAGCATCATAGCACCTCCAGAAAATACCCTCTTGACTATAAATGGCCCTTCATAAGTGGGAGTCCACTTGCCCCTAGGATCACCCTGTGGAAATATGATACGCTTTATCACCAAATCTCCAGCCTTGTATACTTGTTGCTTGACTTTCTTATTAAAGGCTTTGATCACATGATTCTGATACATCTGACCATGACAAACAACTGCAAGCCTCTTTTCATCAATCAAGTTTATCTGGCCGAGTCGAGTATGAATCCATTCATCTTCATCTAAGTCTGCATCTTTCATGATTCTCAAAAAAGGGATCTGGACTTCAATAGGTAGTAATGCTTCCATACCATAGACGAGAGAGAATGGGGTTGCCCTGATTGAAGTATGTATCATGGTATGGTAACCATGAAGAGCAAATGGTAACATCTCATGCCAATCTTTGTATGTTACTGTAACACGGTGGGAGAACTGACTTTCTATAAATGTTGCAGATAACAAGAGTCGGCACCGACTTTTATTTTATCCAAGTGGAAAGGACATAAAAGAACAGGAAATACCTATTTTAAAAGACTTGAGTTCGGGGGGTAGGTTATATAAAGGGGAGGTGTTAGCACCCTTTATATCCATGGTTATCCATGGGCTCTTAGTTACTTAGCTCACTTAATTGTTTTGAAAGTGTGAAGTATGTGATTAGGAAATTTTCTAAGTACTTTGTAATGATCCTCGTATGGATGTATACAAAGCCTTTGTTTTGAAAATGTTTGAAAATTGTGAGGTGTGAAAAGTAATTTTTTTTTGAAGTGTGAGCAAGTAACTATGAGGTACCTACCCTAGACTAGTCTCTCATGTTCTTGTATATTCTTTCAAGGGTAAAACTGTCCCTATTATTAAGGAATGGGTAGTCGTTACCTAGGATTTGTTTAAGAGACGGGCGTAGGATCATCATACGGTCAACGAAGGCAACTTGATTGGTGTCTTTAGCAATTGGGATGGACTATCATCTTTTAATCCGAAGGGAAAAGATCATTGTAGGCAACATCGTAGGCAACATCATAGGGACTTGATCTTTTAACCGGGGGAGGGACAAGATGATTTTTATTTGTAGGTATTTGCTTAAGACACCCCCATATTCGAGTGACTTGACCGTTTTAGAGGCAACTTAAGAGAGGTAATCCTAGGAGGTGCAGATGGCGATCATAGATCGACTTACGCGTGTGAATGATTTATTTTCAGATATTTATTCTTTTTATTTATTTTTCTAAGTCCAAATTAATTTTCAATTAGGTTTTCACTCCCTATTTACTAACTGTTGCACCCCAAAATTTGCCCTCCTTTTGTTGTTTTGATCTTCTATATTTCACACATTGCATTTTGCATTTATACTAAGCCATATCCACATTTTCACTTTCTGTTTTCCTCAAGGCTTGGGATCTGGGATTCCCCTTGGTTAGTTTTACGGAATTTCGGGGATCTTGTTCCATTCGAAGTTTGGAGGAGGAACTTAAGGCCTTGTTATGAGATATTTGTATCATGTTTCACCAAATCGTCAAGTTGAGGTTGTGTGATTTGAAGTTAGGGGAATATTGATCTAAAAAACATTTTATGACTAAGGTTACCGTCCCTCCGGTTGTTTGACATGCAAGTTTATGTTCGGACTAAACTAAGTTGTGGATAAAGTGCTTTGGATTGATTTTTTTTTCTTATTCAAAAGAAAACATTAAAACAGGAGTGTGACATACAAATATCATAAAGCCTGATGTTCACAAAAAAAAAACTAGGCTCAAACATCATCAACGAGCAGAACAAAATATAACAAAAATACAAAAGCAATTAATTTGTGCAATAGCAGACAATATATTGTTAATCCTACTGTTGACCAAAAAGTTACAAGATGCACCAGATTTAATAGACAACCAGAGAAAGAAGAGCAATGGAATTTGGTTGTCTATAAATCATATGGTATTTTAGAAAATGGAAGCAATGGAATTTAGTTGCCTCGTGAACTACTCTGTCAATTTCATCAGTTGTCATGCCGGGCTGAATAATCTGAGCAGCAGCATCCAACACCTCTCTTCCGATCCGACAGGTTTCTCTCATCCTTTCAATTTGATCTCAACAGTATGCTGCAGATCACTATTGGGCTCAATTATGGGAATTCCATCATCAGTCCAATCATAGTACAAAAGCTTTGGAGATCGACCCTACCCTCTCTTCACAACATATAACCATCCTTCACCAAGTGAGTCTGAATTCGGTGTACCAGCTGAAGATAGTTTTGCCTTCAGATGCACTGATTTGTGTGAACTCCATGAAGATTTAAAACATTCTTGGGAGCAGAATGCAGAACCATACCGACAATGGTGTTACAAGAGCAATTATGGTGACAGTTGCATTACTGTGAGGCCAGCGGCTTCAAGACCTTCGGCCTGCATCGTGCTTTTCTAATGGGAAACGCCATCCATCATTGCCATAACTCTCTATCGTCCGAAACAGCTTGCAAATGCCACTGCTATATCAGGCCATCCATCCTGCAAAAAAACAACAACTCGGCCAAACCAACGGTAAGCCTCAAGGGTTAGCAAAGCTTTTTTTCTAACTTGCAAAAGAAAAAAGAGAACAATGGTGTTGCACCCCAAAATTTGCCCTCCACAAGACAAGACATTGTTTCTCAAGAGGTTCAAAAGGTTCACAAGGTTCAAAAGACATCTCATGAGGTTCACAAGGTTCACAATTAGTCAAAAGATTTGACAATTCCCTCAGACAATGCATCCTCCTAAGCAATGCATCCTAAACTAGGGTTTTGACTTTCATCAGGCTAAATGAACTTCCAAGACTTCAAGTGAGCTTCATATAATCCTATATGTGTTCAAGAATCCCCATGTCAAGTTTCAAGACTTTTCCAAAGGATTTGCTCAGTCAGATGATCAGATAGGTTAAAATTAGTCAAAGTAGTTAAAAAGTCAAACTGAGGTCAACTGTGGTCAAACCAAAGTCAAACTTCATGATTTTTTGCCAACATCAAGTATATGAAGTAAAATTCATCATTTGATCAAGGGTTGATCATGATTCATCAAGGAGATTTCAGATCATCAAGAATCAGGAGTTTCTAAATTAGGGTTTTCACAGGAAAAGTCAACTGAACTTTGACCAGCCATAACTTTCACATGCTTCATCAAAAATTTCCATATAAAGCTCATTTTGAAGGAAATTGAATTCTCTACAACTTTTTGTCTGACAAGCCAAGCCCAAAAATGCTTCATTTGGAAGGTATGAGCTAAGACATTATAGGTCCTTTTAAAAGTCAACAAAAAGTCAACATCTTCCAAAGAGCATAACTTGAGAATGGTAAAAGATATGGACATGAGACCAAAGAGGTTGGTTAGAGGACTCTTTAAGCTTTCCAAAATGTCCAAGAACACTTTCATAGCATTAAAATTGAAGGATTTGTGCCTTTGCAAAGTTGGGAAAATTTTGAGAGGTTTATGAAGCAAATGGGGTCTTAAAACCATAATTCATCAAATGGGCTTGCTTTTTTGTGATCCAATTACTTCCATGACATCATGCACGAAATTAAATTAATTTATTCATAATTTTATTCATTTTATTTTTATTTATTATGATTTTTTATGTTAAAAATCATTTTAAATTCAAATAAAATATAAAATAATGGATATTTAAATTGATTTGGTTTCTAGAAAGTCTTAAAGTATATTTAGACTTGATTGATACAAGAATAATGAGAATCATACCAAAATAGCAAGGCTAGATCAAGATATTTCAAAATTTAAGAACCAATCTTTTTCAATCTCCCAAAGATCAAATATCCACAAAATTGTTGAACTCAATGCCAAGCCACAACCATGAATTCCCAGCCTCCTATACCTTATTCAAACTTCACAAAAGTCATTCATAACTCAAATTCGGTTTTCTCATTACAAAGCATTTAAAGGTATTTTAAGGACATAGGAAGGATCTTTGGACATCACTAAACCTATCCCAGCTCTCAAAAACACCTGAAACTTGCTCATATGTCATAACCGAATGCATTTTCATATTCATATACCTTGTTTTCGATTTCATATATTTAAGCATTATAAATTGAAACTAACTATTGATTTGTGTTTGTTATGAAGTTTCGAAGCTTTCTGGATGGTTTGATTTGATTTTTATGGACTATAGCAAAATCCACCATTGTTAGGGTTTTCGGCCTCCATTAGGGTTTTACGATTGGGCTAAAATAAATTAATTCTGAGAACATAGGAAGATTGTATGAGCTCTGAGGATCATGTTTCACTAATCAATTTGGAAAAATTTCACTGTTTTGTTGATGTTTGAAATTCGTAGGTTCTGTACATGATGAACTTCGAAGGAAAATTCGCAGGTAAAAATGTATGAAAATTCGCAGGTATGAGGAAGAAGATGAAGACCATTGGCGCCATCTGCAGAAAATTCAAATTATTGATTTAATATTTTTTGAATTAGTTCATGTTATGTTACAACTAGAACACTTGGCTCAGTTGGTGTGCACGTTTGGCTGGCAAAGGAATGGTCCTGGGATCAAAACCTCCCCAGGCCATTTTGGTTTTGTTTTTATTTTTCAATATTTTCGCAGGTATAAAATATAATAATCATTGCCTGATTCATATTCACAGCGCGCACGCAGCCCAGTGGTGACCTCATGCGTCCAGAGGGTGGCAAAGCCTAGGGCATGGGTTCAATCCCTGCCCCAGGTAAGTTTTGAATTCTATTTTTTTTTTAATTATTCTGTTTTACTATTTATATTTTATAATTAATTTTAATCATATGTTTAAATCATTATATATATATATATATATATATATATATATATATATATATATATATATATATATATATATATATATATATATATATATATATATATATAACATCATATTGTTCTAAGAAAACTTCTAATTTATTCTCTAAATAAATTAATCCTAATTTTTATTTTAAAAAAAATATGTATATATTTATTTATTTATTAAATTAATATTGTACATTAAATTAGAATCCCTAATATTTTTTATATATAATTAAAACCCTAATTTCTTTTAAAATTTTAATTTCTTACTTTAATTATTTTCGTTTAAATATTATACTTAATAAATATTTCTAATATATATAATTAAATCATTAAGCATGTTTTATTTTGTAAATAAATTAGTATATCTTTATTATTATTATTTTCATCTTAAAAAATTCTTTCAAATTTGTCTTTTATTAAAATATAAAAAATACTTAATTAAATTATATGTATGTTTTGTATATTATTACTAACCTTTTCTTCTTATTATTGTTTTATCACTAACCATTTTATTTTAATTGTTTATTATATAATTATTATTTAATTTGCTTTTATTCTAATGTAACTGTATAAGCCATGTAATAGTCGTATTATTTTATTGTTTATTTATTTATAAAAATATTGCTATGGTTAGTAAAATAGGGAGTGATAACATGTTTGCTTTTAAATTAATTTAGATCACTAATAATAAGATAAATATATGAACTTATACACGCACACACGTAAGTCGATCTTTGATCGCCATCTCACTTCTTAAGGATATCCCTCATGTTGCCTAAAACAAAAAGGTCAAGTAAGGTGTCTAAAAAGCAAAGTCCCTTTTCATAAAATATCATCTAGTCCCTTTCAATATTATAAGATCAAATCCCTTCGATGTTGCCTTCGTAAATGATTTTGTCCCTTTCGAATAAAAGATGATAAGTCCATTCGTATTGCTAAGACACCTTACAGTTTCCTAAACACAGATGTCCCTTTACATGTCCCTTACAACATCCAAGGTAATGACTACATATTCCTTAATAATAGGGATAATCTTACCATTGAAAGAACATTTAAGAACAGTAAAGTTTAATCATAGGGTAGGTTCCTCTTAAGTTACTTGCTCAAATCTTCAAAAATACTTCATTACACTTCACATTTTAAACAATTTTCAAAACAAAGTCTTTATATATATCCATACAAGGATCATTATAAATTACTTAAGAAAATTTTTAATCACACACTACACTTCTCAAAACAGTTTAAAGTGAGCTAAGTAACTAAGAGCCCATGGATAACCATGGATGTAAAGGGTGCTAACACCTTCCCTTTACATAACCTACCCCCCGAACCCAAAAATCTTTTAAGGTCTTTCCTGTTCTTTTATGCCATTTCCTTTGGATAAAATAAAAGTCGGTGGCAACTCTTGCTATCCGCAACATTTAATTAAAGTCAGTTCTCCCACCGTGTTACAGAACTGGCGACTCTGCTGGGGATTTAATAAAAGAGGGGTACCCTTAGGAATTAGATCACTTTAAATTTGTTTGCTTTGTTTGCCTTACTTTACTTGTTGGGTGCTCTTATGTGTGAAAGATCCTAACCCGGATCTAGTGTACCTTAGGTAAATGGCAATAGACCAAGGAAACTGTACGGCGTATGTAACACGGTGGGAGAACTGACTTTAGTTATGTTGCGGATAGCAAGAGTCGCCACCGACTTTTATTTTATCCAAAGGAAAGGCATAAAAGAACAGGAAAGGCCTTCTAAAAGATTTTTGGGTCCGGGGGGTAGGTTATGTAAAGGGAAGGTGTTAGCACCCTTTACATCCATGGTTATCCATGGGCTCTTAGTTACTTAGCTCACTTTAAAATGTTTTTTTTTTTTTTGAAAATGTGAAGTGTGTGAATAAAAATTTTCTTAAGAGTTTTATAATGATCCATGTACGGATGCGTAAAAAACCTTTGTTTTGAAAATTGTTTGAAGTATGAAATGTTTGAAATGTTTTAAAGAGTGAGCAAGTATCTTAAGAGGAACCTACCCTAAGTTTAAGTCTTTTCTATTCTTGAATCCTTTGAATGGTAAGACTATCCCTATTATTAAGGAATAGGTAGTCATTACCTTGGATGTATGAGGGACAAGTGAATGGTCATCTGTTATTTAGGCAACTGTGGGGTGTATAAGCAATTTTGAAGGGACTATCATCTTTATTCGAAAGGGACAAGATCATTACGAAGGCAACATTCGAAAGGGGCTTGATCTTTTATCTGTTAAGGGACTAGATGATGTGAAATTAGGGACTTTGCTTTATACACCCTACTTGACCTTTTTTGTAATAGGCAACATGAGAGGTATCCCTAAGAAAGTGAGATGGCGATCAAAGATCAACTTACGTGTGTGAGTGTACAATTTTAATATTTATCTTTTAATTAAATGACCTAATTCCAATTTTTAAATACAAACATGTTTTTGCACTCCCTATTTACTAACCATAGCATAAAATATGAACAATAAACATTATTACTAAATATTACACCAAGGAACAATTACATAATAATAATAAAAGAAAATTAAATAAATAAGCAAAATATTAAATAATAACAATAATTGGGGGTTAGTAGAGAATAATAAAAATAATACAAAATTAAATGGGGTTAGTAATAATAAAATATCATATAAAAAAAAACATAATAAACAAAAATATTATAATAATTAAAAGAAGAGATCAAATTTTTATATAAAACAATTATTTAAGATTAATAAAAAAATATGAACAATTATATTAATTATTATAAAGTTTTAAGTTATTTGCAAATTATAAAAATTAAATTAATTATAAACATATTATGAAAATAAAATTATAATTACAAAATTAAATTAGCAATTATTTTTTAAACATATAATAAAAATTATTTACATACAAAATTAAATTATAAACAATTTATGTCATATTATCATATTAACAAAATTAAATTAAGAATTTTAATTTTAAACATATTTATATACAAAATTAAATTATAAACAAATATTAAAATGTACATGATTAAAATTCACAAGTAAGAAATTAAGAATTAAATTTTAAGTAAAAAGAAAATTAGGGTTTGAAAATTATTAGGATTTTGGATATAAAAATATTAGGATTTTAATTTAATACATAATACTAATTTAATCATTAAATAAATATATACATATTAATAAAAGAAATTAGTTTTAGAAAATATTATTTTTTAGAAATTTTTTAGAACATATAATATTTACATATTAATTTAAATCTATTTGCATATTAAACATAATTATATTTAATAATAAAACAATTAATAAAACAAATAAACAAAACAGAATTTAAAAACTTACCTGGGGCAGGGATTGAACCCATGCCCTAGGCTTTAACAATACTCTGGACGAAGCAAGCTACCACTGGGCTACAGGCGCGCGAGTGATAAAGAGAGAAGTCCAATTGGTTTTGTTGTTTGTTCCTGAAAAATCAAAGAAAAAGAAAACAAAACAAAAGGCATGGGGGATCGAACCCAGGACCTTTAAACATCATACAAACGCATTTACCATTCCAGCCGGGAGGGCGCATCTGGCAATGGACTCATCACAATTCATAATATATTCAAACTGCTAATTAAATGAAAAAACAAGAAAAAGTGGTTTGGCCCAGGAATCGAACCCAGACCCTCAAGCAATACGCGCGTTTACAACCAACTGAGCCAGCCACCAACTGTGAAATAAAACAGAAACCAATTCATAAAATATATTATCAATTATTTGAATTTCCAGACGCGCGAAACTTCATCTCCTAGCTCCAGGCCTGCGAAATTTTCTATGGATTTTGCTACCATATTTCCTGCGAAATTTTAAAACCAGAAACCTACGAAATTGGTTGAGCATTAAAACAGTGAAATTTCTTGAAAATAATTGGTGCGTTGTGATCCCCAAGGTCCATAGAATTGTTCTATGTTCTTAGAACTTATTTATGTTAGGTTTAACGTAAAGCCCCAATCTCATGGCCGAAACCCTAGCCATGGTGATTCTTTAGTCCTGCATCAAAAATCGAATTGAATTGCCCAGAAACAATGTATGGAGCACAACAAACATTATACAATCAACAAAATCCAATGAAAGTTCATAAATCTATGAGTTCGAAAAATTCAAAAAAACACACAACAAATATGATTCGGTTCATGCATATGGGCCTGTTTCTGATGGTGATAATGATTGGGATGCATTCAGTGATGATCAAGGAAACAATTGAAGCCCTTATTTCACCTGAAAAGTCACAAAATATCAAAATCCGAATTTGAAAAATATTGATGAATTTGAGAATTTGAGAGTTGTCTTTGAGGCCGAAAAATCGTCTCCTTGTGCATTAGGTTATGATGTATACTTATAATGGAATGAATTTAGGTCAGAAAAGTGGATCATTGTGTGAAAGATTTGATTAAAAAAGATTGAAAAAGATTAAGCTTTAAAATTCAAATATCCTTGCATAAACCCTTTCTATTTCAAGCCAATCACCATTATTTTTGTATCAATTTGATCCAAGTTGCATTCATGATTTTCTAGAAGCTCAATCTCTTTTAAATATTTGACTTTTCTATTTTATTTTAATTTAAAATGATTTTAAATGAATTAAATCAAAATAAATAAAATAAAATGATGAAAAATCTGATTTTTAGAGACTTGGGTCGTGCATGAGGTATTGGTATGGATTGGATCATCATATGGCAAGCCCATTTAGAAAAAATAGGTTTTAAACCTCCATTTTCTTCATAAACCAACCAAAAATTTCCCAACTTTGCAAGGGACCACATCCTTCAATTTTAATGCTATGAGGGTTTTCTTGGACATTTTGGAAAGATTGAAGAGTCCTCTAACCAACCCCACTGGTTTCATGTTCATATCATTTACCATTCTCAAGTTATGCCCTTTTGAAGTTGTTGACTTTTTGTTGACTTTCAAAAGGACCTATAATGTCTTAGCTCATACCTTCCAAATGAAGCATTTTTGGGCTTGGCTTGTGAGACACAAAGTTGTAGAGAATTCAATTTCATTCAAAATGAGATTTGGATGGAAAATTGGTGATGAAGCATGTGAAAGTTATGGCTGGTCAAAGTTCAGTTGACTTTTACTGAGGAAACCCTAATTTAGAAACCTTTGATTCTTGATGATCTGAGATCTCCTTGATGAATAATGATCAACCCTTGATCAAATGATGAATTTTAATTCCTATATTTGATGTTGGCAAAAAATCATGAAGTTTGACCACAGTTGACCTCAGTTTGACTTTTTAACTGCTTTGACTGATTTTGACTTATCTGATCACCTGACTGAGCAAACCTTTGAGAAAAGTCTTGAAACTTGTCATGGGGATTCTTAGACATATATAAGATGTTATGAAGCTCATTTGAAGTCTTGGAAATATATTTATCCTGATTAAAGTCAAAACCCTAGTTTTGGATGCACTGCTTAGGAGAATGCATTGTCTGAGGGAATTGTCAAATCTTCTGACTATTTGTGAACTTTGTGAACCTTGTGAACCTCATAATATGCCTTGTGAACCTTGTGAACCTCATGGGAGGTCTTGTGAACCTTGTGAACCTCATAAAGTGTCTTGTAAACTTCATGAACCTCATGAAAGGTCTTGTGAACCTTGTGAACCTCATAAAGTGTCTTGTCAACTTCATGAACCTCATGAAAGGTCTTGTGAACCTTGTGAACCTCATAAAGTGTCTTGTAGACTTCATGAACCTCATGAAAGGTCTTGTAAATATTGTGAACCTTGTGAACCTCATAAAGTGAACCTTGTGAACCTCTTAGTACACAAAGCCTTGTATTGTGAGGGAAAATATTGGGGTGCAACAGCGTATACCGATATGGTTGATCTGGTGGCCATAGTTAGTGTGACTTCTTGGTTGGTGCTTATGTTCCTTAAGTAAAGTTGAGGATAATATGAGGTTGCCATATGTTGTCAATACACTAACTGACTTTTAGAACCCTAATTATCCCATCTTGGCCTTTAGAAAAGTAGTGAGATAACCGGCTTTGGTGCAGACTGAAGTTGGTTGATACTCGATACTATGCTCATTGAGATCTTAAACTTGGAGGGTTTTGGTTGGAAAGTAAGTTGCCTACTGAACAACCACCCTTGTGAAGGATCAATGATATTGAGATCCCTTAGAACCTGGTTACTTTATAGGACAGGATGAACCAACTAACCTCAGGGGAGGGTACTTACCTTTAAACCTTATGCAAGCCTTTGAACCTAGGGCTATTGTGTGACTTGTTTGTGTGTGCCACATGTTTGTGATTGAGCATAACATCAGAGCATCATCATGCATCATAAGCATAAAATTTTCACTAACCATTTCAAGGACCAAAGGATTTATCTTTGTTCTTTGTTGCAGGTCATGGCTTCTGCTCGTAGGAATACTATCCGGATCAACTTTGTAGGAATACCTCCTAAGCTCAAGGAGTTGGTCTCTCAAGTTTCTGAAAATTCCCAGTTCATCAAGAAGCATGGTCACCTACTGGATCTAGTCACTTCAGGGTTCAATGAAGACATGATGAGTGTTCTGTTTCAGTTCTTTGATCCTAAACATCACTGTTTCACATTCCCCGACTATCAGCTGGTTCCTACAATGGAGGAGTTCTCCAAGCTTCTGGGTATACCTATTCTTGATCATAAACCCTTCACCGGCTTGGAAAAAGAGCCTAAACCTAAAATCATTGTTGCAGCTCTACATTTGAAGAAATCAGACATTGTCCTAGAAACGAGGAGTGGAGTTAAGGGTATTCTTGCTAAGGTGTTGATGGAGAAGGCTCAAGTGTTCTTGAAGGCTATGAGCTATGATGCTTTTGAGGAGATTTTAGCCTTGTTGATTTATGGCTTAGTGTTGTTCCCCAACCCAGATCAGTTCATAGACGTTCACGCCATCAACATATTTCTGACTCATAATACAGTGCCTACATTGCTTGGAGACATCCTACATTCTCTTCATACCCGTACTACGAAGGCACGAGGAACTCTGATGTGTTGCATACCTTTGCTAGCTAGGTGGTTTATTTCTCACCTTCCTCGATCAGTGATGAAGAATGAACAAGGGTTCAGGTGGTCCAAGAGGATTATGTCACTCTCTCATTCAGATATTCATTGGTGCTCTAGATCTATGGAGAATGTCACTATCATTGACCGTTGTGGGGAGTTTCCTAATGTGCCACTCCTTGGCATAAGAGGGGGAATTACTTACAACCCTTCTTTAGCTCTACGTCAGTTTGGTTACGCTCGGAGTGATGGTCCTCATGACCTGTTGATTTAGGGTATTGTGTTTGACTACGACAACGATCTGCAAGGTTACCGTCAAAGGTTCATACGAGCATGGGGCAAAGTGAACAAGGTTGACAGCAAGACTCTGGAGCCTAAGTACACTATTCCTATGGAAGCTTATCTCAGATGGGTGCGATCTCGTGCTCAGACTCTTATGATGCCGTATCCTTCCATCCTGCCAGTTACTATGGAGCCTGTTGCTGAAGGAGATACTTCTTATATCATTCTTCATCCAGACATGCCCACTGACATGGAAGATTTACAGAGGTCCTGGATCCAGTTGAAGGAGCAAAGGGATACTTTTGAGACTCATTACAAAGCAAGTCAAGAAAGAATCCTGGAGCTAACAAAGCAACTTCACGAGGAGCGGAATCTCAACTCATACCTCAACACAAAGAGGAAACGTCCATGGGAGACTTAAAACCCCATTTTTGTATTCATTTCATTTTTATTGTAAGCCCAAGGGGCAAACAAATTTATTACTAATAAAAGTTTACTTTTTGGTTGTTTAAACAAATTTAAATCCTGCGGTCCTTGAAAACATTGCATACGCATTTATACACCATATCATTGCATCACAGGTTTCTTATGTACATGTATCTTATCTTCTCGCTGTTTATTTCAGCAGAAATGGCTCTTGAACAAACAGTCAAAGATCTCCAGGCACAAAATGCACAATTCCAGGAGTTGATCCTGAACTTGTCCAAGGGACATGATGAATTGAAGACAATGCTGGCTAAGAAGACTAAGAAGACTAGAAGATCAGGAGGTCTTATCAACGTGGGAAGAAGGTTCAGAGGTCCTGTCAAGACCAAGGAACAGGTTGAAGATTATGAGTCTGAGAAAGAGGGAGGCAGTCTCCATAATACTATGGGGGATTCTGATTCTGAAGCAAATTACTATCATGATCCTAATGAAGATAAGTTCAAGATGCTGGTGGATAGAATGAATGCTATGGAATTGCAAAAGTCTTATGGGCTGGATTTTGAAGATTTGAGTTTAATATCTGGAGTGGTTATACCCATTGGTTTCAAGGTCCCTGCTTTTGTAGTATATGATGGTGTCTCGTGTCCCAAGCTGCATCTAAGGTCCTATGTCTGGAGGATTCAACCTCATACTACTGATAAGAAGCTATGGATCCATTTCTTCCAAGAAAGCTTGTCTGGAGCTCAATTGGAATGGTACTATCAATTGGAGAGTGTCAACATCCGTGATTGGAATGATCTTGATGAGGCCTTCTATAGGCAATACCAATACAACGCTGATCTAGCACCTACTCGCATGCAACTCCAAAGCATGTCTATGGGTGCTAAAGAAAATTTCAAGGAGTATGCCCAGAAGTGGAGAGACTTGGCTGGTAGAGTTCAACCTCCTCTAACTGACATGGAATTAGTGGATATGTTTATGAGTACGTTGAATGGTCCTTTTTATAGTCATCTCATTGGAAGCTCGTCATCTGGCTTCACTGAGCTGATAATGACTGGAGAGCGTGTAGAAAGTGGCATAAGAAGTGGCAAAATACATGTGGGAGTCTCTTCATCAAGTACTGCCAAGAAGCCCCCTAGTGGGAAGAAAGAGTCAAATGTTGTTTATGGTCAACCTGGTCGTAATAGGGGTCACCAATCTGTGAGTGCAGTTCACATCTCCAATCCTACTCCTGCAGCACCAGAGCCACCACAGGGCAATCAGCAGAGGCCTAGAAGACAGTTCACCAAGATCAACATGTCACTGGCCCAAGCCTTGCAACACTTGTTGAAAGGGGAACTCATTACTTTGAAGGACCCTCCTCAGAATCCTAATGTTACCTCTCCTAGGTACAATCCTAATGCACGATGTGCATATCATTCTAATTGTCAGGGACATGATACCAACAACTATTGGATATTGAAGAACAAGATTCAGGATATGATTGATGCTGGAGAGATTGAGTTTGACCCTCCTGGTACCCCAAATGTGATTACTGCTCCCATGCCAAATCATGAAAAGACTGTTAATGCCATTGATGAAGTTTCACATATTTCCTCAGTTGCAGATGTGACCACACCATTATCTGTTATCAAGAAGAAGTTAGTACAAGCTGGGTTCTTTCTAGGTTGTAATGAAGATTGTTTTTATTGTGCTTATAAACCTGATAGCTGCTGGAAGTTGAAGGATGGTATCCAACGCCTCATGGACAATTACACCATATTGTTTGAGAGGACTCTTTCTGTGGAGAGTATGGTTGAACATATAACTCAAGGTGCGAAGGTTGAAGAAATGGATATGGTTGATAAAGTACCAGTAAGGATTACTTCCAAGGGCCTTGTCAAGATCACTCATAAGGGTCCTATCAAGATTACTGCTGAAGGCCCTATGAGGACTGTTGCTGAAGCCAGAGTGGCTCCTATGATTATTACCACTCCTGGTCCTATTCCATATACTTCTGATAAGGCTATACCTTGGCATTATGGTTCCGATGTTTATATCCATGGTGTTAAACAGGAACCCTTAGCTGATACGCCTGTTGCTGATGAAAGTCCTGATGTTGATAATATTGCTGGATCTAGTAAGATCACAAGAAGTGGAAGAATTTTCTCTCCTCCCGCTACCTCCAAGAATACAGTTACTCCAACTACTACCTCCACTGCTGATGCTCGGGGCAAAGGTCCTGTTATTGAACCTGTGCCAACTGAGACACCAACTGCTGATGATCTTTCTAAGCAGATGGAAGAAGTACTGAAGATCATTCGCAAGAGTGATTATGATATTGTTGATCAATTGGGGCATACTCCCTCCAAGATTTCCATGTTGTCTTTGTTGCTATGTTCTGAGGCTCATGCCAAAGCCTTGATTAAATTCTTGAAGACTGCTCATGTACCAAATGAGATTTCTGTAGATCAATTTGAAAATTGTGTTGCACACTTGACCTATGATAATGGGTTAAGTTTTTCTGATGCTGATTTGACTCCTGCCAAAAGGAACCATAATAGAGCTTTACACATCTCTATTGAGTGTAGGGGCACTACCCTGTCTCATGTGTTGATAGACAATGGTTCTTCACTGAATGTGCTACCCAAAGAGGTTCTGAACAAGCTTAGTCCTGAAGATGCTGTGTTGAGACCAAGTAATATAGTGGTGAAGGCCTTTGATGGTTCGAGAAGAGTGGTGCACAGAGAAATAGATCTCCCAATCAAAGTAGGTTCTCAGGTCTTCAATTCAACCTTCTATGTAATGGGTATTCGTCCTTCGTACTCTTGCTTGCTTGGGCGCCCCTGGATCCATGGGGCAGGTGCTGTGACCTCCACTTTACATCAAAAATTGAGATATCCAGTGAAGGGAAAGGTTGTTACTGTTTACGGAGAGGAAGAATATATAGTCAGTCATGTGAATACTTTCAAGTATCTTGAAGTGGAAGGTGAATATGTTGAAACTCCTTGCCAGACGTTCGAAGTAGTTCCTTGGGTTATTCCTAATGCTGAAGCTCCTCCTGTTGTCAAAAGAGTTCCTGTGGTCACCAGAATACCTCCTACAATGGCCTCCCTCAAAGATGCTAGAGTTGTGGTTGAAGAAGGTGGTTGTACTATTTGGGGTCAACTTCCTGACATTCCTTACAAGTCTGACAAGTTTGGTTTGGGTTTCACTGCAGAGTCCCAGAAGGTTGTTCGTCGTGCTCGTGCTGTTCGTATCACCAATCAAGGGATTATGAAAGATCAGATCAATGTTGTGGGTGACTATAGTGAAGACTACAACATGGATGACTGGATTTTTCCTACTGTGGGTGATGGGCTCAACAATTGGAAAGCTGAAGACGTTATTCCTATCTCTTTTAGTCAGGAGTAAATACTATTACTGTGTTGTTATTTTTAAGTTTGTAATTTTTGAACAATTAAACTTTTAAGCCTTGTGCCTTACCCGGGGCACAATGGTGTGCCTATTTCGGGATGTTATTTCATTTGCATACTTCATTCAATAAAAATCAGTGGACATTTCGTTTTTGTAAATATTGTGTTCCTTGTCTTTCTTTTTATTTTATTCTTCTTTTATCAGCTATGTGTTCTTACACACACCCATATCACTAAAATGCAGATCCTCATCCACTCTGGATCCTGTTGATAACAGTTCTACTATTGCCAATTATAATTTCGAGAATCCGATCTATCAAGCTAAAGATGGAAAGGAGGACGATTGTGAAGTACCTGTAGAGCTTGCTAGGTTATTACAACAAGAAGAGAAAGCTATACAGCCACATGAAGAGCCAGTCGAAGTTGTGAATCTGGGGACTGAAGAAAACATGAAAGAGGTCAAGATAGGGGCTGAATTAGAGGATGGTGTTAAGAGCAGATTGATTTAGATGTTACATGATTATGTGGAGATCTTTGCTTGGTCCTATGAAGATATGCCAGGGTTGGATACGGACATTGTGGTTCACCGTTTACCAGTAAAAGAAGACTGTCGTCCAAAGAAGCAGAAGATTTGTCGCATGCGTCCTGAAATGTCAGGGAAGATTAAAGCAGAGGTGATGAAACAATTTGATGCAGGGTTCTTAGCTGTGACTTCTTATCCTCAATGGGTTGCAAATGTGGTACCGGTACCAAAGAAAGATGGTAAAGTATGTATGTGTGTAGACTACATGGATTTGAACAAGGCCAGCCCCAAAGATGACTTTCCACTTCCTCATATTGATGTTCTGGTAGACAACACTGCTCAGCATAAGGTATTCTCTTTCATGGATGGTTTCTCTAGTTACAATCAAATCAAGATGGCACCTGAAGATATGGAGAAGACAACATTTGTTACACAGTGGGGCACCTTTTGTTATAAAGTGATGCCATTTGGTTTGAAGAATCTTGGGGCAACATATCAGCGTGCTATGGTGGCTTTGTTTCATGATATGATTCATCATGAGATAGAGGTGTATGTGGATGATATGATAGCTAGGTCCCAGAATGAAGAGCAACATCTTGATCATCTGCATAAGTTGTTTGAAAGGTTGAAGAAATACAAATTGAGATTGAACCCTAACAAATGTACTTTTGGAGTTAGATCTGGTAAACTCCTGGGTTTCATCGTCAGTGGAAAAGGTATTGAAGTAGACCCTGCTAAAGTGAAAGCTATACAAGAGATGCCAGCTCCCCGTACTGAGAAGGAAGTTAGAGGTTTCTTGGGACGATTGAATTACATTGCAAGATTTATTTTCCAATTAACTGCTACCTGTGAGCCAATTTTCAAGTTACTGAAGAAAGATCAGGTGATGGAATGGAATGATGAATGTCAGACTGCCTTTGATGAAATTAAGAGATATCTTCTAGAACCTCCAATATTGATGCCACCAGTTGATGGAAGACCCTTGATTATGTACTTAACAGTATTAGACAACTCAATGGGGTGTGTGTTGGGGCAACATGACGAGTCTGGTCGAAAAGAGCAGGCAATATACTACCTTAGCAAAAAGTTTACCGACTGTGAAACAAGATACTCATTGCTCGAGAAAACTTGCTGCGCTTTGGCATGGGCTGCTCGCCGACTAAGATAGCATATGTTGACTCATACTACCTTATTGATTTCGAAGATGGATCCAATCAAGTACATATTCGAGAAACCTGCTCTCTCCGGACGAATAGCAAGATGGAAAATGATCTTAACAGAATATGATATACAGTACACTACTCAGAAGGCCATTAAAGGAAGTGTTGTAGCTGATCATTTGGCTCATCAAGCAGTGGATGATTATCAGTCAATGAGTTTTGAGTTCCCCGATGAAGACATTATGATTATTACCAAAGAACCTGAACAATATGACGGACCTGAACAAGGATCCCGATGGACTATGGTTTTTGATGGAGCTTCTAATGCACTTGGTAATGGGTTTGGTGTTGTGATCATTTCCCCTGAAGGTTGTCATACCCCGATTACTGCAAGACTTTGTTTCTATTGTACGAATAACATGGCTGAGTATGAGGCATGTATCCTGGGTATCAAAGTTGCCATTGATATGAAGATTCAGTTCCTTGACGTATATGGAGATTCAGCCCTGGTAGTGAGTCAAATCAAAGGAGATTGGGATACCAAGCATGATAATCTCATTCCTTATAGAGAGCATGTGTTATCTTTGATCCCATAGTTTGAAGAGATTACCTTTGGACATATTCCACGAAGAGAAAATCAGTTGGCAGATGCACTAGCCATCATGGCATCCATGTTTGAGATTAGCTGGGATGATGAAGCTCCCAAGATTACTATTGATAGATTTGAGAAGCCTACATATTGCAATGAGATTGACACTGAAGAAGCAGAAGAGAAGCCTTGGTTCTATGAAGTGAAAAGATATCTTGAAGCTCAGGAATTCTTTGAAGGGGCATCTGTCAAGGATAAGAAGTTTCTGAGGAGGTTTTCTGCTAAGTTCTTCTTGAGTAATGGAATTTTGTACAAACGCAATCATGATTCAACTTTGCTTCATTGTGTGGATAAGAAGGAAGCAACAGAGATTATGGAAGATATGCATGATGGGATATTTGGCACTCATTATAGTGGTCATACCATGGCAAAGAAGATATTGAGAGCAGGTTATTATTGGTCTACCATGGAAGATGACTGCTATCAACATTCCAGAACATGTCACAAATGTCAAATCTATGCTGACAAAGTACATATACCTCCATCACCATTGAATGTGTTGACTGCTCCTTGGCCTTTTGCCATGTGGGGCATTGATATGATTGGTGAGATCAAGCCTACTGCTTCTAATGGGCATCGTTTCATCCTGGTGGTTATTGATTACTTTACAAAGTGGGTGGAGGCAGCTTCATTTGCATCTGTTACCAAGAATGTTGTGGCTCGATTCATTAAGAATAATCTTATATGTAGGTATGGCACCCCTGAAAGGATTATTACTGACAATGGCTCTAATCTGAACAACACTATGATTACTGATCTCTGCACGCGGTTCAAGATTAAGCATCACAACTCTTCTCCGTATCGTCCAAAGATGAATGGGGCAGTAGAAGCTGCTAATAAGAAAATTAAGAAGATCATACAGAAGATGATTGTTACCTACAAGGATTGGCATGAGATGTTACCATTTGCTCTTCATGGTTATCGTACTACAATACGCACTTCAACAGGGGCAACCCCATTCTCCTTAGTCTATGGTATGGAAGCAGTTTTGCCCATTAAAGTTCAAATCCCCTCCTTAAGAATCATGAAGGATGCAGGCTTGGATGAAGATGAGTGGATTCAGACTCGACTTGACCAGATAAATTTGATTGATGAGAAGAGGTTAGCAGCTGTTTGTCATGGCCAGATGTACCAGAAACGGATGATCAAAGCTTTTAATAAGAAGGTTAAACCAAAGGTATATCAGGCTGGTGACTTGGTAATCAAGCGTATCATACTACCACAGGGTGATCCTAGGGGCAAGTGGACTCCTACATATGAAGGACTATTCGTAGTCAAAACAGTATTCTCAGGAGGTGCCATGATACTTACTACTATGGATGGTGAAGACTTCCCACAGCCTGTAAACGCAGACATAGTTAAAAAATACTACGCATAAAAAGAGACCCGCTAGGTTGACTGGCCTAGGCAAAAATAAGGGCATCCCGGCGAACCAAAAGGGTTCGGGCAAAAATTAGGCATATATATAAAAAATGTACACCCGACAAGTCGAAAACCTGAAAAAGGCGTCTTGGGCAAAAAAGGGTATCCCGGTGGATTGAAAACCTGAAAAGGCAATCCAGGCAAAAGTTAGGGATTAAAGCGTATGACTATGTCTCATTTGGATCACCCATGTAAACTCCAGCCAGTTGTGCTACTTAACCAAGTTCGAACAGATAAAGATCAATTCAATCGTTTCCGTCTCAACAACAAAAGATGAGATACTTGAAGATAATGGCAATAGTAGAATTGAAACTCAATAGGATTATTTCCCACATAGCTGATTTTCTTTGTTTTGTAAAACATTTTACGACGAATTCCTCTTACTAGGATTTCTGTCTCCTTGTACAAACTTGCCTATGTATAGGTCACTTTGTGATATAAATAAAATTTCATCTTTGAATCCAGATTTACTTTTACCCTATTTACATAAACGGAACGTCCATTGGTTGTGTTTGAATGTATGTATGCTTTTGAATATGATTGATGTTTACCAGAAATGCATAAAATGCTTGAATATGATTGATGTTTACCAGAAATGCATGAAAATGCAGTAATAGTATTTACTAAGGACGAACGAGGGAAGGAATTCAAAGAAGCTTCGCCGGTTCATCCCCACAAGATAACTACAAATCCCCAGTATAGCAAATCTTCAAGTTACATCTCCCCTTGAATTTATGTCCATCTCTTTTATCCTCAGTCGGGATACTCGGGAACTTATTCCTTCAATAGAAGTACGACGAACGAAGACGGGAGGTTATAAATACTATACTATCAAACAAGACGGGAACAAGTTCCTCATATTCTTCAGCAACGAATCGGGATTTATTTTCCCTAGCCAACAGTTATTATACGAAGATATCCAGACGCTTCAGGCTGCATGATTCATACATACATCATTTACATCATATCATAACATACATATCCATAATGCATAATGCATTTACTTAGGTGCATCATACTATACATGCCTACATATTGCATAAACTAATATTCCCCTTGCAGGATAGTTATATGCAGATAAAACGATATCAACAATTCACAACAGGTCAGAAATGATCCATACATTACTCAAGATGTCCTCGGAGAGTAGGCAAACGGTCTGTAAAAAAAGATCCATTCCCTAATCCAGGATACTTCCAGAAGATTTCATCTATCTGGTCTTGAACAGCAGGAAAACGGTCTGTACAAGGATCCATTCCCTGGTTCAAGATATTTTCAGAAGATTTAATCTATTGGCCCTTGAATAGCAGGCAAACAGTCTATACAAAAATCCATTCCCTGGTTCAAGATATTTTTCAGAAGAACTAATCCTGACGTTCTTTTGGCCCTTGAATAGCAGGCAAACGGTCTATACAAAGATCTATTCCCTGGTTCAAGATATTTTTCAGAAGAAATAATCCTGACATTCTTCTGGCCCTTGAATAGCAGGCAAACGGTCTATACAAAGATCCATTCCCTGGTTCAAGATATTTTTAAGAAGAACTAATCCTGACGTTCTTTTGGCCCTTGAATAGCAGGCAAACGGTCTATACAAAGATCCATTCCCTGGTTCAAGATATTTTTCAGAAGAACTAATCCTGACGTTCTTTTGACCTTGGAGAGTAGGCAAACGGTCTATACGAAGATCCATTCCCTAATCCAAGATATTTCCAGAAGAGATAATCATCACGAAGATTTATTTCTGCTGGTCCATTCAACAATTCAAACTATGTTGCATAAACGATGCAGAGACAGCCTATATGAAGACCTAGTACTGATATCCAGTATCAACACAAAGCTATCATCACATCCAGTTCTTTAGAGGGCATCTCTAAGCCCATCTCCAGTTCTTCCAAGTGGAATCTTTAAGCCCACTCAAGCATATACAACTAATCATCAGTGTTACTTTACGCACCAGCAAGTGTAAATTTTTGGGCTTTTGTGTTCAATCCCCTTCAACCTTCCAGGTCACGACTGACACATATACCAATCTAACCCCTCAGGTTTCAGAAAATTGAACAGGGGCAGCTGTTGCACCCCAAAATTTTCCCTCCACAAGACAAGACATTGTGTCTCAATAGGTTCACAAGGTTCACAAGGTTCACAAGACATCTCGTGAGGTTCACAAGGTTCACAAGGTTCACAATTAGTCAGAAGATTTGACAATTCCCTCAGACAATGCATCCTCCTAAGCAATGCATCCTAAACTAGGGTTTTGACTTTCATCAGGCTAAATGAACTTCCAAGACTTCAAGTGAGCTCCATAGCATCCTATATGTGTTCAAGAATCCCCATGTCAAGTTTCAAGACTTTCCCAAAGGATTTGCTCAGTCAGATGATCAGATAGGTTAAAATTAGTCAAGGCAGTTAAAAAGTCAAACTGAGGTCAACTGTGGTCAAACCAAAGTCAAACTTCATGATTTTTTGCCAACATCAATTATATGAAGTAAAATTCATCATTTTATCAAGGTTTGATCATGATTCATCAAGGAGATTTCAGATCATCAAGAATCAGGAGTTTCTAAATTAGGGTTTTCACAGGAAAAGTCAACTGAACTTTGACCAGCCATAACTTTCACATGCTTCATCAAAAATTTCCATCTAAAGCTCATTTTGAAGGAAATTGAATTCTCTACAACTTTTTGTCTGACAAGCCAAGCCCAAAAATGCTTCATTTGGAAGGTATGAGCTAAGACATTATAGGTCCTTTTAAAAGTCAACAAAAAGTCAACATTTTCCAAAGAGCATAACTTGAGAATGGTAAAAGATATGGACATGAGACCAAAGAGGTTGGTTAGAGGACTCTTTAAGCTTTCCAAAATGTCCAAGAACACTTTCATAGCATTAAAATTGAAGGATTTGTGCCTTTGCAAAGTTGGGAAATTTTTGAGAGGTTTATGAAGCAAATGGGGTCTTAAAACCATAATTCATCAAATGGGCTTGCTTTTTTGTGATCCAATTACTTCCATGACATCATGCACGAAATTAAATTAATTTATTCATAATTTTATTCATTTTATTTTTATTTATTATGATTTTTTATGTTAAAAATCATTTTAAATTCAAATAAAATATAAAATAATGGATATTTAAATTGATTTGGTTTCTAGAAAGTCTTAAAGTATATTTAGACTTGATTGATACAAGAATAATGAGAATCATACCAAAATAGCAAGGCTAGATCAAGATATTTCAAAATTTAAGAACCAATCTTTTTCAATCTCCCAAAGATCAAATATCCACAAAATTGTTGAACTCAATGCCAAGCCACAACCACGAATTCCCAGCCTCCTATACCTTATTCAAACTTCACAAAAGTCATTCAAAACTCAAATTCGGTTTTCTCATTACAAAGCATTTAAAGGTATTTTAAGGACATAGGAAGGATCTTTGGACATCACTAAACCTATCCCAGCTCTCAAAAACACCTGAAACTTGCTCATATGTCATAACCGAATGCATTTTCATATTCATATAACTTGTTTTCGATTTCATATATTTAAGCATTATAAATTGAAACTAACTATTGATTTGTGTTTGTTATGAAGTTTCGAAGCTTTCTGGATGGTTTGATTTGATTTTTATGGACTATAGCAAAATCCACCATTGTTAGGGTTTTCGGCCTCCATTAGGGTTTTGCGATTGGGCTAAAATAAATTAATTCTGAGAACATTGGAAGATTGTATGAGCTATGAGGATCATGTTTCACTAATCAATTTGGAAAAATTTCATTGTTTTGTTGATGTTTGAAATTCGTAGGTTCTGTACATGATGAACTTCGAAGGAAAATTCGCAGGTAAAAACGTATGAAAATTCGCAGGTATGAGGAAGAAGATGAAGACCATTGGCGCCATCTGCAGAAAATTCAAATTATTGATTTAATATTTTTTGAATTAGTTCATGTTATGTTACAACTAGAACACTTGGCTCAGTTGGTGTGCGCGTTTGGCTGGCAAAGGAATGGTCCTGGGATCAAAACCTCCCCAGGCCATTTTGGTTTTGTTTTTATTTTTCAATATTTTCGCAGGTTTAAAATATAATAATCATTGCCTGATTCATATTCACAGTGCGCACGCAGCCCAGTGGTGGCCTCATGCGTCCAGAGGGTGGCAAAGCCTAGGGCGTGGGTTCAATCCCTGCCCCAGGTAAGTTTTGAATTCTATTTTTTTTAATTATTCTGTTTTACTATTTATATTTTATAATTAATTTTAATCATATGTTTAAATCATTATATGTGTGTATATATATATATATATATATATATATATATATATATATATATATATATATATATATATATATATATATATATATATATATATATATATATATATATATATATATATATATATATATATATATATATATATAACATCATATTGTTCTAAGAAAACTTCTAATTTATTCTCTAAATAAATTAATCCTAATTTTTATTTTAAAAAAAATATGTATATATTTATTTAATTATTAAATTAATATTGTACATTAAATTAGAAACCCTAATATTTTTTATATATAATTAAAACCCTAATTTCTTTTAAAATTTTAATTTCTTACTTTAATTATTTTTGTTTAAATATTATACATAATAAATATTTCTAATATATATAATTAAATCATTAAGCATGTTTTATTTTGTAAATAAATTAGTATATCTTTTTTATTATTATTTTCATCTTAAAAAATTCTTTCAAATTTGTCTTTTATTAAAATCTAAAAAATACTTAATTAAATTATATGTATGTTTTGTATATTATTACTAACCTTTTCTTCTTATTATTGTTTTATCACTAACCATTTTATTTTAATTGTTTATTATATAATTATTATTTAATTTTCTTTTATTCTAATGTAATTGTATAAGCCATGTAATAGTCGTAGTATTTTATTGTTTATTTGTTTATAAAAATATTGCTATGGTTAGTAAAATAGGGAGTGATAACATGTTTGCTTTTAAATTAATTTAGATCACTAATAATAAGATAAATATATGAACTTATACACGCACACACGTAAGTCGATCTTTGATCATCATCTCACTTCTTAAGGATATCCATCATGTTGCCTAAAACAAAAAGGTCAAGTAAGGTGTCTAAAAAGCAAAGTCCCTTTTCATAAAATATCATCTAGTCCCTTTCAATATTATAAGATCAAGTCCATTCGATATTGCCTTTGTAAATGATCTTGTCCCTTTCGAATAAAAGATGATAAGTCCCTTCGTATTGCTAAGACACCTTACAGTTGCCTAAACACAGATGTCCCTTTACATGTCCCTTACAACATCCAAGGTAATGACTACCTATTCCTTAATAATAGGGATAGTCTTACCATTGAAAGAACATTTAAGAACAGTAAAGATTTAATCATAGGGTAGGTTCCTCTTAAGTTACTTGCTCACTTCTTCAAAAATACTTCATTACACTTCACATTTTAAACAATTTCAAAACAAAGTCTTTATATATATCCATACAAGGATCATTATAAAGTACTTAAGAAAATTTTTAATCACACACTACACTTATCAAAACAGTTTAAAGTGAGCTAAGTAACTAAGAGCCCATGGATAACCATGGATGTAAAGGGTGCTAACACCTTCCCTTTACATAACCTACCCCCCGAACCCAAAAATCTTTTAAGGTCTTTCCTGTTCTTTTATGCCCTTTCCTTTGGATAAAATAAAAGTCGGTGGCGACTCTTGCTATCCGCAACATTTAATTAAAGTCAGTTCTCCCACCGTGTTACAAATGGCAGCGACATATCTCCATATCCGCAGCTGTCTTCGTTAATTTTGAAGAAGAAAAAGGACCTAATCCATGTGAGATTCTAGTCATTCACACAAAAAACATAGCTTTGACAACAGTTGCCGAGATAATACCCAATCTACCAGCTTTCGTATTTGTTTACGTAGTCCACCACCTCCTGAAAATTCATGCAGCTGGCGAAATGAGACTGAGGGCATATGCTGCTGCACAAAGGTTGCAACCCGATCAAATTATATTCACAGATGCTGCGATGAAGAGCGAACACATTAGACGGAATTCTTTAGCAGACTTATTTCCTGACACGCCTTTATGCAATGCACTTACAACAGGAACATGATACTATGGGCAGGTCTTCCTATGTTTACTCTGCCTCTTGAGAAAATGGCCACCAGGCGTTTGAGGGCATTTATGTGTTGGAATTTTGTAGACATCCCTAAAGAAGGAATTTCTGTTAAAGCATTGTGTCAAATGAATGGAGGCGATGTGGTCGCTAAAATTCCAAAGCAAGCTTGTCTTGCAATCAAGACTAGTAGTGCAAGTGACATCTTTGAAAATGCTTGTTCGGTTGGTTATTTGAGGTCTAGTTGTTGCTATCATGTATGAGAGAAGTTTGGATGAGGACTATCCTTGGGCTGTTTGCCTTCAGCTTTTGCCTCAACAAGAATCTTTGCCTTTGGTTTGAACTCTTGATGAAGTGAGCCATCCTTTGCGTAGTACTGAGCTTCAATAGACAGTGTAAGAAGACAAAAGCTCTTGTGCATAAGGACTGGAAAGAGAATGTTCTACCTCTTTTGGACCCAGTTACTTCAAAACTTAACCCGACATTCTTCGGCGTTGAACAATACTTTGCAGTCAAAAGTCTTACTTCTTCTAGATCTTTCGAGATAGATGATTACCATGGCTTTGGCATGGTCCTCCTAGCAGATTTATTCAATCATAGAACGGGTGCTGGAGATGTGCATTTCACCGTTTTGTCTTCTAATGATGAATCTGCCGGTGATGCCGACGACGGAATTGTTGATGAAGAAGAATTAGCTCCAGTGAAAAACGGTTTTTACAACAGTAAAAAGGGATAACTAATCCAGTCATATTGCAACTATTCAAATCATCTCCAACTAAGTAGGTTAAGTTGAAATGGCACAGTGACAAAGGCAAGCAGAAAATGTCAGCAGAGTCAAAATAAAGTTACAGAGAAAAAGGTTTCACAAAATAGGCCAGGAAACTTTTTGATACAGGAAACTAATAGCAGACATAGCAAAAAAGGGAGAGATCCTTCAGATATTTCAAAACACAAACCCTAATGTCCTGTTATAAAAAGGGAGGTTTTCTTTAGAGAAAGGGGCAGAACATCAAGAATCCAAAGAAAACCCTAGCTTGTTTTTTTCCTTTTGAAATTTCGAAGGCAAAAAAAAAGAGGAAAAGAACAAAAACCCTAAATCTTTTTCTCAAAAGGATTCAGAGGATCAACGGAGCCTTATGTTAAAGCTCTGTTAAGACAAAGCTACAACAAGAACAAAGAGGAAATAGAAGGAAGAAGGCAAGCGAACGAACGTAACAACAAGGAGAAGTCAGTACCTTTTATTTCGCGTCTTCGACGTTAGCACTTGGTAACTACTTCCTCTCTTTATGTTCTCCTGCTTCTACTTCTTTGACTTGTTCATTATATGATGTTTATTGTCGGTTACATGACTGCTCGATGTTGATTGTGTGTTGTTAAGCCTTGATTCATGTCGATTGAGGTTGGGGGCTAGGTTTTTATTTCGCGATTTGGGGTTTAGGATTAGGCGGTCTTTGTTTTGTAGAAAAGGATGATGATGATGATACCCTGAATCATTTTCTCAGAGAGATACGGAACTAGAGAAAGGGTGAGAGAGTGAGGTATCATATTGAGAGATTGAATGAGAGAGTTTTGAAAGAAAAGGCCATAAGTTCTTGAGAGGTCTTGAGGTGAGGCTGAGTTTAGCCGTCCAAATGGAGATGCGTCCCCTTCACTTTCATTTTTTAATCGCCACGTTTCATGTTGAGGATTAGTTGGCCATAGAGGTTGGTGACATTTGTCACGGTCTGTCATGTTGTTTTTATGATTTCGTGCGCCCTCCTTGTGCTGAGTACCTTGGTCCGCCTAGCTCTCTATTTGCTTTCTAATCACTTTTCTCTTTCTTTTATTAAGTTTAATTTATTTATTTTCTATTGTTATTATCTTATAATATATTATCTTTAGAATATAAAACATACAAAAATTTTAAATTATTTATTTTCATATAAACTTATTTAATTGATTAAGAAGTCGTAAAATTCCATAGTTAGTTGTTTAATTATCTCTCGATCGTTTTACCTGTATGACGTCTGATTACATTTCTTGTCCACCATTTAATTAATTTAAAACGATGTATGACTTGTACAAACTTGAATGATATTTTCGCTTTTCGACCTTAATTTATTAAGTAAACCGTTAATAAACACAATTACTTCAAGAATGATCGTTCCAAAAAAATTAATTAAATAATGTTTCTTGGTCCAACGCCAAATAAGTACATTCAGTCGTTCACATTTTGCACACACGTAAGTCGATCACTTATGTGACCTCCATCTGCCTGATCTTAATCTTAATTTTAAATACAAAAAAAGAATAGAGCTCCGGAGTCTAGCACTCCGCACGTTCTGGAACGAATCACAACTGGGCTAGCCCCACACGTAATGTTTCGCTCACTCCTTTGTTATTAAAATATGCTAAACCTAAAAACGTCTAAAAGCAATTATTCAACTTATTAATTTAATACGAGAAAAGAACTCTGGAGTCTAGCATTCCGCACGTTCTGGATTGGACCGTTACTGGGCTAGCCCCACGCGACGTGTTCAATCACTATTCGTATATCAAAAATATCTCAATCATTTTATAAATTAAATTACGAAAGAAGGAAACTCCGGAGCCTAGCACTCCGCACGTTTTGAAATGGATCACTCCTGGGCTAGCCCCACGCGACGTGACTCCTTCATTTCTTTCAAACTTAAATACGACTTAAAATTTACCAGCCAATACAAACTATTTTTCCATAATTAATTAGCGAGTAACTGAACTCCGGAGTCTAGCACTCCGCACGTTCTTGAATGCAATCACTCCTGGGCTAGCCCCACGCGTTGTGGTTCATTCGCCCTCTCGTTTTAAAACACTTTAGTAAAGATCAAACATCTTTTTCAAAACGAACATTGTTTAAATCTTTCTATCTCGCAAACGAGCTAGCGCTTCAGCCTCCCATCGCGAGCAGATAAGCCAACGCTTAGCAGATTAGAAAGCATTTTCAAACAATCGTTCAATAAAAAATTACAAACCGTAGTCGCACGAACTACGAAGCTCTGACTTTCCCATTGCACAAGGGAATACGTAGGCACGGGGATTTTAATCCTTTGCGAG
Source organism: Lathyrus aphaca (assembly GCA_963966055.1). Lineage (NCBI taxonomy): Eukaryota > Viridiplantae > Streptophyta > Magnoliopsida > Fabales > Fabaceae > Lathyrus > Lathyrus aphaca. The sequence goes on from OZ014523.1 coordinate 508,285,934, forward strand.
CACAATAATAAAAAATTAACTATCTCTCCGTCACAATATTAAAAAATTAACTATCTCTCCGTCACAATAATAAAAAACTTAACCTTTCTCCGTAATAAATAATAATTTTATTTTCCCGTTAATAAGAAATCTTAGTAACTTTAATCATTAAAAGAAGACAATAATACAAGTTAACATTTTAAGCGCAAACTAGACTAAGAGGTTCCCGTTGAGTACAACGGACGTGAGGGGTGCCTAATACCTTCCTCTTGCGTAACTGACTCTCGAACTTAGATTAGTGGTTTCGTTGACCATTTCTTATCCCATTTAGGTTGTGTCTATATCTCCCTTTTCTTTAGTTAGAATAAATAGAATTAGGTGGCGACTCTGTTGTTTATTTTAGGATCATATTTTTCGAGGTACGACAGCTGGCGACTCTGCTGGGAATTAGATGCGTTAAGCATAAGAGAGTCGAGCCTAGATTAGGATAGTTTGTGCTTGTTTACTGTTTTATCTTGTCTTCCTTATTTACTATTAATATTGTATATGCACGTTTATTGCTTTCCCTTTTCATTATATTGTTCATTATTATATTCTCCTGTTGGACCTCGGGATTACGTCACGGGAATGAATGTGTACTTGAATTTTGAAAAAGAAGAGGGAACACCTAAGTTTAAATTTGGATGTTATTAGTGTTAGTCTCCAAGGACTCGCTCCTTGCACGCCTAGCATGAAAGCTCCCCCAGATAGTTAGACTTTTCGTAGATCTTGTCACAATGCAGCTAGCCTGTCGCGTGACCTGATTCACCAAAGGGCTGTGATTCTGGGACCCCCTAGAACCTGTTTCAATTTTGGTAGTTGTGTAATGTTAGGCTCTGAGGGCTCGCCCCTTTGTTAGCCTAGCATGAGAACTCCACTCAAGGTAGACCTTATCATTATTATCGTCACAATGCAGCTAGCCTGCGGCGGGGCGTTGTAAACACCCCAAATTTGCCCTCACCCATTCACACCATGGCTTGTGATCATTTCATATGCATAAACACAATCATACCATCTCACATCTCATTTTTGATTCACTGGATAGTTTCTAAGGCATCTGCACCTAGGGTTTGTGATCTGAGCAATCTCAAAGCATCTTGAGCCATTCCAAAGGCAACCAATCAACTCAAAGGGGTCCATGTGTGTTCTTATATCATATTTCATCTCCTCAAAGTCAAAGATGCAGAGGAATCACAAGAACTAGGGTTTGAGTGGATGCAGAGCCAGGTTGAACTGCACAGTTGACTGAAAATTAGGGTTTTGGTTTCAGAGGCCATAACCCCAAATTTTTTGGTCATTCTTGTTTCCATTGATCTCTATATGGTATAGGGAGTATACATATCAATTTTCATGAAGAAATTCCATGGGGAAGTCATCTGATCAAGAGTTGACTTTTCAGACAAGTCAGTGCAAAATCAGGGCATCTGAGGCCCCCAATGACCCAACCAATGGGTGATCTTCATCATTTTGAGTGTATGTGATCTTTATTTGATCATGGAAGAAGGTTGAAGTTCATAGAAATCAAGAATTTAGGGTTTTTTGCAAAGGTTGACTTTTTTGGCATAGTTGACTTTTCAAGAATGCATCATTTTAGGTCAATTTTCAAGCCTTGATTCATGATCCAAAAAGGCTTCAAATGGAAAAACTTTGGTCATGAAAGTTGTAGATCTCATCTTTCCCTTTTCAAAAAGTACAAGAACATGATCAAACTCTTCTTGGATCAAAAGTTATGGCCATGCAAAGTTGGCTAAAATCATTAATTTTCAAGGCATGCCTCATTTGGAAACTTTGCAAAATCTTGGACCAATGCATCATGTGACCTCTAATTCATTTCAAACCATTACACAAACATTCTCTAAGTCCTAAAAATCAGAATTGGATTGAATTTGCTCATGGCTTGGTTTGTGTAACAAGGCTTTATCACATGTGAACCAAAATATCCCAACTTGCAAAAACCATCATGATCACTTCACCAACTTGATACATTGGCTGCTGAGCTTTGCTAGACCTCTCCCTCATCCTTGCTGCGCCAGCCCATGCCTTGTACTTGCCTAGACTTTGGGCCATGCCTCACTTACACAAAAGTTGACTTTTTGGCAAAAGCAAACTTACCAATCACAAAAGCACAAGTCACATCAAGAAGCCAATCAGCATTGTTTATACAAACAATTTGCAAGCAAAACATGATAACACAAGGCTGAAGCTTCCTCATTCACAACATTCACAAAAACCTCCCATCTTGCAACTTGCTTCGAATTCTTCTCCACAGCCACTAAACATTCAAGCTAACTTCACCAATCATCTCACCTGGCTCCATAGACCTCAAACCACCCAAAGCACAAGCCTGAAACAGCCAAGAGATCCCACTGCCATTTCTCACTCCATTTCTGCAGTTGCTTTCGAATCTCCTTCCCTAGCTCACAAACAGCCAAACAAACCTTGCAAAGCTTCTCCATACATCATTCAGACCTCAAACCATCATTCACCATGACCTGAAAGAGCCAGAATCACCATAGCCATTGTTGGCTGAGCTTGAAGCAGGAGCATTCGAATCTCATCATCCAGCCAACTCAAACTCATTTTGAGCACTCAAATATCATCAAGGGGTTCTAAGGAGTAGATTGCACATAAAGAGAAGGCCAGAAAGTCCTCAAGTGGAAAGCTTCAAATCTCAGGTAGCTTGAAATTTATTTTTCCAGAAATGATTTTTCTTGTTACAAATTTGTTCTTCATGCCTTGCTGATCATTCTGGTACCATTAGTTTTTGAAATGGTTGTGATTTGAGCATTTAATTTGCTTCTGAAGCTCGCGTGCCCTAGAACTTTCTTTCTTCGATTCAGCTTGTTTACAAAATATAAATTTGTTTTAGGTTAGGGGTTTGATTCGTGAGGATGTGGGGAACATTTCCCAGTTTTTAGATTTCATTTTTGTTACGTTTTTAGGAAGTTTGAAGTTTTCAGGGGAGAAGGTCACCGGAGAAGACGACCGGAGCTCGTCTCCGGTGACCTGAGAGTGATTAATTTTTAATTAGGGTTAGGGCACTGAGTTTGAACGTGAGCCATTGGATTCCATTTCCCGCGCGTGAATAGAAGGCCAGGATCTTTTCATTAAGTTTTAATTATGAATTAATATTTAATTAATCAGGATTAGGTTGGTTTGAATCTGGGCCGTCCAGATGCGCGCCCAGTCAACCCCTTTTAACCCAGCAGCTCATCTCAGCCTCTCATTTGGATTACCTTTCATTTTTATTTAATTTTAATTCATTTCTTTCTCATTTGTTTTGCATATTTAATTTAAAATAGCAAAAATGTCTTAAAAATTATGAAACTTTTTCTTTAAAGTTTTAATAATTTTTAAGGCCCAAAAATATTTTTATTTTATTTTTCATCATTAAAAAAGTATTTTTAAATATTTAAAAGATTATTTTTAATTGATTAATGGGAATTAATTAATTAAAAATACTTTTAGGTATTTAAAAATTACAAAAAAATTCATGAAATGTTCTAAGACATTTAGAAACATTGTCCAACCTTCAAACAAAATTTCTTTTTTGATCTTGATGCATTTTAAGAATTTTTCATTGATTTAAATCATATTTTGTGCATTATTTTGATCATAAGTTAAAAAATTCATTTCTGTCAATTGGTGAAGGTTGAGACATTGATTCTTCTTGCATTGTTTTGTGCTTAGCATGTAGATTCTAGGGTAAAAAGACCATGAATTGTTCTTGCATTTTCAAATTGTTTGGCATTTGTTTTGTTAAGAACCCTAAAAACCCTAATAACTTGTGAAAATCATAACTTGAGTTTGGTTGAGAGTTGAGAGTTCCCCTTTGGACAGTGGCTTGTTATGGGTCTAGGGTTTCTTTGGGTACCATTTTCCATTTTTACTTTAGGGTTTTGCTTCTGTTTTGGTTTGTGTTTGATGTTTGATCCATAAACCCTAATTTGGGCTTTCATTTTGCATCCCTCTTGCATTCTCTTGCATAACATGACTTGTCTTTGCATTTTGTGCATTCTTGTGATTCATTTGACATCTTAAGACATGTACAAAGCATCTTTGATCATTGCATTACATATTTGCCATGTCATTTGTCTTGTATGATTCATAACTTTTCATGCTTGTTCATGCTCCTTAACTTGCATCAGTTGCATTCATGATCTTGTATGAACATCCCCATTGTCTTGCCTCATGTTTGCAGCACCTCATAACATCATAATCATCATCAACATGCTTCTGGTTTTGCTTAGCATCATATCATTTCATCTCATCTTGCATTGCATTGCATTTTCTTTCTAACATTGCAGGTGGTAAGTAAACTTGAGAAGTGGATTTGCCTTCACTTCTCATAACCTTTTCTTTTCATCTCCCTTGCATCCATTGCTGCATTTCTATATGTGTTTGAGTTTGAGCTTGCTCATTCTTGCTTCTCCCTCTTTCTTCAAGTGACTTGACTTCTTGAATGAAGCAAGTCATTTTGCTTCTCTTGATCCTGTTCATCTGCTTCCTGGTGGTTCTTCTGAAGATTGTTCTTGAAAACCTCACAAACCTTAGGATCATCCAGGCATGACAATGAATTAGGGTTTTGATTAGTCCCCCCTATAGTTTTACCTTTGTGTCTCTCTTTGAGTCTCCTCTTCTCACCTCATAATCAGGGACTAAACCCTAAAGGCTTTAAGACTTTGTGCTTAGGGTTATGCCTGCATCCTTCTCTTAGGATGGAGTGTATAACTTTAATCCTAAGTATTAAACCCTTAAGGTGTTTAAATCTCTTAATCAATTCATCTAATAAATATCAAGACATTACACTTGTAACTTGGGCCTTGCATTAGGGTTCTAATTCTTCCTTAAGTGGTTAAGAAGGACTAACCCTAGTGTTAATGGACAAGTCCCCCTCAAGTTGTCTTACAAACCATAAAAAACACTTCATCATCATACCATTAAATAAAATCCACTTAATCAAAGGTTTGTTTTGTCATGGGTTTAATCCCTAATCATGGATTAAGTTGAGGAGTTTTTCTCAACTTAAACATTCTCATCTATTATCCTTCTTTTAGGATGGTGTAATGAGTCTGTTTAATCCTTGATTATGGCTTAACCTCATTACTCAACACTAAACAAAAACCACAAAAACATCTAAATAATCACAAGTAGGTTAATGATCTTAATCCTACACCGAAGGTGATTAAGTGTGAGAATCTGACTTCACACTTAAGGTATTCTCATTACCCCTGATCAGAGGGAAGATGTGATGAGTTTACTAAATCCATTGGTTTAGGCTTAAGCTCATTATCTTATGACAAACTCCAAAAAGCAATAAAAGACTGAAAACTCAAAAACAAACAATAATTGTCTCCTTCGGGATTCTTTTCTCATCACCTTCACTCACAATCGAGAACTCGCTTCTTCCGTCTAATGCAAGACAGTAAGCACCTGAGCCAGACAGGTCATACACTTGAGCATAGACAAGCAAGCAGTTCAAGTCAATTCATCTTTCAGTCTCTTTGGGTCGAACTACGGTGTTCTGACTTCCTCATTGCACGAGAGGATACGTAGGCATAACTTAACGGTTATCGAACAAAAGTCTCTGTATATTCCCCCTCTTTCCAACATCATTCTCTTAGCCTCATGATCATGAGCATACTCTTTCCTTACACTGACACTTCACTTATGCACTTCACACTTCTTTTACACTGACACCTATACATCTTTTTCCAGCTCTTTTATATACAGATTGCACTGACACTACCCCTTTAAAACACAAATCTTTTAAGCGTGGATCCCGTCGAGTACGGCGGACAATCTGGGTGCTAATACCTTCCCAGGTTGTAACCAACCCCCTTTCTCAGTCTCTCTGGTTCGCAACCGTCTTATCCGTATCTTTCTAGGTCTATGCAGCATTACCTTTCCTCCGGGATAAAAAGGCCTAGCTGGCGACTCTTTTCATCTCCAGTGAGTTCACGGCTGTGTGTCCTCACTGTTCTTTTCGCCGACCGTTCGCGCTTGTACCAGGATGCAAATCTTCGGGAGCGACAGCTTGGCGACTCTGCTGGGGACCCTTATACTGCAACCAGGGCTTCTGGTTCTTTTTGTGGGTTCCTCCTAGCGCTTGTTTGATTTGTGTTTACTGGGGTGTTATGTGCTTGTTTGTGCTTGTATTTATTTTTGTTTATTTACAGTTGATTTATTGCTTTCTTTATAGCTTTATATTTTTCATACTGTCATACTGTGCTGGCAGGATCTGGTTTTTCTTTGGTGGGTGGGTGTTCCATTGAGAGTTAAGGTCCTATACCTGGGACCTGAGTGACACCTAGGCTAGAGTGAATCATATTCTTTCCCATTCCATTTCGGTCTGGTGCGGGAATATGAAACACGGTTCAGACATGGGTTTCTTCTTGAGAACTCTGTGTTGCAGATTTCCTGCAATGCTAGGGCTATCTGGGAAGCCTGCTAAGTCTGGATGACCTTTTTGTACGGACCTTCAGAAACTGAGGTGAATTAGAGGAGGGATTGTTATGGTTATTGTAAACACTGTACCTCCGGGTTAGAAGTGTTTACACTTCTCATAACTGATCCAAGTCTGAGGATCCTTGTTCTAGATCATCACCTGTGAGGGGGTTGGGCTGTTTACAGGTTTGCAGGTACCTTGACCTCAGAACACCCTGTTACTTTGACTTTGTTAAGAATGCTCCATGTTGGACAGTTCTTGTGATTCTAAACCCTGGACATGTGGCTCTTTATTTGAGTCCCCCCACCCTGGTTACTGGATTTATAGACCTCTATCTGGAATTCTTGAACACACATGGATCTATACCAAGGCAGTTAATCAGATCCAGCTCAGTCACAAACCCTTGCATTTCATCTTACATACATACTCATTGCATCATATTAACATGTGCTTATTTGTGTTTCAGGGTATCCATTTTCATCTGGTTTTGGTTTTGACCCTATCTGTTATATTGACTTATCTCCACCAGCACTTGCTTCAGTTTGCCAGCCATATACTTCAGTTGCCTGTACTAGCCAGCCAGTGGCCCACTTCTCAGCATCTTCATCAGCACTTATCCTACTCAGTCTTTAGCATCATGGCTCCAAAGAAAAGCAACATCACCTATCATTTCTTCCAACCAGACTTATCAGACATCAGGAGGATCCAAACCCTGATCACTCCAGATCACATACCCTTGTTCAGGGAGAGCTATGGAGATATACTGGACATGGTTATGGATTTGGACCCTTCACAAAGGAGCCTCATCCACACTTGCATTCAGTTCTATGATCCCCCATTGAGATGTTTCACCTTTCAAGACTTTCAGTTGGGTCCTCTTCTGGAAGAATACTCATCATTGATTGGTCTGCCTATTAAGAGGGAAATTCCTTTCAATCCTGAAGTGGTCTTTCCCAGCAATGGAGAGGTAGCAAGGGCTTTGCATCTGGAACCTGTTTTGGTTGAGCAACACATGACCTCTAAAGCTGGGATCCCTGGATTTCATCTGGATTTCCTAATTTCTCAAGCTAGTCTGAAAGCCTCCCTGGGGGAGTGGAAAGCTGTTTGTGCTCTATTGGCCTTAAGTGTATATGGAATTGTGTTGTTTGCAGATGAGCCACGATTCATCAGCAAGAATGCAATCCACTTATTCATCCTGAAGAACCCAGTGCCAACTTTACTGGGTGATCTCTATTACTCAGTACATCAGAGAAATGAAAAGCAGAGGGGAAGGCTAGTGAGGATTTGTGCTCCATTATTCCATGCTTGGCTCCTCAGGCATCTACCCAGGACAGATGCATTTCTCAATCCTCATCAGCAAAGCAACTGGGCTAAGAGACTCACTGTCCTAACTTCAGCAGATATCAGATGGTGTACCCAGAGCACCAAGGGCAGAGATATGATCACAAGCTGTGGGCACTTTCCCAATGTGCCTTTGATAGGAGTTAAGGGAAGTATTAACTACAACCCTCTGCTGTTCAGGAGACAATTGGGCTATGCACTGGTCCACACTCCTAGGGAACAAGACCTGGTTGAGACCCTCTACTGTGAGACCAAGTTTAGTTTGGCTGTTGTTAGGCAGGCTGCCTGGGCCTGGGATCATGTTCAAACTAAGGGAATTACCATTCTGGGTAAGTGCAATAATGTGGCATCAGTCCAATATTATGAGTGGTCCCATGCTAGGGCCCAATTCTCTGGAATGCCCTTCACCATAGAAGACATGCCTGAGTCATCTTCAGCACCACCCCCTGCCACTATCAGTTTGGAAGAGTTTGAGAGCTTGAAGGAAAGAAATGAGAAGTTAACTCAAGCCTTGCAGAAGACCCTCAGGGAGAGGAGTGAAGGTGTGAGGGAGATTGAAAGATTGGAGAAATTGAGAGTAGAACACTTGACCAAGATTGAAAAGTCTGGAGATTATATCAACAAGTCCAAAGCTGGTGAACAGATTCTGAAGAATGCTTGTAAAGAAGCCCAGTTCCAAAGAGCAAGAACAGACTTGTATTTGAAAGAGAGTCAGGCCAGGTGGGTCCGGATCACTGAGGCCCGAACTCTAGAAGACAAGAGAGTTCAGGACAAGATGGAGCAGATGGAAAAAGCCCTGGCAGCAGCCCAAGAGGAGATATCAGAGCTGAAAATCAAAGCAGGATTGAAGAGGTCTAAGGACCAAAGTCAGAGCAAGAAATTGGCTGCAGCAGTTGCAACAAGGAACCTCCTCATCAGAAGTCTCACGGAGCATCCGGCTGATCCTGTGACCGAAGCACTTCTCAAGGAAGTTCGTGAGGATGAGTTTGGCCTTGGAGTTTGATCATTTGCTTGTTGTTGTTCCTTTTCATGTACTTTTGCTTTTTTGTGATGTATTTTGACCCCTTTGAGGGCTTGTGTTGTAAAAAAGAACAAGTTGTATTATTTCATCTTATGTAATATATTTGTTCACATCAAAAGCACCTTCAACAGCATCATCTTCGAGGGTCTGGAAGGGTCAAAACTGAAGGCCAAACCGGATACCTTGAGAGCAAATAAGCATAACTGCATTGCATGCTAACCCTTTTGTTTGTTTTGTAGGTTTTTTGTTTTGTTGTTGCTAACCTCTGTTGTGATATTCAGGAATTATTGCTCGCCGCCGAGTATTTCCTCTCAACAGGCCTCACAGGTACCCAACTAGAAACAACCTTCCGGGAATTCAGATGGATCAGATGCAACAAGACCTTACGGAGGTCAGAAACCAGATGGCAAATGAAAGGTTAGAGATGAGAACGCAGATGACGCAGTTCATGGAAGTTATGAACAACATGGCTCAGAGCCAGGAGAGACTGAGGGCCATGGTGGAGAGGCAAAATCAAGAGGAGCCTCATGTAGGAACTGCAGGCACCAGTAATAATGAAAGGGTGCAACCACATGTTACCCCCCCTGTGTTTGGTCCTCATCTACATCCTGAGGTTAACATTCCTGCAAATGTTCAAGGAACAGCCACCGCAGCCAGAGTACTTCAAGAAGATCCTCAGGAGGACCAGTATACAGTAATGGGTGCTGGAGAGGAAACATATGATAGACGATTGGAAGAGATAGCTGAGAAGTTGAGATCACTGGAGTCTCAAAATTCTTTGGGCTTCGACGTCACAGACATGGGGCTGGTAGAAGGGGTCAGGATTCCCCACAAGTTCAAGCCTCCATGCTTCGAAAAGTATAATGGGACTTCATGCCCCCGGACTCATTTGCAATCATTTCTGGGAAGGCTGAAGGCCTATACAATGGATGAGAAATTGTGGATGTTCTATTTTGAAGATAGCTTGACTGGAGCATCGAGGGAATGGTATTCCCATCTGACAAGAGCAACTATAAGATGCTGGAAGGACCTGGCAGAGGCCTTCATCAGACAGTATCAGTATAATCTAGATATGGCACCCAACAGGACCCTCCTAATGGGAATGTCACAGTCTTCGAGGGAGAGCTTCAGAGAATATGCTCAAAGGTGGAGGCAACTGGCTGCTGCTGTTCAACCACCAATGTCTGAGAGAGAAATGGCAGACATGTTTATGAACACTCTTCAGGGAACCTATATAGACAGGTTAGCTGCTTTCTCTTCCACTAGCTTTGCGGATGTTGTTATAGCTGGGGAGAGAATTGAAAGCCTGTTAAAGATGGGAAAGATCTCAGACAACGGTGCAAGCTCGTCCAGTGGTACAAGAAAGCCTTTTGCAGGCCCTAGAAGAACTGGCGAGACCAATGCCATTCACACCAACAGGGGTAGGCCCCAATATGTTCAAAGGTCAATAGCAGCAGTCACTATCCCTGCTCCAGCTCATCCTCAGCCAGTCTATCAACCTCCTCAACAAAACTTCCAACAACAACCTCAGTATCAGCAGAATCAGTATCCCCCAAGGAACTTCAACAACAACTCCAACAACAACAATCAACAGAGGCCATTCCAACAGAGGCCATCTCAAGCTAACAGAGTGATCGACCCGATCCCAATGCCGTATGCTGCCTTGCTGCCACAACTTCTGAAACTCAACCTAGTTGAGCTAAGAACGTTGGCACCTCCGGATCCCAACAGTCTACCAAGAAACTATGACTCCAATGCTAGGTGTGCTTTCCACTCGAACGCACCTGGTCACAGTACAGAAAGATGCAGGGCTCTGCATATGAAGGTACAAGACTTGGTAGACTCCAAGGCTCTGAATTTTGCACCTCCGCCCAATGTCAATAAAAACCCAATGCCAAATCATGGTGGTCCCCGAATTAACGCTATTGAAGAAGACCAACCGTCTTATTTAATAACCGGTGTGGATCAGATCAGGACACCATTGGTGGAAATCAAAGCTCAGCTCCGTGAAAACAATATATTTCCGGGGTGTGAACTAGGATGTCCATACTGCAATATTTCTTGGAATGGGTGTGAGGACTTGAGGAATGGCATTGACAGTCTTATTCAGAGTGGCCTACTACAGATCACTACATCATTCCCGACAAATCCGGCAACTTCATCAGCAACGGTTTCAGACCCTCCTACAAATGCAGCAACTATTGTACCCGACAATTCATCAGCACCATCAACAAGTACTCCACCTGTCCTTCCAAATGATCAGTTTACAACAGTTTCTCCTGCTACAACTTCAGCTTCATTCCATTTCGACTCTCCGTCAACAACAACAACAGTCCTTCCAACGGTACCTCCTACAACACCAGCAATCAATCATGAAGATGTCTCTACTGTTACCATATTCTACGATCCTGAAAATAATTCCGCTTACCATTCAGAAGGTGCTGCTCCCGCCAGAGCACCAGTTACAATCTTTTATGATCCACAAACAATAACGGTCCCTTCAGCAGCAGCAATCAGTCCAGTCACTGTCACGGTGCCTGGACCAGTACCATATGAAAGCAATAGGGCCATCCCTTGGCACTATGGCTCTGATATATACTGCGAAGGAAAAAGAATCACTCTTGAAACATCAACACCTGCACCACAAGTAGATAATGTGGGAGGAGGCGGAGGCTTCACTCGAAGCGGACGTCTCTTTGCTCCACCAATGCAAAGACCTACTGCCGAAGCAGAAGCTGCTGCCAAGGCAAAAGGAAAGAGCCCGGTGCAGGAAGACCAAGCTGCCAAAGAAACCCTGAAGACTCCATTCGATCAGGAAGTTGATGAGTTTATGCGAATCATCAAAAAGAGTGACTACAAAATTGTGGATCAACTTCACCAGACGCCATCCAAAATCTCCATCCTCTCACTGCTTATGTGCTCCGAAGCCCATCGGAATGCACTACTTAAAGTCCTGCACGCAGCTTACGTGCCTGAGGAGATTACTGTCAACCAATTGGAAACCGTGGTTGGTAATGTTACTGCTAGCAATGGGCTAGGGTTTACCAATTCTGACTTGACAGCGGATGGCCGCAACCACAACAAAGCCTTGCACATAACCATGGAATGCAAAGGAGCTGTCCTTTCTCATGTGCTGGTGGACACAGGTTCTTCCCTGAATGTCTTACCGAAGAAGGCTCTGGTGAAACTTGAATATGATGGATTGGCATTGAGACCCAGCAACCTGGTAGTACGAGCCTTTGATGGTTCGAAGAGATCGGTTCTGGGAGAGATTGAGTTGCCTGTGACAATTGGCCCACAGACCTTTAAAACTATCTTTTATGTGATGGACATTCAGCCCGCCTACAGCTGTTTGTTGGGTAGACCCTGGATTCACGCCGCCGGCGCAATAACGTCTACCCTTCACCAAAAGTTAAAATTTGAGTGGGAAGGTCAAGTTGTCACAATCCGTGGAGAGGAGGACATTTTTGTTAGCCATCTGGCTACTTATAAATACATTGAGATGGATGGAGAGATCCATGAGACAATGAGCCAAGGTTTTGAGGCCTTGAACGTCAATGAAGCATCTGCTGTATCTGGTACTCCGATGTCATCTTACCAACAAGCCCGGAAGGTTGTTGAAGAAGGAACTGCCCTAGGCTGGGGCAAGGTTTTAGCTGTGGAGGAGAAGAAGGACAAGTTTGGGTTGGGTTACAGACCAACTCAACATCAAGCAAAGGCTGCTGCAGAGCCTGGTTTTGTCAGTGGGGGGATGCTTACCCCCGATGCTATCAACTGTTTGGAAGACAAGCTGGAAGAGGAGCGCAATCTGGAGAATTGGATTCGTCCGAAGATCCCGGGGAGTAGTGTCTCGAACTGGTCTTCCCAGGAAATTATAAGAGTTACTCATGCAGAGTAATTATTATTTCCTGTATTTTTTTATATAGCATGCATCCAAGTCTTGCATCTTGCCCAAGATGACAAGACTCATTTTGTAACCAGGGCCATCTGTACTTTTGTGCAAACAAGATTAAATTAATGAAATATCAGACGTCTTTTTGCAAACGAGTCCTTTTCTTTTATGCTCACTGTTTTTCCATTTTTCTTTTTGTACAAAAATAAATGGCGGTGTTTTCAAAATGATAACTTCATTTCACTTTTTCTAAAGCAAGATTAAAATCAATCACTAAAATGAACGAACTTAACCCTTGCAGAGAGTGTCTTCCTGACAGCACCGACAACAGCACAGCTATGACATCGTATGACTTTGACAATCCAATCAATCAAGCTGATGAAGGGGTTGATGAAGAATATGAGCTTCCTGAAGAGCTAGCCAGGTTGTTGAGACAGGAGGAAAAGGTTATTACTCCTCATCAGGAGGAGATTGAAATGATTAATCTTGGTACAGACGAAGACGTGAAAGAAGTCAAAATCGGGGCCTGTCTGCAAAACTCAGTGAAGAGACAACTGATAGATCTGCTTCAAGAGTATGTTGATGTGTTTGCTTGGTCGTATCAAGATATGCCAGGTTTGGATACCGACATTGTTGTGCACAAGCTTCCTCTGAGGGAAGAATGCCCGCCAGTTAAACAGAAGTTGCGCCGAACTCGCCCAGACATGGCTATGAAAATCAAAGAAGAGGTACAAAAGCAATGGGACGCCGGGTTCCTTGCTGTAACTAGCTACCCGCCGTGGGTTGCTAACATAGTACCTGTGCCTAAGAAGGACGGCAAAGTAAGAATGTGTGTTGATTACCGGGATCTGAACAGAGCCAGCCCGAAAGATGACTTCCCATTACCTCACATTGATGTACTGGTGGATAACACGGCTCAGTTCTCGGTATTCTCCTTCATGGATGGATTTTCAGGATATAATCAGATCAAGATGTCACCTGAAGACATGGAGAAGACAACATTCATCACACCTTGGGGCACGTTCTGTTACAAAGTGATGCCATTCGGACTGAAGAATGCTGGTGCCACATATCAACGGGCTATGGTGACATTATTCCATGATATGATCCACAAAGAAATAGAATGTTATGTGGATGATATGATCGCCAAGTCCCTTACAGAGGAAGATCATCTGGTGAATCTGCTCAAATTATTCAAGCGTCTGAGGAAATATCAACTAAAGTTGAACCCCAACAAATGCACATTTGGGGTGCGATCCGGTAAGCTGCTGGGCTTTATTGTAAGCGGGAAAGGGATTGAAGTTGACCCAGATAAAGTCAAAGCCATTCAAGAAATGCCTGCACCGAAAACTGAGAAAGAAGTTCGAGGGTTCTTAGGTCGATTGAACTACATTTCAAGGTTCATATCTCACCTCACGGCAACCTGTGAACCCTTGTTCAAGCTGCTAAGAAAAGAACAAACGGTCAGGTGGAACAAAGATTGCCAGAAGGCTTTTGACAAGATCAAAGAATACTTACAAGAACCTCCAATCCTTATGCCTCCAGTTGAAGGAAGACCTCTGATTATGTACTTGACAGTATTAGAAGAGTCAATGGGGTGTGTGCTGGGCCAGCATGACGAGTCTGGTCGAAAAGAGTATGCAATATACTACCTAAGCAAAAAGTTTACCGACTGTGAACAACGTTATTCACTGCTCGAGAAAACTTGTTGTGCTTTAGCGTGGGCTGCTCGCCGACTAAGGCAGTATATGTTGACCCACACTACCTTATTAATCTCAAAGATGGATCCGGTTAAGTACATTTTCGAGAAGCCAGCTCTTACCGGACGGGTTGCAAGATGGCAGATGATTCTCACAGAATACGACATACAGTACACATCTCAGAAAGCCATCAAGGGCAGTGTACTATCTGAATATCTTGCTGAGCAACCCATTGATGACTACCAGCCAATGAGGTTTGACTTCCCTGATGAAGACATCATGTTCATTAAAGCGAAAGATCACGAAGAGCCTATTCACACTGAAGGGCCCGACCCGGAAGAAGAATGGACTATGATGTTTGATGGGGCTGTTAACATGAACGGTCGTGGTGTTGGCGCAGTACTCATTACACCTAAAGGAGTTCACATGCCTTTCTCGGCAAAACTCACTTTCAACTGCACTAACAACGAAGCTGAATACGAAGCTTGCATTATGGGTCTTGAGGAAGCCATTGACCTCAGGATCAAGACATTGACCGTATTCGGAGATTCAGCTTTGGTAGTCAATCAAACCAACGGGAAATGGTACACCCACCAAGATCATCTGATACCTTACAGGGATTATACAAGGAGGTTATTGACTTTCTTCACAACAGTCAAGCTTGAGTATATCCCTCGGGACGAGAATCAGTTTGCAGATGCCTTGGCTACCATTTCATCCATGATCAAAGTTCAAACGGCCAACTTTGTACCCCAGATTTCAGTGTCTAGACTTGATAGACCGGCATATGTATTTGCAGCGGATGTCGTAAAAGACGATAAGCCTTGGTTCCACGACATTAAGTGCTTCTTGGAGGATCAAACATACCCACCTGGGGCATCTTCCAATGATAAGAAGACTTTGAGAAGGCTTGCTGGTAGTTTCTTCCTGAACACTGATGGGTCTTTATACAAGAGGAACTTTGACATGGTACTCCTCAGATGTGTTGATAAGACGAAAGCAGATTTACTGATGCATGAAGTGCATGAAGGCTCTTTTGGTACCCATGCTGGAGGACATGCAATGGCTAAAAAGTTGTTAAGATCAGGCTATTACTGGATCACAATGGATGCAGACTGTTGTGCTTACGCCAGAAAATGCCATAAATGCCAGATCTATGCAGATAAGGTGCATGTGCCTCCTAATCCTTTGAACATCATGTCTTCACCATGGCCCTTTGCCATGTGGGGCATTGATATGATTGGCAAGATTGAGCCAACTGCTTCAAACGGTCACAGATTCATCTTAGTCGCCATCGACTATTTCACCAAGTGGGTTGAAGCAGCCTCATATGCTAATGTTACAAGGCAAGTGGTAGCCAGATTTCTGAAGAGAGATATCATCTGTCGGTATGGAATGCCCGAGCGAATCATTACTGATAATGGTTCCAATTTAAACAACAAAATGATGGCAGAGCTGTGCCGGGACTTCAAGATCCAACATCACAATTCTTCTCCTTACAGGCCAAGGATGAACGGCGCTGTTGAGGCGGCAAATAAGAATATCAAGAAGATTGTGCAGAAGATGGTAATCACCTACAAAGACTGGCACGAAATGCTACCATTTGCCTTGCATGGGTACCGCACATCAATCAGAACATCCACTGGGGCAACACCGTATCAGCTTGTATATGGTATGGAAGCAGTCCTGCCTGTTGAAGTTGAATTACCCTCCTTACGGGTATTGATGGATGTTAAACTGAGTGAAGCAGAATGGGTTCGGTCCCGATACGAACAATTGAGTCTGGTCGAAGAGAAAAGATTGGCTGCAATCTGCCATGGACAGTTATATCAGAAAAGAATGAAGAAAGCCTTCGATCAGAAAGTCAGGCACCGAGAGTACCAAGTGGGAGATCTTGTGCTGAAAAGAATCCTCCCTCCTCATACAGACCACAGGGGCAAATGGACTCCAAACTATGAAGGACCATTTGTTGTAAAGAAAGTTTTCTCCGGTGGAGCACTGATGCTCAGCACCATGGATGGCGAAGATTTCCCGTCCCCTGTGAATTCAGATGCAGTTAAAAAATACTTCGCATAAAATGACCCGCTGGACATAAAAACAGAATGTAAGTCCAGGCAAAAATAGGGCATCCCGGCGAGTCAAAAACAGAATAAAAGACTCGGGCAAAAGTAAGGGAAATAAACAAAAAAATGTACACCCGCTGAGTTGAAAAGCCGCATTGGACAGCTCAGGCAAAAATGGGTATCCCGATGGATTGAAAACCCGAAAGGGCGATCCATGCAAAACAAGGGAATAAGCGAACAACTGCATTCTGAGTTCGTCTGTATCACCTACAACTTGGTAAGCTTCCAAAGGATCAAGCTTCAATCAGAATCAACTCTCTCCAGAAAGCAAGACGAGAAGAACGTCATTGTCATACGAGTCATAGCAGGAGAGGAAGCTCCTCAAAGCGTCGTCGGCATCGCCAGCACCTTATTTCTCAATTTGTAACAATCTCCTCATTTCAGGAGATGTGTTTCTTTGACTGTATCTTTGCCAATTCAGGGCACATGAATTAATAAAATCAGATTTTCAGTCATGTTTCGCTTTACATTTATGTTTTGCAAAGAGTCGTCTGATATCTCTAAAAATACAATTGCATAAGTACAGATGCCGTTCTCTAAAAAATAAAAACACATGCTTACGGGGGATGTGATTATTCTCGAAAGTACTTAACTCCTATGACGGAATCCAGTAAGGGATACCTCGGGACCTTTTGTACGTTCCATTATCTTTGCAGGATTGCAGGTATCCAGAACACAACCTGGGGCAAACAGGTTACGCCTCAGCAAGTAGGCGAATCATTATCAACTTGGTCTATCTTCCACATGGCACTAGAAGGTGCCCATTTCCCCAGCGGAGCTGCCAAATTAGCATACACTCAATCTCAGCATCCGAAATGCTCTATCCCCAGCTGAGTAGCTCCCCATTGCATTCCCCAGCCGAGTTGCCATTCTTCCTCAACAGGATACAGAAATCAGGGAATCATCTCCCCACAGAGTTCCAGCCTCTATCCAAAAGAGCAACGCACGAAGAAGTCACAACAGAGTACAGAAAGCTTCTGCAAACCCCAGCTGGGTCCCATTTTACCAGGTTATGTCAACCAGTGACATATATCCCCGAGCAGATGCATCATTGGATCTACCAGTGATCTCATACCCAGCTGGGATGTCCATTTCAAGCAGATCATCCAGAGATCTTCGCAGCAACGGGATCCGAATCCCGGATCTGTGCCCCTTTTCATAATCATAGCATTCGCATCATATTCACCCCCAGAGCGTAGCATTCCGTCTAATACGGAGCATTACGGCAAAAATCAAATGCATAGCATAATCATAAGTCATGTTGTGAATTGAACGCTTGTGATTAGTAACCATTCATCAGAATACAGATTACTTTCCCCAAGAGTCCCCATCAGAGTCCCAGCAAAAGCAGTTGCCCCACAATCACAAACACCAGTGTATACACTTTTTGGCACCCGTCCGTGTCATCTTTCCCACAGGTCGCCTGAATACACTCTACAAACAAAATCACCCGTACTACAGATACGTCCTGACACCCGTCCGTGTCATATCCCAGCGGAAAGCCAAAGACATCCTCTTTGCACTCACATATACTTGTATATACACCCTTTTTGACACCCGTCCGTGTCATATCCCCAGCGCAGTCGCTTACACCTTTATCAACTCACACTTGTTAATATTATACTTTTCTCTCTTGACACTCGTCCGTGTCATTCTCCCCAGCAGATAAACACTCATCTATACAATACAATACTCACACTACTCATGGTACACTTATACAGATACTCGTCCGTATCTTGTATGCATCATCACTTATATCCTCAGAAGAGTCCTTTCAGATGCAACACTCGTCCGTGTTCCTTGTTAACCAGTTGATACTCGTCCGTATCATCATCTCTGAACGTGTGTCAGTTTGTTTCTACATGATACTCGTCCGTATCATAGTCTTAAGGATGCTCGTCCGCATCTTTAATCTATACACAATACCCAAAACACTTATACCTTTTGTTTCTTGGATGTAAACGCTCGTCCGTGTTTACTATCTCCCCAGTAGATTGCCAACAAATTTTCTTTTTATCTAACACTCGTCCTGTGTTATGATGCCTTTGAGAGCAGCCGTACCCTGCTGAGTGGTCGTCCTCCACTTCTTGATGGTCGTCCTCCATCATGCTCATCCGATGGCCGTCCCCATCGTTGATTTTAGCAGCCGTCCCCTGCTAGGTGGTCGTCCTCCACCCTCTTGATGATCGTCCTTCATCAACTTTATCCAATGGCCGTCCCCATTGTTGATTTTGGTTATCTGACACTCGTCCTGTGTTATGATAAACCTCGAGAGCAGCCGTACCCTGCTGAGTGGTCGTCCTCCACTTCTTGATGGTCGTCCTCCATCATGCTCGTCCGATGGCCGTCCCCATCGTTGACCTTTGCTATCCGATGGCCGTCCCCATCGTTGATATTTTCGGCAGCCGTACCCTGCCAGGTGGTCGTCCTCCACCTTTGATGGCCGTCCCCATCATATTTTCTTTCCCCACAGAGCAGCCGTCCCCTGCTAGGTGATCGTCCTTCACCTTTGATGGCCGTACCCCATCATCTGTTTATTTCATTCATTCTTTAACCCGATGGCCGTCCCCGTCGTGGTCCCTTTTCTTTTTTTAGCCCGATGGCCGTCCCCATCGTTGGTTACTTTACCTTTATGAACTTGATGGCCGTCCCCGTCATGTTTCATTCGATCCCCAGGAAATTTTACAACTTTATCTTGATGGTCGTCCCCATCATGATATTTTATTTTTCCCAGCTAGTCGGCCGTCCCCGTCTTAGCTTTACCTTGTATTCCCAGCATGTCGGCCGTCCCCGTCATCGCTTTGCTTCACATACCACTTTACCCAGCAGTCTTCCTCTGCTCGACGGTCGTCCTCCGTCGCCCACACTTTACAATATACTTTATTTTGCCTTTACAATCTATATCCCTTTTTCTTCTTCATTCTGTGAGTGCAAATTTTGGACTGTCTTTGATATTCAACCACGAGTTATCTTGTTTGCCTTTTAAGCCGTTGCTTACATCCTGCACAGCTAACTCATGTTTGAATAGGGGCAGCTGTAAACACCCCAAATTTGCCCTCACCCATTCACACCATGGCTTGTGATCATTTCATATGCATAAACACAATCATACCATCTCACATCTCATTTTTGATTCACTGGATAGTTTCTAAGGCATCTGCACCTAGGGTTTGTGATCTGAGCAATCTCAAAGCATCTTGAGCCATTCCAAAGGCAACCAATCAACTCAAAGGGGTCCATGTGTGTTCTTATATCATATTTCATCTCCTCAAAGTCAAAGATGCAGAGGAATCACAAGAACTAGGGTTTGAGTGGATGCAGAGCCAGGTTGAACTGCACAGTTGACTGAAAATTAGGGTTTTGGTTTCAGAGGCCATAACCCCAAATTTTTTGGTCATTCTTGTTTCCATTGATCTCTATATGGTATAGGGAGTATACATATCAATTTTCATGAAGAAATTCCATGGGGAAGTCATCTGATCAAGAGTTGACTTTTCAGACAAGTCAGTGCAAAATCAGAGCATCTGAGGCCCCCAATGACCCAACCAATGGGTGATCTTCATCATTTTGAGTGTATGTGATCTTTATTTGATCATGGAAGAAGGTTGAAGTTCATAGAAATCAAGAATTTAGGGTTTTTTGCAAAGGTTGACTTTTTTGGCATAGTTGACTTTTCAAGAATGCATCATTTTAGGTCAATTTTCAAGCCTTGATTCATGATCCAAAAAGGCTTCAAATGGAAAAACTTTGGTCATGAAAGTTGTAGATCTCATCTTTCCCTTTTCAAAAAGTACAAGAACATGATCAAACTCTTCTTGGATC
This sequence comes from Lathyrus aphaca, assembly GCA_963966055.1. Taxonomy (NCBI): domain Eukaryota; kingdom Viridiplantae; phylum Streptophyta; class Magnoliopsida; order Fabales; family Fabaceae; genus Lathyrus; species Lathyrus aphaca. The sequence continues at coordinate 508,306,299 of OZ014523.1, forward strand.
AAAAGTTATGGCCATGCAAAGTTGGCTAAAATCATTAATTTTCAAGGCATGCCTCATTTGGAAACTTTGCAAAATCTTGGACCAATGCATCATGTGACCTCTAATTCATTTCAAACCATTACACAAACATTCTCTAAGTCCTAAAAATCAGAATTGGATTGAATTTGCTCATGGCTTGGTTTGTGTAACAAGGCTTTATCACATGTGAACCAAAATATCCCAACTTGCAAAAACCATCATGATCACTTCACCAACTTGATACATTGGCTGCTGAGCTTTGCTAGACCTCTCCCTCATCCTTGCTGCGCCAGCCCATGCCTTGTACTTGCCTAGACTTTGGGCCATGCCTCACTTACACAAAAGTTGACTTTTTGGCAAAAGCAAACTTACCAATCACAAAAGCACAAGTCACATCAAGAAGCCAATCAGCATTGTTTATACAAACAATTTGCAAGCAAAACATGATAACACAAGGCTGAAGCTTCCTCATTCACAACATTCACAAAAACCTCCCATCTTGCAACTTGCTTCGAATTCTTCTCCACAGCCACTAAACATTCAAGCTAACTTCACCAATCATCTCACCTGGCTCCATAGACCTCAAACCACCCAAAGCACAAGCCTGAAACAGCCAAGAGATCCCACTGCCATTTCTCACTCCATTTCTGCAGTTGCTTTCGAATCTCCTTCCCTAGCTCACAAACAGCCAAACAAACCTTGCAAAGCTTCTCCATACATCATTCAGACCTCAAACCATCATTCACCATGACCTGAAAGAGCCAGAATCACCATAGCCATTGTTGGCTGAGCTTGAAGCAGGAGCATTCGAATCTCATCATCCAGCCAACTCAAACTCATTTTGAGCACTCAAATATCATCAAGGGGTTCTAAGGAGTAGATTGCACATAAAGAGAAGGCCAGAAAGTCCTCAAGTGGAAAGCTTCAAATCTCAGGTAGCTTGAAATTTATTTTTCCAGAAATGATTTTTCTTGTTACAAATTTGTTCTTCATGCCTTGCTGATCATTCTGGTACCATTAGTTTTTGAAATGGTTGTGATTTGAGCATTTAATTTGCTTCTGAAGCTCGCGTGCCCTAGAACTTTCTTTCTTCGATTCAGCTTGTTTACAAAATATAAATTTGTTTTAGGTTAGGGGTTTGATTCGTGAGGATGTGGGGAACATTTCCCAGTTTTTAGATTTCATTTTTGTTACGTTTTTAGGAAGTTTGAAGTTTTCAGGGGAGAAGGTCACCGGAGAAGACGACCGGAGCTCGTCTCCGGTGACCTGAGAGTGATTAATTTTTAATTAGGGTTAGGGCACTGAGTTTGAACGTGAGCCATTGGATTCCATTACCCGCGCGTGAATAGAAGGCCAGGATCTTTTCATTAAGTTTTAATTATGAATTAATATTTAATTAATCAGGATTAGGTTGGTTTGAATCTGGGCCGTCCAGATGCGCGCCCAGTCAACCCCTTTTAACCCAGCAGCTCATCTCAGCCTCTCATTTGGATTACCTTTCATTTTTATTTAATTTTAATTCATTTCTTTCTCATTTGTTTTGCATATTTAATTTAAAATAGCAAAAATGTCTTAAAAATTATGAAACTTTTTCTTTAAAGTTTTAATAATTTTTAAGGCCCAAAAATATTTTTATTTTATTTTTCATCATTAAAAAAGTATTTTTAAATATTTAAAAGATTATTTTTAATTGATTAATGGGAATTAATTAATTAAAAATACTTTTAGGTATTTAAAAATTACAAAAAAATTCATGAAATGTTCTAAGACATTTAGAAACATTGTCCAACCTTCAAACCAAATTTCTTTTTTGATCTTGATGCATTTTAAGAATTTTTCATTGATTTAAATCATATTTTGTGCATTATTTTGATCATAAGTTAAAAAATTCATTTCTGTCAATTGGTGAAGGTTGAGACATTGATTCTTCTTGCATTGTTTTGTGCTTAGCATGTAGATTCTAGGGTAAAAAGACCATGAATTGTTCTTGCATTTTCAAATTGTTTGGCATTTGTTTTGTTAAGAACCCTAAAAACCCTAATAACTTGTGAAAATCATAACTTGAGTTTGGTTGAGAGTTGAGAGTTCCCCTTTGGACAGTGGCTTGTTATGGGTCTAGGGTTTCTTTGGGTACCATTTTCCATTTTTACTTTAGGGTTTTGCTTCTGTTTTGGTTTGTGTTTGATGTTTGATCCATAAACCCTAATTTGGGCTTTCATTTTGCATCCCTCTTGCATTCTCTTGCATAACATGACTTGTCTTTGCATTTTGTGCATTCTTGTGATTCATTTGACATCTTAAGACATGTACAAAGCATCTTTGATCATTGCATTACATATTTTCCATGTCATTTGTCTTGTATGATTCATAACTTTTCATGCTTGTTCATGCTCCTTAACTTGCATCAGTTGCATTCATGATCTTGTATGAACATCCCCATTGTCTTGCCTCATGTTTGCAGCACCTCATAACATCATAATCATCATCAACATGCTTCTGGTTTTGCTTAGCATCATATCATTTCATCTCATCTTGCATTGCATTGCATTTTCTTTCTAACATTGCAGGTGGTAAGTAAACTTGAGAAGTGGATTTGCCTTCACTTCTCATAACCTTTTCTTTTCATCTCCCTTGCATCCATTGCTGCATTTCTATATGTGTTTGAGTTTGAGCTTGCTCATTCTTGCTTCTCCCTCTTTCTTCAAGTGACTTGACTTCTTGAATGAAGCAAGTCATTTTGCTTCTCTTGATCCTGTTCATCTGCTTCCTGGTGGTTCTTCTGAAGATTGTTCTTGAAAACCTCACAAACCTTAGGATCATCCAGGCATGACAATGAATTAGGGTTTTGATTAGTCCCCCCTATAGTTTTACCTTTGTGTCTCTCTTTGAGTCTCCTCTTCTCACCTCATAATCAGGGACTAAACCCTAAAGGCTTTAAGACTTTGTGCTTAGGGTTATGCCTGCATCCTTCTCTTAGGATGGAGTGTATAACTTTAATCCTAAGTATTAAACCCTTAAGGTGTTTAAATCTCTTAATCAATTCATCTAATAAATATCAAGACATTACACTTGTAACTTGGGCCTTGCATTAGGGTTCTAATTCTTCCTTAAGTGGTTAAGAAGGACTAACCCTAGTGTTAATGGACAAGTCCCCCTCAAGTTGTCTTACAAACCATAAAAAACACTTCATCATCATACCATTAAATAAAATCCACTTAATCAAAGGTTTGTTTTGTCATGGGTTTAATCCCTAATCATGGATTAAGTTGAGGAGTTTTTCTCAACTTAAACATTCTCATCTATTATCCTTCTTTTAGGATGGTGTAATGAGTCTGTTTAATCCTTGATTATGGCTTAACCTCATTACTCAACACTAAACAAAAACCACAAAAACATCTAAATAATCACAAGTAGGTTAATGATCTTAATCCTACACCGAAGGTGATTAAGTGTGAGAATCTGACTTCACACTTAAGGTATTCTCATTACCCCTGATCAGAGGGAAGATGTGATGAGTTTACTAAATCCATTGGTTTAGGCTTAAGCTCATTATCTTATGACAAACTCCAAAAAGCAATAAAAGACTGAAAACTCAAAAACAAACAATAATTGTCTCCTTCGGGATTCTTTTCTCATCACCTTCACTCACAATCGAGAACTCGCTTCTTCCGTCTAATGCAAGACAGTAAGCACCTGAGCCAGACAGGTCATACACTTGAGCATAGACAAGCAAGCAGTTCAAGTCAATTCATCTTTCAGTCTCTTTGGGTCGAACTACGGTGTTCTGACTTCCTCATTGCACGAGAGGATACGTAGGCATAACTTAACGGTTATCGAACAAAAGTCTCTGTATATTCCCCCTCTTTCCAACATCATTCTCTTAGCCTCATGATCATGAGCATACTCTTTCCTTACACTGACACTTCACTTATGCACTTCACACTTCTTTTACACTGACACCTATACATCTTTTTCCAGCTCTTTTATATACAGATTGCACTGACACTACCCCTTTAAAACACAAATCTTTTAAGCGTGGATCCCGTCGAGTACGGCGGACAATCTGGGTGCTAATACCTTCCCAGGTTGTAACCAACCCCCTTTCTCAGTCTCTCTGGTTCGCAACCGTCTTATCCGTATCTTTCTAGGTCTCTGCAGCATTACCTTTCCTCCGGGATAAAAAGGCCTAGCTGGCGACTCTTTTCATCTCCAGTGAGTTCACGGCTGTGTGTCCTCACTGTTCTTTTCACCGACCGTTCGCGCTTGTACCAGGATGCAAATCTTCGGGAGCGACAGGCGTTAGTACGATAAACGTCCATGACCTTGGGTTTTCCTTATACCATCGCTATAGAAAGCTATCATGTGAGTGAGCATTATGGGTAGAAAGATATAAACCAACCCTCTAGAGCCTACATTTTAGGAGTTCCAAGCTCCCATTGTTATCCCGGATCCAGCTTTGTGCATTCATAATCATGTAGCATATGCATCATAACTTACACATCTTGTTATTTCAGGGAAACACATCTATTTTTTTTCTCGCATTCAAAACAGTCATGAGTTCAGGAAAAAGGAAGACTCTACAGTTGAATGATTTCTCACCAAATACCACTGTTCTTATGGATTGCTTGGAGAAAATGCCCGCTTCCTACAAAAGGGCTATTGAAGTAAGGTTTGGCCAAGTGCTTCATCTCCTGGAAGTCGACGTACAAATTTCAGCCCTCATAGCTTTGGCCCAGTTCTATGATCCGCCGATGCGAAGTTTTTTGTTCCAGGACTTTCAACTAACACCGTCTCTAGGAGAGTTTGAAGGGTTCTTGGGTTTTTCTATGAAGGGAAAGGCACCTTACACCCTCGTTAGCCAGGATCTTAAGGTAGAAGTATTAGCAGAAGCTCTTCAGATTCCCACTGCCACAGCTAAAGCTAACTGGAAGCAGAAGAGAGAGTTTTGGGGTTTCCATAGGCTATATTTAGAACAAGAAAGAAAGAGGTTAATAAAGGAACGTCAATGGGCTGATTCAGTCAATGTGTTAGCTCTCCTCATTTACGGTTTGGTTTTATTCCCAACCTTCGAAGATTTCATTGACATGGCGGCAATTAATGTATTCTGGGCAGTTTGGAAAGAAGGTCAAAGCTCGGTGTATCCGTTATTGGCAGACGTGTTCTATAATCTCCATCTCCGTCATGAGAAGAAAGGCGTTGTTTTGACCTTTTGTTTCCCTTTACTATATAAATGGCTCACATCTCACATCTTCAAACGCCATGCTTTGGTTCCTAAGATGACAGGCGGGGAATGGTCCCAAATGTTGGTTTCCCTCACTGAAAGAGACATCACCTGGTATCCCAATAAGTTGGATGTTGACCGAATCATTATGAGTTATGGGAATTTCATAAATGTGCCATTGATGGGATCAAAGGGGTGCATTAGTTACAACCCCATCTTGGCCATACGGCAACACGAGTACCCTATGCTGGGAAAGCCAGAGGACGCCGAATTAGAAGAGATGATCCTTCACAACAGATGTGTGGACGATCCAGCATTACTTTTCAGAATATGTCGTTCTTGGGAGAAGTTTCACACCAAGGGCTCTGAGTTAAGGAAAAGAGATGGAGTGGTTAGGACACCTTACCGGCAGTGGGTTCTCGAAAGGGTCCAAATCATCAAGCTACCATTTTCCGGAGAAGCACTCCCCAAACCTCCTACGCATGAACCAATATCCTTGGAAGAATTAGAGGAACTTCAAATTAAGGTAGCCAATCTTGGGAAAGAAAATGAAGAACTCAGTTCAAAATTGCACCGAGTCACTCACGAGAGGAATGAATTAAAGTATGACCTGACTCGTAAAACTGCCCAGTTCGAAGCAATTCAAGAAAAAGCTAATGAAGAAGAGCGAAAGAAGAACAATGTCAAAGGGTGTCTGGACCAGACTTATGGTAGGGTGGTTCACTTAAAAGAAGATTTAAACAGAGTTTGCAGAAAAAGTGTGAATAATGAAGGTTGGTATATTCGGGCAACTAAAAAAGCAAAGATTGAAAGAGCTGAATTTGAAAAGAAAATTGCAGAGCTTACCACAACACTTGAGGAGGCAGTGAGAAGCTCAAATCAGGAATATGAACTTAGGATTCAGGCCATGAATGTCTCACAGTTCACCATGGAAGATTGGGATTACAAATGTCAACAGGTGAATCGTGTTGAAGGAAACGCCCGGTATTGGAAGGAACAATATGAGGTTTTGCTCAAAGATCGCAACATTTGGGAGTCAGTGAGAGATGAGGTGCAAGGTCATTTCCAAGGATACGAGCAAGCTGTACAAGATCAGATTAAAGAAAGAGACATGTATCGTGATAAGCTTAATCAGCTTATTGAATGGTGCAACTTGCAGATGGAAGAATTACCTTTCCGGCTTTCTATGGCAAGAGGGGAATTCGAAGACGATGGATCCTACCCAGCTATGAGTTATTTTCTCTCGATGTGCCAGAACATGTTGAAGGCTTTCAAGGAAGAAGTGAAAGAATGTAGTGCCCAAAGATCAAAGAATTAGTCCTTGTTGTAATTTTTCGTTATTTATTTTGTTTATTAAAGAAGAGAATTGGCGTTATTTTTGTAATAGTTAACGAACCAAAATATTTGTACTTGATGTTTTAAGTCTTGATTGTTTGAGAATGAATGAAGCTCGGAGTTTTCCTTTAGTCCTTGACTTCTATGATGTTTTGAATGCTGCACATTAAAAATTTTGGTATTTGTGATTGTTTTTCCTGAAGTTGACATTTTGTGGCATGGCATTCATACATTTCCATCATTTGCTGTATTTGTTAAAAACGTGAGGCTCATACGTGTCTTTTTACCCAGTCGTCAAACTGTTTTGTCCGTACAAAATCGGAGTCGACCGTCGCAGGAGGATGGAGAGACTCGAGCAGGAAAATCAAGAGCTTAGGGGAGAAGTGTATGCTTTAAAAGATAGTTTGGAAAGACTTACCAATATGATGGAGACAATGGCCGCTGCGCAGAATCAGACATCTCAAAACTCTCAGGAGACTGGACAGAGGACCGAGGCCATGGCCATCCCAATGACCGTGGCCCCTAGCAACGATTCCCAACATGTCGTAACCACTGGTTTCCCTTGGGGAATCCCTCGTGATTTCATACCAGGATTCATCAACCACACATCTCACACGTCGCTGCTGTAATGACTACTCCTCAGCCTGTAGTACACACCGCCCATTACAATGAAGACCCCCCTTCCACACGGCACCAAGCGAGAACGCAGGAGTAGACGAGAGATTGGATGAGTTCCAAGATCGTTTTCTAGAAATGCAAAACGAGATTAGGGCACTTCGAGGCCAGGATTTGTTCGGCAGAAAGGCTTCTGATCTTTGCTTGGTCCCTAATGTCAGGGTTCCGCACAAGTTCAGATTGCCTGAGTTTGAAAAATATAAGGGAAACTCGTGTCCTCAAAGCCACTTAATCATGTACGCCTGGAAGATGTCCACCCAGCAGGACAATGATCCGTTACTGATTCATTATTTCCATGACAGCTTGACAGGTGCTGCCCTCAAGTGGTACATGAGTTTGGACAGCACGAAAATCTGGACCTTCAATGACCTAGGAGAGGCTTTCATCCGACAATATAAGTACAACCTTGACATGGCCCCGGACAGAGATCAACTCCGGAGCATGTCGCAGAAGGACAAAGAAAGTTTCAAAGAATATGCTCAAAGGTGGCATGAGGTCGCGACTCAAATATACCCCCCTCTGGAAGAAAAAGAAATGACCAAGATTTATTTGAAGACGTTGAGTACGTTCTATTATGACTGCATGATCGCAAGCGCACCCAGTGACTTTACTGAAATGGTAAATATGGGAATGCGGCTTGAAGAGGCCGTTAGAGAAGGGCGTCTAGTGAAGGAAGCGGGATCATCCAGCGGCATCAGGAAATTCAGAAACGGTTTCCACAAAAAGAAAGAGCAGGACGTTAGTGATATTTACCAGAGAAGAAGTTATCAGCAGCAGGTGGCTGCAATCACCCCAATTGTCAATACAACTTCAGGTCCCAATTACCGACCATATTTCCCTCAAAATCAACAAACCACTCCACAACATCAACATCAACCTCAACAATTCCAGCAGCAACAGCAACAACAGCCTCCACAACAGGCTCACCCCCAATACAACAACAATCGTATTCCGAGAACACCCGTTTACGACCCCATACCAATGACTTACGCAAAATTATTTCCAGCTCTACTACAGAAGGGGCATATTCAAACAAGACCTCCCCTCCCCCCGCCCAGGAATCCCACTTATGGGTTCAAAGCTGACCAGTTTTGCGTTTATCATCAAGGTGGGTCGGGCCACAATATCGAAAACTGTTATGGCTTTAAGGCCGATGTCCAGAGGTTGATTAAAAATGATGTTTTGACTTTTAAAGATACCAATCCAAATATTCAAGTGAATCCTTTGCCTCCACATGGGGGGCTTCAGTGAATATGGTGCACGGTTGTCCAGGGGACTATGTTGTTTACGATGTCAGATTAATTAGAGGTTCTTTAGTGCAAAAGCATGCAGAACTGGCAGAGCTTATCTACTTCCATAACGGGATACATGATTACGATGCATGCATAATCTGTTCCGTTTATCCGCGGGGGTGTCGCTTAGTACGAGAAGATCTCCAGAGGATGTTGGGTCAGAGGTCTATTAGAATAATGTATCCCAGAAACCCTAATGATGTTGAAATTGATGAAGAGGCATTTGTCATAATACCACAATTTAAAGAACAAGGACCTATAGAGATCACCTACGACAGTAGAAGGGTCGTTGCAACTCCATTGGTCATTGTTGTACCAGGACCAATGCCATACCAGTCTGAAAAGGTCGTACCATACAGATATAATGCAACCATGATTGAAAACGGAAAGGAGGTTCCATTAACATCCATTGTCAACATTGCTGATGTCAGCCGAGTTACCAGAAGCGGGAGAGTATTCCCTAACAAAGCTAGAGAAACTGTGATGCATAAAGAAACCCCATTGGAGAACACTTTTAAGCAAGTAGGCCAGTCAAGCAATACAAATCAAAGCAAGGGAGATGATGAAGTGCTAAAACTGATCAGGAAAAGTGAGTACAACGTAGTGGATCAGCTTTTAAGCACGCCTTCCAGAATTTCAATCTTGTCTCTTCTGATGAGCTCTGAGGCGCATCGGGAAGCTTTACAGAAGGTCTTAGAGCAAGCATTTGTGGACCATGATGTCACCATTGGCCAATTCGACAATATTGTTGCAAATATAATTGTTTGTAACAAGCTTAGCTTCTGTGACGAAGAGCTCCCGGAGCAGGGAAGAAACCATAATATGGCACTGAATATCTCTGTTAATTGCAAGACCGATGCTTTGTCCAGTGTGCTGATAGACACCGGCTCCTCGCTAAATGTTATGCCAAAGTCAACTCTCTCGATGTTAGCCTTTCAGGGCACTCCTATGAGAGTCAGTGGGGTTATTGTCAAAGCTTTTGATGGGTCCCGGAAGACTGTTATCGGAGAAGTGGATTTGACTATAATGATTGGACCTCATACCTTTCAGATCACGTTCCAAGTGATGGACATCAAGGCTGCATACAGTTGCTTATTGGGTCGCCCTTGGATCCACGAAGCAGGGGCCGTAACTTCAACCCTGCATCAAAAACTCAAGTTTGTAAATCAAGGAAAGTTGGTGACAGTGTTTGGGGAGCAGGCTATGATTGTAAGTCATCTTTCCTCTTTCTCGTATGTGGAGCCAGAAGATGCTATTGGAACTCGTTTCCAGGCCCTAACCATTGCTGATAAAGAAGTAAAGAAGAAAGGGGCATCCATTTCTTCTTTCAAAGATGCTCGGCAGGTTGTTGAGAGTGGTTCGTCTGAAGGGTGGGGAAAGGTCGTGGTTTTAAGTGAGAATAAGGCCCGTGAAGGAGTCGGTTTTTCGCCCGAATCTGCAAGACTTACAAGGGACGAAGGGGTCATCTGCCCAATACAGGAAAGTTTCCGCAGTGGAGGATTCATGAGTCTAACTCCATCAGAAGTTGACGCAATTACTGAGGATGATTCGAAGAGGATTTACCAGATTTTGTTGTGCATGAAGCTTTGTGCCAGAATTGGACTGCTGTTGATATCCCATCTGTCGTTCGCCTATCTAAGTAATGATTTCGTGTTAACCTCTCGCTCTGCCCAAGGCGAGAGGGTGTTTTGTAGGGTTTTCTCTTTATGCCGTTTAAGAATTTTTTTGTCTCCTCTTTGCTCTGCCCAAAGCAAGAGAGTTATTTTGTTGGGCCATTTTGTTTCGAAAATTAAACAATCATTAATGAAAGTGTTATTTTTCGACTTCCTTTATCTTTTGTTATTTTTACTTTTTGCTTTTCGGAAAAGTGGTAATCCTAAAAAAAAAAACACCTACATATTTGCATAAATAAAATAAAAAGGATTCATTTTCAAATATCTGCATACGCTTCCATTTGTCTAGTGCTAAAATAAAACATCAATCATATGTGCATATTAATCATAAAAAAAACCCATTGAAAAGCATGACCCATTGCCTACTCCCAACTTTGAGTTCCCGGTGTTTGAGGCCGAAGAAGATAATGATGAAGAGGTCCCTGATGAGATTTCGCGATTACTGGAGAATGAGGAAGAAACTATCCAGCCATACAAAGAAGTAGTGGAGGTAATTAATCTGGGGACAGGAGACGATAAGAAGGAAGTCAAAATCGGCGCGCTACTCATTCCCGATGTCAAGAAAAGAATGATAGAACTTTTGAAAGAGTATGCGGATGTGTTTGCTTGGTCCTATCGGGATATGCCGGGATTGGATACCCATATCATGGAACATCGCCTTCCTTTGAAACCAGAATGTCTGCCGGTCAAACAGAAGTTGAGGAGATCATGCCCCGATATGGCTATCAAGATCAAAGAGGAAGTTCAGAAGCAGATTGACGCAGGTTTCCTTGTCACTTCCGAGTACCCACAATGGTTAGCCAATATAGTACCCGTGCCGAAGAAAGATGGGAAAGTCAGAATATGTGTCGATTATAGAGATCTGAACAAAGCCAGTCCTAAGGACGATTTCCCGCTACCCCATATTGACATGTAGGTCGACAGTACAGCTAAGTTCAAAGTTTTCTCATTCATGGATGGTTTCTCCAGATATAACCAGATTCGAATGGCTCCAGAGGACATGGAGAAGACCTCGTTCATTACACCTTGGGGAACATTCTGCTACCAGGTGATGCCTTTCGGTTTGAAGAACGCAGGTGCAACTTACCAAAGAGCAATGACAACACTGTTCCACGACATGATGCACAAAGAAATCAAAGTATACGTTGATGACATGATTGCTAAATCCAGAACCGAGGAAGAGCATGTGGAATATCTTTTGAAGTTGTTCCAACGTTTGAGGAAGTACAAACTTCGCCTGAACCCCAGCAAATGCACATTTGGTGTTCGGTCAGGGAAGTTATTGGGTTTCATTGTTAGCCAAAAAGGTATTGAAGTAGATCCCGACAAAGTCAAGGCCATTCGAGAGATGCCCGCACCAAAGACGGAAAAACAAGTAAGGGGATTCTTAGGTCGTTTGAATTACATCTCTATATTTATTTCTAATATGACTGCGACCTGTGGGCCGATCTTCAAACTCCTGCGAAAGAATCAAAGTTGCAAGTGGACTGAAGATTGTCAAAAAGCTTTTGATGACATCAAAGATTATTTACTGGAGCCACCTATCTTGGTCCCTCCAGTTGAAGGAAAACCTCTGATCATGTACTTGACAATACTAGAAGATTCCATGGGTTGTGTGCTCGGGCAACAAGACTAAACAGGACAGAGGGAGCATGCCATCTATTACCTAAGCAATAAATTTACAGATTGTGAGTCTCGATACTCTATGCTCGAGAAGACCTGTTGTGCTTTAGCTTGGGCATCCCGGCATCTCCGACAATACATGATTAATCACACTACGTGGTTGATTTCAAGGATGGATCCGATTAAGTATATCTTTGAAAAGCCGGCCCTGAAAGGAAGAATTGCTCGTTGGCAGATGTTACTATCAGAATATGATATTGAGTACCACACTCAGAAGGCTATCAAGGGAAGTGTTTTAGCCGACCATCTAGCCCATCAACCCATTGACGATTACGAACTCGTAAAGTTCGATTTTCCAGATGAAGATGTCATGTACTTGAAGATGAAAGATTGTGATGAGCCTCCACTCGACGAAGGGCCAGAACCGGGATCCCAATGGGGATTAATTTTCGATGGAGCTGTAAATTTGTATGGAAAGGGAATTGGGGCAATGATTGTAACTCCCCAAGGTGCTCATATCCCTTTCGCTGCGAGAGTGATGTTCAATTGTACCAATAATGAAGCCGAGTACGAAGCTTGCATCATGGGCTTAGAAGAAGCAGTTGATTTAAGAATCAAGAACCTAGATGTATATGGTGACTCAGCCCTGGTAATCAATCAGATCAATGGGAAGTGGGAAGTCCTACAACCTCACTTGATTCCATACAGGGATTATGCAAGGAGGATCTCAACATTCTTTGATAAAATTGAGTTTCACCAAGTACCTCGCAGTGAGAACATAATGGCCGATGCTTTGGCTACCATATCCTCCATGATTGTTGTAAATCGACAGAACGATGTGCCGAAGATTGAAATTATGCGCCTTAATAGACCCGCCTATGTGTTCACCTTGGAAGAGGCTATTGACGATAAGCCATGGTACTACGACATCGTGTGTTTCTTACGACACCGGGAATATCCGCCAGGGGCATCCAACAAGGACCGAAAGACTCTGAGGAGGTTGGCCGGTAACTTCTTTCTGAGTCAAGATGTACTGTACAAGAGAAATTTCGATATGATTTTACTCAGGTGTGTAGATAAGCATGAAGCAGAAATACTGATGAGGGAAATTCATGAAGGATCGTTCGGCACTCACGCTAATGGACATGCTATGGCTAGAAGGATGTTGAGGGCAGGGTATTACTGGTTGACAATGGAATCCGATTGCTGCAAGTATGTGAAGAAATGTCATAAATGCCAGGTTTACGCCGATAAAGTCCATATCCCTCCGACTCTTCTCAATGTTCTTTCTTCTCCGTGGCCTTTTTCCATGTGGGGCATCGATATGATTGGTATGATTGAGCCGAAAGCTTCCAATGGACATCGTTTCATCCTAGTGGCCATTGACTACTTTACAAAATGGGTAGAGGCAACCTCCTACACCAATGTGACTAGACAAGTGGTAGTCTGATTCATCAAGAATAACCTCATTTGCCAGTATGGTATCCCAAGTAGGATCATCAATGATAATGGATCAAACCTGAACAATAAAATGATGAAGGAAATGTGCGCGGAGTTCAAGATTGAACACCATAACTCTTCTCCTTACAGGCCCAAGATGAATGGTGCAGTGGAAGCCGCTAACAAGAATATCAAGAAAATCATTCAGAAGATGGTCGTCACTTATAAGGATTGGCACGAAATGCTTCCCTTTGCTTTACACGGATATCGCACTTCGGTCCGTACATCGACTAGGGCAACTCCTTTCTCTCTTGTATATGGTATGGAGGCCATGCTCCCTGCGGAGGTTGAAATCCCGTCAATGAGAGTTTTGATGGAAGCTAAGTTAACGGAAGCTGAATGGTGCCAAAGTAGGTATGATGACTTGAATCTGATTGAAGAGAAAAGGATGACAGCTTTATGCCATGGGCAGTTATATCAACAAAGAATGAAGAAGGCTTTTGATAAGAAGGTTCATCCTCGTGTGTTCAGGGAAGGAGACATTGTGATTAAGAAACTCCAGCCTTTTATATCAGATTCTAGGGGCAAGTGGGCTCCTAATTATGATGGCCCGTATGTTGTCAAGAGAGTTTTTTCGGGCGGCGCATTAATCCTTGCAACGATGGATGGCGAGGAATTCACCCGTCCTACAAATGCAGATACAGTCAAGAAATACTTCGCCTAATAAAAAATAAAAAGAACAGCTCGGTAAGTTGAAAACCCGAAAGGGCGACTTAGGCAAAAAAGAGCGTCTCGGTGGGTCGAAAACCCGAAAGGGCGACCCAGGAAAAAGTTAGAGACATAAACAGAAATTAATCATCCCGCTGGATTGAAAACCTGAAAGGGCAGTCCAGGCAAAATTTAGGGATAACGGCAAGTAACTGTATTTGGCTATGATGACAACGTCGTGTGCCAAGAATTCCTCAAATCTGACTCGGGCTCAAGAATACCGGGAATTCAAAGTTGTTGGAGAAAATAATGATCATTGTAATTTTAATGTAGTCTCTTCCATTTAATTACCATTTATTCCAATTTTTGTAAAGATCTATGGAATCCCGCTATTGGCAGATTACCATTCCATTAATGAAAATTTGAGCCTTTGCCTTTGCTTGCAATTCTTATTCTATCATCATTTCAAAAATGACACTGTTATTAATAATAATGATTTTCGAAACAAAAAACCTTTTACTATATTTGTTTTAATGTGTGTGTGTGTGCTTACTGAATTGGCGAACCGAAAGACAGACGTTAATGGTTGTTCCAAGAATGGTTAAACTGCAAGATGTGAAATAATTGTCTCGTTGAGTGCGACATACTCAGGATTCTCTAATATGGGTCGTTGAAGTGTTACGTGTGTGACTCGTTTTTCTGTGATAAAGTTTTTTGTTACTCAGCGCCTTTGGTGAGATGTTAAGCCTGATGTACCTGTTTGAGCCTGATTAAAATCGCTTTGGTAGATTGTTGGTTTTATTCCCCGGCAGAAGACAAGCTATTTCATCCTTGCCAAAGCCAAATGTGCTATGGGTAAAAATTTTGTTTGGGTATAGTTCCCAACTTGAGGTTTTCTCCCTCTCCTTGAAGAAATACGAGCTTTGTAGCAGGACTTTTACCCCCTGGTTGGCTCTTTACCCTGTAGTTCGCTCACATCTTGTTGAGACTGGTCGGGCATCCGGTTGTTGTGTTTTCTCGCCAATCTATCTTGCGTGTCTGTTTTATCTGTTTGTCAGCATAAACATAACGCATATACATACATGTACATCATAATTGAATTCATATTCATATTCATGTTGCATTCATTGATGCATACTTCATCTACCTTGGTCGTATTTATCCCCAAGTGATGTGTCTCTCTCAAAATAGAGTTGTCAACCATTAGGCAGAAAATGTACATTCTTTCTAATTCCCCACTGAGCTTTTACCCTCGTGGAAGATTTTTGCTTTAGTTCTCCTTTCCACACTTGGATAGGATAGATACCCAGTTGAGATTCATTCCTCATGGGTTAATGTCTTGCTTGACAGTTTCTTTCCAGCTCGTTCCTGGATTGAATTTGCTCTTTGACAATTTTTGACTGTTGAATTTCTAGATGGAAAGTGCATTTATTTTGCACCCTTGAATACTTAGTTTCCCAGAAGGAATTTATTGAAGATTTCTCCATTGAAGACAAACTTTGTTTTCCATCAGTGTTGTTGCAACATTCTCTTGGAATACTTACACCTGACAACAAGTGGCAGTCTCTTTATTCGAGAAGCTTGTTTTGTCTTTAAACTTCTAAGTGGAATCAACAAGTGGCAGTCTCTTTCCGAGTAGTCGATCCATCCCCAATGATTCCATATGGAAAGTGAATTCATTTTGCGACTTTGAGTACTTTGTCTCCTAGAAGGAATTTGTTGAAATTTCCATTGAAGACAAATTTTTCTCTCCAGCAGTGTTACTACAACATTCCCTTGGATTACTTATACCCGACAACAAGTGGCAGTCTCTTTATTGGAGAAGCTTGTTCTTATCCCTGGACCTCTAATCGGAATCAACAAGTGGCCGTCTCCTTATTTGAGAAACTTGTTTCTTATCCATGGATTTCCCAGTAAATCAATAGATGGCATTCTCTTTTCGAGCAGTTTGTTCATCCCCATCAAGGTTAATGTTCTATCAAATGGCCATCTCTCCAATACACGTTGAGAAGTTTGATATGAACCTCTTTGTTTTTGGCAAATGGCATCTCATCCAGACAAGGTGAGAAGTTTGTCGTGATTCTTCAATTTTTGGCAATGGCATCTCATCCAGACAAGGTGAGAAGTTTGTCGTGATTCTTCAATTTTTGGCAAACGGCATCTCATCCAGACAAGGTGAGAAGTTTGTCGTGATTCTTCAATTTTCAACAAATGGCATCTCATCCAAACAAGGTGAGAAGTTTGTTCGGCAAATGCCATCTCATCTAGACAAGGTGAGAAGTTTGTCGTGATTCTTCAATTTTTGGCAAATGACATCTCATCCAGACAAGGTGAGAAGTTTGTCGTGATTCTATTTATTTTTTTGGCAAATGGCGTCTCATCCAAACAAGGTGAGAAGTTTGTCGTAATTTTTCAATTTTCATCAAACGGCATCTCTTCAATACACATTGAAAAGGTTGTCACCATTCTAGTTACGTCCGAATGAAATCCTATATGGGTTTTTGTCCCAGACATGTGTGTCTATTTCTCGGTAGAGTCACCTTTTGCATCCCGGTAGCTTTGGTTTTATCAAGTGTTTCCACCACATTTCTTCATACTCTTTTGAGCACAAATTTTCCAGTTCTTTTAGTATTCAAACTTCTTCCACCTTTCAGGTTTAAGCTGTTTGAATAGGGGCAGCTGTTGCACCCCAAAATTTGCCCTCCTTTTGTTGTTTCGATCTTCTATATTTCACACATTGCATTTTGCATTTATACTAACTCATATCCACGTTTTCACTTTCTGTTTTCCTCAAGGCTTGGGATCTGGGATTCCTCTTGGTTAGTTTTACGGAATTTCGGGGATCTTGTTCCATTCGAAGTTTGGAGGAGGACCTTAAGGCCTTGTTATGAGATATTTGTATCATGTTTCACCAAATCATCAAGTTGAGGTTGTGTTATTTGAAGTTAGGGGAAGACTGATCTAAAAAACATTTTATGACTAAGGTTACCGTCCCTCCGGTTGTTTGACATGCAAGTTTATGTTCGGACTAAACTAAGTTGTGGATAGAGTGCTTTGGATTGAGTTTTTTTTCTTATTCAAAAGAAAACATTAAAACAGGAGTGTGACATACAAATATCATAAAGCCTGATGTTCACAAAAAAAACTAGGCTCAAACATCATCAACGAGCAGAACAAAATATAACAAAAATACAAAAGCAATTAATTTGTGCAATAGCAGACAATATATTGTTAATCCTACTGTTGACCAAAAAGTTACAAGATGCACCAGATTTAATAGACAACCAGAGAAAGAAGAGCAATGGAATTTGGTTGTCTATTAATCATATGGTATTTTAGAAAATGGAAGCAATGGAATTTAGTTGCCTTGTGAACTACTCTGTCAATTTCATCAGTTGTCATGTCGGGCTGAATAATCCGAGCAACAACATCCAACACCTCTCTTCCGATCCGGCAGGTTTCTCTCATCCTTTCAATTTGATCTGGTGATTTAATCTCAACAGTATGCTGCAGATCACTATTGGGCTCAATTATGAGAATTCCATCATCAGTCCAATCATAGTACATAAGCTTTGGAGATCGACCCTGCCCTCTCTTCACAACATATAGCCATCCTTCACCAAGTGAGTCTGAATTCGGTGTACCAGCTGAAGATAGTTTTGCCTTCAGATGCACTGATTTGTGTGAACTCCATGAAGATTTAAAACATTCTTGGGAGCAGAATGCAGAACCATACCGACAATGGTGTTACAAAAGCAATTATGGTGACAGTTGCATTACTGTGAGGCCAGCGGCTTCAAGACCTTCGGCCTGCATCGTGCTTTTCTAATGGGAAACGCCATCCATCATTGCCATAACTCTCTATCGTCCGAAACAGCTTGCAAATGCCACTGCTATATCAGGCCATCCATCCTGCAAAAAAAAAAACAACCCGGCCAAACCAACGGTAAGCCTCAAGGGTTAGCAAAGCTTTTTTTTCTAACTTGCAAAAGAAAAAAGAGAACAATGGCAGCGACATATCTCCATATCCGCAGCTGTCTTCGTTAATTTTGAAGAAGAAAAAGGACCTAATCCATGTGAGATTCCAGTCATTCACACAAAAAACATAACTTTGACAACAACTGCCGAGATAATACCCAATCTACCAGCTTTCGTATTTGTTTACGTAGTCCACCAACTCCTGAAAATTCCCGCAACTGGCGAAATGAGACTGAGGGCATATGCTGTTGCACAAAGGTTGCAACCCGATCAAATTATATTCACAGATGCTGCGATGAAGAGCGAACACATTAGACGGAATTCTTTAGCAGACTTATTTCCTGACACACCTTTATGCAATGCACTTACAACAGGAACAGGATACTATGGGCAGGTCTTCATATGTTTACTCTGCCTCTTGAGAAAATGGCCACCAGGCGTTTGAGGGCATTTATGTGTTGGAATTTTGTAGACATCCCTAAAGAAGGAATTTCTGTTAAAGCATTGTGTCAAATGAATGGAGGCGATGTGGTCGCTAAAATGCCAAAGCAAGCTTGTCTTGCAATCAAGACTAGTAGTGCAAGTGACATATTTGAAAATGCTTGTTCGGTTGGTTATTTGAGGTCTAGCTGTTGCTATCATGTATGAGAGAAGTTTGGATGAGGACTCTCCTTGGGCTATTTGCCTTCAGCTTTTGCCTCAACAAGAATCTTTGCCTTTGGTTTGAACTCTTGATGAAGTGAGCCATCCTTTGCGTAGTACTGAGCTTCAATAGAAAGTGTAAGAAGACAAAAGCTCTTGTGCATAAGGACTAGAAAGAGAATGTTCTACCTCTTTTGGACCCAGTTACTTCAAAACTTAACCCGAAATTCTTCGGCGTTGAACAATACTTTGCAGTCAAAAGTCTTACTTCTTCTAGATCTTTCGAGATAGATGATTACCATGGCTTTGGCATGGTCCTCCTAGCATATTTATTCAATCATAGAACGGGTTCTGGAGATGTGCATTTCACCGTTTTGTCTTCTAATGATGAATCTTCCGGTGATGCCGACGACGAAATTGTTGATGAAGAAGAATTAGCTCCAATTTCATCTTTGGATAAGACTGAGAAGGGTAGTGTTAGTGACGTGGAGTATCCTTCGATTACTGAGGATGATACTTCAATGCTTGAGATGGTTATGATAAAAGATATTAGCAAGAAACCATTGATGACAAAAGAAATTTGCGCGGCTTTGCTGTCACTAGTTCCTTCCAATCACAACCAGCAGGATTTGAAACTTACAGTTACTGAAATAGTTGGCAGAATGTCCAATTTCTTTCAGAACATGTTCCCAACAGCTGAGAAAAACAAATCTTCATCTGATGGTGGGTGAACCAAGGGAGACTAATCCCAAATCTCAGGCTTTGAACATGGTGTTTGTGGCTCACATTTTTGACCCTGCAAAGTTTAGAATTGCCACAATGGTTAGCAAAGTAACAAACAGTGAAAAATGGTTTTTACAATAGTAAAAAGGGATAACTAATACAGTCCAATTGCAACTATTCAATTCATCTCCAACTAAGTAGGTTAAGTTGAAATGGCACAGTGACAAAGGCAAGCAAAAAATGTCAGCAGAGTCAAAATAAAGTTACAGAGAAAAAGGTTTCACAAAATAGGCCAGGAAACTTTTTGATACAGGAAACTAATAGCATACATAGCAAAAAAGGGAGAGATCCTTCAGATATTTCAAAACACAAACCCTAATGTCCTGTTATAAAAAGGGAGGTTTTCTTTAGAGAAAGGGGCGGAACATCAAGAATCCAAAGAAAACCCTAGCTTGTTTTTTTCCTTTTGAAATTTCGAAGGCAAAAAAAAAGAGGAAAAGAACAAAAACCCTAAATCTTTTTCTCAAAAGGATTCAGAGGATCAACGGAGCCTTATGTTAAAGCTCTATTAAGACAAAGCTACAACAAGAACAAAGAGGAAATAGAAGGAAGAAGGCAAGCGAACGAACGCAACAACAAGGAGAAGTCAGTATCTTTTATTTCGCGTCTTCGACGTTAGCACTTGGTAACTACTTCCTCTCTTTATGTTCTCCTGCTTCTACTTCTTTGACTTGTTCATTATATGATGTTTATTGTCGGTTACATGACTGCTCGATGTTGATTGTGTGTTGTTAAGCCTTGATTCATGTCGATTGAGGTTGGGGGCTAGGTTTTTATTTCGCGATTTTGGGTTTAGGATTAGGCGGTCTTTGTTTTGTAGAAAAGGATGATGATGATGATACCCTGAATCATTTTCTCAGAGAGATACGGAACTAGAGAAAGGGTGAGAGAGTGAGGTATCATATTGAGAGATTGAATGAGAGAGTTTTGAAAGAAAAGGCCATAAGTTCTTGAGAGGTCTTGAGGTGAGGAGTTTAGCCGTCCAAATGGAGATGCGTCCCCTTCACTTTCATTTTTTAATCGCCACGTTTCATGTTGAGGATTAGTTGGCCATAGAGGTTGGTGACATTTGTCACGGTCTGTCATGTTGTTTTTATGATTTCGTGCGCCCTCCTTGTGCTGAGTACCTTGGCCCGCCTAGCTCTCTATTTGCTTTCTAATCACTTTTCTCTTTCTTTTATTAAGTTTAATTTATTTTTTTCTATTGTTATTATCTTATAATATATTATCTTTAGAATATAAAACATACAAATTTTTTTAATTATTTATTTTCATATAAACTTATTTAATTGATTAAGAAGTCGTAAAATTCCAAAGTTAGTTGTTTAATTATCTCTCGATCGTTACTGGGCTAGCCCCACGCGACGTGTGTAATCACTATTCGTATATCAAAAATAACTCAATCATTTTATAAATTAAATTACGAAATAAGGAAACTCCGGAGCCTAGCACTCCGCACTTTCTGGAATGGATCACTCCTGGGCTAGCCCCACACGACGTGACTCCTTCATTTCTTTCAAACTTAAATACGACTTAAAATTTACCAGCCAATACAAACTATTTTTTCATAATTAATTAGCGAGTAACTGAACTCCGGAGTCTAGCACTCTGCACGTTCTTGAATGCAATCACTCCTGGGCTAGCCCCACGCGTTGTGATTCATTCGCCCTCTCGTTTTAAAACACTTTAGTAAAGATCAAACATCTTTTTCAAAACAAACATTTTTTAAATCTTTCTATCTCGCAAACGAGCTAGTGCTTCAGCCTCCCATCGCGAGCAGATAAGCCAACGCTTAGCATATTAGAAAGCATTTTCAAACAATCGTTCAATAAAAAATCACAAACCGTAGTCGCACGAACTACGAAGCTCTGACTTTCCCATTGCACAACGGAATACGTAGGCACGGGGATTTTAATCCTTCGCGAGCACAATAATAAAAAATTAACTATCTCTCCGTCACAATAATAAAAAACTTAACCTTTCTCCGTAATAAATAATAATTTTCTTTTCCCTTTAATAAGCAATCTTAGTAACTTTAATCATTAAAAGAAGACAATAATACAACTTAACAGTTTAAGCGCAAACTAGACTAAGAGGTTCCCGTTGAGTACAACGGACGTGAGGGGTGCCTAATACCTTCCTCTTGCGTAACTGACTCCCGAACTTAGATTAGTGGTTTCATTGACCATTTCTTATCCCATTTAGGTTGTGTCTATATCTCCCTTTTCTTTAGTTAGAATAAATAGAATTAGGTGGCGACTCTGTTGTTTATTTTATGATCGTATTTTTCGAGGTACGACACTAACCATAAAATAAATTAATTAATTAAATGCGGAAAATATAAAATCTACTCTATTACATGGCTTCGGGGCAATTATATAATAATAAGCGGAAAAGAAAATAAATTACAATATAAAAATCTATACATTTTCTAATAATTAAAATAAGACAAAAATAAATAAAGAGCAATAAACCAATCAAGTTTTCTTTTTTAATTAGGGTTAGGAAAGAATTAGGGTTAATTAATAAAATTAAGGTCTTTAAAAAAGGATTAGGTTTTTAAACAGAAAAAAATTATTTAGAAAAATGTTAACCTAATTACTAACTAATTTAAAATTTAATTAGAATAGATGAATTAATGAAGAAAAACCTAAAAACAAAATTTATAATAATATTTTTATGTAAAACAAATTATTGAAAAATATTATAAATTAATTTATTTATTTACATGAGATATATATAAAAACTTATATTAACGTAATGGTTAGAAGAAATTAAAAAAAAAACATTTATTTACAATTTAATTAAACTATTAACATTTTTAATCAATTTTTTTTTATAAAATAATGAATGAAACTTAATATAAAAAATGTTAAGGATTATTGGTTTGGTTAATTAACTTATTTTGATTAATGATTAATTGTTACTTAATTAATTAATTAATATTAATATAATTCATGAAATAATAGAAAAAAATAATAAAACAGGCGCTTAAAAATAAATGGGGGAGGTCTCGTTTTGATCCCAAGATCTCCCCATTACCAGAATCATATGTTGACCAACTGGGCTGCGTGCGCATAGTGATATTTGTATGAGCATGATTTAATTAATAATAAACTTGTAAAACAAACCAAATTAAATAAAAAAGAATGGAGGACCTGGGGATCGAACCAAGGGCCTTGTACTTCCAAGGATGTATACCCAGCCATCTATGCCAAACGTGCGTTGCATCTTTTTCCTGAAACTAATATATTATAAAAAAACAAGATATTTGAATTTCAGATAAGGTGCCATCAGTTCTTCTTCTTCCTTGGGATTTCGCAGGTTTTCCTGCGAAATTTCTTGCCAATACTCCTGCGATTTTTCATACGCACAAAAACCTGCGAAATTCAAACCAACCGAAATATGTACAATTTTATCCAATTGACCATGCCAATATGATCCTTATAATTCATACAATTCGTTTATGTTCTTAAAATTCATTTAGATTTGTTAAATTAGAAAGCCCTAATTTGAAAGGGTAAACCCTAACAATGGTCGATCGCACATCCGGTCTCGAAACTCCACAAAAATTGTCCAGACATCATCAATACTTCAAGGCAAACACAATACGATAATAAAAAATGGTTATTAACACATGTAAATTCAAAATTGAAAATTTTCATAAACAAAGAAAAGGATGATTCAGATTCTACATTTAGGCATGTTTTAGATGCTTATGATGATGGAATTATGATCAGTGAGCATCCAGGAAGGTGTTGCAACCTTTGTTTTGCTTGGAAATTGCCTCTAGGTTTAAAACCGATTTTGACTTTTTTGTGAAATTTTGGAATCTTGAATGTTGTCTTGGCTGCTGGATTTTCGTGCCTCTTTTGTTGTTTAGGTTTGTATATATGTGGTGAATGAAATTAGGTCAGAAAAATTGGGCTTTGTTGGATGGATTAAGGTTACTTGATCATGAAGGAATAATCACCATAAATATGAAAAAAATCAAATGAACTATTACTATTTTGAGTTTACACGAATTTGGCTCTTTTCAATCAGCTTTAAATGTTATAAGATTCATTCCCAAACCAATATTTGATCTATTATTTGATGTTTTATATTTTATTTTCATTAAAATTGAATTTTAACAAATAAAATCCAAAATAATAAAAATAAAATGCAAAAAATCTTAATAAATGGTCATTGGGTCGTGCATGACTTTATCCTTGAGATTGGGTTGCAATTTTATGGGCCCATTTGAAAAAAAAATGAAGTTAAGGCCTTTTTTACTTCATACACTCCTTGAAATTTCCCCAACTTTGACAAGGCTCAACTCCCTCAATTTTAAGGCTATGAGAGTGATATTGTACTTTTTAGAAATCTTAGAGAGTCCTATAACAAACCATTTTGGTCCCATGTACATATCTTTTACCATTTTCAAATTATGAGCTTTGGAAAAAGTTGACTTTTTGTTGACTTTCAAAAGGACCTATAATATTTTAGCTCATATCTTCCAAATGAAGCATTTTTGGGCTTGGCTTGTTAGACACAAAGTTGTAGAGAATTAAATTTCATTCAAAATGAGATTTGGATGGGAAATATTTGATGAAGTATGTGAAAGTTATGGCTGGTCAAAGTTCAGTTGACTTTTTCTATGAAAACCCTAATTTTAGAAACTCCTGATTCTTGATGATCTGAAATTTCCTTGATGAATCATTATCAACCCTTGATCAAATGATGAGGTTTACCTCATAATCTTGATGTTAGCAAAAAATCTTGAAGTTTGACTTTAATTTGACCACAGTTGACCTCAGTTTGACTTTTTTACCAAGTTGATTGATTTTTGGATATCTGAACAATTGACTGGTCAAACTTATTGGGAAAGCCCTGAAACTTGACATGGGGATTATTTAAGACATGTGGGATGTTATGAACCTCACTTGAGGCCTTGGAAGTCCATTTAGCTTGGAGAAATTCAAAATCCTAGTTCTGGATCCATTGTTCAGGAAGTGACTTAGTCTAATGAAACCTTCAATCATTTTGACCAATTGTGAACCTTGTGAACCTTGAGAGATCTTGAGATATATCGCCTTAATTGTGGGAGGGAAAATTTTGGGGTACAACAGCTGCCCCTGTTCAATTTTCTGAAACCTGAGGAGTTAGATTGGCATGCACGCCATTCGTGACTGGAAGGTTGAAGGGGATTGAACACAAAAACCCAAATATTTGCACTCGTCGGTGCGTAGAGTAACACTATTGATTGGTTGTATTGCTTGAATGGGCTTAAAGATGCCATTCAGAGAAAAGGGTCTTCAAATATACTGCTTGGAGGATAAAGTTGTCCAACGAGTAGATTGATGCAATCTTGGGGGGATATAGCAGCCCAAGAGGTTGTTTGATGTGATCCTGGAGAGTAGAGTAGTCCAAGATATTGTGATATAGCTTTTGGAAGGATAAAGCAGCCCAAGGTATTGTGATATGGCTTTTGGGAGGATAAAGCAGTCCAAGGTATAATGATATATCTTTTGGGAAGATAAAGTAACCCAAGGTATTGTGATATAGCTTTTGGGGAGATAAAGTAACCCAAGGTATTGTGATATAGCTTTCGGGAGGATAAAGCAGCCCGATGTATTGTGATATAGCTTTTGGGAGGATAAAGCAGCTTAAGGTATAACTTGTTGATAACGTTTGTCTGCTGGAGAATAAACCTGAAAAACAAAATTAGTTCTATGCAAATATCATGATGTATATAACACTTTGTAAGATGACATCTCATGAGAATGTTGTATGCGTATGATATGATATGATGATGTATGTATGAATTATGTAGTTGAAGCACATGAGTAGCTTCGCAAAATAACTGCAGGCTGGGGAAAATAAATCCCGATTCGTTGTTGAGGAATATGAAGACTTTGTTCCCGTCTTGTTTTGGAATATTGTACTTAGAACCTCCCGTTTTCGTTCGTCGTACTTCTTATTGAAGGATTAAGTTCCTAAATATCCTGACTGAGGATAAAAGGGATGGACATTGCTTTAGGAGATTTATCTGGTCAAGTATCTATTCTTCGGAGGATATATTATATTTGAAATGAAACTTTTTGAAGACTTCGTAGAGTTGAAAGTACAAGCTATTATTTGAAGTATTCCGTAAGAATATCCGTAAAGATTACTCTGTGGGGATGAATCGGAGAAGATTCGTTGAATTCCTACCTCCGCTCGTCCTTGGTAAATACTATTATTGTATTTTATGCATTTATGGTAAACATCAATCATATTCAAAAGCATATATACATTCAAACATAATCAACAGACGTTTCTCGCTATAGTAAAAGGGAAAAGTAAACCTGAATAAAGAGGGAAAAGTGAACCTAAATAAAGAAGGAAAAGTAAACCTGAATTCGAAAAATGCAATTTTATTTATTTAGAATGTGTCATATAAACAGGCGAGTTTTAACACGGATACGGAAATCCTAGTAAGAGGAATTCGTCGAAGAAATTTTTAAAAGAGTACACAAACAAGGAAAAATAGCTATGTGTAAATGATCCTATTGAGTTTCAACTCCGCTATTGCCATTATCTTCAAGTATCTCATCTTCAGCTGTCGTAAAAGAAACGATTTGAATGATCTGTATCTGTTGAATTCAACGTAGATACCACAATTAGTAGAGGTTACATGGGTGATCCAACGAGACATAGTCATACGCTTTAATCCCTAAATTTTTCCTGGATCGCCTTTTCAGGTTTTCAATCCACCGGGATACCCTTTTTTGCCCAAGCCGCCTTTTCAGGTTTTCGACTTGTCGGGTGTACACACACACACACACACACACACATATATATATATATATATATATATATATATATATATATATATATATATATATATATATATATATATATATATATATATATATATATATCCCTAATTTTTGCCCGAACCCTTTTGGTTCGCCGGGATGCCCTTATTTTTTCCTAGGCCAGTCAACCTAGTGGGTCTCTTTTTATGCATAGTATTTTTAACTATGTCTGTGTTCACAGGCTGTCGGAAATCTTCACCATCCATGGTGGTAAGCATCATGCCACCTCCAAAAAATACTCTCTTAACAACAAATGGCCCTTCATAGGTGGGGGTCCATTTGCCTCTGGGATCACCCTGTGGTAATATGATACGCTTCATCACCAAATCACCAGCCTGATATACTTGCTGCTTAACTTTCTTATTGAAGGCTTTGATCATACGTTTCTGATACATCTGACCATGACAAACAGCTACCAACCTTTTCTCATCAATCAAGTTTATCTTGTCAAGTCAAGTCTGAGTCCATTCATCTTCATCTAAGCATGCATCTTTAATAATTCTTAAGGAAGGAATCTGAACTTCAATGGGTAAAACTGCCTCCATACCATAGACAATGTAGAATGGGGTTACCCCTGTTGAAGTACGTATTGTGGTACGATAACCATGAAGAGCAAATGGTAACATCTCATGGAAATATTTATATGTAACTGTCATCTTCTGCAAGATTTTCTTAATATTCTTGTTGGCGGCTTCCACTGCGCCATTCATCTTCGGGCGATATGGAGAAGAATTGTGATGCTTAATCTTGAACTGCGTGCAGAGGTCAGTAATCATAGTATTGTTCAAGTTAGTACCATTATCTGTGATAATCCTTTCAGGGATGTCATACCTACATATAAGATTGTACTTGATGAATCGAGCCACAACATTCTTGGTAACAGAAGCAAACGAGGCTGCCTCTACCCACTCCGTGAAGTAATCAATAGCAACAAGGATGAAACGACGTCCATTGGAAGCAGTAGGTTTGATCTCACCAATCATATCAATGCCCCACATGGCAAAAGGCCAAGGAGCACTCAGAACATTCAACGGAACTGGAGGCACATGAACTTTATCAGCATAAATATGGCATTTGTGACACGTTTTAGGGTGTTGATAGCAATCAGCTTCCATGGTGGACCAATAGTAACCTGCTCTCAATATCTTCTTAGCCATGGTATGCCCACTAGAATGAGTACCAAATATCCCATCACGCATGTCCTCCATAATCTCTGTTGCTTCCTTCTTATCCACACAGCGAAGCAAAGTTGAATCATGATTGCGCTTGGTCAAAATTCCATTACTCAGGAAAAACTTAGCAGAAAATCTCCTCAGAAACTTCTTATCATTGACAAATGCCCCTTCAGGGAACTCTTTAGCTTCAAGATACCTTTTCACTTCATAGAACTAAGGCTTTTCTTCTACTCCTTCAGTATCAACCTCATTACAGTATGCAAGTTCATCAAATCGATCAATAGTAATTCTGGGAGATTCATCATCCCAACTGACTTCAAACATAGATGCCATGGTGGCTAATGCATCTTCCAACTAGTTCTCTTCTCGTGGAATATGTCCAAAAGTGAACTCTTCAAAGTACGGGATTAAAGATAACACATGCTCTCTGTAAGGAATGAGATTTGGATGCTTGGTGTCCCAATCTCCTTTAACTTGACTAACTACCAGGGTTGAATCTCCATACACATTCAAAAACTGAATCTTCATCTCAATGACAGCCTTGATACCCATGATGCACGCTTCATATTCAACCATATTATTAGTGCAATCAAAACAAAGTCTTGAAGTTATTGGTGTATAACAGCCTTTAGGAGAGATAATTACAACACCAACACCATTACCAAGCGCATTAGAAGCTCCATTAAAGATCATAGTCCATCAGGATCCTTGTTCAGGTCCTTCATATTGTCTAGGTTCTTTAGTAACAATCATAATATCTTCATCCGGAAACTCAAAATTCATAGACTGATAATCATCCACTGCCTGATGAGCCAAATGATCAGCTACTACACTTCCTTTAATTGCTTTCTGAGTAGTGTATTGTATATCATATTCTGTCGGGATCATTTTTCATATCGCTATACGTCCGGAGAGAGTAGGTTTCTCAAATATGTACTTGATTGGATCCATTTTTGAAATCAATAAAGTGGTATGAGTCAACATATACTGTCTTAGTCGGCGAGCAGCCCATGCCAAAGCGTAACAAGTTTTCTCGAGCAGTGAGTATCTTGTTTCACAGTCGGTAAACTTTTTGCTAAGGTAGTATATTGCTTTCTCTTTTCGACCAGACTCGTCAGGTTTCCCCAACACACACCCCATTGAGTTATCCAATATTGTCAGGTACATAATCAAAGGTCTTCCTTCAACTGGTGGCATCAATATTGGAGGTTCCTGTAGGTACTTCTTGATATCATCAAAAGCTACCTGGCATTCGTCATTCCATTCCATTACCTAATCTTTCTTTAATAACTTGAAGATTGGCTCATAGGTAGCAGTTAACTGGAAAATAAATCTTGCAATGTAATTCAGTCGTCCCAAGAAACCTCTAAATTCCTTCTCAGTACGGGGAGCAGACATCTCTTGTATAGCTTTTACCTTTGCAGGATCAACTTCAATACCTTTACCACTAACAATAAAACCCAAAAGTTTACCAGATCTAACTCCGAAGGTACACTTGTTTGGATTTAATCTTAATTTATATTTCTTTAACCTCTCAAACAACTTGTGCAGATGATCAAGATGTTCTTCTTCAGTCTGAGATCTGGCTATCATATCATCCACATATACCTCTATCTCATGGTGGATCATATCATGGAACAAAGCTACCATAACATGTTGATATATTGCCCCGGCGTTCTTCAAACCAAATGGCATTACCTTATAGCAGAAAGTACCCCATTGTGTAACAAACGTAGTCTTCTCCATATCCTCAGGTGCCATCTTAATATGATTGTAACTAGAGAAACCATCCATAAAACAGAATATCTTATGTTGAGCAGTATTGTCTACCAGAACATCAATATGTGGAAGTGAAAAGTCATCTTTGGGGATGGCTTTGTTCAAATCCCTGTAATCTACACACATGCATACTTTACCATCTTTCTTAGGCACCGGTACCACATTTGCAACCCACTGAGGATAAGAAGTAACATCTAGGAACCTTGCATTGAATTTTGTCATCACCTCTGCCTTAATATTTTCTGACATTTCAGGACGCATACGACAAGCTTATTATTTTATTGGGCGACAATGCTCTTTCACTAGTAGACGGTGAACCACAATATCAGTATCCAGCCCTGACATATCTTCATAAGACCAAGCAAAAATTTCCACAAAGTCACGTAACATATGGATTAAGTTGTTCTTAACACTGTGTTCTAATTCAGCACCTATCTTGACCTCTTTCCTATTTTCCTCAGTTCCCAGATTAACAACTTCAATTGGTTCCTCATGTGGTTGTATAGCTTTCTCTTTTTACTGTAGCAATCTAGCCAGCTCTACAGATACTTCACAATCTTCCTCTTTTCCATTCTCGGCTTGATAGATCGGATTCTCGAAGTTATAATTGGCAATAGCATAACTGTTATCAACAGGATCCAAAGTGGATGAGGATCTGCATTTTAGTGACGTGGGTGTGTGTAAGAACACATAGATTTTGATAAAGGAAAAAGTAAAGGAAAGACAAAGAGCACAATATTTATGAAAGCCAGAAACGTCCATTCATTTTATTGAATGAAAATATGCAAATGAAATGGCATCCCTAACAAGCACACCATTGTGCCCCGGGAAAGGCACAAGGCTCAAAAGTATTTAATTGTTCAAAATTACAAAATTAAAATTATAAAAACAAAATAGCATTTACTCCTGACTAAAAGAGATATGAATAACGTCTTCAGGCTTCCAATTGTTGAGTCCATCACCAATGGTTGGAAAAATCCATTTCTACAGGTTCTAGTCTTCATCATAATCACCCACAACATTGACTTGGTCCTTTATGATTCCTTGGTTAGTGATACGAACAACACGAGCACGATGAACAGTCTTCTAAGATTCTGCAGTAAAACCCAAACCAAAATTTTCAGACTTGTAAGGAATGTCAGGAAGATGACCCCAAATATTACAACCACCTTCTTCAACCACAACTTTAGCATCCTTGAGAGAGGTCATTGTATGAGGTACTATGGTAACAACAAAAACTGGTTTAGCAGCAGGGATGCATTCAGTAGTAGGAACAACTTGAGAAACTACTTCAAATGTCTGGCAAGGAGTCTCAACAAATTCACCCTCCATCTCAACATATTTAAAAGTATTCACATTACTGACCATGTATTCTTCCTCACCATAAACAGTGACAATCTTGCCTTTCACTGGATACTTCAGTTTCTGATGTGAAGTGGAAGTCACAACACCTGCCCCATGGATCCAGGGGCGCCTAAGTAAACAGGAGTACGCAAGACGAATATCCATCACATAGAAAGTGGAATCAAAGACTTGAGATCCTACTTTAATTGGGAGATTCACTTCTCCATTCACCATTCTTCTTGAACCATCAAAGGCCCTCACTACCACATTACTTGGTCTTAACACAACATCTTCAAGGTTGAGTTTGTCTAGAACCTCCTTGGGTAACACATTCAATGAAGAACCATTATCCACCAACACATGAGATAAAGTAGTGCCCCTACACTCAATGGAGACGTGTATAACTCTATTATGGTTTCTTTTAGCAAGATTCATATCAACATCAGAAAAACTCAAACCATTATCACTAGTCAGATGAGCAACACAATTCTCAAACTGGTCCACAGAGATTTCATGTGGCACATGAGCAGTCTTCAGGAACTTGATTAAAGACTTAGCATGGGCTTCAGAACATAATAGAAGGTGCAAAGCCTGAGCCAATGACATATTGATCTTCGTAAATTGCCTCCTAGGCTTGGGCTGACTATTCTGCTGTTACTCTTGTGGTGCAGGTGCAGGATTAGAAATCAAAACAGCTCCCACAGATTGGTTACGATTATTACGACCTTGTTGGCCATACACAACATTGGATTCCTGCTTCCCATTATAAGGCTTCTTGGTGGTATTTGAAGAGGCAACCATCTGAATATTTCCACTTCATATCCCGTTCTCCATACATTCTCCAGTCATTATCAGCTCAGTGAAACCAGAGGATGAACTTCCAATCAGATGACTGTAGAAAGGACCAGTCAACGTACTCATAAACATATCAACCAATTACCTGTCAGTCAAAGGGGGTTGAACTCTACTTTCAAGATCTCTCCACTTCTGAGTATACTCCTTGAAGCTTTCTTTAGAACCCATGGACATACTTTAGAGATGCATGCGAGTTGGTGCTAAATCAGAGTTATATTGATACTAATTATAGAAAGCCTCAGCAAGATCATTCCAATTGTGAATGTTGGTACTCTCCAGTTGATAGTACCATTCCAGTTGAGCTCCAGACAAATTCTCTTGGAAGAAATGAATCCACAACTTCCTATCAGGAGTATGTGGTTGAATCCTCCTGACATAAGATCTCAGATGCAACTTTGGACATGAAACTCCATCATACACCACAAAAGTAGGAACACTTGAAACCAATAAGGATGGAGACCACAAAAATTAAGCTCAAATCTTCAAAGTTAAACCCAGAAGTCTTCTATAGTTCTATAGCATTCACCCGGTTCTCCAGTATCTTATATTTTTCTTCACCAATCAAATCATGGTAATAATTCTCTTCATAATCTGAATCTTCAGTAGTACCATGGAGATTGCCTTCTTCTCTCTCAGAATTTTCATCTCCATGATTTTCAACTTCCTCATCTGTATTGACTGGACCTCTGAACCTTCTATCCATGTTGATGAAGCCAATTGGTTTTCTGGTCTTCTTCTTTTTCTTGGTCAGAAGTGCCTTCAGCTCATCCTGTCCCCTGGACAAATTCAGAATCATCTCTTGAAATTAGGCATTCTGAGTCTGGAGTTCCTTGACAGTTTGTTCGAGGGCCATTTCTGCTAAAATAAACAGTGAAAAGATAAGATACCTGTTGTAAGAAACCTGTGATGTAATGATATGGTATGTAGATGCATATACAATGTTTTCAGGGACCGCAAGATTTAAATTTGTTTTAAAGAAAAACAAAAACAAAACTTTTATTAGTAAATGTTTAGTATAATTTGCCCCTTGGGCTTATAGTGAAAGGAAATAGGAATAAAGTACAAAAAATAAATATATGGGGTTTTAAGTCTCTCATGGACGCTTCCTCTTTGTGTTGAGATATGTGTTGAGATTCCGCTCCTCGTGAAGTTGTTTTGTCATCTCCATAACTCTTTCTTGGCTAATCCTGAATTGAGCTTCAAACGTATCTCGTTGCTCTTTCAGTTGGATCCAGGACTTCTGCAACTCTTCCAAGTCAGTGGGCATATCTGGATGAAGGATGGTATAAGGAACATCTCCTTCAGTAACAGGCTCCATAGTAACCAGTAGAACAACAGGATATGGCATCATAAGAGTTTGAGCACGATATCGCACCCATCTGAGGTAAGGTTCCATAGGAATGGAATACTTTGGTTCCATAGTTTTGCTCTCAACTTTATTAACCCTTCTCAAAGCTCGTATAAACCTTTGACGGTAACCTTGAAGATCGTTGTCGTAGTCAAACACAATACCCTGAATAAGCATGTCATGAGGACCATTACTCTGAGCATAACCAAACTGACGTAGAGCTAAAGAAGGGTTGTAAGTAATGCACCCTCTTATGCCAAGGAGTGGCACATTAGGGAACTCCCCACAACGGTCAATGATAGTAACATTCTCCATAGATCGAGAACACCAATGAATGTCTGAATGAGAAAGTGACACAATCCTCTTAGACCACCTTAACCCTTGTTCATTCTACATTACTGATCGGGGAAGGTGAGAAATAAACCACCTAGCCAGTAAAGGAATGCAACACATCAGAGTTCCTCGCGCCTTCGTAGTACGAGTGTGAAGAGACTGCTAGATATCTCCAAGTAAGGTAGGCACTGGATTGTGAGTCAGAAATATGTTGATGGCGTGTACGTCTATGAACTAGTTTGGATTAGGTAACAACACTAAGCCATAGATTAATAAGGATAAGATCTCCTTAAAAGCATCATAGCTCATATCATCCAAGAACACTTGAGCTTTCTCCATCAATACCTTAGCAAGAATACTCGTAACTCCACTTCTCGTTTCTAGGACAATGTCTGATTTCTTCAAATGTAGGGTTGCATCAATGACTTCAGGTTTATGCTCTTTCTCTAAGCCTGTGAAGGGTCTCATATTAAGGATAGGCACACCCAGGAGCTTGGATAATTCCTCCATTATAGGTACTAGCTGATAGTCGGGAAACGTGAAACAATGATGTTTAGGATCAAAAAACTGGAATAGGACACTCATCATGTCTTCATTGAATCCTGAAGTAACTAGATCCGGAAGTTAACCATGCTTTTTGATGAATTGGGAGCTTTCAGAAACTTTAGAGACCAATTACTTAAGCTTAAAAGGTATCCCTACAAAGTTGATCCGGATAGTGTTCCTACGAGTGAAAGCCATGACCTGCAACAAAGAACAAAGATAAATCCTTTGGTCCTTGAAATGGTTAGTGAAAATGCTATGCTTATGATGTCATGATGTCATGATGTTATGCTCAATCAAAAACATGTGGCATACACAAACAAGTCACGTAATAGCCCTAGGTTTAAAGGCTTGCATGAAGTTTAAAGGTAAGTACCCTCCTCATGAAGTTTAGTTGGTTTCATCCTATCTTACAAAAGTAACCAGGTTCTAAGGGATCTCAATATCACAAATCCTTCTCAAGGGTTGTTGTTCAGTAGGCAACTGACTTGCCAACCAAAACCTCCCAAGATTAGAATCTCAATGAGCGTAGCATCAAGTATCAACCAACTTTAGTCTTCACCAAAGCCGGTTATCTCACTACTTTCTAAAGGCCAAGATGGGTTAACTAGGGTTCTACAAAGTCAGTTAGTGTAATGAAAACATATGGAAGCCTCAGGTTATCCTCAACTTACTTAAGGAACATAAGAACCGACCAAGAAGTCACACTAACGTAGCCACCAGATCAACCATATCGGTATACACTGTAACACGGTGGGAGAACTGACTTTAAACAATGTTGCGGATAGCAAGAGTCGCCACCGACTTTTATTTTATCCATAAGGAAAGGTTATAAAAGAACAGGAAAGACCTTAGAGAATATTTTGGGTCCGGGGGGTAGGTTATGAAAAGGGAAGGTATTAGCATCCTTTTCATCCATGGTTATCCATGGGCTCTTAGGTACTTAAGCTCACTTTAAATTGTTTTTGAAAATGTAGTGTGTGAATAGAAAAATTTTCAGAATAGTTTAATAATAATCCATGTACGGATGTGTAAGAAACTTGTTTGAAAATTTGTTTGAAATTTGTTTAAGTTTGAAAAATTTTTGAAGTGAGCAAGTACATAAGAGGAACCTACCCTAATGTTTAAAGTCTTTCTTGTTCTTTTTCCTTTCCTTGGTAAGACTATCCCTACTATTAAGGAGTAGGTAGTCATTACCTTGGATGTAAAGGGACATGTGAGGGACAATTTGATTTTGAAGGCCATTATGGGGTGTAATAAGCATAAAGAAGGGACTATCATCATTTATTTCGAAGGGACTCGATCCGTAAAGGCAACCATAAGGGACTTTGATGATTTTCTTTCGAGGGACTTGCTTTATACACCCCACTTAACCATTATTCATAGGCAACTTGAGGGATAACCTTAGGAAGTGAGACGGCGATTAAAATCGACTTACGTGTGTGACATGTTTATTTTAATTATCTTCTATTAAAAATTATCTAAATTTATTTTAATATTGCATACATGTTATTACACTCCCTAATTACT
This sequence comes from Lathyrus aphaca, assembly GCA_963966055.1. Classification (NCBI taxonomy): domain Eukaryota; kingdom Viridiplantae; phylum Streptophyta; class Magnoliopsida; order Fabales; family Fabaceae; genus Lathyrus; species Lathyrus aphaca. Next base: position 508,341,436 of record OZ014523.1, read on the forward strand.
AACCATAACAATAATAATAATTAAATAATTACAATTACATCCGGGAAACAATTACAAGAAATTTTAATAATAAGCAAAATATTAAACAAAATAATAAATAAATAAACAATAAATAATAAATATAAGGGGTTAGTAAATAACAATAAATAAGATTAGCAAAATAATAATAATAAACATAATTGAATTATAAATGGGTTAGTGATAATAACAATTAGAAATAATAAATAAGGTTAGGAACATAAAAATAGAATAATATGGTTAATAATAAAAATTAATTAAAAGGTTAATAAAATTATAATAAGCAAAAATTGGTAACAATATAATTAATAGTAATAATAGAAACCAAAAATAATATAAGAAGAAATTAACATACACAACTAAATAATTTTTAATTCATATACTAATTATTAAATTATTTTCAAATGTATTACAAAATTTTAATTATTATTAACATATATTCATATTTATATTCATATTATAAGAAAAAAGATAGATTTTAAATATCATATTTAAAATTTAATTCTATTAGTTATTATATTTACAAATTATTTTTAACCATATACAAAAATATAATTATCCTAAATTAAATTATTTCTAAACATTAAAAGAAAATTAAATTGAATTATAACTATATTTACAAATAAATTAGAATTATTTTAAAGATCATCAATTAGAAAATAAATACAATTAGGGTTTAATTAGAAGATATTTTTTTAGGATTTGAGAATTAGGGTTTATATATATACAAAATTTATTCTAATTTACATATACATATTATAAATTAAATACAAAAAATAGTGAAACATAATTTACAAAAAATATATTTTTTTTTAAAAAAAGATAGCATACATATTTCATTATTATTTTTATTGTTTTAGAAACATGTATAATATATATATATATTTAATTTTAATGTTATAATGCTTAAAAAAACAAATAAAAGGAAAAAAATATGGAAACTTACCTGGCTGGGGTTTGAACCCAGGCCAGCTTGATTTCCAGCAAGCATAACAACCACTAGGCCACTGGCGCGCAGGCAAGAGATGAGAGACAGAGATTTGTTTTGTTCCTTATGATGCAAAATCCAGAAAAATAAAAAAAAACCAAAAGGCCTGGGGTAGGGATTGAACCCAGGACCTTTACATTCGCAAGTGTACGCATCACCACCCGGCTGGAAGAGCCAATCTGTTAACAAACCATCAAGTAATAATAATATATGATATTCAATATGTAAATGAAACAAACCAAAAAAACAATTGCCATGACCAGGTTTCGAACTCAGGTCATACTGCCAATACACACACGCTCCCTTCCACTGGGCTAAGCAGTCAGCTTGTGATACAAACAGAAAGAATTAATTATATTTTATAATCAAATTTCAAATATGAAATTCGCGCCAGTCAACTCCTTCTTCTCCAAATTTCCTGCGAATTTTCTTCCCTTTTTTCCTGCGAATTTAGCTTCGAGTTCTTCATCCCTGCGAATCACAAACCTCATCCAAACGACAAAATTTCACAAAATTGATTGTACCATTGTATTGTTAATGAGTTTTGCAATTGTCCTATGTTTTTCAAATCCATTTATCATTTGGAAATCGTGAAACCCTAAAGAGGGCCGAAAACCCTAATCATGGTGGATTCTTGTACCTGCAAGGAAAATCCAATTGAACTACCCAGAATCGTTCTAGGGTTCATTCTAAACATCATACAACAATCAAAAACGATTTAAACATGGTAAATCAATGGTTTCGAAAAGAAAATGTTCAAGGTCAAAGTGAGTTCGGGTTCAACAATATGGGGCATATTGGATGCATATGATGGATGATTTCGCTTCATGGATGATCAAAGAACATGTCTATGTTCTTAATTTACCTTCTAAAGCTCTGAAATTCAAAATCCGATTCTCACTTTTGGAAGAGTTTTTGTGCTTTTGAACTTACCTTGAAGCTGCTGGATTTCGTCCTTGAGGCTAGGGTTTGTGTTATGTATATATATGTGATTGATTTAGGTCAGAAACATGGATAGGTTATGTGAAAATTTGATCCAAAAAATATTCAAAAAGATCATAGTGTAAAATTCAAATATTTGATCATGAGTGCTTGCTATTTTGGGATAATTCACATGATTTCCTTCTCCTTCTAATTCAATCAATAATTATGAATTTCTAGAAGCAATATCTTCACCCAAAAATAGATTTTCATATTTTATATTTATTTAAAATGATTTTTATGAATTAAATCAATAATAAATAAATAAAAAATAATAAAAATGCTGAATTTTGGTCAATTGGGTCGTGCACAATATTATGAGATGGATTGGGTCATAAATCAGGCAGCCCATTTGGAAAGAAATACTTCTAAGCCTCCATTTTCAACATAAACCATCACAAAATTTCCCAACTTTGCAAGGACACGTCTCCCTCAATTTTAAAGGTATGAGGGTATTCTTGGACTTTTTGGAAAGCTTGAAGAGTCCTCTAAACAACCCCATTGGTTTCAGGTCCATATCATTTACCAATCTCAAGTTATGCCCTTTTGAAGTTGTTGACTTTTTGTTGACTTTTGAAATGACCTATAATGTCCTAGATCATATCTTTCAAATGAAGCATTTTTGGGCTTAACCTTCAACATCAAAGTTGTAGGGAATTCAATTTCCTTCAAAATGAGCTTTGGATGGAAACTTGGTGATGAAGTATGTGAAAGTTATGCCTGGTCAAAGTTCAGTTGACTTTTACTGAGGAAACCCTAATTTAGAAACTCCTGATTATTGATGATCTGGAATCTCCTTGATGAATCATGATCAACCCTTGATCAAATGATGAATTTTACTTCATATACTTGATGTTGGGAAAAAATCATGAAGTTTGACTTTGGTTTGACCACAGTTGACCTCAGTTTGACTTTTTAACTGCATTGACTGATTTTGACTTATCTGATCATCTGACTGAGCAAACTTTTGAGAAAAGTCTTGAAACTTGACATGGGGATTCTTACACACATATAAGATGTTATGAAACTCACTTGAAGTATTGGAAGTCCATTTAGCCTGATTAAAGTCAAAACCCTAGTTTTGGATGCACTGCTTAGGAGGTGCATTGTCTGAGGGAATTGTCAACTTCTTTGACCAATTGTGAACTTTGTGAACCTTGTGAACCTTCAAGAAGCAACCTATGGACTTCATGGACCTCATGAAAGGTCTTGTAAATGTTGAGAAGCTTGTGAACCTTGTGAACCTTCAAGAAGTGACTTGTAGACTTCATGAACCTCATGAGAGATTATATAAGCATTGAGAAACTTGTGAACCTTGTGAACCTTCATAAAGTAACTTGTAGACTTCATGAACCTCATGAAAGGTTATGCAAGTGTTGGAGAACTTGTGAACCTTGTGAACCTTCTTAGAACACAAAGTATTGTATTGTGAGGGCAAATTTTGGGGTGCAACAGCTGCCCCTGTTCAATTTTCTGAAACCTGAGGGGTTAGATTGGTATATTTGCCAGTCGTAACCTGGAAGGTTGAAGGGGATTGAACACAAAAGCCCAAAAATTTGCACTCACCAGTGCATAGAGTGATATTGATGGTTGATTGAACATGATTGAGTGGGCTTAAAGATGCCACTAGGGGAAAGTTCTTCAGCAGTATCATGAGAGTTGTCAGGAGTCTGGAGTAATACTGATGTAACAGCATGTCTTCATGAGGATAGAGCAATCAATAATGATAACCCCAAAGCAGTCTTGAAGAAATAATATGATTTCAGGAGGATAGAGCAATCAATAATGACAACTCTAAAGCAGTCTTGAAATAATAATGTGATATGTCTTCAGGAGGATAGAGCAATCAATAGCTCTAAAGCAGTCTTGAAGTAATGATTTCAGGAGGATAGAGCCATCAATAATGATAATTCTAAAGCAGTCTTGAAATAATAATATGATATGCCTTCAGGAGGATAGAGCAATCAATAGCTCTAAAGCAGTCTTGAAGTAATGATGTGATACGTCTTCAGGAGGATAGAGCAATCAATAGCTCTAAAGCAGTCTTGAAGAAATAATATGATTTCAGGAGGATAGAGCAATGGATAGCTCTAAAGCAGTCTTGAAGTCATGAGAAATTATCAGGAGGATAAAGTAACCCTGAGGTGACAATAAAGCAGTCCCAAAGAAGCTCATCAGGAGGATAAAGTAACCCTGAGGTGACAATAAAGCAGTCCCAAAGATCATGAGTTTGTTTGTTGGATAATTAACCTGAAAACAAGGTAGCATTCGAATAATAACATTAGTTTATGCTTTATGTATGCATGTATGATATGATGCACTTAGGTAATGTATTATATGTCTATGGATATGTATGCTATGGTATGAGGTAAATGATGTATGTATGATATGATACTGCCGGAAGCGTCTGGATATCTTCGTATAACAACTGCTGGCCAGGGAAAATAAATCCCGATTCGTTGTTGAAGAATATATAACCCTCTGTCTGCTGGGGATAGTAAGGCATAGATATAACTCCCCGTTGTTGGGGATAACATGGTATGGATAACCTCCCGTTGTTGGGGATGGTAAGGTATAGATATAACTCCCCGTTGTTGGGGATAACATGGTATGGATAACCTCCCGTTGTTGGGGATGGTAAGGTATATATAACCTCCCGTATGCTGGGATAGTAAGGTATATATAACTTTCGTCTTCGTTTGATGGTAGGGTAGAGATAGCATCCCGCTTTCGTTCGTCGTACCCTTATTGGAAAGTAATTTCCCGTATATCCGTATGAGGATAAAAGAGATGGATATAAATTCCAGGGGAGATGTGACTTTAGGAAGATGGATTTGTCCTACTGAGGGTTTATAACTGTCTTGTAAGGATGAACCGGCGAAGCTTCGTTGAAATCCTTCCCTCGTTCGCCCTTAGTAAATACTATTACTGCATTTTTATGCATTTCTGGTAAACATCAATCCTATTAAGCATTCATGCATTTTTGGTAAACATTAATCATATTCAAAAGCATACATACATTCAAACACAATCAATGGACGTTTCGCTTATGTAAATAGGGTAAAAGTAAATCTGGATTCAAAAGATGGAATTTATTTATATCAAAAAGTGACCCATACATGGGTAAGTTTGTACAAGGAGACATAAATCCTAGTAAGAGAATTTTGTCATAAAATTTTACAAAAGAGAATCAGCTATGTGGGAAATAATCCTATTGAGTTTCAATTCTACTATTGCCACTCAAGTATCTCATCTTCTTGCTGTTGAGACGGAAATGATTGGATTGAGCTTTTATCTGTTCGAGCTTGAATAAGTAGTGCAACTGGTTGCAATTTCATGGGTGATCCAAACGAGACATAGCCATACGCTTTAATCCCTAACTTTTGCCTGGATTGCCCTTTCAGGTTTTCAATCCACCGGGATACCCTTTTTTGCCCAAGCCGCCTTTTCAGGTTTTCGACTTGCCGGGTGTACATCTTTTTATATATATCCCTAATTTTTGCCCAAACCCTTTTGGTTTGCCGGGATGCCCTTGTTTTTGCCTAGGCCTGTCAACCTAGCGGGTCTCTTTTTTATGCGTAGTATTTTTTAACTATGTCTGCGTTTACAGGCTGTGGGAAGTCCTCACCATCCATTGTAGTCAGTATCATGGCACCTCCTGAGAACACTGTCTTGACTACAAATGGTCCTTCATATGTTGGAGTCCACTTGCCCCTAGGATCCCCCTGTGGTAATATGATACGCTTGATTACCAAATCACCAGCCTGATATACCTTTGGCTTAACCTTCTTGTTAAAAGCTTTGATCATCCGTTTCTGGTACATCTGGCCATGACAAACTGCTGCTAACCTCTTCTCATCAATCAAATTTATCTGGTCCAGTCGAGTCTGAATCCATTCATCTTCATCCAAGCTTGCATCCTTCATAATTCTCAAGGAGGGGATCTGAACTTCAATGGGCAGAACTGCTTCCATACCATAGACTAAAGAGAATGGGGTTGCCCCTGTTGAAGTACGTATTGTAGTACGATAACCATGAAGAGCAAATGGTAACATCTCATGCCAATCCTTGTAAGTAATAGTCATCTTCTGTACAATCTTCTTAATGTTCTTATTAGCAGCTTCAACTGCCCCATTCATCTTTGGACGATACGGAGAAGAATTGTGATGCTTAATCTTGAACTGCGTGCAGAGATCAATAATCATAGTGTTGTTCAGATTAGAGCCATTATCAGTGATAATCCTTTCAGGGATGCCATACCTACATATGAGATTATTCTTAATGAACCGAGCCACAACATTCTTAGTAACAGATGCAAATGAAGCTGCCTCTACCCACTTCGTGAAATAATCGATAGCAACCAGGATGAAACGATGCCCATTAGAAGCAGTAGGCTTGATCTCACCAATCATATCAATGCCCCACATGGCAAAGGGCCAAGGAGCAGTCAACACATTCAATGGAGATGGAGGTACATGAACTTTATCAGCATAGATTTGACATTTGTGACAAGTTCTGGAGTGTTGATAGCAATCAGCTTCCATGGTGGACCAATAGTAACCTGCTCTCAATATCTTCTTTGCCATGGTATGACCACTAGAATGAGTGCCAAAGGTCCCATCATGCATCTCTTCCATAATTTCTGTAGCTTCCTTCTTATCCACACAACGAAGCATAGTTGAATCATGATTGCGCTTATACAGAATGCCATTACTCAGAAAGAACTTAGCAGAAAACCTTCTCAGAAACTTCCTATCTTTGACAGATGCCCCTTCAGGGAACTCCTGAGCTTCAAGATATCTTTTTACTTCATAGAACCAAGGCTTCTCCTCTGCCCCTTCAGTGTCAATCTCATTGCAGTATGCAGGCTTTTCAAATCTATCAATAGTAATCTTGGGAGCTTCATCATCCCAGCTAATCTCAAACATGGATGCCATGGTGGCTAATGCATCTGCCAACTGATTCTCTCTTCGTGGAATGTGCTCAAAGGTAATCTCTTTGAAATGTGGGATCAAAGACAACACATGCTCTCTGTAAGGAATGAGGTTATCATGCTTGGTATCCCAATCTCCTTTAATCTGACTTACTACCAGGGCTGAATCTCCATACACATCAAGGAACTGAATCTTCATATCAATAGCAGCTTTAATACCCAGGATACATGCCTCATATTCGACCATGTTATTGGTACAATGGAAACAAAGTCTAGCAGTAATCGGGGTATGACAACCTTCAGGAGAACTAATCACAACACCAACACCGTTACCAAGTGCATTAGAGGCACCATCAAAAACCATAGTCCATCGGGATCCTTGTTCAGGTCCGTCATATTGTCCAGGTTCTTTGGTAATAATCATAATGTCTTTATCAGGGAACTCAAAATTCATTGACTGATAATCATCCACTGCTTGATGGGCCAAATGATCAGCAACAACACTTCCTTTAATGGCCTTCTGAGTAGTATACTGTATATCATATTCTGTCAAGATCATTTGCCATCTTGCAATTCTTCCGGAGAGAGCAGGTTTCTCAAATATATACTTGATTGGATCCATCTTCGAAATCAACAAGGTAGTATGGGTCAACATATACTGTCTTAGTCGGCGAGCAGCCCATGCCAAAGCGCAGCAAGTTTTCTCGAGCAGTGAGTATCTTGTTTCACAGTCGGTAAACTTTTTGCTAAGGTAGTATATTGCCTGCTCTTTTCGACCAGACTCGTCATGTTGCCCTAACACACACCCCATTGAGTTGTCTAACACTGTTAAGTACATAATCAAGGGTCTTCCATCAACTGGTGGCATCAAAATTGGTGGCTCTAGTAGATATCTCTTAATTTCATCAAAGGCAGTTTGGCACTCATCATTCCATTCCATCACCTGATCTTTCTTCAACAACTTGAAGATTGGCTCACAGATGGTAGTTAATTGGGAAATAAATCTTGCAATGTAGTTCAATCGTCCCAAGAAACCTCTAACCTCCTTCTCAGTACGGGGAGCTGGCATCTCTCGTATAGCTTTCACTTTTGCAGGATCCACTTCAATACCTTTGCCACTGACAATGAAACCCAGGAGCTTTCCAGATCTAACTCCAAAAGTGCACTTGTTTGGGTTCAATCTCAACTTGTATTTCTTCAACCTCTCAAACAACTTGTGCAGATGATCAAGATGTTGCTCTTCATTCTGAGATCTGGCTATCATATCATCTACATATACCTCTATCTCATGATGAATCATATCATGAAACAAAGCCACCATAGCACGCTGATATGTTGCCCCTGCATTCTTCAAACCAAATGGCATTACCTTATAGCAAAAGGTGCCCCACTGTGTCACAAATGTTGTCTTCTCCATATCTTCAGGTGCCATCTTGATTTGATTGTAACCAGAGAAACCATCCATAAAAGAGAATACCTTATGCTGAGCGGTGTTGTCTACCAGAATATCAATATGCGGAAGTGGAAAGTCATCTTTAGGGCTAGCCTTATTCAAATCTCTGTAGTCCACGCACATACGTACCTTACCATCTTTCTTTGGAACCGGTACCACATTTGCAACCCACTGAGGATAAGAAGTCACTGCTAAAAACCCTGCATTGAACTGTTTCATTACCTCTGCCTTGATCTTTTCTGACATTTCAGGACGCATACGACGAACCTTCTGCTTCTTTGGACGACAATCTTCTTTCACTGGCAAACGGTGAACCACAATGTCTGTATCCAACCCTGGCATATCTTCATAGGACCAAGCAAAGATCTCTACATAGTCACGTAACATCTGAATCAACCTGCTCTTGACACTGTCCTCTAAATCAGCCCCTACCTTGACCTCTTTTCTGTTTTCTTCAGTTCCCAAATTCACAACTTCGACTGGCTCTTCATGTGGCTGTATAGCTTTCTCTTCTTGTTGTAACAACCTAGCAAGCTCTACAGGTATTTCACAATCGTCCTCATTTCCGTCTTCAGTTTGATAGATCGGATTCTCGAAATTATAATTGGCAATAGTAGAACTGTTATCAACAGGATCCAGAGTGGATGAGGATCTGCATTTTAGTGATGTGGGTGTGTGTAAGAACACATAGCTGATAAAACAAAAATAAAAGAAAAGAAAGACAAGGAACACAATATTTATGAAAACGAAACGTCCACTGATTTTATTGAATGAAGTATGCAAATGAAATGACAGCCCGTAACAAGCACACCATTGTGCCCCGGGTAAGGCACATGGCTTGAAAGTTTTATTGTTCAAGAAATTACAAACTTTAAAAAAACATAACACAGTAATAGTATTTACTCCTGACTAAAGGAGATAGGGATAACATCTTCAGCTTTCCAATTATTGAGTCCAGCACCCACAGTAGGAAAAATCCATGCGTCCAAGTTGTAGTCTTCATCTTGATCTCCCACAGCATTGATAACCCCTTGATTGGTGATACGAGCAGCACGAGCACGACGAACAGCCTTCTGGGACTCTGCAGTGAAACCCAAACCAAACTTGTCAGACTTGTACGGAATATCAGGAAGCTGACCCCAAATAGTACAACCACCTTCATCCACCACAGCTCTAGCATCATTGAGGGAGGCCATTGCCATTGTTGGAGGTTTTCTGATGACCACAGGAACTTTCTTCACAGCAGGAGGTGCTACACAATCATTAGCAACCCAGGGAACCACTTCAAATGACTGACACGGAGTCTCAATGTATTCACCTTCCACTTCCAGATACTTGAAAGTGTTTACATGGCTGACAAAGTATTCTTCCTCTCCAAAGACAGTAACAACCTTTCCATTCACCGGATATCTCAACTTTTGGTGTAATGTAGAGGTCACAGCACCTGCCCCATGGATCCAGGGACGACCAAGCAGACAAGAGTATGAAGGACGAATATCCATCACATAAAATGTAGCAGTAAACATCTGAGAACCAACTTTTATTGGAAGATCAATTTCCCCATGCACTACTCTTCTAGAACCATCAAAAGCCTTTACCACAATATTACTGGGCTTCAACACAGTATCTTCAGGACTCAGCTTATTCAGGACTTCCTTGGGCAACACATTCAGAGAAGAACCATTGTCTATCAGTACATGTGACAGGGTAGTGCCCCTGCATTCAATTGAAATATGCAAGGCCCTGTTATGATCCCTCTTGGCAGGGGTCAAATCAGCATCAGAGAATCCTAACCCGTTGTCATAGGTCAGGTGAGCAACACAGTTCTCAAATTGATCTACAGAAATTGCACTGGGCACATGAGCAGACTTCAGAAACTTGATCAAGGACTTGGCATGAGCCTCAGAACATAACAACAAGGACAGCATAGAAATCTTTGAGGGAGTATGCCCCAACTGATCCACAATGTCATAATCACTCTTGCGAATGATTTTCAATACTTCTTCCATCTGCTTAGAGAGATCATCAGCAGCTGGCACATCAGTAGATATAGGCTCAATAACAGGACCTTTGCCCCGAGCATCAGTGGTGGTAGTAGCAGCAGGAGTAACTGCACTCTTAGAAGCAACTGGAGGAGAGAAGACTCTTCCACTACGAGTGATCTTGCTAGATCCAGCAATATTATCAATGTCAGCAGGCATATCAGGTAAAGGCTCCTGCTTGACACCATGGATGCAAACATCAGACCCATAATGCCAAGGCACAGCTTTGTCAGATGTATAAGGAACAGGACCAGGAGTGGTAATAATCAGAGGAGCCACTCTGGCTTCAGCAACAACTTTCACAGGACTTTCAGCAGTAATCTTGATTGGGCCCTGATGAGTGATTTTGATGGGACCCTTTGAAGTGATTCTCACCGGTACTTTGTCAACCATATCAACCTCTTCAATCTTCTTACCCCGAGTCAGATGATCCACCATACCTTCTACAGATGCTGGTCTTCTTTCAAACACTATAGTATACTTATCCATGAGACGTTGAATTCCATCTCTCAAAATGAAGCAACTATCTGGTTTATAGGTACAATACAGACAATCTTCACGACAACCTGGAAAGATCCCAGCTTGTACTAACCTCTTTTTGATAACAGACAATGGTGTGGTCAACTCCATAACTGAATAGACATGCAGGTCTTCATCAATGTCTTCATCAATGGCATTGACAGTCTTCTCATGATTTGGCAGTGGTGCTGTAATCACATTTGGTGGATCAAATTCAATTTCTCCAGCATCAATCATATCTTGAATTTTGTTCTTCAAGACCCAGCAGTTATTAGTATCATGTCCTGGACAGTTTGAATGATATGCACATCGTGCATTGGGATTGTACTTGGGAGAGGTAACATTGGGATTCTGAGGAGCCTCCCTCAGGGTAATAAGTTCAGCCTTCAACAAGTGTTGCAATGCCTGAGCCATTGACATGTTGATCTTCGTGAACTGTCTTCTAGCCCTCTGTTGGTTGCCTTGAGGCTGCTCTGTTGTTGCAGGAGTTGGATTCGAAATATGAACTACACTAACAGACTGATGCCTTCTGTTACGATCAGGTGGACCATAAACAGCATTGGATTCTTTCTTCCCAGTGGGAGGCTTCTTTGCAGCACCTGATGAAGAAGTGCCCACTTGGATCTTACCACTCTTGATACCATTCTCTACACGCTCTCCTGTCATGATCAACTCAGTGAAGCCAGATGATGAGCTTCCAATGAGATGACTGTAAAACGGACCATTCAGCGTACACATGAACATATCAACCAATTCCCTGTCAGTCAAAGGGGGTTGAACTCTCCCAGCTAAATCTCTCCACTTCTGAGCATACTCCTTAAAACTTTCTTTGGCACCCATAGACATGCTTTGAAGCTGCATGCGAGTGGGGGCTAAATCAGCATTGTATTGGTACTGCCTATAGAAAGCTTCAGCAAGATCATTCCAGTCTCTGATGTTGACACTCTCCAACTGATAATACCACTCCAACTGAGCTCCAGATAAGCTCTCTTGAAAGAAATGGATCCACAACTTCTTATCAGCAGTGTGGGGTTGAATTCTTCTAACATAGGACCTCAGATGCAGCTTGGGACAAGAGACCCCGTCATAGACAACAAATGTAGGAACTTTGAACCCAATGGGTATCACAACCCCAGATATCAAACTCAAATCCTCAAAATCCAACCCAGATGATTTCTGTAATTCCATAGCATCCATTCTATCCACCAGCATCTTGAATTTGTCTTCATTAGGCTCATGGTAGTAGTTAGCCTCAGAATCAGAGTCCCCCATTGTATGGTGGAGACTGCCTGCCTCTTGCTCAGATTCTTCAGATTCATAGTCTTCAGCTGGTTCCTTGGTCTTGGCAAGACCTTTGAACCTTCTTCCCATGTTGATCAACCCAGCAGACCTTCTAGTCTTCTTAGTCTTCTTGGCCAGCAGTGCCTTCAATTCATCCTGCCCTTTGGACAGGTTCAAGATCAGCTCTTGGAACTGTGCATTTTGTGCCTGGAGATCCTTAACTGATTGTTCAAGAGCCATTGCTGAAATAAACAGCGAGAAGATGAGAAACCTGTGCACAAATAAACCTGTGATGCAATGAAATGATATGGGAATGCATATGCAATGTTTTCAAGGACCGCAGGATTTAAATTTGCTAAGACAAACACGAAAGTAAACTTTTATTAGTAATAACTTTGTTTTGCCTTTTAGGCTTACAAAAATGAAAGTGAAATAAGTACAAAAGATGGGGTTTTAAGTCTCCCATGGACGTTTCCTCTTTGTGTTGAGGTATGAGTTGAGGTTTCGTTCCTCGTGAAGTTGCTTTGTTAGCTCTAGGATTCTTGCTTGGCTTGCTTTGTAATGATCCTCGAAAGTATCCCTTTGCTCCTTCAGTTGGATCCATGATCTCTGCAAGTCTTCCCTATCAGTAGGCATGTCTGGGTGAAGGATGGTATAAGCTGTGTCTCCTTCAGCAACAGGTTCCATGGTAACTGGTAGGACGGCAGGATATGGCATCATGAGTGTCTGAGCACGAGATCGTACCCATCTGAGATAAGCTTCCATAGGAATAGTGTACTTAGGCTCCAGTGTCTTGCTGTCAACCCTGTTTACTTTTCCCCAAGCTCGTATGAATCTCTGACGGTAACCCTGAAGATCGTTGTCGTAATCAAACACAATGCCCTGAATCAACATGTCATGAGGACCATCACTTCGGGCGTAACCAAACTGTCGTAAAGCTAGAGAAGGGTTGTAGGTGATGCCCCCTCTTATGCCTAGAAGTGGCACATTAGGAAACTCCCCACAACGGTCAATGATGGTGACATTCTCCATAGATCTGGAGCACCAATGGATATCTGAGTGAGATAGTGACATGATCCTTTTGGACCATCTGAACCCTTGCTCATTCTTCATTACTGAGCGAGGAAGGTGAGAAATAAACCACCTAGAGAGTAAAGGTATGCAGCACATCAAAGTTCCTCTTGCCCTTGTAGTACGGGTGTGAAGAGAATGCAGGATGTCTCCAAGCAATGTAGGTACTGGATTGTGACTCAGGAAAATGTTGATGGCATGAACGTCTATGAACTGATCTGGATTGGGGAACAATACTAAGCCATATATCAGCAAGGCTAAGACCTCCTCAAAAGCATCATAGCTCATGGCCTTCAAGAACATCTGAGCTTTATCCATTAATACCTTAGCAAGAATACCCTTGACTCCACTTCTCGTTTCTAGAACAATGTCAGACTTCTTCAGATGTAGGGCTGCAGCAATAACCTCTGGTTTGGGCTCCTTCTCCAAGCCTGTGAAGGGTCTTTGATCAAGAACAGGTATACCCAGAAGCTTAGAGAACTCTTCCATTGTAGGAACCAGCTGGTAGTCGGGGAATGTGAAGCAGTGGTGCTTAGGATCAAAGAACTGAAATAGGACACTCATCATGTCTTCATTGAACCCTGAAGTGACTAGATCCAATAGGTGACCATGTTTCTTGATGAACTGGGAGTGATCAGACACTTGAGAAATCAACTCTTTGAGTTTGGGAGGTATCCCTACAAAGTTGATCCTGATGGTGTTTCTACGAGCAGAAGCCATGACCTGCAACAAAGAACAAAAATAAATCCCTTGGTCCTTGAAATGGTTAGGGAAAATGATATGCTCATGATGCATGATGATGTCATGATGTTATGCTCAATCACAAACATGTGACACACACAAACAAGTCACACCATAGCCCTAGGTTTAAAGGCTTGCATGAGGTTTAAGGTAAGTACCCTCCCCTGAAGTTAGATGGTTCATCCTGTCCTACAAAAGTAACCAGGTTCTAAGGGATCTCAATATCATTGATCCTTCACAGGGGTGGTTGTTCAGAAGGCAACTTACTTGCCAACCAAAACCCTCCAAGTTTAAGATCTCAATGAGCGTAGCATCGAGTGTCAACCAACTTCAGTCTGCACCAAAGCCGGTTACCTCACTACTTTCTAAAGGCCAAGATGAGTTAACTAGGGTTCTAGAAGTTAGTTAGTGCATTGACAACATATGGCAGCCTCATATTATCCTCAACTTGACTTAAGGAACATAAGCACCAACCAAGAAGTCGCACTAACTATGGCCACCAGATCAACCGTATCGATATACGTCGTACAGTTTCCTTGGTCTATTGCCATTTACCTAAGGTACACTAGATCCGGGTTAGGACCTTTCACACATAAGAGCATCCCAACAAGTAATATAAAGCAAACAAGGCAAACAATTTAAAGTGATCTTAATTCCTAAGGGTACCCCTCTTAAAATAGGTCCCCAGCAGAGTCGCCAGTTCTGTAACACGGTGGGAGAACTGACTTTAAACAATGTTGCGGATAGCAAGAGTCGCCACCGACTTTTATTTTATCCATAAGGAAAGGTTATAAAAGAACAGGAAAGACCTTAGAGAATATTTTGGGTCCGGGGGGTAGGTTATGAAAAGGGAAGGTATTAGCATCCTTTTCATCCATGGTTATCCATGGGCTCTTAGGTACTTAAGCTCACTTTAAATTGTTTTTGAAAATGTAGTGTGTGAATAGAAAAATTTTCAGAATAGTTTAATAATAATCCATGTACGGATGTGTAAGAAACTTGTTTGAAAATTTGTTTGAAATTTGTTTAAGTTTGAAAATTTTTTGAAGTGAGCAAGTACATAAGAGGAACCTACCCTAATGTTTAAAGTCTTTCTTGTTCTTTTTCCTTTCCTTGGTAAGACTATCCCTACTATTAAGGAGTAGGTAGTCATTACCTTGGATGTAAAGGGACATGTGAGGGACAATTTGATTTTGAAGGCCATTATGGGGTGTAATAAGCATAAAGAAGGGACTATCATCATTTATTTCGAAGGGACTCGATCCGTAAAGGCAACCATAAGGGACTTTGATGATTTTCTTTCGAGGGACTTGCTTTATACACCCCACTTAACCATTATTCATAGGCAACTTGAGGGATAACCTTAGGAAGTGAGACGGCGATTAAAATCGACTTACGTGTGTGACATGTTTATTTTAATTATCTTCTATTAAAAATTATCTAAATTTATTTTAATATTGCATACATGTTATTACACTCCCTAATTACTAACCATAACAATAATAATAATTAAATAATTACAATTACATCCGGGAAACAATTACAAGAAATTTTAATAATAAGCAAAATATTAAACAAAATAATAAATAAATAAACAATAAATAATAAATATAAGGGGTTAGTAAATAACAATAAATAAGATTAGCAAAATAATAATAATAAACATAATTGAATTATAAATGGGTTAGTGATAATAACAATTAGAAATAATAAATAAGGTTAGGAACATAAAAATAGAATAATATGGTTAATAATAAAAATTAATTAAAAGGTTAATAAAATTATAATAAGCAAAAATTGGTAACAATATAATTAATAGTAATAATAGAAACCAAAAATAATATAAGAAGAAATTAACATACACAACTAAATAATTTTTAATTCATATACTAATTATTAAATTATTTTCAAATGTATTACAAAATTTTAATTATTATTAACATATATTCATATTTATATTCATATTATAAGAAAAAAGATAGATTTTAAATATCATATTTAAAATTTAATTCTATTAGTTATTATATTTACAAATTATTTTTAACCATATACAAAAATATAATTATCCTAAATTAAATTATTTCTAAACATTAAAAGAAAATTAAATTGAATTATAACTATATTTACAAATAAATTAGAATTATTTTAAAGATCATCAATTAGAAAATAAATACAATTAGGGTTTAATTAGAAGATATTTTTTTAGGATTTGAGAATTAGGGTTTATATATATACAAAATTTATTCTAATTTACATATACATATTATAAATTAAATACAAAAAATAGTGAAACATAATTTACAAAAAATATATATTTTTTTTAAAAAAGATAGCATACATATTTCATTATTATTTTTATTGTTTTAGAAACATGTATAATATATATATATTTAATTTTAATGTTATAATGCTTAAAAAAACAAATAAAAGGAAAAAAATATGGAAACTTACCTGGCTGGGGTTTGAACCCAGGCCAGCTTGATTTCCAGCAAGCATAACAACCACTAGGCCACTGGCGCGCAGGCAAGAGATGAGAGACAGAGATTTGTTTTGTTCCTTATGATGCAAAATCCAGAAAAATCAAAAAAAACCAAAAGGCCTGGGGTAGGGATTGAACCCAGGACCTTTACATTCGCAAGTGTACGCATCACCACCCGGCTGGAAGAGCCAATCTGTTAACAAACCATCAAGTAATAATAATATATGATATTCAATATGTAAATGAAACAAACCAAAAAAACAATTGCCATGACCAGGTTTCGAACTCAGGTCATACTGCCAATACACACACGCTCCCTTCCACTGGGCTAAGCAGTCAGCTTGTGATACAAACAGAAAGAATTAATTATATTTTATAATCAAATTTCAAATATGAAATTCGCGCCAGTCAACTCCTTCTTCTCCAAATTTCCTGCGAATTTTCTTCCCTTTTTTCCTGCGAATTTAGCTTCGAGTTCTTCATCCCTGCGAATCACAAACCTCATCCAAACGACAAAATTTCACAAAATTGATTGTACCATTGTATTGTTAATGAGTTTTGCAATTGTCCTATGTTTTTCAAATCCATTTATCATTTGGAAATCGTGAAACCCTAAAGAGGGCCGAAAACCCTAATCATGGTGGATTCTTGTACCTGCAAGGAAAATCCAATTGAACTACCCAGAATCGTTCTAGGGTTCATTCTAAACATCATACAACAATCAAAAACGATTTAAACATGGTAAATCAATGGTTTCGAAAAGAAAATGTTCAAGGTCAAAGTGAGTTCGGGTTCAACAATATGGGGCATATTGGATGCATATGATGGATGATTTCGCTTCATGGATGATCAAAGAACATGTCTATGTTCTTAATTTACCTTCTAAAGCTCTGAAATTCAAAATCCGATTCTCACTTTTGGAAGAGTTTTTGTGCTTTTGAACTTACCTTGAAGCTGCTGGATTTCGTCCTTGAGGCTAGGGTTTGTGTTATGTATATATATGTGATTGATTTAGGTCAGAAACATGGATAGGTTATGTGAAAATTTGATCCAAAAAATATTCAAAAAGATCATAGTGTAAAATTCAAATATTTGATCATGAGTGCTTGCTATTTTGGGATAATTCACATGATTTCCTTCTCCTTCTAATTCAATCAATAATTATGAATTTCTAGAAGCAATATCTTCACCCAAAAATAGATTTTCATATTTTATATTTATTTAAAATGATTTTTATGAATTAAATCAATAATAAATAAATAAAAAATAATAAAAATGCTGAATTTTGGTCAATTGGGTCGTGCACAATATTATGAGATGGATTGGGTCATAAATCAGGCAGCCCATTTGGAAAGAAATACTTCTAAGCCTCCATTTTCAACATAAACCATCACAAAATTGCCCAACTTTGCAAGGACACATCTCCCTCAATTTTAAAGGTATGAGGGTATTCTTGGACTTTTTGGAAAGCTTGAAGAGTCCTCTAAACAACCCCATTGGTTTCAGATCCATATCATTTACCAATCTCAAGTTATGCCCTTTTGAAGTTGTTGACTTTTGAAATGACCTATAATGTCCTAGATCATATCTTTCAAATGAAGCATTTTTGGGCTTAACCTTCAACATCAAAGTTGTAGGGAATTCAATTTCCTTCAAAATGAGCTTTGGATGGAAACTTGGTGATGAAGTATGTGAAAGTTATGCCTGGTCAAAGTTCAGTTGACTTTTACTGAGGAAACCCTAATTTAGAAACTCCTGATTATTGATGATCTGGAATCTCCTTGATGAATCATGATCAACCCTTGATCAAATGATGAATTTTACTTCATATACTTGATGTTGGGAAAAAATCATGAAGTTTGACTTTGGTTTGACCACAGTTGACCTCAGTTTGACTTTTTAACTGCATTGACTGATTTTGACTTATCTGATCATCTGACTGAGCAAACTTTTGAGAAAAGTCTTTAAACTTGACATGGGAATTCTTACACACATATAAGATGTTATGAAACTCACTTGAAGTATTGGAAGTCCATTTAGCCTGATTAAAGTCAAAACCCTAGTTTTGGATGCACTGCTTAGGAGGTGCATTGTCTGAGGGAATTGTCAACTTCTTTGACCAATTGTGAACTTTGTGAACCTTGTGAACCTTCAAGAAGCAACCTATGGACTTCATGGACCTCATGAAAGGTCTTGTAAATGTTGAGAAGCTTGTGAACCTTGTGAACCTTCAAGAAGTGACTTGTAGACTTCATGAACCTCATGAGAGATTATATAAGCATTGAGAAACTTGTGAACCTTGTGAACCTTCATAAAGTAACTTGTAGACTTCATGAACCTCATGAAAGGTTATGCAAGTGTTGGAGAACTTGTGAACCTTGTGAACCTTCTTAGAACACAAAGTCTTGTATTGTGAGGGCAAATTTTGGGGTGCAACATACACCGTACAGTTTCCTTGGTCTATTGCTACTTACCTAGGGTATACTAGATCCGGGTTATAATCTTTCACACAAAAGCCCAACAGATAATATAAAGCAAACAAAGCAAACAATTAAGTGATCTAATTCCTAAGGGTACCCCTATTTTACTTAGTAATTCCCCAACAGAGTCGCCAATTCTGTAACACGGTGGGAGAACTGACTTTCTATAAATGTTGCGGATAACAAGAGTCGCCACCGACTTTTATTTTATTCAAGTGGAAAGGACATAAAAGAAAAGGAAAGACCTATTTTTAAAAGACTTGAGTTCGGGGGGTAGGTTATATAAAGGGAAGGTGTTAGCACCCTTTATATCCATGGTTATCCATGGGCTCTTAGTTACTTAGCTCACTTAATTGTTTTAAAAGTGTAAAGTGTGTGATTAGGAAATTTTCTAAGTACTTTGCAATGATCCTCGTATGGATGTATACAAAGCCTTTGTTTTGAAAATGTTTGAAAACTGTGAGGTGTGAAAAGTATTTTTTTTTTGAAGTGTGAGCAAGTAATTATGAGGTACCTACCCTAGACTAGTCTTTCCTGTTCTTGTATATTCTTTCAAGGGTAAGACTGTCCATATTATTAAGGAATAGGTAGTCGTTACCTAGAATTTGTTTAAGGGACGGGCGTAGGGTCATCATACGGTCAACGAAGGCAACTTGAATGGTGTCTTTAGTAATTTGGAGGGACTATCATCTTTTAAACCGAAGGGACAAGATCATTGTAAGCAACATCGTAGGCAACATCGTAGGGACTTGATCTTTTAACCGGGGGAGGGACAAAATGATTTTTATTTGTAGGGTTTTGCTTAAGACACCCCCCATATTCGAGGGACTTGGCCGTTTTAAAGGCAACTTAAGAGATGTAACCCTAGGAGGTGCAGATGGCGATCATAGATCGACTTACGTGTGTGAATGATTTATTTTCAGATATTTATTCTTTTTATTTAATTTTCTAAGTCCAAATTAATTTTCAATTAGATTTTCACTCCCTATTTACTAACCATAAAATTAATTAATTAATTAGATGCGGAACATATAAAATCTACGCTATTACATGGCTTCGGGGCAATTACATAATAATAAGCAGAAAAGAAAATAAATTACAATATAAAAACCTATACATTTTCTAATAATTAAAATAAGACAAATAAATAAAGAGCAATAAACCAATCAAGTTTTCTTTTTTAATTAGGGTTAGGAAAGAATTAAGGTTAATTAATAAAATTAAGGTCTTTAAAAAAGGATTAGGTTTTTAAACAAAAATTATTTATTTAGAAAAATGTTAACCTAATTACTAATTAATTTATAATTTAATTAGAATAAATGAATTAATAAAGGAAAACGTAAAAACTAAATTTATAATAATATTTTTATATAAAACAAATTATTGAAAAATATTATAAATTAATTTATTTATTTACATGAGATATATATAAAAACTTATATTAACGTAATGGTTAGAAGAAATTAAAAAAAAACATTTATTTACAATTTAATTAAACTATTAACATTTTTTTAATCAAATATTTTTTTATAAAATAATGAATGAAACTTAATATAAAAAATGTTAAGGATTATTGGTTTGGTTAATTAACTTATTTTGATTAATGGTTAATTGTTACTTAATTAATTAATTAATATTAATATAATTCATGAAATAATAGAAAAAATAATAAAACAGACGCTTAAAAATAAATGGGAGAGGCCTGGTTTTGATCCCAGGACCTTCCCATTATCAGAATCATATGCTGACAGACTGGGCTGCGTGCGTGTGGTGATATTTGTATGAACATGATTTAATTAATAATAAACCTGTAAAACAAACTAAATTAAAAAAAAAAGAATGGAGGACCTGGGGATCGAACCCAGACCCTTGTACTTCCAAGGATGTATACCCAACCATATGTGCCAAACGCGCGTTGCATCCTTTCCTGAAACGAATATATTATAAAAAAAACAAGATATTTGAATTTCAGATAATGCGCCATCAGGTCATCTTCTTCCTTGGAATTCCGCAGGTTTTCCTGCGAAATTTCTTGCCAATACTCCTGCGATTTTTCATACGCACAAAAACCAGCGAAATTCAAACCAACCGAAATATGTACAATTTTATCCAATTGATCATGCCAATATGATCCTTATGATTCTTATAATTTGTTTATGTTCTTAAAATTCATTTAGATTTGTTAAATTAGAAAGTCCTAATTTAAAAGGGTAAACCCTAACAATGACCGATCGCACACCCGGTCTTGAAACTCCACAAAAACTGTCCAGACATCATCAATACTTCAAGGCAAACACAAAACGATAATAAAAAATGGTTATTAACACATGTAAATTCAAAATCGAAAAATTTGATAAACAAAGAAAAGGATGATTCGAATTCTGCGTTTGGGCATGTTTCAGATGCTTGTGATGATGAAATTATGATCAGTGAGCATCCATGAAGGTGTTGCAACCTTTGTTTTGCTTGGAAATCGCCTCTAGGTTGAAAACCGATTTTGACTTTTTTTGTGAAATTTTGGAAGCTTGAATGTTGTCTTGGCTGCTGGATTTTCGTGTCGCTTGTGTTGTTTAGGTTTGTATATATGTGGTGAATGAAATTATTTCAGAAAATTTGGCTTTGTTGGATCGATTAAGGTTACTTGATCATGAAGAAATAATCACCATAAATATGAAAAAAATCAAATGAACTCTTACTATTTTGAGTGTACACGAATTTGGCTCTTTTCAATCAGCTTTAAATGTTATAAGATTCATTCCCAAACCAATATTTGATCTATTATTTGATGTTTTATATTTTATTTTTATTAAAATTGAATTTTAACAAATAAAATCCAAAATAATAAAAATAAAATGCAAAAAATCTGAATAAATGGTCATTGGGTCGTGCATGGCTTTATCCTTGAGATTGGGTTGCCATTTTTTGGGCCCATTTGGAAAAAATTGAAGTTAAGACATTTTTTACTTCATACACCCCTTGAAATTTTCCCAACTTTGTCAAGGCTCAACTCCCTTAAATTTAAGGCTATGAGAGTAATCTTGGACTTTTTAGAAATCTTAGAGAGTCCTCTAACAAACCCTTTTGGTCCCATGTACATATCGTTTACCATTTTCAAATTATGAGCTTTGGAAAAAGTTGACTTTTTGTTGACTTTCAAAAGGACCTATAATGTTTTAGCGCATACCTTCCAAATGAAGCATTTCTAGGCTTGGCTTGTGAGACACAAAGTTGAAGAGAATTCAATTTCCTTCATAATGAGCTTTGAATGGGAAATTTTTGATGAAGTATGTTAAAGTTATAGCTGGTCAAAGTTCAGTTGACTTTTCCAATGAAAACCCTAATTTTAGAAACTCCTGATTCTTGATGATCTGAAATTTCCTTGATGAATCATGATAAACACTTGACCAAATGTTGCACCCCAAAATTTTCCATCACAAAACAATACTTTGTGTACTAAGAGGTTCACAAGGTTCACAAAGTTCACAAGACATCTTATGAGGTTCACAAGACATCTTATGAGGCTCACAAGGTTCACAAGACAAAACTTTGTGTACTAAGAGGTTCACAAGGTTCACAAAGACATATTATGAGGTTCACAAGGTTCACAAGGTTCACAAGACCTCTCATGAGGTTCATGAGGTTCACAAGGTTCACAATTGGCCAGAAGATTTGACATTTCCCTCAGACAATGCATCCTCCTAAGCAATGCATCCTAAACTAGGGTTTTGAATTTAATCAGGCTAAATGGACTTCCAAGACTTCAAGTGAGCTTCATAACATCTTATATGTGTTTAATAATCCCCATGACAAGTTTCAAGACTTTTCACAAAGTTTGCTCAGTCAGATGATCAGATAGGTCAAAATCAATCAAAGCAGTTAAGAAGTCAAACTGAGGTCAACTGTGGTCAAACCAAAGTCAAACTTCATGATTTTTTTCCAACATCAAGTATATGAAGTAAATTTCATCATTTGATCAAGTTTTGATCATGATTCATCAAGGAGATTTCAGATCATCAAGAATCAGGAGTTTTTAAATTAGGGTTTCCTCAGGGAAAGTCAACTGAACTTTGACCAGCCATAACTTTCACATGCTTCATCAAATTTTTCCTATCCAAAGCTCATTTTGAAGGAAATTTAATTCTATACAAATTTGTGTCTCACAAGCCAAGCCCAAAAATGCTTCATTTGGAAGATATGAGCTAAGACATTATAGGTCCTTTTAAAAGTCAACAAAAAGTCAACAACTTCAAGAGAGCATAATTTGATAATGGTAAAAGGTAATGACATGAAACCAATGGGGTTGGTTAGAGGTCTCTATAAGATTTCCAAAATGTCCAAGAACACCCTCATAGCATGAAAATTGAAGGATTTGTGCCCTTGCAAAGTTGGGAAATTTTTGGGAGGTTTATGAAGCAAATAGGGCCTTAAAACCAAATTCTTCCAAATGGGCTTGCAATTTTGTGATCCAAACTTTAACATGACATTATGCACGACCCAAGCCCCTTTTATTCAGATTTTTTATTATTTTTATTTTATTTATTTTGATTTTATTCATTTAAAATCATTTAAAATCAAAATAAAATAGATAAATCAAATATTTAAATGAGATATTACTTCTAGAAAATCATAAATATGGCTTGGATCAAATTGATATGAGAATTATGGTGATTGTCTTAAAATAGCAAGGTTATATAAAAAAATATTTGAATTTTAAGGCATGATCTTTTTCAATCTCCTTGATCCAAAAAGTCCAAAGAATAATCACTTCTCTTGACCTAATTTCATCTACTATAAGTACATAAACACATCACAATGCAATGGGGACGAATTGGCGGCCTCAAGAGTAAGTTTCAATCTTCAAAAATTCATCAAAAACTCACAATTCAGATTCTTCCTTAGAGACACTTTCAAGACAATTTGAAGGTTGCAAAAGACTCCTTGATCATCACTGATACTTTCCCAATACTCATTTGCATCCAAAGCATGCCCAATTGCATAACCCGAATCAAACTTTTCACACTTTGATGAATTTTTCGTTTCCATATATTTGTGTATTATAAATTAAATTTGATCATTGTTTCATGTTTGTAATAAGTTGTTAATTGTTTCTGGGCTGGTTAATTGGAGTTTTGGTACAGGTTTGAAGAACGACCATTGTTAGGGTTTCGGCCAAGCTTTTAGGGTTTCATGATAAACCAAAAATAAATAAATTTTAAAGACATAGGAAGATTGTATGAGTTTTGGGGATCGTAATGCACTGATTAATTGGAAGAAATTGTACTGTTTGACTAATGTTTGAGTTTCGCAGGTTTTAAGTATGGAGGAAATCGCAGGAAAAATCGTAGGTAAAATTGTAGGAATTTTCGCAGGTACTGTGAAGAAGATGAAGGACCAGTGGCGCCAAAAATCAGATTTAAAAATTGGTTTTAATATTTTATGGATTTGTTTGAGATTATTACACAATTGTGTTGATGGCTCAGTTGGTTTGTATGTACGTGTATGATATTGAGGGTCCTGGGTTCGAATCCCCCCAGGCCCTTTTGTTTTGTTTTGTTTTTTTTGTTATAATTTTTACAGGAGAAGAAACAAAACCTGATGGTATTCACTCCATATCATATGCGCGCGCATAGCCCAGTGGCTGGCTTCTTGGTCTGCTAAGGAATAAAGCCTAGGGCATGGGTTCGAATCCCAACCCCAGGTATGTTTTGTTCATATTTTTTTCCATTTTATTTTTGTTTAATATATACTATAATTGATTTAATTAAATGATAAATAATTAAAATAAAATATTTGTATTATTTTGTATAATTTCAAATTCATATTTTGTTTCTTAAATTTAAACTTTATTAAAATTACTTAATATTTATTTTATTATATATATATATATATTATTATTTTGTATAAATAAATTAATTATGTTAAAACCTAATTATTTTTATATAAACCCTAATATTTCATATAAAACCCTAATTCTATTTTCTAAATTCATGAACCCTAATTTATAAATATTAATATTTGTATATAAATGTTAATTATGTTTATTTATTTTTATTATTTGTTTATATTATCATTATACATAGTTTTATATAAATAATGTAAATAGTTTAATTAGTTAATTAACCATAACTTGTTTTTCTAAATAATTAAAAAAAAACTTAATTTTATTTTTTATGAATATAATTTATTTGTACATGTTTATTTAATTATAATTAGTAGGGATTTTTATAATATGCATATAAATTTAAATCATTTAGTA
The DNA here is from genome assembly GCA_963966055.1 of Lathyrus aphaca. Classification (NCBI taxonomy): domain Eukaryota; kingdom Viridiplantae; phylum Streptophyta; class Magnoliopsida; order Fabales; family Fabaceae; genus Lathyrus; species Lathyrus aphaca. The sequence continues at coordinate 508,366,678 of OZ014523.1, forward strand.
TATAATACTTGTTATTTATTTCCTTAATTAAATTCTCTTAAAAAATATTATTTATCTAATTTTGAACTTTAAATTTATTTATTATGTTAATTCTTTCATCTTATTCTTATTTATTTTATTACTACTAACCCCCTTTATTTCTTTATTTTTATATTATATGATTGTTTATTTTATTATTATTATTGTTACTAACCCACTTAATTATTCATTTATTTGCTTATTTAATTTATTTTTATTATTATTATTATTATGTAATTGTATCCAATATGTAATAGTTGTAGTAATTTTTAAAATTTAATTTTAAATGCTATGGTTAGTAAAATAGGGAGTGTAAAACATGTTTGTATGCAAATTCGAATTTAGATCATTAACTTAAAGATAAATATCTGAATTGGTACACTCACACACGTAAGTCGATCCTGGATCGCCATCTCACTTCTTAAGGGTTACCTCTCACGTTACCTAAACAAAAGGTCAAGTAAGGTGTATAAAGCAAAGTCCCTCATCTCACATCATCTAGTCCCTTAAAAGATAAAAAGATCAAGTCCCTTCACGGTTGCCTTTGTAAATGATCTTGTCCCTTTCAAATAAAGATGATAAGTCCCTTCGAATTGCTAAATACACCTTACAGTTGCCTAATCACAGTTGTCCCTTCACTTGTCCCTCACACATCCAAGGTAATGACTACCTATTCCTTAATAATAGGGATAGTCTTACCATTTAAAGGATATTTAAGAACAGAAAAGATTTAACTTAGGGTAGGTTTCTCTTATGTACTTGCTCACCTTTTCAAAACATTTCAAGCACATTTCACATTTTAAACAATTTTCAAAACAAAGGCTTTATATATATCCGTACATGGATCATTATAAAGTACTTAAGAAAATTTCTAATCACACACTACACTTTTCAAAAACATTTTAAAGCGAGCTAAGTAACTAAGAGCCCATGGATAACCATGGATGTAAAGGGTGCTAACACCTTCCCTTTACATAACCTACCCCCCGAACCCAAAAATCTTTTTAAGGTCTTTCCTGTTCTTTTATGCCCTTTCCTTTGGATAAAATAAAAGTCGGTGGCGACTCTTGCTATCTGCAACATAACTAAAGTCAGTTCTCCCACCGTGTTACAGAACTGGCGACTCTGCTGGGGACTTAATAAAAGAGGGGTACCCTTAGGAATTAGATCACTTTAAATTGTTTGCCTTGTTTGCTTTATACTTATCTGTTGGGTGCTCTTATGTGTGAAAGATCCTAACCCGGATCTAGTGTACCTTAGGTAAATGGCAATAGACCAAGGAAACTGTACGGCGTATACCGATATGGTTGATCTGGTGGCCATAGTTAGTGTGACTTCTCGGTTGGTGCTTATGTTCCTTAAGTCAAGTTGAGGATAATATGAGGCTGCCATACGTTGTCAATACACTAACTAACTTTTAGAACCCTAGTTATCCCATCTTGGCCTTTAGAAAAGTAGTGAGATAACCGGCTTTGGTGAAGACTGAAGTTGGTTGATATTCGATGCTACACTCATTGAGATCTTAAACTTGGAGGGTTTTGGTTGGCAAGTAAGTTGCCTACTGAACAACCACCCTTGTGAAGGATCAATGATATTGAGATCCCTTAGAACCTGGTTACTTTTGTAGGACAGGATGAACCAACTAACTTCAGGGGAGGGTAATTACCTTTAAACCTCATGCAAGCCTTTAAACCCAGGGCTATTATGTGACTTGTTTGTGTGTGCCACATGTTTGTGATTGAGCATAACATTATAGCATCATCATGCATCATAAGCATAGCATTTTCACTAACCATTTCAAGGGCCAAAGGATTTATCTTTGCTCTTTGTTGCAGGTCATGGCTTCTGCTCGTAGAAACACTATCTGAATCAACTTTGTAGGAATACCTCCTAAGCTTAAGGAATTGATCTCTAAGGTTTCTGAAAACTCTCAGTTCATCAAGAGACATGGTCACCTACTTGATCTAGTCACTTCAGGATTCAATGAAGACATGATGAGTGTTCTGTTTCAGTCATTTGATCCTAAGCACCATTGCTTCACATTCCCTGACTATCAACTGGTTCCTACTGGAAGAGTTCTCCAAGCTTCTGGGTATACCTATCCTGGATCAGAAACCCTTCATAGGCTTGGAAGAAGAGCCTAAACCTGAGGTTATTGATGCAGCTCTACATCTGAAAAAGTCAGACATTATTCTAGAAACGAGAAGCGGAGTTAAAGGTATTCTTGCTAAGGTGTTGATAGAGAAGGCTCAAGTGTTCTTGAAGACTATGAGCTATGATGCTTTTGAGGAGATCTTAGCCTTGTTGATTTATGGCTTAGTGTTGTTCCCCAATCCAGATCAGTTCATAGACGTTCATGCCATCAACATATTTCTGAGTCACAATCCAGTGCCTACATTGCTTGGAGACATCCTACATTCTCTTCATACTCGTACTACGAAGGCACGAGGAACTCTGATGTGTTGTATTCCTTTGCTATCTAGGTGGTTTATTTCTCACCTTCCTCGCCCAGTGATGAAGAATGAACAAGGGTTCAGGTGGTCAAAGAGGATCATGTCACTCTCTCATTCAGATATCCGTTGGTGCTCCAGATCTATGGAGAATATTACTATCATTGACCGTTGTGGGGAGTTTCCTAATGTGCCACTTCTAGGCATAAGAGGAGGTATTACTTACAACCCTTCCTTAGCTTTACGAAAGTTTGGTTATGCTCGGAGTGATGGTCCTCATGACATGTTGATTCAGGGTATTGTGTTTGACTACGACAACGATCTGCAAGGTTACCGTCAAAGGTTCATACGAGCATGGGGAAAAGTGAACAAGGTTGACAGCAAGACTCTGGAGCCTAAGTACACTATTCCTATGGAAGCTTACCTCAGATGGGTGCGATCTCGTGCTCAGACTCTCATGATGCCATATCCTGCCATCCTGCCAGTTACTATGGAGCCTGTTGATGAAGGAGATACTTCTTATACCATCCTTCACCCAGACATGCCCACTGACATGGAAGACTTACAGAGGTCCTGGATCCAGTTGAAGGAGCAAAGGGATACTTTTGAGACTCATTACAAAGCAAGTCAAGAAAGAATCCTGGAGCTAACAAAGCAACTTCACGAGGAGCGGAATCTCAACTCATACCTCAACACAAAGAGGAAACGTCCATGGGAGACTTAAAACCCCATCTTTTGTATTTATTTCATTTCATCTTGTAAGCCCAAAGGGCAAACAAATTTATTACTAATAAAAGTTTACTTTCTTGTTTGTTTAAGCAAATTTAAATCCTGCGGTCCTTGAAAACATTGCATACGCATTTACATATCATATCACTGCATCACAGGTTTCTTATGTACATGTTTCTTATCTTCTCGCTGTTTATTTCAGCAATGGATCTTGAACAAACAGTCAAAGATCTTCAGGCACAAAATGCACAGTTCCAAGAGTTGATCCTGAACTTGTCTAAGGGGCAGGATGAATTGAAAACACTGCTGGCCAAGAAGACTAAGAAGACTAGAAGGTCAGGAGGCCTGATCAACATGGGAAGAAGGTTCAGAGGTCCTGTCAAGACCAAAGAACAGGTTGAAGATTATGAGTCTGAAGAGTCTGAGAAAGAGGGAGGCAGTCTCCATAACACTATGGGGGACTCTGATTCTGAAGCTAACTACTATCATGAGCCTAATGAAGACAAGTTCAAGATGTTGGTGGATAGAATGGATGTTATGGAATTGCAAAAGTCTTCTGGGTTGGATTTTGAATACCTGAGTTTGATATCTGGAGTGGTCATACCCATTGGTTTCAAGGTTCATACTTTCGTAGTTTATGATGGAGTCTCTTGTCCCAAGCTGCATCTGAGGTCTTATGTCCGGAGAATCCAACCCCATACTGCTGATAAGAAGTTGTGGATCCATTTCTTCCAAGAGAGCTTATCTGGAGCTCAATTGGAGTGGTACTATCAGTTGGAGAGTGTCAACATCCGTGATTGGAATGATCTTGATGAGGCCTTTTACAAGCAATATCAATACAATGTTGATCTAGCCCCTACTCGCATGCAGTTACAAAGCATGTCCATGGGTGCTAAAGAAAATTTCAAGGAGTATGCCCAGAAGTGGAGAGACATGGCTGGAAGAGTGCAACCCCCTCTAACTGACAGGGAGTTGGTTGATATGTTCATGTGTACGTTGAATGGTCACTTTTACAGTCATCTCATTGGAAGCTCATCATTTGGCTTCACTGAGTTGATAATGACAGGAGAGCGCGTAGAAAGTGGTATAAGGAGTGGCAAGATTCAAGTAGGTGCTTCTTCATCAAGTACTACAAAGAAGCCTCCCAGTGGGAAGAAAGAGTCAAATGTTGTTTATGGTCAACCTGATTGTAATAGGAGGCATCAGTCTGTGAGTGCAGTTCATATCTCCAATCCAACTCCTACAACACCAGAGCCACCACAGGGAAATCAACAGAGGGCTAGAATACAGTTCACTAAGCTCAACATGTCAATGGCCCAAGCCTTGCAGCACTTGTTGAAGGGTGAACTTATCACTTTGAGGGATCCTCCTCAGAATCCCAATGTTACCTCACCCAGGTATAATCCTAATGCACGATGTGCATATCATTCAAATTGTCAGGGGCATGATACCAATAGTTACTGGGTATTGAAGAATAAAATTCAAGATATGATTGATGCTGGAGAGATTGAGTTTGACCCTCCGGGTACTCCAAATGTGATTACTGCTCCCATGCCAAATCATGAGAAGACTGTCAATGCCATTGATGAAGTTTCATATATTTCCTCAGTTGCAGATTTGACTACACCATTGGCTGTTATTAAGAAGAAATTGGTACAAGCTGGGTTCTTTCCAGGTTGTCGTGAAGATTGTTTATATTGTGCTTATAAGCCGGATATCTGCTGGAGGTTGAAGGACGGAATTCAACGTCTCATGAATAATTACACCATAGTGTTTGAGAGGACTCCACCTTCCGTGGAAAGTATGGTTGATCATATAACTAAAGGTGCGAAGGTTGAAGAGGTGGATATGATTGATAAAGTGCCGGTGAGGATTACTTCCAAGGGTCCTGACAAAATCACTCATAAGGGTCCAATTAAGATTACTGCTGAAGGTCCTGTGAAGATTGTTGCTGAAGCTAGAGTGGCTCCTATGATCATTACCACTCCTGGTCCTATTCCATATACTTCTGATAAAGCGGTACCATGGCATTATGGCTCCGATGTTTATATTCATGGTGTTAAGCAGGAACCCTTAGCTGAGACACATGTTGCTGATAAAAACCTTGATGTTGATAATATTGCTGGATCTAGTAAGATCATATGAAGCGGAAGAATTTTCTCTCCTCCAGTTACTTCCAAGAATACAGTTACTCCAGTTACTACCTCTACTGCTGATGCTCGGGGCAAAGGTCCTGTTATTGAACCTACACAAACTGATGTGGCAGCTGCTGATGATCTTGCTAAGCAGATGGAAGAAGTATTGAAAATCATTAGCAAGAGTGATTATGACATTGTGGATCAATTGGGGAATACTCCCTCCAAGATTTCTATGTTGTCTTTATTGTTGTGTTCTGAGGCTCATGCCAAAGCCTTGATCAAGTTTTTGAAGACTGCTCACGTACCAAATGAGATCTCTGTAGACCAGTTTGAAAATTGTGTTGCACATTTGACCTATGATAATGGGTTAGGTTTCTCCGAGGCTGATTTGACTCCGGCCAAGAGGGATCATAACAGGGCACTACATATCTCTATTGAATGTAGGGGCACTACCCTGTCTCATGTGTTGATAGACAATGGTTCCTCGCTGAATGTGTTGCCCAAAGAAGTTCTGAATAAGCTTAGTCCCGAAGATGCTGTGTTGAAACCCAGTAATATAGTGGTGAAGGCTTTTGATGGCTCGAGAAGAGTGGTGCATGGAGAAATTGATCTCCCAATAAAAGTAGGTTCTCAGGTCTTCAATGCTACTTTTTACGTGATGGATATTCGTCCTTCGTATTCTTGTTTGCTTGGGCGTCCCTGGATCCATGGGGCAGGTGCTGTAACCTCCACCTTACATCAGAAGCTGAGATATCCGGTAGAAGGAAAAGTTGTCACTGTTTACGGAGAGGAAGGATATATAGTTAGCCATGTGAACACCTTTAAATATCTTGAAGTGGAAGGTGAGTATGTTGAAACTCCGTGCCAGACATTCGAAGTAGTTCCTTGGATTGTTAACAATTATGAAGCTCCTCCGGTTGTCAAGAAAGTTCCTGTGGTCACCAGAGTACCTCCAACAATGGCCTCCCTCAAAGATGCTAGAGCTGTGGTGGATGAAGAGTCCCAGAAGGCTGTTCGTCGTGCTCGTGCTGTTCGTATCACCAATCAGGGGATTATGAAGAATCAGATCAATGTTGTGGGTGACTATGATGAAGACTACAACTTGGATGCTTGGATTTTTCCTACTGTGGGTGATGGGCTCAATAACTGGAAAGCTGAAGATGTTGTTCCTATCTCCTTTAGTCAGGAGTAAATACTATTACTGTGTTGTTACTTTTAAGTTTGTAATTTCTTGAACAATTAAACTCTAAAGCCTTATGCCTTACCCGAGGCACAATGGTGTGCTTGTTACGGGATGTCATTTCATTTGCATACTTCATTCAATAAAAATCAGTGGACGTTTCATTTTCGTAAATATTGTGTTCCTTGTCTTTATTTTCTTTTATTTTGTTTATCAGTTATGTGTTCTTACACACACCCACATCACTAAAATGCAGATCCGTATCCACTCTGGATCCTGTTGATAACAGTTCTACTATTGCCAATTATAATTTTGAGAATCCGATCTATCAAGCTGAAGACGGAAATGAGGACGATTGTGAAGTACCTGTAGAGCTTGCTAGGTTGTTACAACAAGAAGAGAAAGCTATACAACCACATGAAGAGCCAGTCGAAGTTGTGAATCTGGGAACTGAAGAAAACAGGAAAGAGGTCAAGATAGGGGCTGAATTAGAGGATAGTGTCAAGAACAGGCTGATTCAGATGCTACATGATTATGTGGAAATCTTTGCTTGGTCCTATGAAGATATGCTAGGGTTGGATACAGACATTGTGGTTCACCGTTTACCAGTAAAAGAAGATTGTCGTCCAAAGAAGCAGAAGGTTCGTCGTATGCGTCCTGAAATGTCAGAGAAGATTAAAGCAAAGGTAATGAAACAGTTTGATGCAGGGTTCCTAGCTGTGACTTCTTATCCTCAGTGGGTTGCAAATGTGGTGTCGGTACCTAAGAAAGATGGTAAGGTACGTATGTGTGTAGACTACAGAGATTTGAACAAGGCCAGCCCCAAAGATGACTTTCCACTTCCTCATATTGATGTTCTGGTAGACAACACTGCTCAGCATAAAGTATTCTCGTTCATGGATGGTTTCTCTGGTTACAATCAAATCAAGATGGCACCTGAAGATATGGAGAAGACAACATTTGTTACACAGTGGGGCACCTTTTGCTATAAAGTGATGCCATTTGGTTTGAAGAATGTCGGGGCAACATATCAGCGTGCTATGGTGGCTTTGTTTCACGATATGATTCATCATGAGATAGAGGTATATGTGGATGATATGATAGCCAGGTCCCAGAATGAAGAACAACATCTTGATCATTTGCATAAATTGTTTGAGAGGTTGAAGAAATACAAGTTGAGATTGAACCCAAACAAGTGTACTTTTGGAGTTAGATCTGGTAAGCTCCTGGGTTTCATTGTTAGTGGAAAAGGTATTGAAGTAGATCCTGCGAAAGTAAAAGCTATACGAGAGATGCCAGCTCCCCGTACTGAGAAGGAAGTTAGAGGTTTCTTGGGACGTTTGAACTACATTGCAAGATTTATTTCCCAATTAACTGCCACCTGTGAGCCAATCTTCAAGTTATTGAAGAAAGATCAGGTGATGGAATGGAATGATGAGTGCCAGATTGCCTTTGATGAAATCAAGAAGTATCTGCTAGAACCACCAATTTTGATGCCACCAGTTGATGGAAAACCCTTGATCATGTTCTTAACAGTATTAAACAACTCAATGGGGTGTGTGTTGGGGCAACATGAAGAGTCTGGTCGAAAAGAGCAGGCAATATACTACCTTAGCAAAACGTTTACCGACTGTGAAACAAGATACTCACTGCTCGAGAAAACTTGCTGCGCTTTGGCATGGGCTGCTCGCCGACTAAGACAGTATATGTTGACTCATACTACCTTATTGATTTCGAAGATGGATCCAATCAAGTACATATTTGAGAAACCTGCTCTCTCTGGAAGAATTGCAAGATGGCAAATGATCTTGACAGAATATGATATACAGTATACTACTCAGAAGGCCATTAAGGGAAGTGTTGTAGCTGATCATTTGGCTCATCAAGCAGTGGATGATTATCAGTCAATGAGTTTTGAGTTCCCTGATGAAGACATTATGCTTATTACCAAAGAACCTAAACAATATGACGGACCTGAACAAGGATCCCGATGGACTATGGTTTTTTATGGAGCTTCTAATGCACATGGTAATGGTGTTGGTGTTGTGATCAGTTCCCCTGAAGGTTGTCATACCCCTATTACTGCCAGACTTTGTTTCTATTATACGAATAACATGGCTGAGTATGAGGCATGTATCCTGGGTATCAAAGCTGCCATTGATATGAAGATTCAGTTCCTTGATGTGTATGGAGATTCAGCCCTGGTAGTAAGTCAGATTAAAGGAGATTGGAATACCAAACATGATAATCTCATTCCTTACAGAGAGCATGTGTTGTCTTTGGTTCCACATTTCAAAGAGATTACCTTTGGACATATTCCACGAAGAGAGAATCAGTTGGCAGATGCATTAGCCACCATGGCATCCATGTTTGAGATCAGCTGAGATGATGAAGCTCCCAAGATTACTATTGATATATTTGAGAAGCCTGCATACTGCAATGAGATTGACACTGAAGAAACAGAGGAGAATCCTTGGTTCTATGAGGTGAAAAGATATCTTGAAGCTCAGGAGTTCCCTGAAGGGGCATCTGTCAAAGATAGGAAGTTCCTGAGAAGGTTTTCTGCTAAGTTCTTTTTGAGTAATGGAATTCTGTACAAACGCAATCATGATTCAACTATGCTTCGTTGTGTGGATAAGAAGGAAGCAACAGAGATTATGGAAGACATGCATCATGGGATCTTTGGCACTCATTCTAGTGGTCATACTATGGCAAAGAAGATATTGAGAGCATGTTACTATTGGTCTACCATGGAAGCTGATTGCTATCAACATTCCAGAACGTGTCACAAGTGTCAAATTTATGCTGATAAAGTACATATACCTCCGTCACCTTTGAATATGTTTACTGCTCCTTGGCCTTTTGCCATGTGGGGCATTGATATGATTCTAATGGGCATCGTTTCATCCTGGTTGCTATTGATTACTTTACTAAGTGGGTGGAGGCAGCTTCATTTGCATCTGTTACTAAGAATGTGGTGGCTCGATTTATTAAGAATAATCTTATATGTAGGTATGACATCCCTGAAAGGATTATTACTGACAATGGCTCTAATTTGAACAATACTATGATTACTGACCTCTGCACGCAGTTCAAGATTAAGCACCACAACTCTTCTCCGTATCGTCCGAAGATGAACGGGGCAGTAGAAGCTGCTAACAAGAACATTAAGAAGATTTTACAGAAGATGACTGTTACTTATAAGGATTGGCATGAGATGTTACCATTTGCTCTTCATGGTTATCGTACTACAATATGTACTTCAACAGGGGCAACCTCATTCTCCTTAGTATATGGTATGGAAGCAGTTCTGCCCATTGAAGTTCAGATTCCCTCCTTAAGAATTATGAAGGATGCAGGCTTGGATGAAGATGAGTGGATTCAGACCCGACTGGACCAGATAAATTTGATTGATGAGAAGAGGTTAGCAGCAATTTGTCATGGCCAGATGTACCAGAAACGAATGATCAAAGCTTTTAATAAGAAGGTTAAGCCAAAGGTATATCAGGCTGGTGATTTGGTAATCAAGCGTATCATATTACCACAGGGTGATCCTAGGGGCAAGTGGACTCCTACGTATGAAGGACCATTTGTGGTCAAAACAGTGTTCTCAGGAGGTGCCATGATGCTTACTACTATGGATGGTGAAGACTTCCCACAGCCTGTAAACGCAGACATAGTTAAAAAATACTACGCATAAAAAGAGACCCGCTAGGTTGACTGGCCTAGGCAAAAATAAGGGCATCCCGGCGAACCAAAAGGGTTCGGGCAAAAATTAGGGATATATATATAAAAAAGGTACACCCGGCAAGTCGAAAACCTGAAAAGGCGGCTTGGGCAAAAAAGGGTATCCCGGTGGATTGAAAACCTGAAAGGGCAATCCAGGCAAAAGTTAGGGATTAAAGCGTATGACCATGTCTCGTTTGGATCACCCATGTAACTACAACCAGTTGTGCTACTTACTCAAGCTCGAACAGATAAAGCTCAATCCAATCATTCCGTCTCGACAGAAGAAGATGAAATACTTGAAGATAATGGCAATAGTAGAATTGAAACTCAATAGGATTATTTCCCGCATAGCTGATTTTCTTTGTTTTGTAAAAAAAATTGTTATGACAAATTCCTCTTACTAGGATTTCTGTCTCCTTGTACAAACTTACCCATGTACGGGTCACTTTGTGATATAAATAAAATTCCATCTTTGAATCCAGATTTACTTTTACCCTATTTACATAAGCGAAACGTCCATTGGTTGTGTTTGAATGTATGTATGCTTTTGAATATGATTGATGTTTACCAGAAATGCATAAATGCTTAATATGATTGATGTTTACCAGAAATGCATGAAAATGCAGTAATAGTATTTACTAAGAACGAACGAGGGAAGGAATTCAACGAAGCTTCGCCGGTTCATCCCCACCAGACAGCTACAAATCCTCTAGTAGGGCAAATCCATCTTCATAAATACTTCGAGTCACATCTCCCCTAGAATTTATATCCATCTCTTTTATCCTCATACGGATAGTCGGGAATTTACTCTTCCAATAGGAGTACGACGAACGAAGACGGGAGGTTATGTATACCTTACTATCGAACGAATACGGGAAGTTATGAATACTATATTATCAAACGAGACAGGAACGAGTTCCTCATATTCTTCAGCAACAAATCGGGATTTATTTTCCCTGGCTAGCAGTTGATACACGAAGATATCCGGATACTTCAGGCTGCATGATTCATACATACAACATTTACATCATACCATAACATACATATCCATAAATACATAATACATTACTTCAGCGCATCATACTATACATGCATACATAATGCATAAACTAATATTATCTTGCAGAATGTTATATACATCGATCTAATCTTGTTTTTCAGATTAATTCTCCAGCAGACAAACTACATCAACAAGTTATACCTCGGGACGTTGTTTATCCTCCTGAAAGCTATCATAGCTTTGGGTCGTTGTTTATCTTCCCAAAAGTTATATCCTTACCTTGGGTCGTTGTTTATCTTCCCAAGCACCCTGTTACACCTCAGGACGTTGTTTATCCTCCTGAAAGCTATCATGACTTTGGGCCGTTGTTTATCTTCCCAAAAGTTACACCTCAGGACGTTGTTTATCCTCCTGAAAGCTATCATGACTTTGGGCCGTTGTTTATCTTCCCAAAAGTTACACTTATACCTCAGGACGTTGTTTATCCTCCTGAAAGCTATCATAACTTTGGGCCGTTGTTTATCTTCCCAAAAGTTATACCCTTACCTTGGGCCGTTGTTTATCTTCCCAAAGGTCATCTCATTATCTTGGGACGTCGTTTATCTTCCCGAGGGCTATCTTCAGACGTTGTTTATTTTCTCAAAAGGCCGTATTGTTACCTTGGGCCGTTGTTTATCTTCCCAAAGGTAATGTTGGGATGTTGTTTATCTTCCCAAAAAGCTATATCTTCATACTTTGGACTACCTTATTCTCCAAGAAGTATATTTGAAGAACTTTTCTCCAAATGGCATCTCTAAGCCCATCTCCAGTTCATTATGATGGCATCTTTAAGCCCATCTCCTTCTTTCCAAGTGGCATATTCAAGCCCACTCGAGCATATACAGTTAATCATCAGTATTACTTTATGCACCAGTGAGTGCAAATTTTTGGGCTTTTGTGTTTAATCCCCTTCAACCTTCCAGGTCACGACTGGCACATATACCAATCTAACCCCTCAGGTTTCAGAAAATTGAACAGGGGAAGCTGTTGCACCCCAAAATTTGCCCTTACAAAACAATACTTTGTGTACTAAGAGGTTCACAAGGTTCACAAAGTTCACAAGACATCTTATGAGGTTCACAAGACATCTTATGAGGCTCACAAGGTTCACAAGACAAAACTTTGTGTACTAAGAGGTTCACAAGGTTCACAAGGTTCACAAAGACATCTTATGAGGTTCACAAGGTTCACAAGACCTCTCATGAGGTTCATGAGGTTCACAATTGGCCAGAAGATTTGACATTTCCCTCAGACAATGCATCCTCCTAAGCAATGCATCCTAAACTAGGGTTTTGACTTTAATCAGGCTAAATGGACTTCCAAGACTTCAAGTGAGCTTCATAACATCTTATATGTGTTTAAGAATCCCCATGACAAGTTTCAAGACTTTTCCCAAAGGTTTGCTCAGTCAGATGATCAGATAGGTCAAAATCAGTCAAAGTAGTTAAAAAGTCAAACTGAGGTCAACTGTGGTCAAACCAAAGTCAAACTTCATGATTTTTTGCCAACATCAAGTATATGAAGTAAATTTCATCATTTGATCAAAGGTTGATCATGATTCATCAAGGCGATTTCAGATCATCAAGAATCAGGAGTTTTTAAATTAGGGTTTCCTCAGGGAAAGTCAACTGAACTTTGACCAGCCATAACTTTCACATGCTCCATCAAATTGTTCCCATACAAAGCTCATTTTTAAGGAAATTTAATTCTCTACAACTTTGTGTCTCACAAGCCAAGCCCAAAAATGCTTCATTTGGAAGGTATGGGCTAAGACATTATAGGTCCTTTTAAAAGTCAACAAAAAGTCAACAACTTCAAGAGAGCATAATTTTAGAATGGTAAAAGGTATGGACATGAAACCAATGGGGTTGGTTATAGGACTCTTTAAGCTTTCCAAAATGTCCAAGAACACCCTCATAGCATGAAAATTGAAGGATTTATGCCCTTGCAAAGTTGGGAAATTTTTGGGAGGTTTATGAAGCAAATAAGGCCTTAAAACCAAATTCTTCCAAATGGGCTTGCAATTTTGTGATCCAAACTTTAACATGACATTATACACGACCCAACCCCCATTTATTCAGATTTTTTATTATTTTTATTTTATTTATTTTGATTTTATTCATTTAAAATCATTTTAAATCAAAATAAAATAGATAAATCAAATATTTAAATGAGATATTGCTTCTAGAAAATCATAAATATGGCTTGGATCAAATTGATATGAGAATTATGGTGATTGTCTTAAAATAGCAAGGTTATATCAAAAAATATTTGAATTTTAAGGCATGATCTTTTTCAATCTCCTTGATCCAAAAAGTCCAAAGAATAATCACTTTTCTTGACCTAATTTCATCTACTATAAGTACATAAACACATCACAATGCAATGGGGACGAATTGGCGGCCTCAAGAGTAAGTTTCAATCTTCAAAAATTCATCAAAAACTCACAATTCGGATTCTTCCTTAGAGACACTTTCAAGACAATTTGAAGGTTGCAAAAGACTCCTTGATCATCACTGATACTTTCCCAATACTCATTTGCATCCAAAGCATGCCCAATTGCATAACCCGAATCAAACTTTTCACACTTTGATGAATTTTTCGTTTCCATATATTTGTGTATTATAAATTAAATTTGATCATTGTTTCATGTTTGTAATAAGTTGTTAATTGTTTCTGGGCTGGTTAATTGGAGTTTTGGTACAGGTTTGAAGAACGGCCATTGTTAGGGTTTCGGCCAAGCTTTTAGGGTTTCATGATAAACCAAAAATAAATAAATTTTAAAGACATAGGAAGATTGTATGAGTTTTGGGGATCGTAATGCACTGATTAATTGGAAGAAATTGTACTGTTTGACTAATGTTTGAGTTTCGCAGGTTTTAAGTATGGAGGAAATCGCAGGAAAAATCGTAGGTAAAATTGTAGGAATTTTCGCAGGTAGTGTGAAGAAGATGAAGGACCAGTGGCGCCAAAAATCAGATTTAAAAATTGGTTTTAATATTTTATGGATTTGTTTGAGATTATTACACAATTGTGTTGATGGCTCAGTTGGTTTGTATGTACGCGTATGATATTGAGGGTCCGGGGTTCGAATCCCCCCAGGCCCTTTTGTTTTGTTTTGTTTTTTTTGTTATAATTTTTACAGGAGAAGAAACAAAACCTGATGGTATTCACTCCATATCATATGCGCGCGCATAGCCCAGTGGCTGGCTTCTTGGTCTGCTAAGGAATAAAGCCTAGGGCCTGGGTTCGAATCCCAGCCCTAGGTATGTTTTGTTCATATTTTTTTTCCATTTTATTTTTGTTTAATATATATTATAATTGATTTAATTAAATGATAAATAATTAAAATAAAATATTTGTATTATTTTGTATAATTTCAAATTCATATTTTGTTTCTTAAATTTAAACTTTATTAAAATTACTTAATATTTATTTTATTATATATATATATATATATATATATATATATATATATATATATTATTATTTTGTATAAATAATTTAATTATGTTAAAACCTAATTATTTTTATATAAACCCTAATATTTCATATAAAACCCTAATTCTATTTTCTAAATTCATGAATCCTAATTTATAAATATTAATATTTGTATATAAATGTTAATTATGTTTATTTATTTTTATTATTTGTTTATATTATCATTATACATAGTTTTATATAAATAATGTAAATAATTTAATTAGTTAATTAACCATAACTTGTTTTTCTAAATAATTATTAAAAAAAACTTAATTTTATTTTTTATGAATATAATTTATTTGTACATGTTTATTTAATTATAATTAGTAGGGATTTTTATAATATGCATATAAATTTAAATCATTTAGTATATAATACTTGTTATTTATTTCCTTTATTAAATTCTCTTAAAAAATATTATTTATCTAATTTTGAACTTTAAATTTATTTATTATGTTAATTCTTTCATCTTATTCTTATTTATTTTATTACTACTAACCCCCTTTATTTCTTTATTTATATATTATATGATTGTTTATTTTATTATTATTATTGTTACTAACCCACTTAATTATTCATTTATTTGCTTATTTAATTTATTTAATTATTATTATTATGTAATTGTATCCAATATGTAATAGTTGTAGTAATTTTTAAAATTTAATTTTAAATGCTATGGTTAGTAAAATAGGGAGTGTAAAACATGTTTGTATGCAAATTCGAATTTAGATCATTAACTTAAAGATAAATATCTGAATTGGTACACTCACACACGTAAGTCGATCCTGGATCGCCATCTCACTTCTTAAGGGTTACCTCTCACGTTGCCTAAACAAAAGGTCAAGTAAGGTGTATAAAGCAAAGTCCCCCATCTCACATCATCTAGTCCCTTAAAAGATAAAAAGATCAAGTCCCTTCACGGTTGCCTTCGTAAATGATCTTGTCCCTTTCAAATAAAGATGATAAGTCCCTTCGAATTGCTAAATACACCTTACAGTTGCCTAATCACAGTTGTCCCTTCACTTGTCCCTCACACATCCAAGGTAATGACTACCTATTCCTTAATAATAGGGATAGTCTTACCATTTAAAGGATATTTAAGAACAAAAAAGATTTAACTTAGGGTAGGTTTCTCTTATGTACTTGCTCACCTTTTCAAAACATATCAAGCACATTTCACATTTTAAACAATTTTCAAAACAAAGGCTTTATATATATCCGTACATGGATCATTATAAAGTACTTAAGAAAATTTCTAATCACACACTACACTTTTCAAAAACATTTTAAAGCGAGCTAAGTAACTAAGAGCCCATGGATAACCATGGATGTAAAGGGTGCTAACACCTTCCCTTTACATAACCTACCCCCCGAACCCAAAAATCTTTTTAAGGTCTTTCCTGTTCTTTTATGCCCTTTCCTTTGGATAAAATAAAAGTCGGTGGCGACTCTTGCTATCCGCAACATAACTAAAGTCAGTTCTCCCACCGTGTTACACCAAATGATGAATTTTACCTCATAATCTTGATGTTAGCAAAAAAAAATTGAAGTTTGACTTTAATTTGACCACAGTTGACCACAGTTTGACTTTGTTTACCAAGTTGATTGATTTTTGGATATCTGAACATTTGACTGGTCAAACTTATTGGGAAAGCCCTGGAACTTGACATGGGGATTCTTGAAGACATGTGGGATGTTATGAACTTCACTTGAGGCCTTGTAAGTCCATTTAGCTTGGAGAAATTCAAAACCTAGTTCTGGATCCATTGTTCAGGAAGTGACTTAGTCTAATGAAACCTTCAATCCTTTTGACCAATTGTGAACCTTGTGAACCTTAAGAGATATTGAGATATATTGCCTTAATTGTGGGAGGGAAAATTTTGGGGTACAACAATTACTTTCATCTTCTGTAAGATCTTCTTAATATTCTTGTTGGCGGCTTCCACTGCGTCATTCATCTCTGGTTGATATGGAGAAGAATTGTGATGCTTAATCTTGAACTGCGTGCAGAATTCAGTAATCATAGTATTGTTCATATTGGTACCATTGTCTGTCATAATCCTTTCAGGGATGCCATATCTACATATAATATTATGCTTGATGAATCGAGCCACAACATTCTTGGTAACAGAAGCAAACGAGGTTGCCTCTACCCACTTCGTAAAGTAATCAATAGCAATAAGAATGAAACTATGTCCCTTGGAAGAAGTAGGTTTGATCTCACAAATCATATCAATGCCCCACATGGCAAAAGGCCAAGGAGTAGTCAGAACATTCAACGGTACTGGAGGCACATGTACTTTATCAGCATAGATATGACACTTATGATAGGTTTTAGAGTGCTGATAGCAATCAACTTCCATGGAAGACCAATAGTAACTTGCTCTCAAAATCTTCTTAGCCATTGTATGCCCACTAGAATGAGTACCAAAGATTTCATCATGCATATCTTCCATAATATATCTTCCTTCTTTCTTATCCACACAGCGAAGCAAAGTCGAATCGTGATTGCGCTTGTACAAAATTCCATTACTCAGGAAAAACTTGGCAGAAAATCTCCTTAGAAACTTCTTGTCATTGATAAATACCCCTTCAGGATATTCCTGAGCTTCGAGATATCTTTTTACTTCGTGGAACCAAGGTTTCTCTTCTACTCTCTCAGTATCAACCTCATAACAATATGTTGGCTTGTCTAATCGATCAATGGTAATTCTAGGAGCTTCATTATCCTAACTAATTTCGAACATATATGACATGGTGGATAAAGAATCTTCCAATTGATTCTCTTCTCGTGGAATATGATCAAATGTGATTTCTTCAAAGTGTTAAATCAAAGACAACACATGCTCTCTGTAAGGAATGATATTTGGATACTTTATGTCCCATTCTCCTTTAATCTGACTAACAACTAAGTTTGAATCTCCATACACATTCCGGAATTGGATCTTCATCTCAATGGCAGTCTTGATACCCATGATACATGCTTCATATTCAGCCATATTGTTGGTACAATCAAAACGAAGTCTTGTAATTAATGGCGTATAACAACCCTTAGGAGAGATTATCACAACACCAATACCATTGCCAAGCGCATTAGAAGCTCCATTAAAAACCATAGTTCATCGGGATCCTTGTTCAGGTCCTTCATATGGTCTAAGTTCTTTACGATCAGTAACAAACATGATATCTTTGTCCGGAAACTCAAAATTCATGGACTGATAGTCATCCACTACTTGATGAGGAAAATGATCAGCTACCACACTTCCTTTAATTGCTTTCTTAGTAGTGTACTGGATGTCATATTCAGTCAAGATTATTTGTCATCTTGCTATTCATCCGGAGAGAGTAGGTTTCTCAAATATGTACTTGATATGATTCATCTTCGAAATCAATAAAGTGGTATGAGTCAACATATACTGTCTTAGTCGGAGAGCAGCCCAGGCTAAAGCGCAACAAGTTTTCTCGAGCAGTGAGTATCTTGTTTCATAGTCGGTAAACTTTTTGCTAAGGTAGTATATTGCTTGCTCTTTTCGACCATACTCGTCATGTTTCCCCAACACACACCCCATTGAATTGTCCAACATTTTTAGGTACATAATCAAAGGTCTTCCTTCAACTGGTGGAATTAATATTGGAGGTTCTTGGAGGTACTTATTAATCTCATCAAAAGCTACCTGGCATTCTTCGTTCCATTCCATTACTTAATCTTTCTTCAACAATTTGAAGATTGGCTCACAAGTAGCAGTTAATTGGAAAATAAATCTTGCAATGTAATTCAGGCTTCCCAAGAAACCTCTGACTTCTTTCTTAGTACGAGGAGCAGGCATATCTTGTATAGCTTTTACCTTTTCAGGGTCAACTTCAATGCCTTTACCACTGACAACGAAACCAAAAGTTTACCAAATCTAACTCCAAAGGTACATTTATTTGGATTTAATCTCAGTTTGTATTTCTTCAACCTCTCAAACAACTTGTGCAGATGATCAAGATGCTCTTCTTCAGTCTGGGATCTGGCTATCTTGTCATCAACATATAACTTTATCTTATGATGAATCATATCATGGAACAAAGCTACCATGGCACGCTGATATGTTGCCCCAGCGTTCTTGAAACCAAATGGCATTACTTTATAAGAAAAGGTGCCCCACTGTGTGACAAATGTATTCTTCTCTATATCTTTAGGTGCCATCTTAATTTGATTATAACCAAAGAAACCATCCATAAAAGAGAATACCTTATTCTGAGAAGTGTTGTCTACCAGAACATCAATATGTGGAAGCGGAAAATCATCTTTGGGTCTGGCTTTATTCAAATCCCTGTAATCCACGCACATGCATACTTTACCATCTTTCTTAGGCACTGGTACGACATTTGCAACCCATTGAGGATAAGAAGTGATAGCTAGGAACCCTGCATCAAATTGTTTCATTACTTCAACCTTAATCTTTTCTGACATTTCAGGACGCATACGACAAACTTTATGCTTTATCGAGCGACAACATTCCTTCATTGGTAGACGGTGAACCACAATATTAGTATCAAGCCCTGGCATATCTTTATAAGACCAAACAAAGATTTCCACATAATCACGTAGCATCTGAATCAACATGTTCTTAACATTGTCTTCTAATTCAACTCCTATCTTAACCTTTTTCCTGTCTTTCTCAGTTCCCAGATTTACAACTTTGATTGGGTCTTCGTGCGGCTGTATAACTTCCTCATCTTGTTGTAGCAACCTAGCAAGCTCTACAGGCACTTCACAATCTTCCTCATTTCCATCCTCGGCTTGATAGATCGGATTCTCGAAGTTATAATTGGCAATAGAAGAACTATTATCAATGGGATCCAGAGTGGATAAGGATCTTCATTTTAGTGATGTGGGTGTGTGTAAGAACACATAACTTTTTGATAAAGGGAAAAATAAAAAAGAAAGACAAAGAGCGCGATATTTACGAAAGCAAAAACGTCCATTGATTTTATTGAATGAAGATATGCAAATGAAATGACATCTCTAACAAGCATACCATTGTGCCCCGGGAAAGGCAAAAGGCTTAAAAAAAATTTAATTGTTCAAAATTACAAAACCAAAAAACAAGAAAAAACAAAAATAGAATTTACTCCTGACTAAAGGAGATAGGAATAACGTCTTCAGCCTTCCAATTATTGAGCCTACTTCCAAATGGTAGGAAAGATCCAATTGTCTAGGTTGCAGTCTTCATCAGAGTCTTCCACATCATTGATTTGATCCTTCTGAACTCCCTTGTTGGTGATACAAATAGTATGAACACGACGAACAGCTTTTTGAGCCTCTGCAGTAAAACCCAAACCAAACTTGTCAGACTTGTAAGGAATGTCAGGAAGCTGACCCCAAATAGTACAACCACCTTCTTAAACTACAACTCTAGCATCCTTCAGAGAGGCCATTGTAGGAGGTACTCTAGTAATAACAGGGACTGATTTATTAGCAGGGACAAACTCAGTAACGGGAACAACCTGAGGAACCAATTCAAATGTTTGGCAAAGAGTCTCCATCAATTCACCATCCATCTCAACATACTTGAAAGTATTCCCATGACTGACCATGTACTCTTCTTCACCATAGACAGTGACAATCTTACTCTTCACAAGATATTTCATTTTCTGGTGTAGAGTGGAAGTCACAACACCTGCCCCATGTATCCAAGGGTGCACAAGCACGCAGAAATATGCAGGACGGATATTCAACACATAGAAAGTAGAATCAAATACTTGAGAACCCACTTTGATTGGGATATCAACTTCTCCATGCACCATTCTTCTTGAACCATCAAAGGCTCTCACCACCAGGTTACTAGGTCTTAGAACAATGTCTTCAAAATTGAATTTGTCAAGAACAACCTTTGGTAACTATTGCACCCCAAAATATTCCCTCCCCTGGTCAAGGCATTGGGTACCAAGGTATCCCAAGAGGTTCACAAGGTTCACAAGGTTCACAATTAGTCAGAAAGCTTGGAAGTTCCCTCAGACAAAACATCCTCCTAAGCAATGCATCATAAACTAGGGTTTTGAATTTCACCAAGCTAAATGAACTTTCAAGGCCTAAATTGAGCTTCATAACATCCTACATATCTTCAATAATCCCTATGTCAAGTTTCAAGTCTTTCCCAAAAGGTTTGCTCAGTCAGATGATCAGATATGCAAAAATCAGTCAAAGTGGTTAAAAAGTCAAAATGAGGTCAACTGTGGTCAAACCAAAGTCAAACTTCATGATTTTTTGCCAACATTAAGTTTATGAAGTAAAATTCATCATTTGATCAAGGGTTGATCATGATTCATCAAGGATATTTCAGATCATCAAGAATCAGGAGTTTCTAAATTAGGGTTTTCATAGGAAAAGTTAACTGAGCTTTGACCAGTCATAACTTTCACATGATTCATCAAGAATTTTCAATCCAAAGCTTATTTTGAAGGAAATTGAATTCTCTACAACTTTGTGTCTCACAAGCCAATCCTAAAAATGCTTCATTTGGAAGGTATGAGCTAAGACATTATAGGTCATTTCAAAAGTCAACAAAAAATCAACATCTTCCAAAGGGCATAACTCGAGAATGGTAAAGGATATGGACATGAAACCAAAGAGGTTTGTTAGAGGACTCTTTAAGATTTCCAAAATGTCCAAGAACACCTTCATAGCCTTAAAATTGAGGGAGTTATGTCTTTGCAAATTTGGGAAATTTTTTAGGGGTTTATTGAGCAAATGGGATCTTAGAACCAATTCTTTCCACATGGGCTTGCATTTTTATGACCCAATCACTACCATGACATCATGCACGAACCAAAAATCATTTATTCAGATTTTTATTTATTTTATTTTATTTATTGTGATTTTATTCATTTTAAATCAAAATAAAATATGAAAACTCAATATTTGAAGGGGATTCTTCTTCTAGAAAATCTTAAAAGTCATTTAAAGTTGATTGGAATCAAACAAATTCGTGTGAGCCTAAAGTAGAAAGGTTTGATGAGATTTTTTCAATATTTGAAAGTTATGAAACTTCATGATCAAGCAATCAAGACAAAGCCCATAAATCCAAAAACTTTTGACCTAATTCAACTCCCTACATATACACAAACTAATCACAAGTGCAAGAGGACGAAATCCTGCCTCCAAGAACATCCATCAAACTTCAAATTTTCATCCAAAAAGTGAGATTCGGTTTTTGACTTAGAGGCTTTACCAAGAGGTTTTGAAGGTTGCAACACATTCCTTGATGATCACTAACCTATTTGAATCATTTACAACATTCAAATCATGACATATAGCATAAACCGAATCCATAATGCTCTTGTTCTTATTTTTTTCGATTATGATTATTTATGCAATGATAATGAATTCTAATCATATATTTGTGTTAGTTGTGATGTTTAGATGGTTTCTGGGCAAAAAGATTGGAGAATCAGGACCTAAACCGAAAGTTGCCATTGTTAGGGTTCTTGAGCCAAAATTAGGGTTCTTCGATTTAGCCATTATAAATTAATTTTAAAGCTGTAAATGAACTGTATGATGTTTATGGATCATAACCATGTGATCAATTTGATGAATCGTTACATATTGATGATGATATGAGATTGGCAGGTTTCAAGTGTAGATAAATTCGCAGGAAGATTTGAAAGAAAATTCGCAGGTAATAGGTTGAAGATGAAGCTTGCTGGCGCCAAAATCATATTCAAAAATTTGTTTTAAAATAAAAGGATTTCTTGTTGAATCTATGTTGAACGTGCCCCATGTGGCTCAGTTGGTTTGTGTGTTTGCTTGTGAATCTAATGGTCCTGGGTTCGATTCCCCCCAGGCCATTTTGTTTTTGCATTTTATTTTGATTTTTTGCAGGTTGACAACAAAAGGAATTGAACCCCTGATGCTAACACCAGCGCGTGCTTGGCCTGGTGGTGATGTTGTTGGTCTTGTGTGGGAAGCCTAGTGCCTGGGTTCGAATCCCAGCCTCAGGTATGTTATTTTTTCATTATTTTCATTATTTTGTTTTATTATTTATATTATATTTACTTAATTAATTTCTTAAATAACCAATTTTAAAAATAAATGTTTATATTATTTCTTATACTAAAAATTCATACTTTTAAAATTCAAACCCTATTTTTTTCCAAAAAAATCAAATTGTTTTATTTATTTTATTTTATATTATTAATATTATATATATTTTGTAAATAAATTGATTATGTAAATTAATAATTAAAACCCTAATTCTCATGATTCTAACCCTAACCCTACTTTTTTCTAACCCTAACCCTAATTTTTCTTAACCATTAAAATTTAACCTAATATTTTCATAAATTATAATTAATCATTAATCATTTATTAAATATGTATATAATTTATAATTTATTTATTATTATTAAAACATATTTTCTTTATTAAATATTTAAAATCTTTTCTAATATTAAATTATTTTGCTAATTTTTTTATTTTCTCTTATTTTTATTTTCTAACCTTTCATCTTAATTGTTATTATTATTGATTATTATTGCTTATTTATTATTCTTTATCGTTATTATATTTCTCGATTATATTGTAATTGTCCCGAAGCTTTGTAATAGTTTAGTTTATATTTTTGCTTTATTTTTATTATGAATGTATTTATTGTGTGGTTAGTAATCCTAGGGTGTGAATAACATACTTGTAATTAAAATTAACTTAGAATAATTAACTTAAATAAGATAAATATTTGAACATGAACACGCACACACGTAAGTCGATCTTTGATCGCCATCTTGCACTTTCTAAGGTTACCTCTCATGTTGCCTATTTCAAAAGGTCAAGTAAGGTGTCTTAAGCAAAGTCCCTTCATAAATATCATCAAGTCCCTTCAGTTTATAAGATCAAGTCCCTTCGAGGTTGCCTACAATAAATGATCTTGTCCCTTCGAATAAAAGATGATAAGTCCCTACGTATTGCTAAAGACACCTTGCAGTTGCCTATATTCAGATGTCCCTACACATGTCCCTTATTACATCCAGGGTAATGACTACCTATTCCTTAATAATAGGGATAGTCTTACCATTGAAAGAACATAAGAACAATGAAGACTTAATCTAGGGTAGGTTTCTCTTAAGTTGCTTGCTCACATTTCAAAATATTCTTTACACCACACTTTTCAAACAAATTTTCAAAAACAAGTCTTTATATACATCCATACGAGGATCATTATAAAGTACTTAGAAAGTTTCTAATCACACATTACATTTTTTTCAAAACAATTAAAAGTGAGCTAAGTAACTAAGAGCCCATGGATAACCATGGATATAAAGGGTGCTAATACCTTCCCTTTGTATAACCTAACCCCCGAACCCAAAATCTTTTTAAGGTCTTTCCTGTTCTTTTATGTCCTTTCCTTATGGATAAAATAAAAGTCGGTGGCGACTCTTGCTATTTGCAACATTTATAGAAAGTCAGTTCTCCCACCGTGTTACATAACTGGCGACTCTGTTGGGGAGTTACTAAGTAAAAGAGGGGTACCCTTAGGAATTAGATCACTTTAAATTGTTTGCTTTGTTTGCTTTATATTACTTGTTGAGCTTTATGTGTCAAAGATCCTAACCCGGATCTAGTGTACCTTAGGTAAATGGCAATAAACCAAGGAAACTGTACGGCGTATACCGATATGGTTGATCTGGTGGCCATAGTTAGTGTGACTTCTTGGTTGGTGCTTATGTTCCTTAAGCAAGTTGAGGATAATATGAGGCTGCCATATGTTGTCAATACACTAACTGACTTTTAGAACCCTAGTCATCCCATCTTGGCCTTTAGAAAGTAGTGAGATAACCGGCTTTGGTGAAGACTGAAATTGGTTGATACTCGATACTAGGCTCATTGAGATCCTAAACTTGGAAGGTTTTGGTTGGCAAGTAAGTTGCCTACTGAACAACCACCCTTGTGAAGGATCAATGATATTGAGATCCCTTAGAACCTGGTTACTTTATAGGACAGGATGAACCATCTAAACTTCAGGGGAGGGTACTTACCTTTAAACCTCATGCAAGCCTTCAAAACTAAGGGCTATTGTGTGACTTGTTTGTGTGTGCCACATGTCTGTGATTGAGCATAACATCATGACATCATGCATCATAAGCATATAATTTTCACTAACCATTTCAAGGACCAAAGGGTTTATCTTTGTTCTTTGTTATAGGTCATGGTTTCTGCTTGTAGGAACACTATCCGGATCAACTTTGTAGGAATACCTCCTAAGCTTAAAGAATTGGTCTCTCAAGTTTCTGAAAACTCCCAGTTCATCAAGAGGCATGGTCACCTACTGGACCTAGTCACTTCAGAGTTCAATGAAGACATGATTAGTGTCCTATTTCAGTTCTTTGATCCTAAACATCATTGTTTCACATTCCCCGACTATCAGCTGGTTCCTACAATGGAAGAGTTCTCCAAACTACTGGGTATACCTATCCTTGATCAGAGGCCCTTAAATGGTTTAGAGAATGAGCATAAACCTGAAGTCATTGTTGCAGCCCTACATCTAAAGAAATAAGACATTTTCCTAGAAACAAGGAGTGGAGTTAAGGGTATTCTTGCTAAGGTATTGATGGAGAAAGCTCAAGTGCTCCTGAAGGCTATGAGTTATGATGCTTTTAAGGAGATCTTAGCCTTATTGATCTATGGCTTAGTATTGTTCCCCAATCCAGACCAGTTCATAGACGTACACGCTATCAACATATTTCTGGCTCATAACCCAGTGCCTACATTACTTGGAGACATCTTACACTCTCTTCATACCCGTACTACGAAGGCACGAGGAAATATGATGTGTTGTATACCTCTATTGTCTAGGTGGTTTATTTCTCACCTTCCTCGATCAGTGATGAAGAATGAACAAGGGTTAAGGTGGTCTAAAAGGATCATGTCACTTTCTCATTCAAACATTCATTGGTGTTCTAGATCTATGGAGAATGTTACTATCATTGACCATTGTAAGGAATTCCCCAATGTGCCACTCCTTGGCATAAGAGGGGGCATCACCTACAATCCTTCTTTAGCTCTATGTCAGTTTGGTTACGCTCGGAGTGATGGTCCTCATGACATGCTTATTCAGGGTATCGTGTTCGACTACGACAACGATCTGCAATGTTACCGTCAAAGGTTTATACGAGCATGGGGTAAAGTGAACAAGGTTGACAGCAAGACTCTGGAACCAAAGTACACTATTCCTATGGAACCTTATCTCAGATGGGTACGAGCACATGCTCAGACTCTTATGATGCCATATCCTGCTATCCTGCCAGTTACCATGGAACCTGTTGCTGAAGGAGATACTCCTTATACCATCCTTCATCCAGACATGCCCACTGACATGGAAGAGTTGCAAAGGTCTTGGATCCAGTTGAAGGAGCAAAGAGATACTTTTGAGACTCATTTCAAAGCTAGTCAAGAAATAATCCTTGAGCTAACAAAACAACTTCACGAGGAGCGGAATCTCAACACATACCTCAATACAAAGAGGAAACATACATGGGAGACTTAAAACCCCATCTTTGTATTTATTTCATTTTATTGTAATCCCAAGAGGCAAACAAGTTTATTGCTTACTAATAAAAGTTTACTTTCTGGTTGTTTAAACAAATTTAAATCATATGGTCCTTGAAAACATTGCATATGCATTTACATACCATATCATTGCATCACAGGTTTCTTATGAACATGTATCTTATCTTCTCGCTGTTTATTTCAGCAGAAATGGCTCTTGAACAAACTGTTAAGGATCTCCAGGCTCAGAATGCACAATTCCAAGAGTTGATTCTGAACTTGTCTAAAGGGCAAGATGAGCTGAAGACACTGCTGGCTAAGAAGAAGAAGAAGACCAGGAAATCAGGAGGCCTTATTAATCTGGGAAGAAGGTTCAGAGGTCCTATCAAGACAAAGGAACAAATTGAGGATTCCGAGTCGGAAAATTCTGAGAAGGAGGGAGGTAGTCTCCATGATACTGTAGGAGATTCTGATTCTGAGGCAAATTATTATCATGATCCTGCTAGCGAGGAGAAGTACAAGATGCTGGTAGACAGAATGAATGCCATGGAATTGCAAAAATCTTCTGGGCTGGATTTTGAAGATCTGAGTTTAGTGTCCAGAGTGGTTATACCTATTGGTTTCAAGGTCCCTGTTTTTGTAGTATATGATGGTGTCTCATGTCCCAAGCTGCATTTAAGGTCCTACGTCCGGAGGATTCAACCACATACTGCTGATAAGAAGTTATGGATTCATTTCTTTTCAAGAGAGCTTGTCTGGAGCTCAATTGGAATGGTACTATCAACTGGAAAGTGTTAA
Organism: Lathyrus aphaca; assembly: GCA_963966055.1. NCBI lineage: Eukaryota > Viridiplantae > Streptophyta > Magnoliopsida > Fabales > Fabaceae > Lathyrus > Lathyrus aphaca. Next base: position 508,393,769 of record OZ014523.1, read on the forward strand.
TATTCGTGATTGGAATGATCTTGCTGAGGCCTTCTATAGGCAATAGCAATACAATGCTGATTTAGCACCAACTCGCATGCAGCTCCAAAGCATGTCTATGGGTGCTAAGGAGAGTTTCAAAGAGTATTCCCAGAAATGGATAGACCTGGCTGGCATAGTTCAACCTCCTCTGACTGACAGAGAGTTGGTGGATATGTTTATGAGTACACTGAATGGTCCTTTTTATAGTCACCTCATTGGAAGCTCATCATTTGGTTTCACTGAGCTGATAATGACAGGAGAACGCGTGGAAAGTGGTATGAGAAATGGTAAGATACAAATGGGTGCCTCTTCACCAAGCACTGCTAAGAAGCCCCCTAGTGGGAAGAAGGAGTCTAATGTTGTGTATGGTCAACATAGTCGTAATAGGAGTCATCAATCTGTGGGAGCAGTTCACATCTCCAATCCTACTCCTGCAGTACCAGAGCCACAACAAAACAATCAACAAAAGCCTAGAAGACAGTTCACCAAGATCAACATGTCACTGGCCCAAGCCTTGCAACACATGTTGAAAGGGGAACTCATTAATTTGAGGGATCCTCCTCAGAATCCTAATACATCCTCTCCTCGATACAATCCTAATGCAAGATGTGCTTATCATTCTAATAGTCCGGGACATGACACCAACAACTGCTGGGTGTTGAAAAACAAGATTCAAGACATGATTGAAGCTGGGGAGATTGAATTTGACCCTCCTGGGACCCCAAACGTAATCACTGCTCCCATGCCCAACCATGAGAAGACTGTTAATGATGTTGATCAGGTTTCCTATGTTTCCTCAGTAGAAGATGTGACTACTCCATTATCCATTATCAAGAAGAAGTTGGTGCAGGTTGGGTTCTTTCTAGGTTGCAATGAAGACTGTTTCTATTGTGCCTACAAACCTGATAGTTGTTGGAAGTTGAAGGATGGCATTCAACGCCTCATGGACAATTACATCATACTGTTTGAGAAGACTCCTTCTGTGGAAAGTATGTGTGAGCATTTTACTCGAAGCACGAAGCTTGAAGATGTAGCTATGGTTGATAAAGTACCAGTAAAAATTACTTCCAAAGGTCCTGTCAGGATCACCTCTAAGGGTCCTGTCAGGATTACTGCTGAAGGCCCTGTGAAGACTGTTGTTGAAGTTAGAGTGGCTCCCATGATCATTACCACTCCTGACCCTGTTCCTTATACTTCTGATAAAGCTATACCCTGGAATTATGGTTCCGATGTTTACGTCCATGGTGTCAAGTAAGAATCCCTGGCTGATGCACCTGTTACTAATGATAATCTTGATGTTGATAATATTGCTGGATCTAGTAAGATCACCAGTGGAAGAATTTTCTCTCCTCAGGCTACCTCCAAAAGTGCAGTTACTCCAACTACTACCTCAACCTCTGAGCCAAATACTGATACTCGGGGCAAAGGTCCTGTAATTGAACCTGTGCAAGCTGAGGCGCCAGCTGCTGAAAGTCTTTCTAAACAAATGGAAGAAGTATTGAAGATCATTCGCAAGAGTGATTATGATATTTTTGACCAATTGGGGCATACTCCCTCCAAAATCTCCATGTTATCTTTGTTGCTGTGTTCTGAGGCTCATGCTAAAGCATTAATCAAGTTCCTGAAGACTGCTCACGTGCCAAATGAGATCTCTGTGGACCAATTTGAGAATTGTGTGGCACATCTGACTTATGATAATGGGTTGGGTTTTTCTGATGCTGATTTAACTCCTGCCAAGAGAAACCATAACAGAGCCCTGCATATTTCCATTGAATTTAAAGGAACTACCTTATCTCATGTGTTGGTGGACAATGGTTCTTCATTAAATGTACTCCCTAAAGAGATTCTGGACAAGCTCAGTCCTGAGGATGTTGTGTTAAGGCCAAGTGACGTAGTGGTGAGGGCCTTTGATGGCTCAAGAAGAGTGGTACATGGAGAAGTAGACCTCCCGATCAAAGTGGTCTCTCAAGTCTTCAACTCTACTTTCTATGTGATGGATATTCATCCTGCGTATTCTTGTTTGCTTGGACGCCCCTGGATTCATGGGGAAGGTGTTGTGACTTCCACCTTGCATCAGAAATTGAAATACCCGGTGAAGAACAAAATTGTCACTGTCTATGGTGAAGAAGAGTACATGGTTAGCCACGTGAATACTTTCAAGTATGTAGAAATGGAGGGTGAAATAGTTGAAACTCCGTGTCAAACATTTGAAGTTGTTCCCTACTCTGATCCTGTTCCTCAGTCTGTTCCTACTTCCGAAAGAGTTCCTAGGGTTACTAATATACCTCCTGCAATGGCCTCCCTCAAGGATGCTAAGGTTGTGGTTGCAAAAGGTGGTTTTGCTATTTGGGGTCAGCTTCCCGACATCCCTTACAAGTCTGACAAGTTTGGGTTGGGTTTCACTGCAGAATCTCAGAAGGCTGTTCGTCGTGCTCAACCTGGATGATTGGATCTTTCCTCCCATGGGTGATGGGCTCAACAATTGGAGGACCGAAGACGTTATTCCTATCTCCTTTAGTCAGGAGTAAATACTATTACTGTATTTTTGTTTTAAGTTTGTAATTTCGAACAATTAAACTTTTAAGCCTTGTGCCTTACCCGGGGCACAATGGTATGCTTGTTTCGGGATGTCATTTCATTTGCATACTTCATTCAATAAAATCAATGGACGTTTCGTTTTCGTAAATATTGTGCTCCTTGTATTTCTTTTATTTTTATTTGTTTTATCAGCTATGTGTTCTTACACACACCCACATCACTAAAATGCAAATCCTCATCCACTCTGGATCCTGTTGATAACAGTTCTACTATTGTCAATTATAATTTCGAGAATCCGATCTATCAAGCTAAAGATGGAAAGGAGGAAGATTGTGAAGTACCTGTAGAGCTTGCTAGGTTGTTACAACAAGAAGAGAAAGTTATACAGCCACATGAAGAGCCAATCGAAGTTGTGAATCTGGGAACTGAAGAAAACAGGAAAGAGGTCAAGATAGGGGCTGAGTTAGAGGATGATGTTAAGAGAAGACTAATTCAAATGTTACGTGACTATGTGGAAATCTTTGCTTGGTCTTATGAAGATATGCCAGGGTTGGATACTGACATTGTGGTTCACCGTTTACCGGTAAAAGAAGATTGTCGTCCAAAGAAGCAAAAGGTTCGTCGCATGCGTCCTGAGATGTCAGAAAAGATTAAAGAAGAGGTGATGAAACAATTTGATGCAGGGTTCTTAGCTGTGACTTCCTATCCTCAATGGGTTTCAAATGTGGTACCAGTACCTAAAAAGGATGGTAAGGTACGCATGTGTATGGATTACAGAGATTTGAATAAGGTCAGCCCTAAAGATGACTTTCCACTCCCTCATATTGATGTTCTGGTAGACAACACTGCTCAACATAAGGTATTCTCTTTCATGGATTGTTTCTCTGGTTACAATCAGATCAAGATGGCCCCTGAAGATATGGAGAAGACTACATTTGTTACACAGTGGGGCACTTTTTGTTATAAGGTGATTCCATTTGGTTTGAAGAACGCCGGGGCAACATATCAGCGTGCTATGGTGGCTTTGTTTCACGATATGATTCATCGTGAGATAGAGGTATATGTGGATGATATGATAGCCAGGTCCCAGAATGAGGAACAACATCTTGATCACGTGTATAAGTTGTTTGAGAGATTGAAGAAGTATAAACTGAGATTGAATCCAAACAAGTGTACTTTTGGAGTTAGGTCTGGTAAACTCTTGGGTTTCATTGTCAGTGGAAAAGGTATTGAAGTGGATCCTGCAAAAGTAAAAGCTATACAAGAGATGCCTGCTCCCCGTACTGAGAAGGAAGTTAGAGGTTTCTTGGGACGATTGAATTACATTGCAAGATTTATTTCCCAGCTAACTGCTACCTGTGAGCCAATCTTCAAGTTGTTGAAGAAAGATCAGGTAATGGAGTGGAATGACGAGTGCCAGACAGCCTTTGATGAAATCAAAAGATATCTCTTAGAACCTCCAATTTTAATACCACCAGTTGATGGAAGACCCTTGATCATGTACTTAACAGTATTAGACAACTCAATGGGGTGTGTGTTGGGGTAACATGACGAGTCTGGTCGAAAAGAGCAGGCAATATACTACCTTAGCAAAAAGTTTACCGACTGTGAAACAAGATACTCACTGCTCGAGAAAACTTGTTGCGCTTTGGCATGGGCTGCTCGCCGACTAAGACAGTATATGTTGACTCATACTACCTTGTTGATTTCAAAAATGGATCCAATCAAGTACATATTCGAGAAACCTGCTCTCTCCGGACGAATAGTGAGATGGCAAATGATCTTAACAGAATATGATATACAGTATACTACTCAAAAGGCCATTAAAGGAAGTGTGGTAGCTGATCATTTGGCTCATCAAGCAGTGGATGATTATCAGTCAATGAGTTTTGAGTTCCCTGATGAAGATATTATGATTATTACCAAAGAACCTGGACAATATGACGGACCTGAACAAGGATCCCGATGGACTATGGTTTTTGATGGAGCTTCTAATGCGCTTGGTAATGGTGTTGGTGTTGTGACCGTTTCCCCGGAAGGTTGTGATACCCCAATTACTGCAAGACTTTGTTTCTATTGTACCAATAACATGGCTGAATATGAAGCATGTATCATGGGTATCAAAGTTGCCATTGAGATGAAGATTCAGTTCCTGGACGTATATGGTGATTCAGCCCTGGTAGTTAGTCAGATTAAAGGAGTTTGGGATACCAAGCATGAAAATCTCATTCCTTACAAAGAGCATGTGTTGTCTTTGATCCCATATTTTGAAGAGATTACATTTGGACATATTCCACGAGGAGAGAATCAGTTGGCAGATGCACTAGCCACCATGGCATCTATGTTTGAGATTAGCTGGGATGATGAAGCTCCCAAGATCACTATTGACATATTTGAGAAGCCTGCATACTGCAATGAGATTGATACTGAAAGAGGAGAGGAAAAGCCTTGGTTCTATGAAGTGAGAAGATATCTTGAAACTCAGGAGTTCCCTGAAGGGGCATCTGCCAAAGATAAGAAATTTTTGAGGAGATTTTCTGCTAAGTTCTTCTTGAGTAATGGAATTTTGTACAAGCGCAATCATGATTCAACTTTGCTTCGTTGTGTGGATAAGAAGGAAGCAACAGAGATTATGGAAGACATGCATGACGGGATTTTTGGCACTCATTCTAGTGGTCATACCATGGAAAAGAAAATATTGAGAGCAGGTTACTATTGGTCTACCATGGAAGCTGACTGCTATCAACATTCTAAAACATGTCACAAATGTCAGATTTATGCTGATAAGGTGCATATACCTCCAGCTCCGTTGAATGTGTTGACTGCTCCTTGGCCTTTTTCCATGTGGGGGCATTGATATGATTGGTGAGATCAAGCCTACTGCTTCTAATGGGCATCGTTTCATTCTGGTTGCCATTGATTACTTTACAAAGTGGGTGGAGGCAGCCTCATTTGCATCTGTTACCAAGAATGTTGTGGCTCGATTCATTAAGAATAATCTCATATGTAGGTATGGTATACCTAAGAGGATTATCACAGACAATGGCTCTAATCTGAACAACACCATGATTACTGATCTCTGCATGTAGTTCAAGATTAAGCATCACAACTCTTCTCCGTATCGTCCAAAAATGAATGGGGCAGTGGAAGCTGCTAATAATAACATTAAGAAGATTCTACAGAAGATGACTGTTACTTACAAGGATTGGTATGAGATGTTACCATTTGCTCTTCATGGTTATCGTACTACAATACGTACTTCAACAGGGGCAACCCCATTCTCCTTAGTCTATGGTATGGAAGCAGTTCTGCCCATTGAAGTTCAGATCCCCTCCTTAAGGATCATGAAGGATGCAGGCTTGGATGAAGATGAATGGATTCAGACTCGACTTGACCAGATAAATTTGATTGATGAGAAAAGGCTGGCAGCTGTTTGTCACGGTCAGATGTACCAAAAACAGATGATCAAAGCTTTTAATAAGAAGGTTAAGCAAAAGGTATATCAGGCTGGTGATTTGGTAATCAAGCGTATCATACTACCACAGGGTGATCCTAGAGGAAAATATACTCCTACATATGAAGGACCATTTGTAGTCAAGAGGGTATTCTCAGGAGGTGCCATAATGCTTACTACTATGGATGGTGAAGACTTCCCACAGCCCGTAAACGCAGACATAGTTAAAAAATACTACGCATAAAAAGAGACCCGCTAGGTTGACTGGCCTACGAAAAAATAAGGGCATCCCGACGAACCAAAAAGGTTCGTGCAAAAATTAGGGATATATAAATAATAAAAAATGTACACCCAGCAAGTCGAAAACCTGAAAGGGAGGCTTGGGAAAAAAAGGGTATCCCGGTGGATTGAAAACCTGAAAGGGAAATCCAGGAAAAAGTTAGGGATTAAAGCGTATGACTATGGCCCGTTTGGATCACTCATGTAACTTCAACTGGTGGTACTACATACATCAAGTGCAAACAGACTAAGTTCAATCCAATCGTTTCCATCTCAACAGCAGAGGATGAGATACTTGAAGATAATGGCAATAGTGGAATTGAAACTCAATAGGACTATTTCTCACATAACTATCTTTTTTTGTAAAATATTTTTACGACGAATTCCTCTTACTAGGATTTCTGTCTCCTTGTACAAAATTGCTTGTGTATAAGCCACTTTATAATATAAATAAAATCTCGTCTTTGAATCCAGATTTACTTTTACCCTGTTTACCTAAACGAAAACATCCATTGGTTGTATTTGAATGTATGTATGCTTTTGAATATTATTGATGTTTACCAGAAATGCATAAAATGCAGTAATAGTATTTACTAAGGACGAACGATGGTAGAAATTCAACAAAGATTCGCCAGTTCATCCCCAGTAGAATAAATCTATCTTTATAGATACTTCGAGTAACATTTCCCCTTGGATTTATGTCCATCTCTTGTATCCTCAGTCAGGATACTCGGGAATTTATTCCTTCAATAAAAGCGTGACGAACAAAGACGGGAGGTTATAAGTACTATACTATTAGATAAGACGGGAACGAAGTCTTCATTTTCCTCAGCAACGAACCGAGATTTATTTTCCCTAGCCAGCAGTTGTTATACAGAGATACCCAGACGCTTCAGGCTGCTTGATTCATACATACATCATACCATAGCATATCCATAAATGCATAATACATTTACTTAAGTACATCATGCCATACATGCATACATATTGCATAAACTAACCTTTTCTTTTCAGGATAGTTACAGGCAGATAAACACTATTAACAACTCAAAACAGTTCAGAGACGATCTATACGAAGGTCTAGTGTTGATACTTAATTCAGAGATAATCGCTACGAAGATTCATTTCTGATGATCAATAATCAAGTTGTCCTTGGAGGGGTACGTAAATGATCTATACAAAGAACTGGTGCTTAATCCAGGATATTTCCAAGGGATATAATCGTCACGAAGATTTAATCTTGATATTCTTTTATCCTTGGATGGTATGTAAATGGTCTATACGAAGATCTATTACCTAATCCGGGATATTCCCAGAAGAGATAATCGCTACGAAGATTTAATTCTAATGGTCTATGCAACAGTTTATCTGTGGGATGGTACATAAATGATCGATACGAAGATCTGGTACTTAGCCCAAGATATTACCAAAAGCAATTCAGAAAAGATCGCCACGAAGATTTGATTTTGATGCTTAAATTAAAGTATGTTCCTAAAGATGGTTCAGAGCCGATCTATACGAAGATCTAAGTACTGACACCTAATGAAGGATATTCTTTTTCCCCAGAGATAATGCAGAGACGATCTATACAAAGATCTAGTGCTGACATTCAACTCAAACCATGTTACATAAATGATTCAGAGACGGCCTATACGAAGACCTAGTACTGATATCCAGTGACAACATAAAGATACTATCACCTTCTGATATTATGGATGGCATCTATAAGCCCATCTCCGGTTCCTCTGAATGGCATATTTAAGCCCATTCTAGCATATACAACCAATCAGCAGTGTTACTTTATGTACCGACGAGTGCAAATTTTTGGGCTTTTGTGTTCAATCCCCTTCAACCTTCCAAGTCACGAATGGCACACAGGCCAATCTAACTCCTCAGGTTTTAGAAAATTGAACAGGGGCAGCTGTTGCACCCCAAAATTTGCCCTCCCCTAGTCAAGGCATTGGGTACCAAGGTGTCCCAAGAGGTTCACAAGGTTCACAAGGTTCACAAGGTTCACAATTAGTCAGAAAGCTTGGAAGTTCCCTCAGACAAAACATCCTCCTAAGCAATGCATCATAAACTAGGGTTTTGATTTCACCAGGCTAAATGAACTTTCAAGGCCTCAAGTGAGCTTCATAACATCCTCTATATCTTCAAGAATCCCTATGTCAAGTTTCAAGGCTTTCCCAAAAGGTTTGCTCAGTCAGATGATCAGATATGCAAAAATCAGTCAAAGTGGTTAAAAAGTCAAACTGAGGTCAACTGTGGTCAAACCAAAGTCAAACTTCATGTTTTTTTTGCCAACATCAAGTTTATGAAGTAAAATTAATCATTTGATCAAGTATTTATCATGATTCATCAAGGAGATTTCAGATCATCAAGAATCAGGAGTTTCTAAATTAGGGTTTTCATAGGAAAAGTCAACTGAACTTTGATCAGCCATAACTTTCACATGCTTCATCAAGAATTTTCCATCCAAAGCTTATTTTGAAGGAAATTGAATTCTCTACAAATTTGTGTCTCACAAGCCAATCCTAAAAATGCTTCATTTGGAAGGAATGAGCTAAGACATTATAGGTCATTTCAAAAGTCAACAAAAAGTCAACATCTTCCAAAGGGCATAACTTGAGAATGGTAAAGGATATGGACATGAAACCAAAGAGGTTTGTTAGAGGACTCTTTAAGATTTCCAAAATGTCCAAGAACACCTTCATAGCCTTATAATTGAGGGAGTTATGTCTTTGCAAAGTTGGGAAATTTTTGAGGGGTTTATTGAGCAAATGGGATCTTAGAACCAATTCTTTCCACATGGGCTTGCATTTTTATGACCCAATCACTACCATGACATCATGCACGAACCAAAAATCATTTATTCAGATTTTTTTTTATTTTATTTATTGTGATTTTATTCATTTTAAATCAAAATAAAATATGAAAACTCAATATTTGAAGGGGATTCTTCTTCTAGAAAATCTTAAAAGTCATTTAAAGTTGATTGGAATCAAACAAATTCGTGTGAGCCTAAAGTAGAAAGGTTTGATGAGATTTTTTCAATATTTGAAAGTTATGAAACTTCATGATCAAGCAATCAAGATAAAGCCCATAAATCCAAAAACTTTTGACCTAATTCAACTCCCTACATATACACAAACTAATCACAAGTGCAAGAGGACGAAATCCTGCCTCCAAGAACATCCATCAAACTTCAAATTTTCATCCAAAAAGTGAGATTCGGTTTTTGACTTAGAGGCTTTACCAAGAGGTTTTGAAGGTTGCAACACATTCCTTGATGATCACTGAACCTATTTGAATCATTTACAGCATTCAAATCACGACATATAACATAAACCGAATCCATATTGCTCTTGTTCTTATTTTTTTTTATTACGATTATTTATGCAATGATAATGAATTATAATCATATATTTGTGTTAGTTGTGATGTTTAGATGGTTTCTGGGCAAAAAGATTGGAGAATCAGGACCTAAACCGAAAGTTGCCATTGTTAGGGTTCTTGAGCCAAAATTAGGGTTCTTCGATTTAGCCATTATAAATTAATTTTAAAGCTGTAAATGAATTGTATGATGTTTATGGATCATAACCATGTGATCAATTTGATGAGTCGTTACATATTGATGATGATATGAGATTGGCAGGTTTCAAGTGTAGGTAAATTCGCAGGAAGATTTGAAAGAAATTCGCAGGTAATAGGTTGAAGATGAAGCTTGCTGGCGCCAAAATCATATTAAAAAATTTGTTTTAAAATAAAAGGATAGCATTGAACGCGCCCCATGTGGCTCAGCTGGTTTGTGTGTTTGCTTGTGAATCTAATGGTCCTGGGTTCGATTCCCCCCAGGCCATTTTGTTTTTGCATTTTATTTTGATTTTTTGCAGGTTGACAACAAAAGGAATTAAACCTCTAATGCTAACACCAGCGCGTGCTTGGCCTGGTGGTGATGTTGTTGGTCTTGTGTGTGGGAAGCCTAGGGTCTGGGTTCGAATCCCAGCCCCAGGTATGTTATTTTTTCATTATTTTCATTATTTTGTTTTATTATTTATATTATATTTACTTAATTAATTTCTTAAATAACCAATTTTAAAAATAAATGTTTATATTATTTCTTATACTAAAAATTCATACTTTTAAAATTCAAACCCTATTTTTTTCCAAAAAAATCAAATTGTTTTATTTATTTTATTTTATATTATTAATATTATATATATTATGGAAATAAATTGATTATTTTGTAAATTAATAATTAAAACCCTAATTCTCATTATTCTAACCCTAACCCTAATTTTTTCTAACCCTAACCCTAATTTTTTCTAACCCTAATTTTTCTTAACCTTTAAAATTTAACCTAATATTTTCATAAATTATAATTAATCATTAATCATTTATTAAATATGTATATAATTTAGAATTTATTTATTATTATTAAAACCTAGTTTCTTTATTAAATATTTAAAATCTTTTCTAATATTAAATTATTTTGCTAATTTTTTTATTTTCTCTTATTTTTATTTTCTAACCTTTCATCTTAATTGTTATTATTATTGATTATTATTGCTTATTTATTATTATTTATCGTTATTATATTTCTCGATTATATTGTAATTGTCCCGAAGCTTTGTAATAGTTTAGTTTATATTTTTGCTTTATTTTTATTATGAATGTATTTATTGTGTGGTTAGTAATTCTAGGGTGTGAATAACATACTTGTAATTAAAATTAACTTAGAATAATTAACTTAAATAAGATAAATATTTGAACATGAACACGCACACACGTAAGTCGATCTTTGATCGCCATCTTGCACTTTCTAAGGTTACCTCTCATGTTGCCTATTTCAAAAGGTCAAGTAAGGTGTCTTAAGCAAAGTCCCTTCATAAATATCATCAAGTCCCTTCAGTTTATAAGATCAAGTCCCTTCGAGGTTGCCTACGATAAATGATCTTGTCCCTTCGAATAAAAGATGATAAGTCCCTACGTATTGCTAAAGACACCTTGCAGTTGCCTATATTCAGATGTCCCTACACATGTCCCTTATTACATCCAGGGTAATGACTACCTATTCCTTAATAATAGGGATAGTCTTACCATTGAAAGAACATAAGAACAGTGAAGACTTAATCTAGGGTAGGTTTCTCTTAAGTTGCTTGCTCACATTTCAAAATACTCTTTACACCACACTTTTCAAACAAATTTTTAAAAACAAGTCTTTATATACATCCATACGAGGATCATTATAAAGTACTTAGAAAGTTTCTAATCACACATTACATTTTTTTCAAAACAATTCAAAGTGAGCTAAGTAACTAAGAGCCCATGGATAACCATGGATATAAAGGGTGCTAATACCTTCCCTTTGTATAACCTACCCCCCGAACCCAAAATCTTTTTAAGGTCTTTCCTGTTCTTTTATGTCCTTTCCTTATGGATAAAATAAAAGTCGGTGGTGACTCTTGCTATCCGCAACATTTATAGAAAGTCAGTTCTCCCAGCGTGTTACAGTAACACATTCAACGAAGAACCATTATCCACCAACACATGAGACAAAATAGTGCCCCTACACTCAATAGAGATGTGTAGAGATTTGTTGTGATTCCTTTTAGCAAGTGTTAAATCAGCATCAGAAAAGCCTAATCCATTGTCAGTCGTTAAATTAGCAACACAATTTTCGAACTGGTCCACATAGATTTCATGTGGTACACGAGCAGACTTCAGGAATTTCACCAAAGCCTTAGCATGGGCTTCAGAGCGTAACAACAGAGATAACATAGATATCTTAGAGGGAGTATGCCCCAACTGTTCAACTATATTGTATTCACTCTTGCGGATGATCTTCAGTACTTCTTCCATTTGCTTAGAGAGATCTTCAGTAGTCGGTGTTTCAACCCAAGCAGGCTCAATCACCGGTCCTTTGCCTCGATCTTCAACACTTGGCCCAGGGTTGGAGATACGAATTGGAGCAGCATCAGCCTTTGAAGTGTCTTTTGGAGAGAAAATTCTTCCACTCCTAGTAACCTTACTAGTCCCAAAAATATTGTCGACATCAGGATTAGTATTTGCAGTAGGTATATCAGTTAAAGGATCTTGCTTGACACCATGGATGTAAGCATCAGAACCATAATTCCATGGGATAACCTTGTCAGAAAAATATGGAATTGGACCGGGAGTAGTAATAATTAGGGGAGCCACCTTTGTCTCAACAGTAATCTTCACATGACCCTTAGAAGTGATCTTCACAAGAGTCTTAGTAACCACAGACACGTCTTCAAGTTTCAGATCTTGGGACAGACCTTCACATAAACTCTCCACAGAAAGGGTCTTCTCAAACAATATAGTACGGTTGTCCATCAAACGCTGAATACCTTCTTTCATCTTCCAACAACCCTTGGATTGAGCGACACGATAAAAACAATCTTCAATGCAACCTGGAAATAAACCGGCTTGCAACAACTTCTACTTAACAATGGACAGAGGAGTAGTCAAATCAGTCACAGTAGAAACACAAGAACCATCATCAACAATATTAACAATATTCTCATGTTTGGACATAAGTGCAATAATCACATTAGGAGTCTCAGGAGGATCAAAATCAATTTCTCTTGCATCAATCATATCCTGAATCTTATTCTTCAACGCCCAACAATTATTAGTATCATGTTGTAACACGATGAGAGAATTGACTTTAGTTAAATGTTGCGGATAGCAAGAGTCGCCACCGACTTTTATTTTATCCAAAGGAAAGGGCATAAAAGAACAGGAAAGACCTTAAAAGATTTTTGGGTTCGGGGGGTAGGTTATGTAAAGGGAAGGTGTTAGCACCCTTTGTATCCATGGTTATCCATGGGCTCTTAGTTACTTAGCTCACTTTAAATTGTTTTTGAGAAGTGAAGTGTGTGATTAAAAATTTCTTAAGTACTTTATAATGATCCATGTACGGATATATATAAAGACTTTGTTTTGAAAATTTGTTTGAAATGTGAAGTGTTTTTGAAATGTTTTTGAAGGAGTGAGCAAGTACTTAAGAGGAACCTACCCTAATTTGAATCTTTTCTGTTCTTAAATGTTCTTTCAATGGTAATAATATCCCTATTATTAAGGAATAGGTAGTCATTCATTTGGTTTTGTGCTCATCCTGTAAAACAAAACATATTGAACAAAAAAAATGCACTGAGGCTGGTTTCGAACCCAAGCCATTGCCTTCACACGCGCACACACTTACCACTACACCATCAGCATCATTCAATAATTATAATACAAATAAAACTATATAATATAAAAACAATTTTTGAATTCCCAGTTGCGCGCCAATCTCCTTCTTCTTCCTCCATACCTGCACATTTTGCTACGAATTTTCCCATGAGTTTTCCTGCGAATTTCAAATTGCAGCAAACCCTACGAAACTCAAACATTATTATTCAAGCAAAATTTTGTCAAATTAAGTTCACAAACACAATCCAGAGGTCAATTAAAGTTGATCCATGGTCTTAGAATTTATTTATATTCCTTAAATCATGAAACCCTAAATTGGCCGAAAAACCCTAGTAATGGTGAAATCCATATTAGGTGATGGTTCTTCATGAAACCTGTCCAGAATCGATCTATAACTCATCATAAACAAGAAACATTAATCAAAATTCATTAAAAACCAATAAATATCCAGAATCGAAAATCAAAAATAACATGAACATAATGAATCAGTTTATGCATATGAGCTTGTTTTCGATGCTTTTGAAGGTTGGGATTGGTTTAGTGATGTCCAAGGAACCCTTCCATGTCTTTAAAATACCTTAAAACCTCTTGTAATGAGGAAACCAAATTGGTGTTTTGAATGAAATTTTTGAAGTTTGAAGATGATGTGAGAGGTTGTGAATTCGTGCCCTTTAGGTTGCTAAATGTTCTTTATATATGGATGAATGAATTAGGTCAAAAACATTGCTCAAGACTTTGGATTTTTTGGTAGTTTGAGATTGAAAAAGATTGGCTTTTAAAATTTGAATATTCTTGATATGAACTTGCTATTTTAAGATAATCCTCATAATTTTTGTATCAATTAGATCCAAATAAACTTTATGACATTCTAGAAGACAAATCATTTTAAATCTTCACCATTTTATATTTTATTTGAATTTAAAATGATTTTTAATATAAAAAATCGTAATAAATAAAAATAAAATGAATAAAATTATGAAAATATTAAATTAATTTCGTGCATGATGTCATGGAACCTATTGGATCACAAAAAAGTCAGCCCATTTGAAGAATTATGGTTTTAAGACCTCATTTACTTCATAAACCTCTCAAAAATTTCCCAACTTTGCAAGGGCACAAATCCCTCAATTTTAATGCTATGAAGGTGTTCTTGTACATTTTGGAAAGCTTAAAGAGTCCTCTAACCAACCTCTTTGGTCTCATGTCCATATCCTTTACCATTCTTAAGTTATGCTCTTTGGAAGTTGTTGACTTTTTGTTGACTTTTAAAAGGACCTATAATGTCTTAGCTCATACCTTCCAAATGAAGCATTTTTGGGCTTGGCTTGTGAGACACAAAGTTGTAGAGAATTAAATTTCCTTCAAAATGAGCTTTGGATGGAAAATATTTGATGAAGCATGTGAAAGTTATGGCTGGTCAAAGTTCGGTTGACTTTTCCTGTGAAAACCCTAATTTAGAAACTCCTGATTCTTGATGATCTGAAATCTCCTTGATGAATCATGATCAACCCTTGATCAAATGATGAATTTTACTTCATATACTTGATGTTGGCAAAAAATCATGAATTTTGACTTTGGTTTGACCACAGTTGACCTCAGTTTGACTTTTTAGCTGCTTTGACTGATTTTAACATATCTGATCATCTGACTGAGCAAATCTTTTGGGAAAGTCTTGAAACATGACATGGGGATTCTTGAACACATATAAGATGCTATGAAGCTAACTTGAAGTCTTGGAAGTCCATTTAGCCTGATAAAAGTCAAAACCCTAGTTTAGGATGCATTGCTTAGGAGGATGCATTGTCTGAGGGAATTGTCAAACTTTCTGACTAATTGTGAATCTTGTGAACCTTGTGAACCTCATGAGATGTCTTGTGAACCTTGTGAACCTCTTAGTACACAAATTCTTGTCTTGTGGAGGGAAAATTTTGGGGTGCAACACATGTCCAGGGCAGTTGGAGTGATATGCACACCTTGTATTGTGATTATAACGAGGAGAGGTAGTATTGGGATTCTGAGGAGGGTCCCTCAAAGTAATTAACTCTCGTTTCAACATGTGTTGCAGAGCCTGAGCCAACGACATATTGATCTTGGTGAATTGTATCCTAGGTGTACTCTACTTAGGCTGATTATTCTATTGCTGATTTTGTTGAGTAGGTGTAGGATTAGAAATTAGGACTGCTCCCACAGATTGGTTGTTCTTATTACGACCCTGTTGGCTATACACAACATTATATTCTTTCTTTCTATTAGAGGGATTTCTGGTGGTACTTGAAGAGGCAACTGTTTGTATTTTACCACTTTGTATTCCACTTTCCACACGTTCTCTAGTCATTATCAGCTCAGTGAAACCAGATAATGAACTTCCAATTAATTGACTATAGAAAGGACCAGTCAGCGTACTCATGAACATGTCAACCAATTCTCCGTCAATCAAAGGAGGTTGAACTCTGCTTGCAAGATCTCTCCACTTCTGGGCATACTCCTTGAAACTTTCTTTAGAACCAATAAACATGCTTTGGAGTTGCCTGCGAGTCGGTGCTAAATCAGAGTTATATTGATATTTCCTATAGAAGGCCTCAACAAGATCATTCTAAGTGCGAATGTTGGTACTTTCAAGTTGATAGTACCATTCCAATTGAGCTCCAGATAAACTCTCCTGGAAGAAATGAATCCACAACTTCCTATCAGCAGTATGTGGTTGGATCCTTCAGACATAAGATCTCAAATGCAACTTTGGACATGAAACACCATCATATACCACAAAAGTAGGAACCTTGAAACCAATGGGGATGACAACTCCAGAAATCAAACTCAGTTCTTCAAAATCTAACCCCAGGAGTCTTCTACAATTCCATGGCATTCACACGGTCCTCCAGTAACTTATATTTCTCATCACCAATCGAATCATGGTAATAATTCTCCTCATAATCAGAAATCCCAATAATACCACGTAGACTTTCTTCTTCTTTCGCAGAATCTTCATCTCCAGGGTTTTAAACCTCATCATCTGTCTTGATTGGAGCTTTGAACCTTCTACCCAGGTTGGTGAAGCCAACTGGTTTTCTGGTCTTCTTCTTCTTCTTCTTCTTGGCCAAGAGTGCTTTCAACTCTTCTTGTCCCTTGGACAAGTTCAATATCATCTCTTGAAATTTGGCGTTCTGAGCTTGCAGATCCTTGACAGATTGTTCGAGAGACATTTCTGCTGAAATAAACAGCGAGAAGATGAGAAACCTATTGTGAAAACCTGTCATGCAATGATATGGTATGTAGATGCATATGCAATGTTTTCAAGGACCGAGTAGGATTTAAATTTGTTTAATGGAAGACAAAAAACAAAACTTTCATCAGTAAATAAATATAATTTCCCCTTGGAGTTTACAATGAAAGAAAATAAGAAGAAACTACAAAGAAAATAAACATATGAGACTTAAGTCTCCCATGGACGCTTCCTCTTTGTGTTGAGGTAGGTGTTGAGATTCTGCTCTTCGTGAAGTTGCTTTGTTAGCTCCAACACTTTCTCTTGGCTAGCTTTGAACTGAGCTTCAAAAGTATCCCTTTGCTCCTTCAGTTGGATCCAAGACTTCTGCAGCTCTTCCAGGATAGAAAAAAGTTTATAATAAAAATAGAAAAGTAGATGAAAAATTGAAATTTGAATCAAAAGAAAAAGAAAAAAAGAAGTAAATATTACATAGTTGTTGAATTATAACGGGATAATTGACCAATTACCTAACCATAAAAGGATAATTTAAGAAATTTAATAATATATTATATTAACGGATAATATAATGATAAACAAAGTAAAATTATAGTAGTAGAATACTCGTGCTATCGCACGAATCCCGTCTTGATTCACATTACACATCGTCCAATCCCATTTCTTAAATTTGAATTTATTTTTTAGTTGATTAACATTCACATAGTTATAAATATAGGCAAATAATATGTACCAACTTTTAAATTGAGAAATAAAAAAGAACTTTTAAATTAATATATTTGATCAAAAGAGTATTAAGTCTTTAATGTTAATCAAATTTTGTTAAAAAGATTCTACAATTTAGTCAAAAATGAATTAATGTAAAACATCGGCAAAAGAGATTTAAAAGATAGATATTAAAATGAACAATTTAAAGTTGGTAACTGTAGATACGTTCACATCGGCAAAAGAGATTTAAAAGATAGATACTAAAACACTATGCCAAACAAGACCTTAGACAACACTTTGGTTAATGTCAAAAGCGCTGTCTAAAGGGGCTTTATACATCGCTTTTATTGTCAAAAGCGCTTTCTAAACCCCACTTTAGACATCGCTTTTTGCCTTTTTATATACCTTAAACAACACTTTTTTAATTTTAATGGTATACCTTAGACATCGCGTTCACTAAAAGCGTTGTCTAAACCCCATCTTAGACAACGCTTTTAATGAAAGCGCTTTCTAAACCCCACATTAGACAACGTTTTTTGTTGAAAGCGTTGTCTAAGGTATACGGAAATTTTAAAATATTTTCCTTTAAAAAGCACAGTCTAAGGTTGCCAAATTATAGGCACCTGTTTTTATCCACTTTTTCACCTAGGTTTTAAACCAGCATTTGTACCTGTTTTCCAATCCAGAATTTGCATCAAATTATTCTATTTAAACCTACTAATTTAGACACCGATTTATAGATACAAAACAATCGGATTTTCAATCACCAATATCTACGAAACAATCCATACAATCGTACCAGTTTACGAACCAATTTAAATATAAAACATAGTTTTTACAAATCATTAAATCTCTTCTATACATTTTGTTTCAAATGAAATCTACATAAACAAAAATGATGATAACACTTCGAGCTATACATTTTCATCCAATTGCAACTATATATACTATAACCTAAGACAACACAAAAATATTGTAATTGATCAATTAAAACAAGTCATAATCAATATGTCTATAGTTACATACACATACTCAAAATTTTCTCTTGAATAATATGCACACTTGAATTCATCAAAGTACTACATAATAATATAACATAGTTTGATTTAGTTCCAACTATTTAATTATATGAGAAATAAGTTAAATATTAAAATAACTCATAAGTTAGAAATAAATACATCAGATGGAATCTCTAATTGACCCAAAGAAAGAGTTTCTCTCATAAACCTCAACATGAAATATCCGCAATCTATATCATTACGTTGCAGAGGACACTACACATGAAAAGAAAATATGGATAAATCCTAAGTTTTATCAAGTATCATCACTAATATAATAAAAAATGTGATAATTAATAATATACCGCCACTTTTATCCATGTAATGTTGTTAGCTCTCCTCTTTGATACTTGGATATCTCGTTGGGCTCTAAAAGCTTGTATAATGCTAATAAAATATAAATGAATATTTAGAATAAAAATCACATAAATAAATAAATACATACAAGAATATTTAGAACAATCTCACTTACGTGTCAATCATGTTCTTCATATCCGGGTATGTTGTCCAATCATTTCCTAACGAGTCAAGATAATAAACAATTTCTCTGATAGGATTGACTACGACCAACAACCAATGTCCATTGTAAGATTAAACAAATGTTAGATGGAAATTTTCTACACGACGTCAAAATACAAAATAATTATGATAGACGAATTTAGAATGAATCCCGGTATTAAACGGTAAAAAGAATAACTTTTCCGTATCTTTGTTGGCCATGAAGAGGTTGCGAACGTACACCATCACATCATCTGGTTTACTTAAGATTAAAGTTAAGTTGACGGATACAGGGCTTAAGAATCCAAATCTTTCGTCCAATCCACTTGGGCGCATCACTTTGTCATACAAAAACCTTAAATAAAAAAATCATTAACATTAGACTATTCATTTGAAACATAAAGTAAATAAGTTGTTCAATTAATATAACAAAGTAGACCGGATATACCTCACGTATGTATTGACAACACTGACACCTATTTCTTCATGACGAAAGATTTGCACAAATTCTTCATTACCAACTGATTGTTCATATTCAAAGCCAAAAATACCTTCCTCCATATGTTTAAGCCGAATACCTCCGGTCGGAATATCTGTCAACTCTAGAAACGTCTGAAGGCACGACCTATACTTGGAGGTAGGTTTTTTTCTAGTCGCGGTCTTCTTAGCACCAACCTTTTTTTGTTGTGTAGAGACGTTGCTAACCTCCTTATCATGAAGCTACATATCATATAAAAAGTTAGATGAAGTATAAAATCAAGAATTTAACATTCTCCATGCATAAATAACATATAATTGTAATGTACCTATTTTTCTGAAACGACGGACTAGGTATGTCGCAGAATAGCCTTATCTTTTGAGTTGGATCTTGTTGGAGTCTAATTAACATAACCATGTAAAAAAATGTACGTAAAATGCGCGTAAAAACTTTGAATCTACACATTAAGGTTAACAAAGTTTCATAATGGTTTTAAGCATACCTCATATCCTACGCTAATGAGGCTTGTCGGCCATACAACAAACAAACCTATTGCTTGTTCCACCATTGTTGCATCCGAAACATCGTCAGGATATGGTAATAGTGCATTCGGCTCTACTGCAATATCAACCGCAACTTTCAAACATCAGTAGGGAGCTGTCTAGTGTGAAGTAATTCTCCTCTAGTGTTATGCACTTTTCCCTTGCCAACCATCCGATAATATGGTGATGATACGTAGAGCTGACAATGGGAAATGTCCTAAAACCAATAATAAATATGAAATTGTTAATGTGTATATATGTCAATTACATAATTTGAGCTAATAGTTCAATTTTATAAAAATATATATAATTACCTCTGGAATGTTCGGTTGAAAGTTACAGTTGATACTATCTTTGTCCGAACCATCTTTAAAACATGCTGAAGCGCTGCCCTCTTTTTCTTTCCTTAATGCACAAACTTCAGCTTCCAGTGTGTCGTACCTCGAAAAATACGATCCTAGAATAAACAACAGAGTCGCCACCTAATTCTATTTATTCTACAAGAGAAAAGGGAGATATAGATACAACCTAATAAAGGATAAGAAATGGTTTACGAAACCAAATTCTAAGTTCGGGAGTTGGTTACGCAAGGGGAAGGTATTAGCACCCCTCATGTCCGTTGTACTCAACGGGAACCTCTTAGCTAATTATGCGATTAAATGTTTGATCTTAAGTCTTTGTCTTCTAAATGATTATTGATATGTTTGTTCTTAAAGAAAAGTTTTAAATTAATATTAAGACAGAGAAAGGATTAAAGTTTTTTTATTATTGTGTTCGCGAAGGATTAAAATCCCCGTGCCTACGTATTCCCTTGTGCAATGGGAAAGTCAGAACTTTGTAGTTCGTGCGACTACGGTTTGTGATTTTTAATTGAACGATTGTTTAAAACGCTTTCTAATTTGCTAAGCGTTGGCTTATACTCGCGGTGGAGGCTGAAGCGCTAGCTTGTTTGCGAGATAGAATGATTTAAACAATGTTCGTTTTAGAGAAAAGTGTTTGACTTTTGTTAAGGTGTTTTAAACGAAAGAGCGAATGAACCACGTCGTGTGGGGCTAGCCCAAGAGTGATTGCATTCCAGAACGTGCGGAGTGCTAGACTCCGAAGTTTCGTCTTTCGCTGATTAATTATGAAAGTGATTTGAATTGGTTGGTGAGTTTACAGTTGTTTTAAGTATGAAAGAGCGAATGAACTACGTCGCGTGGGGCTAGCCCAGGAGCGATTCATTCTAGAACGTGCAGAATGCTAGACTCCGGAGCTCTATTCTTTCACGAGTTAAATTGCGCGATTAGATATATCGAAATACGGAAGGCGAATGGACCACGTTGAGTGGGGCTAGCCCAGTAGCGGTCCATTCCAGAACGTGCGGAGTGCTAGACTCCGGAGCCCTGTTTTCGTATTAAATTTATAAAGTAGGTTGGATAATTTGTTTTTAGACGTTTTTGGATTTAACGTAATTTTAATAACAGAGAAGTAAACAAATCACTACGCGTGGGGCTAGCCCAGGTGTGGTTCGTTTCAGAACGTGCGGAATGCTAGACTCCGGAGCTCTATTCCTTGTTAAGTTAATTAAGATACGCAATAAGTCGTGCAGACGGAGATCACATAGTGACCGACTTACGTGTGTGCAAAAATGTAGGCGTATGAATTGATTGAATGAAGTGGATTTGATTCCTAATTCCTAAAGGTATTCCTAGTGAAAACGAAACCGGTAAAATAAAGGCGGATGAAATAAATTACGTACAAAA
Organism: Lathyrus aphaca; assembly: GCA_963966055.1. Lineage (NCBI taxonomy): Eukaryota > Viridiplantae > Streptophyta > Magnoliopsida > Fabales > Fabaceae > Lathyrus > Lathyrus aphaca. The sequence continues at coordinate 508,415,528 of OZ014523.1, forward strand.
ACACGAAAGGGATACAATAATAATTTTACACGAGAATGCGATGAAATAAAGGGTCTCGTTGTAATTTTCCCAAGAGAAAGCGTGTGTGCAGTGTCTGAATTGATTGGGACCGTTAGAAATTAATATGATAAAAGAGTACGTGAAATAAATGAAATAAATAAAGAAAATAAAAAATATGAGATAAATTGTGAAATTAGGATAAATAAAATAAAATAAACAAGATGACCTCATATCGGCCACGATTAATCGAAAACGATTTATTGTGGCTTTGTCATATCATCGGCCCAAATAAAAATCAAAACGGAATTGAAAAGCAAAGACACATCTTTTTGAATTTTTAGTTTATCAACAACTAAACAAAATTACGACTAAACTTAAAAACTAAATTTAAATAACTTACTACACAATAATATTTTTTATATTTTTAAGTGTTAATCACATATATACTTTACTTCTAACATTAATAAATAAATTAAACAAAACTATATTTTGATAGGAAGAAACTAAGTCAATCTAATAACTTAAACTAATAAGGAATTTTTTTTTAATAATTTAAATAGATAACAAACTAAAATATAAAAAGAAAATGATGAATGATACTCACAAACTTCAAGGCTAGCAAATGTTGAGCTTGTTGTGTAGAAGAAAGTGAATGTGTTTTGATGGAGGTTGTTGTTATGGTGAAGATGGTGAATATTTATGGGTATTGTGTAAGTAAAAAAAAAAGAATTTTGACTTTGAAAAAATATGTTATGAATGTACTAGATTTTGAGAATAAAAGGGTGATCTTGTTAGTCTCCAATGAGAGAAAGATAAATCTTATTTATAGTGTGAATGAGGTAGGAGTGTTGATGTGGCAATCCATGTGACTTTATGAGAATGATTTTTGGTCATTGATAAGTCCAAGTTGGCAATCCATGTGAAGTGTGAGAATGATTATTGGTCATTGATAAGTCCAAGTTGGCAATCCATGTGACTTTATGAGAATAATTCTTGGCCATTGATAATTCCAAGTTGGCAATCCATGTGAAGTGTTTGTACTACATTGTAGTGGACCACACTTGCTATTTTTCCTTTTTTGAATATGAAGAAAAATAAAAGAAAAGTAGTAATAATAAAATAAATAATAATAATAAAACTAATAATAATAATAATAATAATAATAATAATAAAAAGAAAAAAAATTGAAAATGATTATCAAAAAATAAATTATATTGAATTAAATAAATTGAAGTTAAACTAAATAAATTGAAATTGAAATTAAACTTAAATCTAAATTAACTTAAATAAAAAAAATTCTAAATTAGAATTGAACCAAAATAAAATTTAAATTAAAACTAATTCTAAAATATCTAATATAATCTAAACTCCTATTCTTAAAGCGAAATAAGTAATTCTAAAAAAATCAAGAATAAAATATGACATTAAAAGAAAAATAAATAGAACTGCATGATTAATGATTAATTTATTATAATGCAAAAATGACTGACTATCAAATAATTCGATAAAAATGCACCAGATGAATAAAATTTGAAAAAAATCCGGTTAAAATTTAGGATGTGACAGTTGCCCCTATTTAATCTTTTTGAACCTGGATGTATGAATAACAAAGTTTTTTTTTAACATTCAAGGTAGGAGAGGATTAAATATTAGAATACCTAGAATTTTGACCGAATGCGGATGAAATGTAATGTGAATGGATGTATGAGAGATTGAGTTATGCAGGGAATGATGTTATATGAAACAAGATAACAATAGAGGATCCCACTAGGGAAAATGTTTGAGAACATTGAGGATGAAGAAACGTAGACAGGAAGTATTCGAAGTGATAAATCAACAGGTTCAAGTGTAACTGTTTATACTAAGAATAACAAAAGACGGAAAAAAAAAAAATCCAAAGCGTTGGTTCAACTAACACGGGTGAAGTCAAGTTGACACTTAGGATGACAAGGAAATATTCAAAGTGAATGCGCAGTGACACGATGCGACCAACTGACACTTAAGAATAAAAACAGAGAAGAAATAACGTCCATGGATTGGATTGGACGAAGTCGAATAAAAACAGAGAAGAAATAACGTCCATGGATTGGATTGGACGAAGTCGAATAAAAACAGACATCCATAGATTGTATTGGACGAACATAAAGTAAGAAATTTTCAATCAAAGGCAAGACATTCAATCATAGCTTTAGACAAGGGACACGATATCCAAGAATGGCATTGGATAAGGTGATCAATGATTTTCAGGAATGACACTGAAGGTAAATGAAAATCACTATATTCAGAAATGACACTGAATATACAGATAAAACTTTCAGGAATGGCACTGAAGGTAAAGGCAAATACCTATATCCAAAAATGACACTGAGTAAAGGTTGAGCAATGATTTTCAGGAATGACACTGAAGTTAAAGGAAAATCACTATATCCAGGAATGACACTGGATATACAGATAAAACTTTCAGAAATGGCACTCAAAGAACAAGATATAGACCCAGGAATAGCACTGGAGGAAAGAAAATATCCAGGAATAGCACTGGAGGAAAGAAAATATCCAGGAATGACACTGAATATACAGATAAAATTTTCAGGAATGACACTGAAGTTAAAGGCAAATCACCATATCCAAGAATGGCACTAGATATGCAGATAAAACTTTCAAGAATGGCTCTAAAAGAACAAGATATAGACCCAGGAATAGCACTGGAGGAAAGAAAATATCCAGGAATGACACTGAATATACAGATAGAATTTTCAGGAATGGCATTGAAGTTAAAGGAAAATCACTATATCTAAGAATGACATCAGATATGCAGATAAAAGTTTCAGGAATGGCACTGAACGAACAAGATATAGACCCAGGAATAACACTGGAGGAAAGAATATATTCAGGAATGGCACTGGAGGAAATAATATATCCAGGAATGGCACTGGAGTGAAAGAAAGGTAAGTTTTGGTAGGCGCCAAGAAGTTGGACTTTCAAAGTGAGGCAAATATTTGACCACAACATGGCGTACGGTAAATGCAAATGATGATAAAAACACTCTGTTATGCATAGTATATGAACTTGTTATGATGTATGATCAAATACATGTAATGCAGATGATGACAATAGGGCTTGACTCTTTTGGAGATGACAAGATTGGAAGGCTGGTTTTTTTAACACTGTGAGATCAAAGTTATTCCTCTCGGGGACTAAAGATGTTGATGTTGAACAGACCTTTGCCACACTAATAAATTGTAACAAGTTGACGATCCTTGGAGATGAAAAAATTCTTTTAGGGATTTTTTCAATGAATTTCCCCCGATAAGCTGATTGTTGTAGATGAGCTGATCGTTGCTTCAGCTTGACTGACTCTGAACATGATTGCCTTATGATGCGCTTGGAAGCCTGCTTCAGTATAAGTTTTGTAAATTCTTTTGTATAAACCAATTCTGAGATGGACTTCCCCCGAACAACAACCTTGCCCTGATTCTCAACACGGTCTGGAAGGAACTTGCCCCTGATAGGATCACTAGACCAGTTCTTAACTGTTTGAAAATTCCTTGTTAAAAAAGATAGTTTGCAAACAAAAACATTTATACAACCATGGTAATTAAAAGCAAATGCAACTTTTGAAATCAAAATTATTGTTGAAAGAAAAGAAAATGAATCACTAGTCAAAACACGATGGTTTATAACGTTCAAGGTGAAAGGTAAAGTGAAAATATGTACAAAACAAAATGACTTGCAAAGATCTTTTTGGAGTCAGTTTACACAACCTTACTGTAGTAAGCTTTCAGAATAAATTCTACCTCAATTAGGTCTTTTAAGGGTTGTATTGTGGCCTGGTTCACGGTTTATGAAACAAAGGATAAAGGCTCAAAATTGTGTTTGTACCCAACCTTCTTCGTGATGAATCTCCAATCCTACATTCAATTAAATCTACACACATTTATCTTGACAACGTAAGGGTAAAAATGATGATTTGAGGTTCACTGGAAATGGCAATCATTCTATTTGGCTTTGATGGATGTTTGTAGTGACCCGATGATTTTGGACATGGTGGTCACTAAATCTTACTTGTTTGATATTGAGGGTTTGAGGGCCTCTTTTGCTTGAATTTATTTTTGAACGGATCCCTAACTTTTGCCTAAGTCCTTTTTTTGACTTAGCGGGATTTATATTTTTGTACTTTTGAAAATTTGAAAGTTATGATTGTCAAACCATTGGTCATAATGGATCATCTTATAATTTGAACTAGTGGAAGACCCGTGCGTCCGCACGGGAAAGTTATTTCTAACTTATAAAATTAGTTGTAATTATTTTCATGTCAAACTGATATCTATTTCAATCTATAACATATGTCACTTGGTGAAATAGAAATAACAAAATGAAATTGACACACACTCATTATATTGTATCTCATATTATTGAACTCCTTTAAAATCCATTGATAGTGCTAAATTGAATCCATAATTATCCAACATTGGCAAAGGTGTTGGAAACCAGCAATTGATTAAAATGAATCAAATATTAATAAAATAAAATAAAATGACGAACAAAACAGTTAGTTTGGAATAATTCTCCTATGTTCTAACAGTGAAACAATCCAAATGTCTAACAATTGTATACAAGTGAAAGATATGAATTTTGTAACATCAAACTATAAACGGAAAAAAATTCCAATAATGAGCCCTTCAAAAGCGAGATACTCCATAATCAACCAGTTGCAGCAACCATCGAAAACACCTAACATGAGAAATTTCAAATGTTAATAAAATCAGACTGCATACTCTAGAAATACCTATTAGTTGAAGATCCAATCAACAGATATCATGCATGGCAATATTAAACTTGGCCAAATTTAATTACGACATCATGTAGTACCATTTAATGTTATATTAAACTTGACCAAATTTAATAAGATATCATGTAACATCATTTAATGTTAGACCAGATATTGCTCATGCAACAGGTTAATAAAGAATTGGACATGTTAGGTGATATAGTAATAATTGAGAAAATATTAATCAATGTATTAGGCATATGATAAATATTAAAAATGTACCTATATGACATTGTGAAAAACTTCTTTGAAGACAACATTTGTTGTTTTAGCCAAGGAGTTATTGTCTGTGTCATGTATTAAGATCTTCAATCCAGCTTTACTTTTAACTCTTGAAATAGCAACGTAAAGTTGTCCGTGACTAAAAACATTCTTAGGCAAGTATAAACCAACATAATCCAATGATTGACCTTGAGATTTGTTGATAGTCATAGCAAATGACACTATAACTGGAAACTGTCTTCTGATCAGTTTGAATGGCCATGGAGATTGAGAAGGAGACAAAGACATTCTTGGTATGTAAATAGTGTTACCAATATTTGTACCAGAAATTATCTTTGCTTCTATTACATGGTTTGCTAACCTAGTAACTGTCAACCGTGTACCATTACAAAGCCCCTCTGATTGATCCAAATTCCTTATCAACATGATTGTTGTGCCAATTTTCAACTTCAAAGAATGGTTAGGTAAACCAGAAGTTTTAAGACAACTCAAGAATTCTGGTGTCAAATGCTCAAAAGCATTATTATCATTTGCTTCTGATTTATCAATGGAATCAGAACTCAAATATTCTTTACATGCACCTTCATAAAAAATAACAGATATTACAGTTTAGATATTAAATAAATTCTAAAGAAACATTCAAAAGGACTAATGAGTTTATGATTATATAATTAAAGTTACCTAAATAGACACTGATAAAGAAAAGAGTAAATATGAATCAGACTACTCTATGTACTACATCAATTATGGAAATCATCTATTTACACTAAAAATGCGTTATATTAATATAGATAAAAATATACCTGGAAGGAGATTAGTGATGTAGTCATTGATGTCATCAACTATTTCAATAGTTGATGCTAGAATAGCTCGACACTGAAGAAAATCTGGATTTGTGTAATTCTGAATTAGATCTGGATATGTACTTGTAACTATTGACTGAATAGGATCCACAAAATCTCTAATGAGTAGCTCTTCAGGAATATCTATTTCAACATAGCCATCATTGGGTTCTGATACTTTTCCATTGCCAACTTGTAAAATCCAATCTGAGAATAGCCTAATTTCTTCTAAGTTGGCTATATTAGAACCACTCTGCAACCTCATATTTTTTGTTAGAGTCAACACTTTACAATGGTCCCAAATATATGATGCATTTATTGTTGCATGTACAATATCCGACCTAGTACCCCTTGGCACAACAGGTAAAATTTGTCTGAAATCTCCACCAAAAATTACAACTTTGCCTCCAAAAATTTGTTGACATTCAAAGTCATCATCACTCATTATATCTTTCAAAGACTTGTCAAGAGCTTCAAAACAAAACTTATTAGCCATAGGAGCTTCATCCCATATAATGAGTTTTGTTACTTTCAAAAGATTAGCAAGATCTGACTTTTTCTCAATGTTACAGATGGAAGATTCCAAACATGGCACTGGAATTTTGAATTTTGAATGTGCTGTTCTCCCTCCTGGTAATAACAAACTTGCTATTCCGCTAGATGCTACATTCAGCACAATATCTCCTTGACTACGCAAAGCAGCTGAAAGTGTGTTCCACATGAAAGTCTTTCCAGTTCCACCATAACCATATAAGAAAAATACTCCTCCATTTTGATTTGTGACTGCTTGCATAACTTCTCTGAAGATGCCAAGTTGTTCATCTACAATAACAAATTAGACACAATAAAAGTTTCATAATTGATAAATAAATATATTCTACACGAATAAATTTAATAACTTCATGTCAGAAAAGCTAATGAAGGAATACCTAAAACTATTCATTTTCAAGTATACGTTGAAAATAAAATTACAACAATCTAATCCATGAACAAAATATCATAAATACTATGATTGTGTTTGAGTTCATGACAATAAATGTGAACAACAATTATGACTTGCTTAATATTTTATAGATAATTTATATTGTAATAGGTATAAGAACAATACCTGTCAACTTTTGAAATAGATTGTTGTAAATCTCCTCTTGAGCCTTGATGTCGTATTGTCTTTCATCATATATCAATCTATTTCCAAGAAAGTCAAGCACATAATCATTTGGATATGGAATTGACTTAAATTCTTTAAGACTTCTTCTATTTTTCTGTAGCTGCTTCTCAATTTCCATCAGAGTGAGTTGTTGAATATCCTCGTCTGATAATGCCAAATCTACAAAAACAAAATTGCAGCCAACAAAGTTGAGTCTATCTTATGTTGTAAACAAATTAATAGATGTTAAAGCATAATCCTTGTTGTGTCATAAATTTTTGCAATATGTAATAATGTAACCTGGATTTTGTGACAACTACCCTGCCCCAGGTTAAACATAAGGGTTTAAATCTGAAAGAAACTCCTATTTCTAGGCTCGAAGTGGTGAACTAGGGATTAACTCCTTATCTCTCCAATGTTTGGGAATTGAAACAATGCTTGTACATCATCGACAAGATTTTATCTGAAAGCAAACCACAATAGCTATGGGTGTCTTTTTTCATCATCCTGCTTCAAACATTTGCATAATCAAAAGTTTTGAACAAAAGGTATATATGTATTTTTTGAAGTAGAAAGTGTAAGGACATAAATAAACAGATGAACTGAATTCAAAAGATTGAAAATGCTCATTTCATTAATCAAAGAAGTACAAACATAATTGATAGGCAAGCAGTTGATACAATTAAAGGAAAATGCAAACAGAAAAGAAACAAGGTCTGGTGACTAATCAGTTACAAGGATGAGCTGTCCTGTCTTGAAACATTAGCTTTAGGGAGAACTGGTTGAAATTGATTGAAGCTTCAAGTGGCATGCCTTGGCAAAGGATTGTCCTTGACACTTGGATTAGGATCACTGAAGGAGAGGATCTTGTCTCTGATCAACTCTTTCACTCTTGTCTTCAAAGCTAAACAATGTTCCAAATCATGGCCCGCTCCACCCTGATAAAATTCACAACGAAGATTTTCCCTATAGCCTGGTGGGAGAGGATCTGGAGGAGGAGGCATAGGTCTAGTGGTTATCAAACCTTTCTGAACCAAACCAGGATATAACTTAGTGTACGTCATGGGAATAGGGTCAAAGTGAACCCTATCACGATTCTGAGTTTGTCCAAAAGTCGGACGTTGAGGAGCTCTAGCTGGTTGAGCAACAATCACATGAGCAACAGCAGCAACATAAGCTTGATTATCATGTTGGACCCTGTATTAAGGTCTTCTACCCACATCGAAAATAACATTGGTATGATCTTCCCTCTTCCTTTGGAAATTCCCAAAAGGTTTCTTAGCAACATTGGAAGACTCAATAACTTTGGACACTTTTCCATTCTTAATTCCTTCTTCATGCCTCTGTCAAATGGTAACCAGATCAGTGAAACTGGAAGAGACACTTACGATCATTTTTTCCCAATAGAAAGGAGCCAAATTATCCATGAACATACTAGTCATTTCTTTCTCATCTAGGAGGGGTTCAACCTGAGATGCCAACTCTCTCCAGCATTGAGCATATTCCTTGAAGGATTCCCTCTCTTTCTGAGACATATTCTGCAGTTGACGGCGATCAGGTGCTATGTCCAAGTTGTACTTGTATTGTTTCACGAAAGCATCACCCAAATCCGCCCAACTATGGATACGATCTTTCTCAAGCCCCATGTACCACTTCATAGAGGCACCGCTCAGACTGTCTTGAAAACAATGAATAAGTATCTTGTCGTTCTTGGCGTAAGCAGCCATCTTGCGACAGTACATCGTTAAATGGAGCTTTTGATAAGTGTGCCCCTTGTACTTCTCAAATTCTGGAAGCTTGAACTTGGAAGGCACAATGAGATCGGATACCAAACACATATCACTTGAATCAACATTGAAGAAGTCATTACCCTCTACAGCCCTTAATCGTTTGTCAATAGCTCGATACTGCTTACGACCAACTTCAGGTTCAACATAATCTTCAAGATCATCATCCTGGGCGCTAGCAGTATTGTGTTCATAGGGAATTTGGCCAGTATGAATCACAGGTCTGGATTCAGTGAAAATAGGAACTTGAAAAGCGGGTCTAGACGCCTGACCGATCATAGAAGTAGTAACATGAGGTGGAGAGTAGTTGTGTGGCAAACCAAACTCCGGCCAAGTTGAAGGTGGAAACTGGGTAGACTGAGGTTCGACAATAGCGTTTTCAACCTCTTGGATCACTGTCCTCTGAGGTGGCTCTCCTCAGGCAATCAAAACTTGAAGCATTTCAGTCAGCTTCGTCACACTCGTCTTCAACTCCTCAATTTCCATTCGGACCTCAGCATTATGAACCTCTTGTTCTGACATCCTGCGTCTGCGGTAAGCTCGGGTTCTGTATTGGCTACGAAGCTTCAGTTTGACGGTTGACAGATAACTGGAATACAGAGACAACTTGAATGAATTGACGAACAACCTGGGTGTGTTCAAAAAATGCAAATGATGCAAATGGTATGCGACACCATGCAATGCAGATATGTTTAGGGTCACAGGCACAAATAGACTTGGAAGCTGGAAAAGCTCAAAACTTCCTAAATGGTAGGCTGTAAGAGATTGGTTCTACAGTCTGTACCCATAAATCCCACTCACAAGATGGTTTCTACGGTGACGGTTTAAGGAAACTCAAAGTCACGGACGTTTATTGTACTAACGCCCCGCCGCAGGCTAGCTGCATTGTGACGATAATAACGATAAAGTCTACTTTGAGTGGAGTTTTCATGCTAGGCTGATAAAGGGACGAGCCCTCGGAGCCTAACATTACACAACTACCAAAATTGAAACAGGTCCTAGGGGGGTCCCAGAATCACAGCCCTTTCGTGAATCAGGTCACGCGACATGCTAGCTGTGTTGCGACAAGATCTACGAAAAGTCTAACTATATGGGGGAGCTTTCATGCTAGGCATGCAAGGAGCGAGTCCTTGGAGACTAACATTAATAACATCCAATTCTAAACTTAGGTGTTCCCTCTGCTTTTCCACCACTCAAATTTTACTTGCAAAGTGACCCCAATATCCCACAGACAAGTAATATAATGAGCAATAAAAGGAAAACAATAAAAGAATAAACAAACATAAATGATAAACAATAAAGAAGACAAAAAGAGACAAGATCAAACAAATAAACAGACAAAGCTAAGTTAGGCTTGACTCTCTAGCATGGAGTCATCCCCAGCAGAGTTGCCAACTGTCGTACCTCAAAAATTACGATCCTAAAACAAACAACAGAGTCGCCACCTAATTCTATTTATTCTACAAGAGAAAAAGGAGATATAGATACAACCTAATAAAGGATAAGAAATGGTTTACGAAACCAAATTCTAAGTTCGGGAGTCGGTTACGCAAGGGGAAGGTATTAGCACCCCTCACGTCCGTTGTACTCAACGGAAACCTCTTAGCTAATTATGTGATTAAATGTTTGATCTTAAGTCTTTGTCTTCTAAATGATTGTTAATATGTTTGTTCTTAAAGAAAAGTTTTAAATTAATATTAAGACGGAGAAAGGATTAATTTTTTATTATTATTGTGCTCGCGAAGGATTAAAATCTTCGTGCCTACGTATTCCCTTGTGCAATGGGAAAGTCAGAGCTTCGTAGTTCGTGCGACTACGGTTTGTGATTTTTAATTGAACGATTGTTTAAAATGCTTTCTAATCTGCTAAGCGTTGGCTTATACTCGCGGTGGAGGCTAAAGCGCTAGCTTGTTTGCGAGATAGAATGATTTAAACAATGTTCGTTTTAGAGAAAAGTGTTTGACTTTTGTTAAGGTGTTTTAAACGAAAGGGCGAATGAACCACGTCGCGTGGGGCTAGCCCAGGAGTGATTGCATTCCAGAACGTGCGGAGTGCTAGACTCCGGAGTTCCGTCTTTCGCTGATTAATTATGAAAGTGATTTGAATTGGTTGGTGAGTTTTAAGTTGTTTTAAGTATGAAAGATCGAATGAACTACGTCGCGTGGGGCTAGCCTAGGAGCGATTCATTCTAGAACGTGCGGAATGCTAGACTCCGGAGCTCTATTCTTTCACGAGTTAAATTACGCGATTAGATATTTCGAAGTACGGAAGGCGAATGGACCACGTTGAGTGGGGCTAGCCCAGTAGCGGTCCATTCCAGAACGTGCGGAGTGCTAGACTCCGGAGCCCTGTTTTCGTATTAAATTTATAAAATAGGTTGGATAATTTGGTTTTAGACGTTTTTGGATTTAACGTAATTTTAATAACAGAGAAGTAAACGAATCACTACGCGTGGGGCTAGCCCATGTGTGGTTCGTTTCAGAACGTACAAAATGCTAGACTCCGGAGCTCTATTCCTTGTTAAGTTAATTAAGATACGCAATAAGTCGTGCAGACGGCGATCACATAGTGACCGACTTACGTGTGTGCAAAAATGTAGGCGTATGAATTGGTTGAATGAAGTGGATTTGATTCCTAATTCCTAAAGGTATTCCTAGTGAAAACGAAACCGGTAAAATAAAGGCGGATGAAATAAATTACGTGCAAAAACGGGAGAGGGATACAATAATAATTTTACACGAGAATGCGATGAAATAAAGGGTCTCGTTGTAAATTGTCCAAGAGAAAGCGTGTGTGCAGTGTCTGAATTGATTTGGACCGTTAGAAATTAATATGATAAAAGAGTACGTGAAATAAATGAAATAAATAAAGAAAATAAAAAAAAGAGATAAATTGTGAAATTAGGATAAATAAAATAAAATAAACAAGATGGCCTCATATCGGCCACGATTAATCGGAAACGATTTATTGTGGCTTTGTCATATCATCGGCCCAAATAAAAATCAAAACGGAATTGAAAAGCAAAGACACATCTTTTTGAATTTTTAGTTTATCAACAACTAAAAAAAATTACGACTAAACTTAAAAACTAAATTTAAATAACTTACTACACAATAATATTTTTTATATTTTTAAGTGTTAATCACATATATACTTTACTTCTAACATTAATAAATAAATTAAACAAAACTATATTTTGAAAGGAAGAAACTAAGTCAATCTAATAACTTAAACTAATAAGGAATTTTTTTTAATAATTTAAATAGATAACAAACTAAAATATAAAAAGAAAATGATGAATGATACTCACAAACTTCAAGGCTAGCAAATGTTGAGCTTGTTGTGTAGAAGAAAGTGAATGTGTTTTGATGGAGGTTGTTGTTGTGGTGAAGATGGTGAATGTTTATGGGTATTGTGTAAGTAAAAAAAAAAGAATTTTGACTTTGAAAAAATATGTTATGAATGTGCTAGATTTTGAGAATAAAAGGGTGATCTTGTTAGTCTCCAATGAGAGAAAGATAGATCTTATTTATAGTGTGAATGAGGTAGGAGTGTTGATGTGGCAATCCATGTGACTTTATGAGAATGATTTTTGGTCATTGATAAGTCCAAGTTGGCAATCCATGTGAAGTGTGAGAATGATTATTGGTCATTGATAAGTCCAAGTTGGCAATCCATGTGACTTTATGAGAATGATTTTTGGCCATTGATAATTCCAAGTTGGCAATCCATGTGAAGTGTTTGTACTACATTGTAGTGGACCACACTTGCTATTTTTTCTTTTTTGAATATGAAGAAAAATAAAATAAAAGTAGTAATAATAAAATAAATAATAATAATAAAACTAATAATAATAATAATAATAATAATAATAATAATAATAATAATAATAAAAGAAAAAAAATTAAAAATGATTATCAAAAAATAAATTATATTAAACTAAATAAATTGAAGTTAAACTAAATAAATTGAAATTGAAATTAAACTAAAATCTAAATTAACTTAAATAAAAAAAATTCTAAATTAGAATTGAACCAAAATAAAATTTAAATTAAAACTAATTCTAAAATATCTAATATAATCTAAACTCCTATTCTTAAAGCGAAATAAGTAATTCTAAAAAAATCAAGAATAAAATATGACATTAAAAGTAAAATAAATAGAACTGCATGATTAATGATTAATTTATTATAATGCAAAAATGACTGACTATCAAATAATTCGATAAAAATGCACCAGATGAATAAAATTTGAAAAAAATCCGGTCAAAATTTAGGATGTGACACAGTGCTTCCAATTTATGATGAAGTTCTTTATTACTTGGAGTCTTTCCTTTTTTAATACTCAGGGAGGTCGGAGTGATCCCAAATCTCTTACCCCTCACCCGACCCAGATACTCACAGACATCTAATGCCCAACTAAGTATGCTCCTAGTATCATTTGGAGATAAAGTCTGAGATAGCGCCTCCTGAAAATCAGATGAATATCGAATACTTATCAAATATTTGTTAATAAAGTTTTGATTTAATTAAAGAAATAATGTTCTACTTACAGATTTCTCATATACTTGTAGAACATCTTCTTTAGCAACTCCAAATTTGCCCACACAGACTTCCTTCCACAAAACATGTGCAGGAAGAGATGTTTCAGAACTATTCTCCTTCTGCAACTACACATTAAGTCATATAATATGATCAAATAAAACTCACGATGAACAAATATATTATTGAAATTTATAGATACTTAACATAGATTATTCTAAGCATCCATATCCGACACGTCCTTTTCTGTATGGATACGCGAGACTTGATGCTCTTTCCCGATTTGTTTCCCTTATTCTTTTAAATTCCGCGGTTTTTATTTTGGATTTAAACGCGTCTCATTCTTCTTGTGAAATCAAACTTTCATATTTCTTTGGAAGCTCCGCATCAACATGATTACCATCTTCATCCCTAAGATACTTGGATGATAAAAATGTTCTAAACCCTCTTAGTAGCTTTCCGGCCAATTTAACACAAAAATATCTTCTATCATCTTCAATGTTGAAACACCTCTAAGAAAAACATACACAATGTGCGTTAGTACAAGTAATTTAAAAGATATAATTAGTTCGCATAATTAAAGACATAATTATTGTACCTTTATCTCAGTCCAAATTTTGTCTTTGGATTCTTTCAAGTCTTTTTTTCTCCAATCATCATAAGTAATTGGAATCTCATTCCTTACTAGTGCACCAATGAAACTAGTCAAGGTATGACCGTTAGGTTCTATAAGCTGCCCAAGTGGGCTCCAATGCACATCTAAAATGATGCATCGGTCTCTACCATGGATCACTTTCCTCATCACTATTATGCCTCTTCTAATCTCATCTTCCGTAGATACCTTTTTATCACCTCCTTCATGCGTAGAATCATTTTCATGGATATGATCATCGTTAGTGGCCATATATAATCTGTAATAAAGAAATCAAGGATATTAAATATAAATTATAATGAAATCAATTGAAAATGGAAAATAAATTTTGTTTTCTACATTCTGCTGTCATGTTTGACTCACATTTTGTTTTCTATGCAATCTTTAGCCTCAAATAAGCTTCATTCAATATCAGATAGATATATGGAAAATTTTGTGACAAAATTAAATCATGTGCAATAATTAATTCTAGCTTCTGAGATATTTTGTTCGGGTAGAACAATACTAATGGAGTGTGTCTTACATGTGATATGTGACTAACTAGAACAATATTGTAATCATGTAGAATTATTAATTCTAGCTAGCTTCTGAAATATTTAGTCTCTTAAATTATCTTTTTATGGCTTAGAAGTTGTTAATAATTCATAACTTTGTCTTGATTTTTCTTTATTGATATGACATTTCTCTAATTGCAGGATGTGTTGATTTGCTTTGTGATAAGCACTATAATATATGGAACTATTGCAGTTCTAGGCTACGTGATGTTTGGAGATGATCTAAAGTCTCAAATCACATTGAACTTACCCAAAAAACACTATAAGCACTAAAAATAGCAATCTATTCCACCGTAATTAATCCTTTCACAAAGTATGTTATTGAAATCAGCCCCATAACAATTGCAATTGAAGACAAATGGAATCTATGCATGAGCAGACCTATTAGAATTTTAGTGAGAACAACCATTTGTGTCTTTCAGTGTTCTTGTGGCACTATATAACATACTATCACAAACCAAGGCTTAAACCTAAACTCTTAAACCATCACAAACTGTTTTCGTAAATTGCAGTTATACAAACTATCACAAACCAAGGCTTAAACCTAAAATCTTAAACCACCACAAACTAATGACAAACACACATTTTATACAAACTAGGTCCATTCAACAACAACAAAACACTACAACAAAAAACTACAACAACGATAACGAAGAATGAAGAACAATAACAAAGAATGAACAACAATGTAGAGCTCAAGAACGAAAACAACATACCTCTTCTTCTTCTTCACTACTCTTCAAAAACTCAGTCAAGAACGAAATTTGTTCTTCACTATTCTTCACAAACTCAGTCAAGAACGAAAAATGAACTCAGACAACAAGGTTTCAACAAGAACGAAGAAAAATCAACGTTTATGGAGGTTTTTCGTGTTTAGGTTTCGCGTTCGCTGTGGGGGAGAAGAAAGATCAGAAACGAATGAAAATAGAAACTATATTGTAATATTTTAATTTAATTAGACCTTAGACAGCGCTTTTGAGAAAAGCGTTGTCTAAGGGCGACCTTTAAAAGTGCTTTTCAAAAGCGCTGTCTAAGGTTGACCTTAGACAACGCTTTTGATCTTATTTATTTTTTTAAATTATAAGACCTTAGACAGCGCTGTCTAAGATATACCTTTAAAAGCGCTTTGAGAAAGCATTGTCTAAAGGGCACCTTAGACAACGCTTTTTAAGATATTTTGTGAACAGTTTCCGTGTTTTATTTATTTTTTCACTTGCAGAAACGCTTTTTTAAATAAGCGTTGTCTAAGGTGTGCTGTTAAAAGACTTTTTTGGCGTAGTGAAAAAAGAGACACAACCTATAGGTTTCAATTGTATTATTTTAAAAAATAAATTATTAATTTTTTTATTATAAGTTAATAAAGTGTTTATTAAAATGCAAATTACAATTGTATTATAATATTATATTATCAAATATATAATATATATAT
Organism: Lathyrus aphaca; assembly: GCA_963966055.1. Classification (NCBI taxonomy): domain Eukaryota; kingdom Viridiplantae; phylum Streptophyta; class Magnoliopsida; order Fabales; family Fabaceae; genus Lathyrus; species Lathyrus aphaca. The sequence goes on from OZ014523.1 coordinate 508,431,530, forward strand.
ATATATATATATATATATATATATATATATATATATATATATATATATATATATATATATATATATATATATTTAAATTAATATACAATTATAATTGTCACATTAAATATTGAAACTCTTTGATTTAAAAATTCTATAGGTTTAATTTTTAGATTTGTAACTAAAAAGGTTATAATTGAATAATCTATAATCAATTAATTAAAAATTAACACATACATACTAAAAAACATTAAAATTTTATTTATGTTAATTTTTATTTATCGATTCATATTCTTACCTTAAAATTAGTGTTATATTAACAAATTTGAAACATCATTTAAATTTAAATTAAATTAATCATGATTGAGATTTTGCAATATTTTTTGTTGGGTAATACTCTTTCTAATTAAATGTTATATATATTTTTCAATTTTAGAAATAGGTCCCTAATTGTGATTAGGCATTTAAAATTAAATTAATGTATTATTTAATTGTAAAAGTTTAGTAAACACAATAATTGGAAATATTCAAAAATTGAATACAATAGTTATAAAAATGGGCATCTTATTTTAAACTCAAATGCTTTTTCATATTCCTAGGAAAATCTATTTATTTCAAACCTTTCCATATATCATTCTGAATTAATTAAAGAAAATACCTATTAACTCTCTCTTTTCTATTGAAAGGAATTTTCAAAGGTTTCAAATATTTTTCAATTTTAAAGGATTTCAAATTTTTAACACTTTTCTCCATATCCCTGTGATCATAACTTCATCTTTTCCATTATTTGACTTCCATTATTTGACTTTTTAGTCATTATATTTCATTTTTAACTTTCTGCAAAATCAATTTCAAAAATCATAATAATAGAATATCCAAAAATCTAAAAATATTTTTTCAACTTTCTGCAAAATCAATTTCAAAAGTCATAACAATAGAATATCCAAAAATCTAAAAGTATTATCATATTCAAATGTTCTTAAAAAATAAAAAGTCGAGTAATATTGTTTATGCTCCATCCATCTTTCTTTCATTTTATTCTTCTTTCTCTATTTAACTGTTAGGGGTGTATATGGATTGGGTCAACCCACAAAATCTGGTCAAACTCATCCTAAAAAATTCATAAAAGTGGGTTAGTCAGGTAATTGAGTGGATATGGGTTTAAAAACTAAAAAAACTCATTAATAGGGATGTATATGGATTGGGTCAACCCATAAAATCCGGTCAAACCCACCCAAAAACATCCATAAATGTGGGTTAGTCGGGTAATTGGGTGGATATGGATTTAAAAACTAAAAAAACACATTAATAGGGGTGTATATGGATTGGGTCAACCCACAAAATCCGGTTAAACCCACCCAAAAACATTTATAAAAGTGGGTTAGTCGGGTAATTGGGTGGATATGAATTTAAAAACTAAAAAACTCATTAAAAAATTCGGGTTTCGGATAAAATCAGACTCAAACCCACTGATACACTAATCAAACATTTATTATTACAATTTTAATAATTTTGATGAATATCAACTTAATTGTTACAATTTTTATCTTTTGAATATTTACTATTTTAGTGAACTATAACTTTAACTAATTTTAAATATTTCACTCTTTGTTTATTTTGATACTAATACAATTTTATGTCATACAACTTTAATTTATTTCTAGTATTTTATGGTAATTTGGATTAGTTGATGTCGTTAATTATTTTATGATGTTAAAAATAATTAAAAATAAGTTATCTAATTTTATTTAAGATAAAAATGTTCGAATAATTTTAATGAAAAATATGATGATTCATCATTTAATTATTTAACCTTAATAAAATAGAAAAAATATTTGGCAACCCATTACCCAATTCAACCCAAAAATATTTGCTCGAACCGACTCATGTACATCTCTATTAACTTTAATCTTGTTTGCAGATGAATTACATGTTTGTAGAAATTTCAATTTTACAATAATTTCATCATCATCAAATTCTTCGTCATTCAAATGCGAAAACATCATTTTAATCAATTAAACAAACATCAATTGAAATAACAGTTTAACCACAAATCTATAATTAGTTAACCAAATAAAGCATAAATTAATCGAGAATAACAAGAACATTACATATATTTAATATTCATTGTATTACAAGGAAAGTTAATAAATTTTTCAAAAAGTAGACTCTGAATGCAATTGGATGAAGTGGTTTATGACCTACTCAATTAATCAAAAACAAATTTGGATTTTTCTATTTCGTATCTTTTTCTCCTTTGATGTTTTGCCTGTTCTTTTAAATATTTAAATTAAAAGTTTATAAGGAATACATATATTAATTAATTTAAAAATTAATATATTTTTCTTATAATAATGACAAGTTTAAAATAATTTTTTCATTTATTAGTTACTGAAAAGAGTATAACATGTTGCATTATAATAAATATTAATGTATTATATATAATTATTAAACACATTTCAGTTCAAAAGTTGAAATTTTTTAATTTTAATTAAAAAAAACTGTTTAGATAGAATATTAAAGTTATATGTTTCGAAACATTTTGAGTCACTTTAATAAATTTTAAAAAATCATTGATCAAATTTAATAGTATGAACCAATTCATTATATTTAAAATTTTAAATAGAAAGCCAATTTGAATTTTGTTTTTAAATTATAGAGACTAGTTTGTAAATTTAAAAAAATTAATAATATTCAAGTTAACATTATCAAATTTTCATTTTATTTTTGTGTATCATTTAAAACTACTTCATTTTAATTTAATTAAAATATTTATTAATTTGAATTAATGAATATGTTTTGTTTTAAATAGTGCCCGGAGCATTGATTAACAATTTTAAATATGTTAAGTTAAATTCATTCAATATATATAATATTCTTTAAAAATAATAATTTTTTTCAATGCATTAAATACACATATTTTAAATAAAAAAATATTTATAATCTCTTAAATAATACTCAACTTACAATTTTAATCATTTAACCCGTATCCAGAAATATTAATTAATATAGATCTCTTGTATAAACAATTATCTTTTCCTTATCCCAAATATAATAATATCTCACACAAATAAATGTGAGGTTTAATTTTGCTAATATTTATGTTATGACTTCGGTTTATCAAGAATAATTTTTAAATTTTGTTCCCAACTTCTATAAAATCTCATGCCTTAAGCAAACTAATTTTACTGGACTAAAAGATGTTATTATGGGCAAATATATATATATATATATATATATATATATATATATATATATATATATATATATATATATATATATATATATATATATATATATATATATATATATATAAAACAAGACAAGTTAAAAAAAAAATGTTTATAGAATATTTACTTCCTCTATGTATAAGTATAATGAGTGTGCCCCTCTTTTCCGGTCTATATAGTCATAGTTCATACGTTTTGGAGATTGGTAAGAATCACATGACATATCAGCTTTAGCCTTGTTTTTCTTCATCATTTTGAGTACATGAGTTTCGGTTGAAGTTTGGATAATAATAACATGGTGCATGTTATCATCATGTTTGGCCTATTGTTAAGGTTTATTTTTGAGTCGGAAACGATGAGACCACTTTACATAATATGTCTTGAAATTTTAAGTTATTAATTATTCGAATTACGAAGAATGGTAGAAACACATTTATCAAGACATTATTAGTTTTTTTTTTAATTACATATTGAACAACATATTAAAAAAATAAATTTCAATAAGTTGACGAGTTTTTGAATTTGAGTCCAATATTTTATTTTATTTTCTAAGTCCTTATATATCATTTTTATGTTGGCGTTAGTCTCTAAGTTTAGATTTATGTTAAAAAAAGTTGATTGGACAAATAGTGTAGACGTGAAATTGTTTTATATTTTTATTTTTATGTGGTGAATACATGAAAAATCAAGTGGATGGATCTTGAAAAGGAGGACTAAATAAAAAATACCACCAATTTGTATCTTTTCTTCTTTGTCGCTTCTGCCTCTCTCCTTCCAATATTCAAATCTTCTAAACCTAGTACAGATCCAAGCATGGCAACATCATCTGTAGGTAATTTCTCTGAGTCTCAAATCCCATTTTGTGGTTGCAATAAAGCTATGAGAAATTTCATTTCAAATTCAACTGAAAACCCTAAAAGAAGATTTTGGAAGTGCTCTAATTCAGGATTAGGCTGCAAGTTATTCATATGGGATGATGAACTTGAACATAACACATCAACTGGACACAAAAGCTCAATCGGATACAATTGCTCAGAGGTATTTCAGGAGTTATGTTGCATCATTAAAGATCTTGAAGCTAGGAAAAAAGAGAAGATGAAATTGAAGTTGGAAAACGAAAGGAAGAAGGACAAACAGTTTAAGCATTTGTTGACTCTTTCATGGTGTCTCTTCTTTGCTTACCGTAAATGGTAGTGATTTTCATGTTCATGGAGTCTTTTTTTTAGTCCCCAGTAGAAGGATAGTTGTTGAATTGCGTCCCTGTAATGCTACATTATGAAATGAACCAGGACCAATGAATTTTGTTATTCGCGTTCGTATATGTTTGTAGCTTCTTATTTTGCATCCCTCTTTCTTAATGATTTGTTTGTATTACATCCATGTTTGTTAATGATATGTTTGTATGGCATCCCTGTTTTGCATTCGTTTACTTAATATTGTAGAACATAAAGGCGTATAAAGTTGTCTCAAAATACAACAAAGACACGCCATACATAAAACATAAAGATGTCTCAGAATTACATAATCCAACAAATATCTACCTCTTTTGTCATTTTCTTCATCTTAATTTTCAATAACATCAAAACATCATCCAACCCAAGAGCCCTCTCATCCTCACTATCATCAAATGATAAATAATCAGCTTCAAAGTCAATATCCTCACTATCCTCGGTGTCCTCACTATCCTCATTTACCTGACATACTTCAATTTCCATATTTTCATTTGCACTTTTGCATACAAACAAGATCACACACTGATTCGTCTATCATTTTGGTCGTAGGTTTATACCTCACAGAGGATCACCATTGCTTTTGTTTGCCTTTTTATTTGTTTATATTTACTAACCATTAATTAAAACCCAAAAATATTTTGTTTTTCTTTTACTAACATTTTCAGGGAAAGAACAGGTCAAAAATACCAAAAATAACAATTCCACAGCTCAAACAATTTCATCTGATAAAAAGTTGAAGTTGATCCGCAAACAATTCAAATTCATCTGATCAATGATTTTCCAAGTTTTAATTGATTTATTCAAGGAATTCCAAGGTTTGTGTGTTTATTTCCATGTCTTCTTCGACGCGTAAAAGAATCGAGCTCAGAGCCAAAACAATTCACTCAACAGGGCATTTTTCAAGATTTATAATTGTGCAATCGATTGCACTAATGGTCCAATCGATTGCACCCAATAGTTTTTTCTGCCTAGATTTTGAAATTTTAAGCAGTGCAATCTATTTGCGCTGCAGTGCAATCGATTGCACGAAGGCAGAATTGGCTAAAATCAACATTTTTCAAGTTTTGAAGTATTTGGCATCAATCTTGACCATTTATCACATGTGGAATATTCTAGATCACTTCATTTTAATTCCCTACATCACTTTGATCATTTCCCACCATATAACTTCACTAATCACCACTCTTTTAATAATTTTCCTCCAAATTTGATTTTCAAGCCTAATTTTAATTTTCCAAAGCAAGCTCCATTCCACCAAATTCTCAAGCCTAAATCTTTAAATAGAAGTTTTTTCTCATTCATTTATCAAGCTTTTGATAGCCAAATTCACTTTTCTAAAATTTCTTTGAAGCTTTTGATAGCCAAATTCACCCTTGCAAAATCTCTCTTCAAACCACAAAATTCACCAAAGCTCTTCTTCTTCTTCTTCTTCTTTTGAAAGTTATCAATAATTCACATTAAATTCTTGATTCACTTTGAGCTTAACCTTCATCATTTTTCATTTTTCTTCATCAAATTCAGTAGATCTAGCTTGCTTGTGGATCAATTTGAAGTTTATTCTTGGTAATTCATCTTCCTCCATTGTTACATCTTCATCTTCATCATCAACAATGTAGATCTTGGTTGATTCTTGTTGCTTGATCTTTGGATCTTGCAATTTTGTTCTTATTGGTGTTATTTGTTGTTGATTTAGTGGAAAATTTGTGCTCAATTGAATCCATGATCATAAAGTGTTTGAAGGATTGATTGAACATGGATTTTGCCATTTGAAAGTTGATTTTTGAAAACTGTACAGTGTGCAATCGATTGCACTGTTACTGCAATCGATTGCACTGCCCTGTTTTTTTAGATCTTGATGAGTTCTTACTCAGTGCAATCGATTGCACTGTTAATGCAATTGATTACACTGAAAACAGAATGTGTTTTTGACTTGTTTTTTGGACTGTTTTGCTTCCTCTTCCCCTTTCTTCTTATTTTTACCTTGGGAGACATTTTTGGGACTGATTTCTCTTTAAATTCAATGGACTTTGGGTGTAGATTAAAGTGATTAATGTTCATTAGTTCAAATCTACCTCTAAGTGAATTATTTAATTCACTTTAGGTACTTAGCATTAGTGATACATTTTCATACTTGAATCCACCAAAATGAGTGATTGAACTTAAAGATAAAAGAATACCATAAGTGTAACTCAATTTGGTATTCATCTTTATTTTTGTGCGTCATTGTTTTCGGATGGCGATTTACATATCGTTTATCTCACATGTATTAGCACCAATATCATTAACCTTAATTACTTTTGGTCGGCCTAATTTATAGGGTAATTACTCCGTAAATTACTTGGCGATTGCTTAACATAGACCTAAATGTGTCCCTACTTTGGAATAAAAATCCAACGGGATACTTGCACTTTCGTGGATCGGGCCTCGTGTTGGTCGCGTAATCCTAAAGTGGTTAGTCATTTGCGTAATTGCTTTGGATATCCCAATCTTCTTTCAAGTTTTATCGAATTTGGGTTTAATCGCATCGATTAATCACTATGGTGTAAGATACTAAGCGAAATCGATTGCCTATTCAATTTTGTCACTTGTTGCCTTGTTATTCTTTTGATTTTGGATGATTAAGTTCACCATACCATTATTTTGTACATATTGTTACTACTATTACTATATTACTATTTTAATTTCTTCTCGCACCTTATCCTCTTTAATTTCCTTCTCGCTCCCTTATCTCATTTACTTTTATTATGCTTTATCATTCATTATCATGTTTATGTTTATGCTTATATTTTCTTGTGCTTTTTCCTTTGTCCATTTGGACACTAAAATATTAATAAAGGATTAAACCTCTAAAAAACTTGTGATCTTGATCTTAGACTATGGTTACTATCCTTTACATTGGAATTGGAATTTGACTTAAATTCTAGGACATCTTCCCTTTGCTTTGATCATCATGAAGTTGGTACTTTAGCCTTTATTTGGTCATTTGCTAGCTTATGCTTATAAGGATGAAACTCTTGTGCTTATGCTTGGAAGTATCATCAAGTTTGGTTAGATATTTCCTCCTTTATCTCTTTTATTTTACTTTTTAGGATAACCTCTTCATCTCCTCTATTTCTTCAATTTTCAAAACTTCTTCTCTTTTTCAAAGGATTATTGTTTTCAAACTTTCATCACTTTAATAATTCAAACCTTGACTTTGGTCAAGCGATTTTACTTTTTCTTTCCTTTCTTAATAAATGTTAAACCACATAAGCATATTGACACCTTTTTTAAAAGACTTTAAAAAATGCAAAACTCATTCAATCCTTTTTGTGCCCTCGTGCACTTTTCTTTTTAATCATTTTCATATGTTTTGACATGATTCATTCATTCTAGCGGAATTATTTGCTAAAGAATGACAACTTGTCTTTACATTTTAAAATCAATCCAACACATCAATTTTCACTATTTTTACCATAAACTACGAGGTTTTGATCTTACATTACACTTTGTGGGTATGTAGGCATGAGACGAAAGTCTCGTCAAACACAAAAATCTTAAAAAAACATTTCTTTTCTTATCTCTTCAATCTCATTTAACAAACCATTTTCAAACCAAAAGCAATAAATTTTTCAAAGGGTTTCCGTGGAGTGTCACAAACATTTTGGCTGCTTAAAAACTTCTCATTTTGTAACCAGCTCCCTTACCCGTTCTCTGCTCGTTTATTTTAGCTTTTGCTTTTAGATTCATTAGGATTTATTCGCTCTTTTTTTTCCTTTTCCTTTTGGAGTAAAATAAAAGCGCGGTGACAACTCTATTTACCTTGAGTTAAGTTAATTCATATCTTACACTCCCGATTTTTACCACTACACCACCAACATTACCTTCTTCAACTTATTCAACTTATTCAACACCTACAACATTACCTTCTTCAATTTGTTCAACATCACCAATAATATCTTCTTCACACTACAAGAAATTTGACTTTTAGTGACAACCAAAATACGTAGGTAAATATCTTTTTATCGTAAGTATAGAACAAATTACATATACCTATGACACTTTTTTTGTGCCATATAATTCGCTATACCTACGGATTTTTTCCATCACTATAATTTATAGTAATGGATTTTAACCGATGGTATAGAACATTTAGTTATACATACAAATTTTGACTATAAGTATAGATTACTGAGAGCTTATTGTTTTTCCCATCATTTTATTAATATTATTATTCATTAAAAAAGATATCTAATAATTCAAATCACACGGATTTAAAGAACATTATCCGTATAAAAAAAACAATGTTATTAAACCTTCAAACAGAATATAAAATACATGAAAAATAAGTAACAGTGTTATTAAATCTAATGTAAACAATTCCAACTCAAATATTTAATGTGACAATACAATCAAAAAATTTAGTGGCCTAAAATCTTATACTAATATATATTTAAAAATGTTACACTTTGCTAACATCAACACTAGATGTTCAACTTGTTACATCCAAATATGAATTAAACTCACTTTCAACCTTCCCTAAGCCATCATACTCATACTCAAATAATTCTAGTTCATTTCAAATATTGAAACATATTGTTGCATTGTAGGAAACCACACATCCGAATACATATTAGTTTTGTAAAAATAGATTACACTCAATGTAAAAAATTGAATAAAATTAAATATTAACTAAATTATATATTCTTTATATGCTCATACCAAAACCAATAGAATTAAGTGAGAGAGAGTGTCGTAAGAAAAACTCAAATTTCACTTTAGCTATTTTAATTTTTTTTCTTTCAAAAAGAGCTTTTTAAGTGTACAATTTGCCAAATTCTAAGTTATTAACTTGAAATTACGTCAATTATTTATTATTTAATAAATTCATATATTTTCTTGAAAAAATGATAGATAATGCGAAAATAAAGATTTCAAGTTAATAGGGTGTTGCCAATTCTTTCCTTAATAAGATTCCAGTCAATGCCTAAAAAGTTTTGTCCAATGTAAATAATAGATATATTCCATACACATATTAACTAACTCTATTATTTAGTGATTTTGTTTCTATCTCTCTAATCAATATTATTTTTATGATTTTTGAGTGATCTTAATATGATGAATCAGCAAATGTAATGTGAAGTAGAGAGATAGATATAGGATGCTAAAATCCATAAAAAGAAGGGACATGGTTCCTCTTAGTGGTGGCTCCCATGAAAAAAAGGAAAATAAATCTCTTACAACTCATGAGATAGAACATAAGTTGTAAAGGGTCCCTTTATCATCCTAATTATGTTGATATTTTTGCTTTGCTCATGTGCATGAGAATGAGAACCTAAAGAAGATAATTATTCCATCACTATAAATTGGGGACCATTCTATTTATTCTAACTTTTTAATAACTTCACGTGGCTCTATCACAACTTATCTTACTTTTTCTTTCTCTTTAGAGGGACAAACCTTTTTGTTATGTTTTTAGGGTCATTCCCATGTCCCATTTGCAGGTCGGCAAGACTAAGCCTTGGGCCCATTCAATACTAATGCTTGGGCCCACCTTATAGGGCTTTTAGCATGTTTGATCCTTCTTATTGAGGGTTTATTTTGAGAGCTACTTACACCCATGCTTTGGTCAGTTCTAAGAAAATTGGAGTGCTTTAACACTTTTGAATTGCTCGATTCATATGAGTAAAAAGAATTATGAAAAAATTGAAGTTACATAAATAATATATATATTAGCATATAAAATCATATTATTTTTTTAATTAGATAAAAATATCAAACACATTTTAAGATATAAACGTAACCATCTAAAGACTTCTCCAAAAACTAAATCTCAAACAAACCTTTAAAAACATGTTTTATATGTATACGTCAAAAATGTGTTTTAATAGAAATGTTTCAAAAGTCTATCAATACGGACTCGCAAGAATATAAAATTGTAGGAAAAATAAAAGTGATAACTAATATATGAAGAAAAAAGGTAAGAGATTGTATTATTTGTTTTATAATTCTTAATATAGACTTAAATCCATTAAAATATCAATAATTCATAATTAAAGGGGTTTAATAGTAAAGTATAACGGTCGGAGAAGCAAAAATGGAAGCAATTAAAACAACTCAGAATAGAAAAACTAAGTATCTTTGGGGCCATTACGCTTGTAATAAACTATTCACCTCTAGAGTACTCAAAAACTCTAACTAACTCTAGCGTAAGTGGGACTTTTCAACAAAGTGAACTATCTCATTCCTAGTTTATTAAACAACCTCTCAACATCTTCATTAATTTCTAGAGTTAGAAGGATTTTTTTATCAATATACTTTGTCGAAGTGATTCTCTGTTGAGTGGGAACATGGTATATTTTTTGTTGGTTTGTTGTGGTGAACTTTATGCCGTGAGGGTTTGAACTTGTTCCACTTTCTCTTTTACACCTTACTCTGGTTGTTGAGTTTGCTTGTAATGTTAAGGTTATTTCCCCTTTGTTTGGGCACTCTGGTGTCATTGACAACTTTGGTGAGAGCAGTTATGTGATGTTTAAGGGTTATGGGTAGTGTAGATCAGTGTTTTATGTAGTTGTAATCGTGGTTAGGATTAAGGTAATTGATAGGAAGAAAATCCCTAAATTAAGAAAAACATTAAATCAAAACCAGAAATCAGTAAGCCATACAAGAAGTCTGTTTGGTTTAGTTAATGTAATTGCATCAACCACCGATACCGATGTTTTGCGTGGCAATTCTAGATGCAAGTTGCTTCTTGATGGTGTGTCTAATAGGGTTTGGAATACCATGAAACAAATTGGGATTGAAGGGGAAGAAGATAAGGAGTATTTCTAAGGAGTCATTCGCAACTTGGAGGATAGTGATAGAATAATAAAAGGCAGTAAGAGGAGTGTAGCAACCAGTAAACCATGAATCTAGTCTCCTTCAATTCTAGAGGGTGGTGATGGCAATTAGACCCATCCCCAGCAGGTACCCTCAAAATTTACCCACAACGGGTAGGGTAAAAACCCGCAAAATAGGTACGGGCTCGGGCACAGGAAATTACCCATTAAAATAAGCGGGTATGGACGCGGGTACGGTACCTTAGTACCCATCCCGCCCCATACTCACACAACATATATTTATGTATTTTTTATTTTTATAATTATTTATACAAGTTAATTTATCAATTTTATTAAATACATCACTATTAAACTTGTATTTATTTTTATATAAATGTTTGTTTATTTCTTAATTCAACAATAACATTGTAATACCTCAAAATTTGCCCTCTCATTTTCATGACATTTAGCATATCCTTTCATACATTGCATTGCATTTAGATCACAATTGCATCATAAACATACATGAACATATATCTCCTTTGAGCTTTCATAGGTTACGACTGTACTTTATTTCTTCATGCGCCACGTGCACAAGAATCTCAGAAGAAGCCATACGTTCTCGGTTGATTTAGAGGAGTTTAAGCAAAATATCAGTTTTATGGTGCAGTTTGCAAAAGTTGTAACTTATGCTCGAAAACTCATTTTGGCTTGAAACTCAATAGTTTAGACCGTTTCGGTATTCTCTACAACTTTTGTGTTCGGCTCGGAGGCCAATTCATCAAGGAAAATGGCGGAATTTATTTGTTTCTGAAATTTCGGTTTCGTCGATTAACTGTGCTAGCGGTATTCAAGAGTTTGTAACTTCTGATTGGGTCAACATGTCTGAGAGATTCATATGCCAAAAGTTCCGTCTTGATATCCTTTCCAACTTTTGGGTTTTGGCCGAGAACTAATTCTTTGAAGAAGATCTCCGAATGTGCGAGTTTTTAGAGTCGACATAGTGAAAAACAGTGCTGAACCGGTGAGTTTTGAATACTAAAAAATTCATAACTCTTGGATCGTTCATCGAATTGATGTCGTTTCAGTACCTAAAATTCCGTTTAGATGTTATCTTCATTATGTGAATTCAGTTTGGGTTAGGTCCGAGCGGAAGGATCTCGAAAATGCGAATTACCAGTAAGGTTCTTTGATGTAGTGCATTGTCTGTCAGATTTTGTAAAATTCATAACTCGGTCAATTTTCATCGGATTTCACCCGTTCTTGAAGCATTGGTTCAAAAAATTTATCCTCTTCAAGTTCAAAGACAAACGCGAGTTCGAACAGTGATCCAAAGATTGTCGTTTTGGTTTATTTCACAAAACTGAAGTGTCGAACCGAAGAAAAGGGGTAAAAGTGGTTTCACGAGAAAATTCATATCTCCCTCGTCGTTTGTCCAGTTGAGCTTACATTTTAACACCAAGTCACTGACTCATAGATCTACAACTTTGTTGACAAAGTCGAGTCGAGATTATGCTCCGGAGAGGTTGACCTAGTCACATTTTCGAGTAGCGAACACCAAATAAGCCGAAAAAACAACTTATTCAGTGACATCTTGCAGCTTAAACGTATCGATCGCACTCAATTTTGATCGTATGAAGTTCATTATTTTTGCATTGCAACCGTGATTCAGAGGCGGACGATGTTGTGGAAGGCTCAGAGTCGAAATTTCTTGCCGAAGATATTGTTATTTTCACTTAAGCCGAAATTTTACCTTTTGCCTTTCATTTTACACTCCACTATATATTCTTTTAACCCACAAATTGTCTCATAACTTCAATCATAATTTACAAACACTAAAAAACTCTCACAAACTCTCTCTAAAGGATTGAAGTTCATTCTCTCAACTCTTTCTCAAGAACACAACAACAACTTCATCAAGAACTCAAGAACACAAAAATTCCGATCAAGCTTTCGGTAGCCGAGCCGCCACAAACCACCACCTCCGGTCAACTTCACCACCGTACGACCAACATCTTCCGTCGCCGGCAGCCACGCGACCTCTCCCCCTATCCTCCGTTCACGATCACGTCTCACTTCCTTCGGATTCGCAATTTCTTCGTCGATTCTTCATTCGGTAAGCTTCTTAAACTTTAATTCATGAATAATTGTTGCATTGTTTCTTGAATTGAATTTACAAGTTGAATTAATATTGTGGAGATTATGTGCATTGATTCTTGATGTGGTTGTTGATTGATGCTTGATTAATTGATCCTAATAATTGTTGTTATGCATAATTGGAAATGATTGTTAAAATTACATAGAATAATCGGTGCATGTTAGGTGTTTGACAAAATTCTTAAAAGAGTTAATTATTGTGACTTGATATTGATTGAAGTGCTTGACTTTTAAATTTATGTTTGTTTCAATGTGCAAATTCGAAATATGATAGGTTGAGGCTTAATTGTTGATGTTGTAAATGTATCGCGTGTCGAGAATATGTTTTGGTCATAACTTCCTAATCGTAGCGCGTTTTCGCGAATGTGAATAATGTAAATTGACTTTGTTGATTATTCCGGAGCCATTGGTAAGCTTTTTAGTCGATTTCAGACAATTTTTTTCGGCTATTTCGCTACTGCCAGCAGACGAAATCGGCCAAAAAGTATCACTTCCGAGCGGAATTTTCAAAAACCGATTGCATATTTGAATCTGTTGGCACGTTTGCAAGTTACCATGCAATTTTCGTTCAATTCCGAGTCGGTGATTTTTGACGCGTTTTTCCGTTTTAAGGCTTTTTAAGTTCGGTTTGGTGCGATTTTGATGCATTGATCTTGTTTTGACTTGTACTTATGTTTGTTGATCATTTGTCATTCATTGCATATAAATTTGTTCGATTCCGGTTTGAGTTTGTATGTTGTTTATGTTAGAGCATAAGTGATGCCCCGTTTTGAAACATAAATTTCAATGCATGTCCATGACTCGTATATTCATCTTTCTACTTGATTTTGAGTTGTGAGGCATAGGTGCAACTTCCGGTTGCACCTCTTTTTGGTTTCTAATGCGTTTGTTGAGTTCATGCAAGGTTCTCGCAAAGATCTTAACGACGGTCGTTTGGTTGGTATTCCACTTTATTTGTGGGATACCTTTGGATTCAAATGATATTTTGTGTCGTTGTTTTTGTTTCGATTATGGGGGATCTTCACAAAGCAATTATAGAAGATGAGCATTTATTTTGCTCATGGTAGATTACAAGGCTTGGCTTGAAGTTTTTTTTGGATTTCTTTTATGTGAAAGAATCGGCACTTCGACCAAGTAAGTAATCTCGATTATCTACTTTAATGAACCATTCTAGTTGTATGCGGATTAGGATCATATAACTTAAGGTGCATATTGAGCCCTCCCACATGAGGCATTGGATTTATTTGTGATATATATATTGATATGTGTCGATTTCGGAGCTTAGGGATTAGGTTACGAATTATACGATTTGCTTCCTTTCACTTTCCCTTAAAACACCGTTTTTTCCCGTTTCGTCGCAATTATTAAAAATAGTTTTAGGTTGGATAAAATTCTGGAAAAATTCATGAGTGATCCTCATCCTCTTAATTAATTTTTCATATTTTTTTATTCCAGGTTTGATTGGTTTTAGTAATTAATTTGGATTTTTCATTCCAAGCTGTCCCAAAAGGAATGGTATTGACATAAGAGACCAAAACCATTTTTCCCATAGGTGTGAGACCTATTTTTTTGTGTGATTAACCACTGGAATTTGTGACATTTTGATGCTCCTTAGGAATTTTTCCATAATTTTTGGTCCCCTTTTTTATCCACTTTGTGGAGTTGTTTTTCGGTGATCATGCCTTGTTATCTTGACCATCAAGTAATTGTTTTGGCACTTTGGTGCATAATTTTGTGGAATCATTTTATTCCATGTAAGTTATTGACTTAAATATTCCAGGGATTTAATTTCATAATTTTTCAAGCCTTTTTGCTATTTTTTCATGTCACCTAGATTGTAGATCCAAATATGTGTTTATTTGCTCCATAATCTAAATGTTAGGAAGGCATTCATGCCATTTTCTTGAGGCACCTTTTGGTAACTTTTAGGAGTTTATTATAGGTCCTTAATTCCAGTTATATCTCACTTTTTGAACCATGTTTCATTTGGTTTGTTTTGGTGTTTCAAAGTGCATACTTATGTGAACTAATTTTGCCTTAAACTAGCTTCTCTTCTCCTCTAATTATTAACATGAATTATGTGGGAATCATTAATACCAATCCATGCATTCTAATTTAATCTCATACCTTGTATTCTACTGATTCATGATCATTTCATGCATATTCACATGCCATTCATCTTTAACTTGCATCATTTGTGATCTTATGCGATGTTTGCTCATTTGTTCTCACATCTTCTTCTCATTGCTCCATATGCTTAAGTCATTGCATCCATGATTGTATATTAATTCATCCACATTCACTACTGAATTTGATGCTCATTTCATGTATTAATTCATGCTTGTAAGCCATATGCATTCATACTTCATCCATAAATCCTAACTTGCATTTAGGTGAACTTAGGTGAACTTTTTGTACATAGTTTGACATAGTTTGAATTTGTGAGGTATCCTATCATCCTTAGGGACCTATATCATGTAGCTACTGACTTTATAAGTCATGTAACCTTTAGGTAACTTCACCTTTAGACTTAGGTCTTATTTTGAACCATAGTTCCATTCTAGGACGTTTATGGTACTTAATCGCTTTCATGCTTTGATTTTACTTTCAATATGCATTGTCATGCTAACCTTTGTTTTGTAGGGGGGAAGATTGAGGTAAGCCTCACTTAATTCCTATCTTTTATGCATTCTAATTGTGTTTTCCTTAGCACCTTGTGCTTTGCTCTTAGGCATTCCCTTTCTTTAGAGACTGTCGCTCCCGATAAATGGGAAATGGCCCAGATAAAGGTACAGACGCGAACGGTCGGCGAGAGGGACAATGAGAACACACAGCCGTGAACTCACTGGAGATGAATAGAGTCGCCAGCTAGGCATTTTTATCCCGGAGGAAAGGTAATGCTGCATAGACCTAGAAAAGATGGATAAGACGGTTGTGAACCAGAGAGACTGAGAAAGGGGGTTGGTTACAACCTGGGAAGGTATTAGCACCCAGATTGTCCGTCGTACTCGACGGGATCCACGCTTAAAAGATTTGTGTTTTAAAGGGGTAGTGTCAGTGCAATCTGTGTATAAAATAGCTGGAAAAGAATGTACAGGTGTCAGTGTAAAAGAAGTGAAGTGTGGTATGTATAAATGATGTGTCAGTGTAAGAATGAGAATGAATTGCTCAAGATTATGAGGCTTAAAGAAATGAGCTGGAAGGAGGGGGGATGTACAGAGACTTTTGTTCGATAACTGTTAAGTTATGCCTACGTATCCTCTCGTGCAATGAGGAAGTCAGAACACCGTAGTTCGACCCAAAGAGACTGAAAGATGAATTGACTTGTGAACTGCTTGCTTGTCTATGCTCAAGTGTATGACCTGTCTGGCTCAGGTGCAAACTGTCTTGCATTAGACGGAAGAAGCAAGTTCTCGTTGGTGAGTGAATGAGGTGAGAAAAGAATCCCGGAGGAGACGATTATTGTTTGTTTTTGAGTTTTCAGTCTTTTATTGCTTTTGAGAGTTTGTCATAAGTTAATGAGCTTAGGCCTAAACCAATGGATTTAGTAAACTCATCACATCTTCCCTCTGATTAGGGGTAATGAGAATACCTTAAGTGTGAAGTCAGCTTCTCACACTTAATCACCTTTGATATAGGATTAAGATCATTAACCTATTTGTGATTATTTAGATGTTTTTGGTGTTTTTGTTTAGTGTTAAGTAATGAGATTAAGCCATAATCAGGGATTAAACAGACTCATTACACCATCCTAATAGAAGGATAATAGATGAGAATGTTTAAGCTGAGGAAAGCTCCTCAACTTAATCCATGATTAGGGATTAAACCCATGACAAAACAAACCTTTGATTAAGTGGATTTTATTTAATGATATGATGATGAAGTGAATTTTATGGTTTGTAAGACAACTTGAGGGGGACTTGTCCATTAACACTAGGGTTAGTCCTTCTTAACCAATTAAGGAAGAATTAGAACCCTAATGCAAGGCCCAAGTTACAAGTGTGATGTCTTGATGGTTATTATGTGGATTGATTAAAGGAGTTAAACACATTAAGGGTTTAACACTTAGGATTAAATTTATACACTCCATCCTAATAGAAGGATGCAGGCATAAGCTTAATCACAAACCCTTAAAGCCTTTAGGGTTTAGTCCCTGATTATGAGGTGAGAAGAGGAGACTCAAAGAGACACAAAGGTAAAATCTAAATGGGGAACTAATCAAAACCCTAATCATTGTCATGCTTGGTTGTTCCTAAGGTTTGTGAGGTTTACAAGAAAGAAGTCTTCAAAGGAACCACCAGGAAACAGATGAAAGGATCAGGAGAAGCAAAGCAACTTGCTTCATTCCAGAAGTCAAGTCACTTGAGGAAAGAAAGTAAGAAGAAGAAGAATGAGCAAGCTCAATCTCAAACACAAATCAAAATGCAGCATGGATGCATAAAAGAGATGAAGAGAAAGTTATGAGAAGTGAAGGCAAATTCACTTCTCAAATCCACTTACCACCTGAAAAGTCAGAAAAGAAATGCAATGCAATGCAAAATGGAATGAAATGGCATGATGAGAAACAAAACCAGAAGCATATACATGATGTTAATGATGCTATGAGATGATGCAAACATGAAACAAGGCATGGTGATGATCATACAAGCTCATGGATGCAAATGAAGCAAGTTAAGACACATGAACATACATGAAAAGTTATGACATGCAAATGGCATACAACATGGCAAATTCAAGATGCAATGATCAAACATGCTTCTAATATGTCTTAAGATGTCATATGAATCAAATGGATGCACAAAATGCTATGGCAAGTCAAGGTATGAATGCAAATGCAAGATGAGTGCATATGGAAGCCCAAATTAGGGTTTATGATCAAAGCATCAAACAAAAAACCAAAATCAGAAGCAAACATCAATACAAAAAAAATGAAAATGCACTCAAAGGACCCCTAATCCTATACTAACTCACTGCCCAAAGGAGAAGTTCCAACTCCTAACCTAATTCAAGTTATGATTTTCCTAAGTTTTCTAGGGTTTTAGGGTTCCTTAACAAGAAAAATGCCAAACAAATGGAAAATGAAAGATCAAATCATGGCCATTTAATCTCACAAACTACATGATATTCTAAACACAATGCAAAAAGAATCAAAGTCCAACTCTTTAGGGTTAGGCAGAAATGATTTTTGGAAGTTTGGATCAAAATAATGCATCAAAATGATTTTAATTCCATGAAAAAATTCTCAAAATGCATCAAGATCAAAAAAGAAATTTGGTTTGAGGGTTGGACAATGTTTCTAAATGTTTTTAAATGTTTCATGAATTTTTTGGTGATTTTTAAATACCTAAAAGTATTTTTAATTAATTAATTCTCATTAATTAATTAAAAAGAAACTTTTAAATATTTAAAAATACTTTTTAAATGCAATAAATGAAAATAAAAATATTTTTGTGTTCTGAAATTAAATAATAACTTGTATAAAAAATTCCAAAATTTTTAAAGTATTTTTGCTATTTTTAATAAATTGTACAAATTAAATAGAAAGAAAATGAAATAAAACAAAATAAAAGGGAAAGTAATCTGATCCAATGATCCAGATTCAAAGTTGAAATGAAATGGTTGACTGGCGCGCTAATGAATGGCCTGGATTTCACTTCAGTTAATTAATTATGATTAAATTAAATAAACAGAAATTAAGGCTAATGACATGATCTGAGCCATTGGATGCACGCGGGAAAAGACTTGGTCAACTCATCCAACGCTTGAAATTTAAACTTGAAGCCCTAACCCTAATTACACATTAATGACTCTCAGGTCACCGGAGACGAGCTCCGGTCGTCTTCTCCGGTGACCTCCCTCCCTGAGAATCTCTAAATCATTTCCTAGGTCATTTCTGGAGCTCTAAAGCTCCAGATTTGTTCCTTTCACTCTCCTAAACTCAACCCTACCCTCATTTCTCATTTATTTCCAGCCATAACCATGAATCGAAGCTAAGAACAAAAACTGCCAAAATTTCAGACAAGCAATACAGCTTCATTTCTCAACCATTTTCAATAATTTTAAGTTCAATGTGATCAGTGAAGCATGCTTAATCATTTTGTAACATAAAATAGAGATCCTGGAAAAGTTAATTCGAAAGGCTACCTGAGATGGAGCTTTCACCCTTTGAGCTTGTTGGCTGCTTTCTTGGTGCAAAAAGCTTCTAATGACCTTCCTGATGAGTGTGCAGTGCTTGGACAACTTTGAATGTGGTTGGTTTGGGAGTTTGCACTTCAACTGGTCAGAAATCGTATCTGGCTTGTGGTGTGTTCTTGGCTGTTTTGATGGGTGGTTTTGGGTCAGTGGATGATCCAGAGGTGAATGGTGGTGTTTGTTTGAAGGTTGAGTGATTGAGTTGGGAGAATCGAAAGCTTTTGCAAGAGGGAGAGTTTTTGTGAATGGTGAGTTGTGTTCTGTTTCAGCCTTGCCTCTTGTTGTGTTTTGCTAGCATTTGATCCACATAAACAAATCTCATTGGTCAGATGACATGACATGTGCTTTATTGATTGGTATGGTGCTTTTTGCAAATTGTCAACTTTGTGTAAGGAGGGCATGGGCTACTTTACTAGCTTGGTACAAAGGGCTTGTCTTGTGCAGCATGGTGAGGGGAGAGAGCTAGGGTGGTTCAGCATCCAAGGCAGCAAGTGGATGGAAGTGATCATGAGCTTTTGCAACTTGCTTGCTTTTGAATCTTCATGAAAATATCTTGCTCCAAAGGCCAAACAAATGAGAAACCCTTGGCCCATTCTGATTTTTAGGTCACATGTGATGTTTGTGTAATGGTTAGACAACAATTAGAAGTCACAAATGCCTTTGGTACAAGATTTTGCAAATTTCTCATTTGGTGCATAACTTGAAATTTAGTGATTTTTGTCAACTTTGACAAACCATAACTTTTGATCCAAAATGAATTAGGTCATGTTCTTGTACTTTTTGAAAAGGGAAAGATCTAATCTACAACTTTCATGACCAAAGTTTTTCCATTTGAAGCATTCTTGGATCAAAAAGTAAGGGTTGAAAAAGTTGCATAAAATGACATTTCATTAAAAGTCAACCTTGCCTCAAAAAGTCAACTTTGCAAAAACTTGTAATTCTTAAATTTTGTGAACTTCCAACCTCTTCCATGATCAAATAAAGATCATATACACACAAAATGATGAAGATCACCCCTTGGTTGGGTCATTGGGGGCCTCAGATGCCCTAATTTTGCACTGACTTGTCTGAAAAGTCAACCCTTGATCAGATGACTTCCCCATGGAATTTCTTCATGAAAATTGATATGCATACTCCCTATACCATATAGAGACCAATAGAAACAATAATGACCAAAAAATTGGAGTTATGGCCTCTGAAACCAAAACCCTAATTTTAGGTCATCTGTGCAGTCAAACCTGGCTCTGCTTCTATACCATTCCCAGTTCTTGTGATTCTTTGACATTTTTGACTTTGAGAGGATGTAATATGATATAAGAACACACATGGACCCCTTTGAAGTGATTGATGACCTTTGGAGTGGCTCAAGAAGCTCTTGGATTGTTCAGATCACAAACCCTAGATGCAGATGACTTTGAATCTATGCAGTGAAACACAAATGTGATATGAGATGGTATGATTGAGTTTATGCATATGAAATTATCACAAGCCATGGTGTGAATGGGTGAGGGCAAATTTGGGGTGTTTACAGCTGCCCCTATTCAAACATGAGTTAGCTGTGCAGGGTGTAAGCGATGGCTTAACAGGCAAACAAGATAACTTGTGGTTGAATACCAAAGACAGTCCAAAATTTGCACTCACAGAATGAAGAAGAAAAGGGATATAGATTGTAAAGGAAAATAAAGTATATTGTAAAGTGGGCGACGGAGGACGACCGTCGAGCAGAGGACGACTGCTGGGTAAAGAACAATGACGGGGACGACCGACATGCTGGGAAAAGTGCGGGAAATAAAGCAATGATGGGGACGGCCGACATGCTGGGGATAAAAAGGGATTATGATGGGGACGACCATCAAGTAAAGCTGTAAGATTCTCTGGGGGTTAATGAAAGATGATGGGGACGGCCATCAAATTCGTAAAGCAAAGGTAACCAACGATGGGGACGGCCATCGGGCTAAAAGGAAAAGGGACCACGACGGGGACGGCCATCGGGTTAAAGAATAAATGAAATAAACAGATGATGAGGTACGGTCATCAAAGGTGAAGGACGATCACCTAGCAGGGGACGGCTACTCTGTAAGGGTTAAGATGAGGGACGGTCATCTAAGGTGGAGGACGACCACCTGGCAGGGTGCGGCTGCCGAAAATATCGCGACATAGGACGAATGCCGGATAAAAAGGTCAACGATGGGGACGGCCATCGGACGAGCATGATGAAGGACGATCATCAAGAGGTGGAGGACGACCACCTAGCAGGGGACGGCTGCTCTCGAGGTTTACCATGACATAGGACGAATGTCAGATAACCAAAGATCAACAATGGGGACGGCCATTGGATAAAATGATGAAGGACGATCATCAAGAGGTGGAGGACGACCACCTAGCAGGGGACGGCTGCTAAAATCAACGATGGGGACGGCCATCGGATGAGCATGATGGAGGACGACCATCAAGGGGTGGAGGACGACCACCTAGCAGGGTACGGCTGCTCTCAGGGTTTATCATGACATAGGACGAATGTCAGATAAAGGAAAATTTGCTTTACTGGGGAGTAGTAAACATGGACGAGTGCTTACATCCAAGAAAACAGAAGGTATAAGTGTTTAGATGTGTATAGATTAAAGATGCGGACGAGCATCCTCAAGACTATGATACGGACGAGTATCAGGTAGAAACAAGTACTGACACATGTTCAGAGATGATGATACGGACGAGTATCAACGGGTTAACAAAGAACACGGACGAGTGTTGAATCTGAAGGGAATCTCCTGGGGGATGGTAGACACAGACGAGTATCTATATTCAAGAAGACACAGCGTATGGATTAAAGATGCGGACGAGCATCCTTAAGATTATGATACGGACGAGTATCATGTAGAAACAAACGCTTGACGCATGTTCTGAGATGATGATACGGACGAGTACCAACTGGTTAACAAAGAACACGGACTAGTGTCGAATCCGCGGGGATATAAATGATGTATACAAGATACGGACGAGTATTTGTATGAGTAAAAAGTATGAGTGATGTATAGATGAGTGTTCAATCTGCTGGGGAAAATGACACAGGCGAGTGCCAAAAAAGAGAAAGGTATAGTATGAACAAATATCTATAAAGTGTTTACATTACTGTACCGGGAAAGTGACATGGACGGATGTCAAGGAAATGTATATATATAAGTATTTGTGAGTGCAAAGAGAATGTCTTTGGCTTTCTGCTGGGGATGTGACGCGGACGGGTGTCAAAGGGAGTATATACTGGTGTTTGTGAATATGAGGCAACTGCTTTTGCTGGGGACTCCGGGGGAAAGTTTTCTGTATATTGATGGATTTTCATTATTCACGAGTGTTCGATTCAAAACATGGCTTATGATCATGCTATATGTTTGATTTTTGCCGTAATGCTCCGTTCTTAAGACGGAATGCTACGCTTTGTTTGGTGAATATGATGCAAATGCTATGATCGTGCAAAGATACCAAACCGGGGTTCGGATCCCGATGCCGCGAAGATCTCTGGTCGATCTGTCTGAAGTGAATATCCCAGCTGGGGATGAGATCATTGGTAGATCTGGTGAGATGATTCTGCTTGGGGAGATAAGTCACTGATTGACATATTCTTGTAATAAGGGACCCAGCTGGGGTTTGTGGAAGCTCTTCTTTTACTCTGTTATGACTCCTTCATGTGTTGCTCTTCTGGTTAGAGGCTGAAACTCTGTGGGGAGATGGTTCCCTGGCTTTTGTACTTGGCTGAGGAAGAATGATTGGCAACTCGGTTGGGGAGAAGCAACAAGTGGCAACTCAGCGGGGAGAAAGCACTTTGAGTGTTAAGACTGAGTGAGTGTTGATTTGCCAGTTTGCTGGGATGAAGCTTTCATGCCCTATGTTGCGCTTTTGAATACCTGCAATCCTGCGAAGACAGAGAAACGCACAAGTAATCCCGAGGCATCCCTTACTGGATTCCGTCATAGGAGTGAGACACTCTCGAGAGTAAGTATATTCCCTGCAAGCACGTGTTTTAATATTTTTGAAGATAAGCATCTGTATTTATGCAACCAATTTTTAGGACATCAGACATTTTTGCAAATAAGATGTACAAGACGAAAACATGACTGAAAATCTGAT
Source organism: Lathyrus aphaca (assembly GCA_963966055.1). Classification (NCBI taxonomy): domain Eukaryota; kingdom Viridiplantae; phylum Streptophyta; class Magnoliopsida; order Fabales; family Fabaceae; genus Lathyrus; species Lathyrus aphaca. The sequence goes on from OZ014523.1 coordinate 508,455,239, forward strand.
TTTATTGATTCATGTGCCCTGAATTGGCAAGATACAGTCAAAGAAACATATCTCCTGAAATGAGGAGATTGTTACAAATTGAGAAACAAAATGCTGGCAATGTTGTCGACGCTTTGGAGGAGCTTCCCTCTTGCTATGACTCGTATGACTTTTAACGTTCTTCTCGCCTTGCTTTCTGAAGAAGGCTGATTCTGATAGAGGCTTGATCCCTTAAAAGTTTACCAAGTTGTAAGTGATACAGACGAATTCAGCATGCAGTTGTTCGCTTATTCCCTTATTTTGCATGGATCGCCCTTTCGGGTTTTCAATCCATCGGGATACCCATTTTTGCCTGAGTTGTCCAATGCGGCTTTTCAACTCAGCGGGTGTACATTTTTTATTTATTTTCCCTTATTTTTGCCCGAGTCTTTTATTCTGTTTTTGACTCGCCGGGATGCCCTATTTTTGCCTGGACTTACATTCTGTTTTTATGTCCAGCGGGTCATTTTTATGCGAAGTATTTTTTAACTGCATCTGAATTCACAGGGGACGGGAAATCTTCACCATCCATGGTGCTGAGCATCAGTGCTCCACCAGAGAAAACTTTCTTTACAACAAATGGTCCTTCATAATTTGGAGTTCATTTGCCCCTGTGGTCTGTATGAGGAGGGAGAATTCTTTTCAGCACAAGATCTCCTACTTGGTACTCTCGGCGCCTGACTTTCTGATCGAAGGCTCTCTTCATTCTTTTCTGATACAACTGTCCATGACAGATTGCAGCCAATCTTTTCTCTTCAATCAGACTCAGTTGTTCGTATCGGGATCGGACCCATTCTGCTTCATTCAGCTTAACATCCATTAGTACTCGCAAGGAGGGTAATTCAACTTCAACAGGTAGGACCGCTTCCATACCATACACAAGCTGATACGGTGTTGCCCCAGTGGATGTTCTGATTGACGTGCGGTACCCATGCAAGGCCAATGGCAGCATCTCATGCCAGTCTTTGTATGTAACTACCATCTTCTGCACAATCTTCTTGATATTCTTATTGGCCGCCTCAACAGCGCCGTTCATCTTTGGCCTGTAAGGAGAAGAATTGTGGTGTTGGATCTTGAAGTCCCGACATAACTCAGCCATCATTTTGTTATTCAGGTTGGAACCATTATCAGTAATGATTCGCTCGGGAACTCCGTATCGACAGATGATATCTCTCTTCAGAAATCTGGCTACCGCTTGCCTTGTAACATTTGCATATGAGGCTGCTTCAACCCACTTGGTGAAATAGTCAATGGCGACCAGGATAAATCTGTGGCCATTTGAAGCAGTCGGCTCAATCTTGCCGATCATATCAATGCCCCACATGGCAAAGGGCCAAGGTGAAGACATTATGTTCAAAGGGTTGGGAGGCACATGCACCTTGTCTGCATAAATCTGGCATTTATGGCATTTTCTGGCATAGGCACAACAGTCTGCATCCATTGTAATCCAGTAATAGCCCGATCTTAGCAACTTCTTGGCCATGGCGTGCCCTCCAGCATGGGTACCAAAGGATCCTTCGTGCACCTCGTGCATTAACAAGTCTGCTTCTGTTCCATCAACACATCTGAGGAGTACCATATCAAAGTTTCTCTTGTACAGGGAACCATCAGTGTTCAGAAAGAAACTGCCAGCAAGCCTTCTCAAAGTCTTCTTGTCATTGGAAGATGCCCCAGGTGGGTATGTTTGATCCTCCAAGAAGCACTTAATATCGTGGAACCAAGGCTTATCATCTTTTACAACATCTGCTGCGAACACATATGCTGGCCTGTCAAGTCTGGATACTGAAATCTGCGGTACAAAGTTGGCAACTTGAACTTTGATCATTGACGAAATGGTAGCCAGAGCATCTGCAAACTGATTCTCGTCCCGAGGGATATACTCAAGCTTGACTGTTGTGAAAAAATTCAATAACCTCCTTGTATAATCCCTGTAAGGTATCAGATGATCCTGGTGGGTGTACCATTTACCGTTAGTTTGATTAACTACCAAAGCTGAATCTCCGAATATAGTCAACGCCTTGATCCTGAGGTCAATGGCTTCCTCAAGACCCATAATGCAAGCTTCGTATTCAGCTTCGTTGTTAGTGCAGTTGAAAGTGAGTTTATCCGAGAAAGGCATGTGGACTCCCTTAGGTGTAATGAGTACTGCACCAACACCACGACCGTTCATATTAACAGCCCCATCAAACATCATAGTCCATTCTTCTTCCGGGTCAGGCCCTTCAGTGTGAATAGGCTCTTCATGGTCTTTCGCTTTTATGAACATGATGTCTTCATCAGGGAAGTCAAATCTCATAGGCTGGTAGTCATCAATAGGTTGCTCAGCAAGATATTCAGACAATACACTGCCCTTGATGGCTTTCTGAGAAGTGTACTGGATGTCATATTCTGTGAGAATCATCTGCCATCTTGCAACCCGTCCGGTAAGAGCTGGCTTCTCGAAAATGTACTTAACTGGGTCCATTTTTGATATCAACAAAGTAGTGTGGGTCAACATATACTGTCTCAGTCGGCGAGCAGCCCACGCTAAAGCACAACAAGTTTTCTCGAGCAGTGAATAACGTTGTTCACAGTCGGTAAACTTTTTGCTCAGGTAGTATATTGCATACTCTTTTCGACCAGACTCGTCATGCTGGCCCAGCACACACCCCATTGACTCTTCTAATACTGTCAAGTACATTATCAGAGGTCTTCCTTCAACTGGAGGCATAAGGATTGGAGGTTCTTGCAGATATTCTTTGATCTTGTCAAAAGCCTTCTGGCAGTCTTCATTCCAACTGACCGTCTGTTCCTTTCTCAACAGCTTGAACAAGGGTTCACAGGTTGCAGTAAGGTGAGATATGAACCGTGAAATGTAGTTCAATCTACCTAGAAACCCTCGAACTTCTTTTTCAGACTTCGGTGCAGGCATCTCTTGAATGGCTTTGACTTTATCAGGGTCAACTTCAATCCCTTTCTCGCTTACGATAAAACCCAGCAGCTTACCGGATCGCACCCCGAATGTGCATTTGTTGGGGTTCAGCTTCAATTGGTATTTCCTCAGACGCTTGAATAGCTTCAGCAGATTTACCAGGTGATCTTCCTCTGTAAGGGACTTGGCAATCATGTCATCCACATAACACTCGATTTCCTTATGGATCATATCGTGGAATAATGTTACCATAGCCCGTTGATATGTTGCACCAGCATTCTTCAGTCCGAATGGCATCACTTTGTAACAGAACGTGCCCCAGGGTGTGATGAAAGTTGTCTTCTCCATGTCTTCAGGTGACATTTTGATCTGATTGTATCCTGAAAATCCGTCCATGAAGGAGAATACCGAGAACTGAGCCGTGTTATCCACCAATACATCGATGTGAGGTAATGGGAAATCATCTTTCGGGCTGGCTCTGTTCAGATCCCGGTAGTCAACACACATTCTTACTTTGCCGTCCTTCTTAGGCACAGGTACTATATTAGCAACCCACGGTGGATAGCTAGTTACCGCAAGGAACCCGGTGTCCCACTGTTTTTGTACCTCTTCTTTGATCTTCATTGCCATGTCTGGACGAGTACGGCGCAGCTTCTGTTTGACCGGTGGGCATTCTTCTCTTAAAGGCAGCTTGTGCATAACAATGTCGGTGTCCAACCCTAGCATATCCTGGTAAGACCAAGCAAACACATCCACATATTCTTGAAGCAGGTTAATCAGTTGTTTCTTCACTGAGTCTTGTAAGCCGGCCCCGATTTTAACCTCTTTCACATCTTCATCTGTACCAAGATTAATCGTTTCCACCTCCTCCTGATGAGGAGTGATAACCTTCTCCTCTTGTCTCAACAATCTGGCTAGCTCTTCAGGAAGCTCGTAATTTTCTTCAACCCCTTCATCAGCTTGATTGATCGGATTGTCAAAGTCATATGAAGTCATAGCCGTGCTGTTGTCGGTGCTGTCTGGAAGGCACTCTCTGCAAGGGTTCAGTTTGTTCATTTTAGTGATTGATTTTAATCTTGTTTAGAAAAGTGAAATAAAGTTGTCATTTTGAAAACATCGCCATTTATTTTTTGTACAAAAAGAAAAATGGAAAAACAGTGAGCGGAAAAGAAAAAGACTCATTTGCAAAAAGATGTCTGATATTTCATTGATTAATCTTGCTGCACAAAAAGTACAGATGGCCCGATTACAAAATGAGTCTTGTCATCTTGGGCAAGATGCAAGACTTTGATGCATGCTATAAAAATACAGGAAATAATAATTACTCTGCATGAGTAACTCTTATAATTTCCTGGGAAGACCAGTTTGAGATACTGCTCCCCGGGATCTTTGGACGAATCCAGCTTTCCAGGTTGCGTTCTTCTTCCAACTCGTCTTCCAAGTTGTTGACAGCATCAGGGGTGAGCATCCCCCCACTAACAAAGTTGGGCTTCTTAGCAGCCTCTGCTTGATCTTCTTGAGTTGGTTTGTAACCCAACCCAAACCTATCTTCTTTCTTCTCCACAGGCAACAGTTTGCCCCAGCCTTGAGCGTTTCCTTCTTCCACCACCTTCCGGGCTTGTTGATAGGACGTCATGGAAGTCCCAAGTACAGCAGAGGTTTCATTAACATTCAGGGCCTCAAACCCCTGACTCATGGTCTCGTGGATCTCCCCATCCATCTCAATATACTTATAAGTAGCCAGATGGCTAACAAATATATCCTCCTCTCCACAGATAGTAACGACTTGACCTTCCCACTTAAATTTTAACTTCTGGTGAAGGGTAGACGTTACTGCGCCAGCGGCATGAATCCATGGTCTACCCAACAAACAGCTGTAGGCAGGCTGAATGTCCATCACGTAGAAGGTCGCTTTGAAAGTTTGTGGGCCAATCGTTACAGGCAACTCAATTTCCCCCAGAACTGATCTCTTAGAACCATCAAAGGCTCTTACTACCAGGTTGCTGGGGCGCAATGCCAATCCTTCATATTCCAGCTTTACAAGGGCCTTTTTAGGTAAGACATTGAGGGATGATCCTGTGTCTACCAGCACATGGGAAAGAACTGCACCTTTACATTCCATGGTAATGTGCAAGGCCTTGTTGTGATTGCGGCCTTCCGAAGTCAAATCAGTGTTGGTGAATCCTAGTCCATTGCTAGCATTAACATTTCCAACCACAGCTTCCAACTGATTGACCGTGATCTCTTCTGGCACATAAGCTGCGTGCAAGACTTTGAGTAGTGCGTTCCGATGGGCTTCGGAGCACATAAGCAATGATAGAATAGAGATCTTGGAAGGCGTCTGGTGAAGCTGGTCCACTATTTTGTAATCACTTTTCTTGATGATTCTCATGAATTCATCAACTTCTTGATCAAAAGGTGTTTTCAAAGCTTCTCTAACAACCTGTTCTTCTTGCACCATACTTTTTCCTTTTGCCTTGGCAGCAGCTTCTGCTTCGGCAGTGGGTCTTTGAATTTGCGGGGCAAAGAGACGTCCGCTTCGAGTGAAGCCTCCGCCTCCTCCCACATTGTCTATTTGTGATGCAGAAGTTGATGATTCAAAAGTGATTTTCTGTCCTTCGCAGTATAAATCAGAGCCGTAATGCCAAGGGATGGCATTACTGCTTTCATAAGGTACTGGTCCAGGCACTGTGACAGTGACTGGACTGATGGCAGCTGCGGAAGAAACTGTGATAGTCTGTGGATCATAATATATTGTGACTGGTGTTCTGATAGGAGTAGCACTTTGTGAGTTGTAGGCAGAATCATTTTCAGGATCATAATAAATCGTAACTGTTGAGACATCTTCATGGTTGGCTGCTGATGTTGTAGGAGACATTGTTGGAAGGATGGGTGTTGTTGTTGTAGGAGATTCAAAATGAAGTGGTGCTGAAGTTGTAGAAGGAATGTTCGTTGATATTTGGTCAGTTGAAACGACAGATGAAACATTTGTTGATGAAGCTGAAGAGTTGTCTGGAACAATGGTTGTTGCAGTTGTAGTAGACTCTGGAATTGTTGTTAATGAGATTGCTGGATTGGTAGGAATTGATGTTGTAATCTGAAGCAGGCCACTCTGAATGAGACCATCTATGCCATCCCTCAAGTTATCACAACCATTCACTGAAATGTTGCAATATGCACACCCTAACTCACATCCTGGGAACATTTGGCATTCGAGGAGCTGAGCTTTGATCTCTACCAAAGGTGTCCGAATCTGACCCACACTGGTTATCAAGTAAGACGGCTTGTCTTCTTCAATAGCATTGATTCGGGGACCACCATGGTGTGGCATAGGGTTCTTGTTGACATTTGGTGGTGGTGCAAAGTTTAAAGCCTTGGAATCCACTAGATCCTGCACTTTCATGTGCAAAGCTCTGCACTTTTCCGTACTATGACCAGGTGCATTTGAGTGAAAGGCACATCTGGCGCTGGCGTCGTAATTTCTAGGCAGACTGTTAGGATCCGGAGGTGCCAACGTCCTTAGCTCAACTAGGTTGAGTTTCAAGAGTTGTGGCAGTAATGTGGCATAGGGCATAGGGATCGGATCGATCACCCTATTGGCCTGAGAGGGCCTCTGTTGGAATGGTCTCCGCTGATTGTTGTTGTTGGTGTTGCTGTTGTTGTAATTTCTCGGAGGATACTGAGTTTGTTGCTGGTACTGAGGTTGTTGCTGATAATTTTGTTGTGGTGGTTGATAAACTGGTTGTGGATGAGCTGGAGTGAGAATGGTGACTGCTGCCACAGACCTATGAACATATTGGGGCCTGCCCCTGTTGGTGTGGATAGCATTGGTTTCACCAGTTCTTCTCAGGCCTACAAAAGGCTTCCTTGGGTTGCTGGATGAGCTTGCACCGTTGTCTGAGATCTTACCCATCTTCAATAGGCTTTCAATTCTCTCCCCGGCTATAACCACATCTGCAAAGCTGGTAGATGAGAAGGCAGCTAGCCTATCAATGTAAGTCCCCTGGAGGGTGTTCATAAACATATCAGCCATCTCCCTCTCTGACATGGGCGGCTGGACAGCAGCAGCAAGCTGTCTCCACCTTTGAGCGTATTCACGGAAGCTTTCCCTGGATGACTGAGACATCCCCATCAGGAGGGTCCTGTTGGGAGCCATATCCAGGTTGTATTGATACTGTCTGATAAAGGCCTCTGCCAGGTCCTTCCAGCATCTAATAGTTGCTCTTGTCAGATGGGAGTACCATTCCCTCGAAGCTCCAGTCAAGCTATCCTCAAAATAAAACATACATAGCTTCTCGTCCATGGTATAGGCCTTCAGCCTCCCCAGAAAAGACTGTAAATGGGTCCGAGGACAGGAAGTCCCGTTATACTTCTCAAAGCAAGGAGGCTTAAACTTGTGGGGAATCCTGACCCCGTCTACCAAGCCCATATCCATAACATCAAAACCCAAAGAGTTTTGAGACTCCAAGGATCTTAACTTCTCAGCTATCTCATCCAGCCTCCTGTCATAGGCTTCCTCCCCAGCTCCCATCACTGTGAACTGATCTTCCTGGGGGTCTTCTTGCAGTACCCTCCCTGCTGTGGCAGTCCCTTGTATATTGACAGGGATGTTGATCTCTGGATGCTGGTGGGGTCCAAAGACTGGGGGATTGACATGAGGTTGGACTCTTTCATTGTTGCTTGTCCCAGCAGTCCCTGGCTGATGGTCTTCCTGGTTTCTCCCTTCTACCAGTGCTCTTAACCTCTCCTGGCTTTGAGCCATATTGTTCATCACCTCCATAAATTGTGTCATCTGATTCCTCATCTCCAACCTCTCGTTGGTCATTTGATTCCTGACCTCTGTAAGGTCCTGCTGCATTTGATCCATCTGTATGCCCGGAAGATTGTTGCGGGTGGGGTATCTGTGTGGACGGTTGAGTGGAAACCCTCGACGTCGAGCAATAATTTCTGAGTTCACAACAGAGTTAGTAACAATAAAACAAAAACCTACAAAACAAAACAAAAGGTTAGTATGCAATGCAGTATGTCCATTTGTTTCCAAAGTATCTGGCTTGGTACTTGGTTTTGACCTTTCCAGACCCCTTGAAGAAGATGCTTGTGATGTTGCTTGAAGAATTCAGATGAAACAAACCAACACATATATTACAAAAGGGTAAATGATACATAGTTTTTTTTTTTTTTTTTTTTTTTACAATACAAGCCCTCTGAGGGGTCAAAAATACAACATGAAGAAAAATACATAAAATGAAAGCAACAATAGTCAAACACCAAGGCCAAATTCATCCTCCTGAACTTCCTTGAGAAGTGCTTCAGTCATAGGATCAGCTGGACGCTCCGTAAGATTCCTGATAAGGAGATTCCTTGTGGCAACAGCTGCAGTTAGCTTCTTGTGCTGACTCTGGTCCTTTGACCTCTTCACTCCAGCTCTGATCTTCAACTCTGAGACCTCCCTCTGGGTTGTTGCCAGGGCTTCCTGTTGCTCTTTTGCACTAGCTTCCATCTGCTCCATCTTATCCTGAGTCCTTTTGTCTTCCTGAGTACGGGCTTCGGTGATCCTGACCCACCTAGCCTGACTCTCCTTTAGATACAAATCAGTTCTGGCCTTCTGGAACTGAGCTTCCTTGCAGGCATTCTTCAAGATCTGCTCTCCAGCCCTAGACTTCTTAATGTAATCCTCAGACTTCTCAATTCTAGCCAAATGTTCCACCTTCAACTTTCCTAGCCTCTCAATATCCAACCTACCATCACTCCTCTCCCAGAGGGTCTTCTGCAGAGCTTGAGTCAGCTTCTCATTTCTCTCTTTCAATTTCTCAAACTCCTCTAAGCTGACAGTTGCTGGAGGTGGTGCCGTGGAAGGTCCAGGCATATCTTCAATAGTGAAAGGCATTCCAGATAACTGAGCCCTGGTATGAGACCACTCATAGTACTGGGCTGAGGCTACATTATTGCATCTTCCAAGAATGGTTACTCCTTTAGTCTGCACATTGTCCCAAGTCCAGGATGCCTGCCTGACAATAGCCAGATTAGGCTTGATTTCAACATAAAGGGTCTCAGTCAGATCCTGTGCTCTGGGAGGATGGACTAATGCATAGCCCAGTTGTCTTTTGAATAGCAGAGGGTTATAATTGATGCACCCTTTCACTCCAATAAAAGGCACATTGGGAAATTGTCCACAACTTGTAATGATGTCTCTGCCCTTAGTACTCTGAGTACACCATCTAATATCATCTGAGGTTAGAGCAACAAGCCTCCTAGCCCAGTTTTTCTGCTGGTGAGGGTTCAAGAATGCATCAGTCTTTGGCAAATGCTTGAGCAGCCAAGTATGGAACAAAGGAGCACAGCACCTTACTAATCTTCCCCTTTGTTTTTCATTCCTTTGATGAACAGAGTAGTAAAGATCTCCCAGTATGGTGGGCACTGGGTTTCTCAAGATGAAGAGGTGGATTGCACTCTTGCTAACAAACTTAGGCTCATCTGCAAATAAAATGACCCCATATATGCTAAGGGCCAACAGAGCACAGACTGCCTTCCACTCCCCTAGGGAGGCCTTCAGACTAGCCTGAGAAGTCAAGAAATCCAAATGAAAACCAGAGATTCCAGCTTTAGATGTCAAATTCTGCCCAATCAGAACTGGTTCCAGGTGTAATGCTTTGGCTATCTCCTCATTACTTGGGAAAGCCATCTCATGGTTGAAAGGGATTCCACCCCTGATGGGTACACCAACCAATGATGAATATTCCTCCAACAAGGGTCCCAACTGAAAATTCTGAAATGTGAAGCACCTCAGAGGGGGATCATAGAACTGCAGGCAAGTATGTATCAAGCTCCTCTGTGAAGGGTCCAAATCCATAACCACATCAAGGATTCCTCCATAATGTTCTCTGAAAAGTGGTATATGGTCTGGAGTAATCAGGGTCTAAATCCTCCTGATGCTAGCTAGCTCAGGCTCAAAGAAGTGATAGGAGATGTTACTTTTCTTCGGTGCCATGTTGCTGAAGACTGGGTGCTGATGATGATGACTGAAGACAACACTGAAGATGGGCCACTGATAGGCTGGGACTGAGGATGCAAGTGACCGAAGCAGGTGGCTGATAGTTGAAGCAAGTGCTGATGAAGATGGGTCTAAGCTGAAGAAGGGGTCAAAACCAAGTCAAAATGATAGGATGGATACCCTGAAAAACAAATAAACACATGTTAGAATGATGCAATGAGGATGTATGCAAATGATATGCAAGGGTTTGTGACTGAGCTGGATCTGATCAAGTGCTCTGATATAGGTCCACATATGTTCAAGAAATCCAGATGGAGGTCTATAAGTCCAGTAACCAAGGTGGGGGACTCAAATAAAGAGTCACATGTCCAGGGTTAAAAATCACAAGAACTGTCCCAACATGGAGTACTCTTAATCAAAACAAAGTAACAGGGTATGTTGAGGTCAAGGGTACCTGCAAACCTATAAACAGCCCAACCCCCTCACAGGTGATGTTCTAAAACAAGGATCCTCAGACTTGGATCAGTTATGAGAAGTGTAAACACTTCTAACCCGGAGGTACAGTGTTTACAATAACCATAAAAGTTCCTCCTCTAATTCACCTCAGTTTCTGAAGGTCAATACTAAAGGTTATCCAGACTTAGCAGGCTTCCCAGATAGCCCTAGTATTGCAGGAAATCTGCAACACAGAGTTCTCAAGAAGAAACCCATATCTGAACCGTGTTTCATATTCCCGCACCAGACCGAGATGGAATGGGAAAGAACATGAACCACTCTAGCCTAAGTGTCACTCAGGTCCCAGTTATAGGACCTCAACTCTCAATAGAACACCCACCCACCAAAGCAACAAAACAGATCCAGCACAGACAGCATGACAGTATGATATATATAAAGCTATAAAGAAAGCAGATAAACAACTGTACATAAAGCAATAATAAAACAAATACACAAACACAAATAGCACATAACACCCCAGTAAACACAAATCAAACAAGCGCTAGGAGGAACCCACAAAAAGAACCAGAAGCCCTGGTTACAGTATAAGGGTCCCCAGCAGAGTCGCCAAGCTGTCGCTCCCGATAAATGGGAAATGGCCCAGATAAAGGTACAGACGCGAACGGTCGGCGAGAGGGACAATGAGAACACACAGCCGTGAACTCACTGGAGATGAATAGAGTCGCCAGCTAGGCATTTTTATCCCGGAGGAAAGGTAATGCTGCATAGAACTATAAAAGATGGATAAGACGGTTGCGAACCAGAGAGACTGAGAAAGGGGGTTGGTTACAACCTGGGAAGGTATTAGCACCCAGATTGTCCGTCGTACTCGACGGGATCCACGCTTAAAAGATTTGTGTTTTAAAGGGGTAGTGTCAGTGCAATCTGTGTATAAAATAGCTGGAAAAGAATGTACAGGTGTCAGTGTAAAAGAAGTGAAGTGTGGTATGTATAAATGATGTGTCAGTGTAAGAATGAGAATGAATTGCTCAAGATTATGAGGCTTAAAGAAATGAGCTGGAAGGAGGGGGGATGTACAGAGACTTTTGTTCGATAACTGTTAAGTTATGCCTACGTATCCTCTCGTGCAATGAGGAAGTCAGAACACCGTAGTTCGACCCAAAGAGACTGAAAGATGAATTGACTTGTGAACTGCTTGCTTGTCTATGCTCAAGTGTATGACCTGTCTGGCTCAGGTGCAAACTGTCTTGCATTAGACGGAAGAAGCAAGTTCTCGTTGGTGAGTGAATGAGGTGAGAAAAGAATCCCGGAGGAGACGATTATTGTTTGTTTTTGAGTTTTCAGTCTTTTATTGCTTTTGAGAGTTTGTCATAAGTTAATGAGCTTAGGCCTAAACCAATGGATTTAGTAAACTCATCACATCTTCCCTCTGATTAGGGGTAATGAGAATACCTTAAGTGTGAAGTCAGCTTCTCACACTTAATCACCTTTGATATAGGATTAAGATCATTAACCTATTTGTGATTATTTAGATGTTTTTGGTGTTTTTGTTTAGTGTTAAGTAATGAGATTAAGCCATAATCAGGGATTAAACAGACTCATTACACCATCCTAATAGAAGGATAATAGATGAGAATGTTTAAGCTGAGGAAAGCTCCTCAACTTAATCCATGATTAGGGATTAAACCCATGACAAAACAAACCTTTGATTAAGTGGATTTTATTTAATGATATGATGATGAAGTGAATTTTATGGTTTGTAAGACAACTTGAGGGGGACTTGTCCATTAACACTAGGGTTAGTCCTTCTTAACCAATTAAGGAAGAATTAGAACCCTAATGCAAGGCCCAAGTTACAAGTGTGATGTCTTGATGGTTATTATGTGGATTGATTAAAGGAGTTAAACACATTAAGGGTCTAACACTTAGGATTAAAGTTATACACTCCATCCTAATAGAAGGATGCAAGCATAAGCTTAATCACAAAGCCTTAAAGCCTTTAGGGTTTAGTCCCTGATTATGAGGTGAGAAGAGGAGACTCAAAGAGACACAAAGGTAAAATCTAAATGGGGAACTAATCAAAACCCTAATCATTGTCATGCTTGGTTGTTCCTAAGGTTTGTGAGGTTTACAAGAAAGAAGTCTTCAAAGGAACCACCAGGAAACAGATGAAAGGATCAGGAGAAGCAAAGCAACTTGCTTCATTCCAGAAGTCAAGTCACTTGAGGAAAGAAAGTAAGAAGAAGAAGAATGAGCAAGCTCAATCTCAAACACAAATCAAAATGCAGCATGGATGCATAAAAGAGATGAAGAGAAAGTTATGAGAAGTGAAGGCAAATTCACTTCTCAAATCCACTTACCACCTGAAAAGTCAGAAAAGAAATGCAATGCAATGCAAAATGGAATGAAATGGCATGATGAGAAACAAAACCAGAAGCACATACATGATGTTAATGATGCTATGAGATTATGCAAACATGAAACAAGGCATGGTGATGATCATACAAGCTCATGGATGCAAATGAAGCAAGTTAAGACACATGAACATACATGAAAAGTTATGACATGCAAATGGCATACAACATGGAAAATGCAAGATGCAATGATCAAACATGCTTCTAATATGTCTTAAGATGTCATATGAATCAAATGGATGCACAAAATGCTATGGCAAGTCAAGGTATGAATGCAAATGCAAGATGAGTGCATATGGAAGCCCAAATTAGGGTTTATGATCAAAGCATCAAACAAAAAACCAAAATCAGAAGCAAACATCAATACAAAAAAAATGAAAATGCACTCAAAGGACCCCTAATCCTATACTAACTCACTTCCCAAAGGAGAAGTTCCAACTCCTAACCTAATTCAAGTTATGATTTTCCTAAGTTTTCTAGGGTTTTAGGGTTCCTTAACAAGAAAAATGCCAAACAAATGGAAAATGAAAGATCAAATCATGGCCATTTAATCTCACAAACTACATGATATTCTAAACACAATGCAAAAAGAATCAAAGTCCAACTCTTTAGGGTTAGGCAGAAATGATTTTTGGAAGTTTGGATCAAAATAATGCATCAAAATGATTTTAATTCCATGAAAAAATTCTCAAAATGCATCAAGATCAAAAAAGAAATTTGGTTTGAGGGTTGGACAATGTTTCTAAATGTTTTTAAATGTTTCATGAATTTTTTGGTGATTTTTAAATACCTAAAAGTATTTTTAATTAATTAATTCTCATTAATTAATTAAAAAGAAACTTTTAAATATTTAAAAATACTTTTTAAATGCAAAAAATGAAAATAAAAATATTTTTATGTTCTGAAATTAAATAATAACTTGTATAAAAAATTCCAGAATTTTTAAAGTATTTTTGCTATTTTTAATAAATTGTACAAATTAAATAGAAAGAAAATGAAATAAAACAAAATAAAAGGGAAAGTAATCTGATCCAATGATTCAGATTCAAAGTTGAAATGAAATGGTTGACTGGCGCGCTAATGAATGGCCTGGATTTTACTTCAGTTAATTAATTATGATTAAATTAAATAAACAGAAATTAAGGCTAATGACATGATCTGAGCCATTGGATGCACGCGGGAAAAGACTTGGTCAACTCATCCAACGCTTGAAATTTAAACTTGAAGCCCTAACCCTAATTACACATTAATGACTCTCAGGTCACCGGAGACGAGCTCCGGTCGTCTTCTCCGGTGACCTCCCTCCCTGAGAATCTCTAAATCATTTCCTAGGTCATTTCTGGAGCTCTAAAGCTCCAGATTTGTTCCTTTCACTCTCCTAAACTCAACCCTACCCTCATTTCTCATTTATTTCCAGCCATAACCATGAATCGAAGGTAAGAACAAAAACTGCCAAAATTTCAGACAAGCAATACAGCTTCATTTCTCAACCATTTTCAATAATTTTAAGTTCAATGTGATCAGTGAAGCATGCTTAATCATTTTGTAACATAAAATAGAGATCCTGGAAAAGTTAATTCGAAAGGCTACCTGAGATGGAGCTTTCACCCTTTGAGCTTGTTGGCTGCTTTCTTGGTGCAAAAAGCTTCTAATGACCTTCCTGATGAGTTTGCAGTGCTTGGACAACTTTGAATGTGGTTGGTTTGGGAGTTTGCACTTCAACTGGTCAGAAATCGTATCTGGCTTGTGGTGTGTTCTTGGCTGTTTTGATGGGTGGTTTTGGGTCAGTGGATGATCCAGAGGTGAATGGTGGTGTTTGTTTGAAGGTTGAGTGATTGAGTTGGGAGAATCGAAAGCTTTTGCAAGAGGGAGAGTTTTTGTGAATGGTGAGTTGTGTTCTGTTTCAGCCTTGCCTCTTGTTGTGTTTTGCTAGCATTTGATCCACATAAACAAATCTCATTGGTCAGATGACATGACATGTGCTTTATTGATTGGTATGGTGCTTTTTGCAAATTGTCAACTTTGTGTAAGGAGGGCATGGGCTACTTTACTAGCTTGGTACAAAGGGCTTGTCTTGCGCAGCATGGTGAGGGGAGAGAGCTAGGGTGGTTCAGCATCCAAGGCAGCAAGTGGATGGAAGTGATCATGAGCTTTTGCAACTTGCTTGCTTTTGAATCTTCATGAAAATATCTTGCTCCAAAGGCCAAACAAATGAGAAACCCTTGGCCCATTCTGATTTTTAGGTCACATGTGATGTTTGTGTAATGGTTAGACAACAATTAGAAGTCACAAATGCCTTTGGTACAAGATTTTGCAAATTTCTCATTTGGTGCATAACTTGAAATTTAGTGATTTTTGTCAACTTTGACAAACCATAACTTTTGATCCAAAATGAATTAGGTCATGTTCTTGTACTTTTTGAAAAGGGAAAGATCTAATCTACAACTTTCATGACCAAAGTTTTTCCATTTGAAGCATTCTTGGATCAAAAAGTAAGGGTTGAAAAAGTTGCATAAAATGACATTTCATTAAAAGTCAACCTTGCCTCAAAAAGTCAACTTTGCAAAAACTTGTAATTCTTAAATTTTGTGAACTTCCAACCTCTTCCATGATCAAATAAAGATCATATACACACAAAATGATGAAGATCACCCCTTGGTTGGGTCATTGGGGGCCTCAGATGCCCTAATTTTGCACTGACTTGTCTGAAAAGTCAACCCTTGATCAGATGACTTCCCCATGGAATTTCTTCATGAAAATTGATATGCATACTCCCTATACCATATAGAGACCAATAGAAACAAGAATGACCAAAAAATTGGAGTTATGGCCTCTGAAACCAAAACCCTAATTTTAGGTCATCTGTGCAGTCAAACCTGGCTCTGCTTCTATACCATTCCCAGTTCTTGTGATTCTTTGACATTTTTGACTTTGAGAGGATGTAATATGATATAAGAACACACATGGACCCCTTCGAAGTGATTGATGACCTTTGGAGTGGCTCAAGAAGCTCTTGGATTGTTCAGATCACAAACCCTAGATGCAGATGACTTTGAATCTATGCAGTGAAACACAAATGTGATATGAGATGGTATGATTGAGTTTATGCATATGAAATGATCACAAGCCATGGTGTGAATGGGTGAGGGCAAATTTGGGGTGTTTACAGAGACAACTTAACTTCCTTAGGAAGTAAGTTAGTTTCTAACTCTCTTTTCTTCTTTTCCTTTTCTTCCTTAGGATTAGAGAACTTCAAAAACCATTAGGATCTCCCTTTTGTATATGATAACTAACTTAGGGTTGTGTCTTAGTCCCCTTAGTTTGTCCTTTTTTCAACTTGAGTCATTCTTTCTCATCTCATAAAGAAAAACAATAAAATACCTAATAAAGGTTGAATGTTCTCATACGACATGAGACTTTGTTGCGGAGTACTTATACACGTCCTGTTTCGGGGCGAGGTGTAAGCTATCTACCACGATGGATAAGTCTTAGTATGAGAATATTCACAAAAATATTCAAAATACTTCTCATAAAAGACAAAACAAACAATAAGCGACTATCCTGTGGGAACTTCTCTTCTCATCTCATTCACTCACAACTCGAACTCGCGACGGCTTGTCTCGCATGCAAGATGGTAAACGCACTCGTACCAGACGAGCCCGCAACACCTGAGCATAGACATACGCAGTTCCAGCGCTTAAAAAACACAAGCAAATAGTTCCCGCCTTAGTTAGGCGAACTACGTCGACTCTGATCCTCATTATCCCGATGAGGTACGTAGGCAGCAGGGTAGGGCCCGTTCGAGCACATTCTTTATTTTCCCTACATTTTCCCCATTATTTCTTTAATTTTCCATTCCAATTCCCTTTCTCCTTTTCCATTCCCATTCCAGTTCCAGTAGCAGTTTTATTCAGCAGCTTTATTTTCTTACCTTTTGAAACAAACAAACAAGCGTGGATCCCGTCGGGTACGGCGAACGGTATGGGGTGCTAATACCTTCCCAGGTCGTAACCGAATCCCGAACCCAGATCTTTGGTTCGTAGGACCTTGTCCTTTCCTTCTTCCTCAGGTTTGTGCAGCATTACCTTTCTCATTCTTTCGGGACAAAAATGCCTGGCTGGCGACTCTACCTTTTTCGCGCCACTTTCGCGTTTGTACTAGGATGAAAATTCCGGGAGCGACAGCTGGCGACTCTGCTGGGGATATTTCAGAATCTCTGGTTTCCCTTGTAGATTCAATCCTAGCGCCTGTTTGGTTTTGTTTCTTTGGGTGTTTATCTGTTTGCTGCTGTGTGCTTTAGTTTAGCTTTACTGTTTTTATTTACAGCTTTACTTTACCACATTTATTTACTGCTTTCAGTATTTATTTTCCATGTATCATATTATACTGGACTGTCTGGCTGTGCTGGTTTTCATTTTTTCTGCGGGATGGGAGTTACTGTGAGATAAGCCAAATACCCGACTTGAGTGCACTATAGGATTAACGTGGACAGACATTGTACTTCCATGGTATCTCACCATGATGAGTGGCGATGTGTTCCACACCCAGATTGCGACCATATTGGAACTATTCTGTGTGGGGATTACCCCACTTCAGGGTACGACCTTGATAGTTATGTGCATCTGGTGACCGATCTTCGAGGACCTTAATGGGAACACCCCTCTCCAGTGATGACAAATGGCAGACCACATTTGTTGGCAAACCCACTCGCATCCGAGCGTCCATTGGGAACTCGTATAGGATGGCCTGGTTCTCTCATAGGAATCCAGTTAAAGCAAACTGTTCGTATGATAGTAGTATTGTACCCTTCGGGATGAATGTACTATTGTTTCTCGATTCAGTACTTGAAGCGGAGGACTTATGAGGGATGCTTGATTTTCCGGACTCAGCTGAGGCCTCCCTGAGTAGTACATAATGCCAAATAGATTCCCTGATTTGGTCATGAGCCATTTCTCAGAAATGGTGAACGTATTATTGCTATTCGGCTTTGAGAGTCAGTGATGTTTGACCCGAGTAGCACACCCGTGAGATTGGGAGGGGTTTACAGGTTTGCAGGAACCCTAAACTTCAACATACCCACTTTGCCAGTATTGTTCAGTGTTATATTGTTCTTTGATCAAAGATCTGGGATTTCTATTCAGAGAAATTGTTATTATGATTACCATTGTGACCCTGATATTGTGACTATTATTATGACTCTCCATAGACACTTGGCTCGTTGTTCAACTTCAACAACATCAGTGACTGTTCTATTATATGATCCAGTTCTACAGTTATTGGGTTCTCAGTTATGGGTTTCTATACATAGATGACATTGCTATTGTGGTTCTATACAGACAGTTGGTTCACTGCTCAACACCAACATTAGACTATTGATCACATGCTTGCTGCATACATGACATCATAGCATTCCAGTACACATGTTCAGTTATTTTTGAGGATCACATATATGAATCATGTTGTTGGATTTTTCTGTGTCAAAACTTGAATCAAAGCAGATAGATTCCTCAGAAATAACTGAACATGGCATTTGCATACATCCTTGCATTCTTGACAGGTGTTCAGGAACAGATTATTATCCTGACTTGGTTTCCCTTCACACTGGCCAACTTGAATCACCATCTTCTAGGTATGGATTTGGAATAACTCCGGGCGGAGGTAATTAAACGAAGACCCAGCTGAGGCCATTCAGGGCAGAGGTACAAGCTTTATTTCAGAACCAGGAACTGCTGAAAGAAGAAGTCAATCAGATGAGACTCAGATGAGCTTGGTAATCCTGAATGTCGTGTCAAAGAAATGAATCTATTTTCATCCCTAGTGAGGGGAACTACGCTGCTCTGATTCTCCATTGGTCAATGGAGATACGTAGGCAGGAGATCGTGCAAGATCTTTCCGAGCAACCTTATTTATCAACTTTATTATCAACCTCTTCCCTCCAGATCTCAATTGTCAGCATCCAACCTCAGTTTCCCAAGAGAGTACTAGGGGAAGAACATATGGGTAAATACCAGAACAACTTGAGAAGAAGTTTGATCATATTATGATTCCGTACACGCAACAAGTTTCCTCATTTGCTCAGATTCAGGCTGGTTGAATAGTCGCGTCAAGATCATCTCCGACAAAGCTTTCTTTGGGGTTTCAATGCCAAGTATGACTACCATTCTGGGGCACCTAACCATCTAATTGAAGATTGCAAGTCTTTCAGGGGAAAAGGTGAAGACAAGGTCCCGAATTTGTTTGTCTCTAAGACTATTGTGTTCGTACCAGGTAAAGGTGAAAATATAGCACCGAACTGTAATAGAATGAACATCCAGACTGCTGATTGCTGAAAGTATCCTAGAGCTTCAAATCCAGACGGAGTCAGACCTTCTCAATAATGACAACCACAATGGGAATGCTAGATGCAAGTACCACTCAGGGGCATTTAGGCATACCATTTGACAACTATGATGCGTTCAGGCACAAGGTTCAAATTTTGATCGACTCAAAGGTCATCATGCCAGGAAGTCTGCCCATATATTGAAATCTCCTCATCAAATTGGCATCCTAGTTTGCAAGGGCATCTTCAGAAGCAATAAGTCCAGACGGAGTCAAGTCTCCTCAATGACGGAAATGTTCAGCTTCTTTACTGCATTTTCATTTGTAGTTTCTATTGTTTGTTTAAACATTTGTATGCATGCATGAAACTTATTTGTTTTTTGAACGATAACCATAATAAAATGCACATGTTTTTCTTGAAGTAATCCATTCGTATTCACTCATGATTTTGTGTATGTACATTGCAATACCAATTGTTGTGCTTAAACTCTATCAGGGAGGATGACGAAATGAAAATGCAAAAACTCTAATTGTGTGTTTTTGAGAAAGACCCTGTTGACGATGTACATCCATTGTTTCAAATCCTAAACACCGGAGATATAAGAGAGATAGACCCTCGCCAACCCATTTGAGCCTTGAAGTAGGAGTTTCTTTTCGCATGGAAAAAAACCCTTGCATTTAACCCGGGGGCAGGGTAGGCGTCAGTTAGTTTGACCGAGCATTCAAATTTCAAAAGGAGTGCGAATTTGAGGATCCATTACCTTTCGTTGTACCAAATCAAGAGGTCCAATGACCAAAAACCACAATGGTTATCCCAATCAATAGGTCCAAATACCGAAAACCACAATGGTTATCCCTCATCAACTGAAAAGTGAGACAGTCACGACCCTTTCAAAGCCATCAAGACAAATAGTGTCACACGATTTGTTCAAAAAAAAGACTTGAAAACAAGCGACTTAGGCAAAAATTTGGGCATCCTGCTGGACCTCGCAATCAAAGATTCACAAGAATCAGTCCAGGAAAAAGTTAGGGATAAGCAAAATAATGAAAAAGCGAAAGACAAAAAGGATTACACAAGAAAGATCCTTAAACAAGAACAAAGTCGTGTGGCACAGACACCAAAGATAAGAGGGGTGACTGACTCCAAATGACAACCTAATTGGTGCTTAAACCGTTAGTGTAATTGGTTCCTTAACCATCACAAAACCCTTTTTGAGAGGTGAGCGCTTGTGAAAGCTAGCTGAAAATAGGAATGGAGAACATCACGAAGATGGGTGGGCACAAATAAATTTCGAGCTTATAACCTTTGTTTTTATAACAACCAGGCCACGATACAACCCTCAAAAGTCCTAACTGAAATAGGGTTATTTTTGAGAGCGTACTACCACGAGACCGCGTTCCTGACTCCAATGAATTGTGTTAAAAGACATTTGTTGGTGTTGCATGTGCATGCTTTTATTCAAAAATAATGTCGTATCTTAACGAGTGATTCGCTCACAAAGGTTTGCGACATCTTTTTACAGTAAAACTTCAAGATTAACATGTGTTTTGCATTAGAATTTTCATTCTTAGAATAAACATTTTCTGCTTGCATACATTTGTATGGCATCATAAAAGTTCACATATGGAACCTTAGTCCAGAAGCTTAATCTTGCCAAAGTTGAGAAGTCTGAAACTTCTGAAGAGGTAGCATATGAAGATGCACTTTTCCAAGAAACTTCATTGAGTGGAGACTTTCCCAACAGTCGTAGTAAGAGCCAACTAATATGGGGCAATCACGTCGAGCAATCTCTCCAAAGTTCAGCCAAACTGGGGCAATCACTTCGAGATCAAATCTCTCAAAGAGCCATTAGTCTGAGGCATTCATTCAAAGTTCAGCCAAGTTGGGGCAATTACTTCGAGATCCAATCTTTCAAAGAACAATTGGCATGGGTGTTTTCTTCAAAACACAGTCAGTCATAGGTGATCATTTCAAGGCTCGTACTGGGGAAGGCCACCCCAAGAGCGCTAGAAGTTACTTTCTCCTGAAGACGGTTAATCAGAAGCACCTATCCCAAGGTTCGAAATACTAGGACACACTATCTCACAGTGATATGAGCTTTTTCATGAATACTCGCGAGGCAATTTCTTTCATAGACCATGCAGTCTGGGGTAGTTATTTCAAGATCTGACGAATCTCTCCAAGAGTTTGAAGACACTGAGGCATTTCGTATGTCATGTTTTCTATAAAATCCTCTTGAGACATTTTCTTCCAATGGACCTTAATCTATGGCGAGTTGAAAATTGCAAGGGATCATTGTTCACTCATGATTAGTAGGAAATCTATCAACCCAGAGGCTGAAAGTAAAGCCATTGTCAACACAAGTACTTCAAGAGTTGTTTCACCAGTAGACTTCATTGATATAAATTCCTTAGCAAGTCCCATTAGACAATACCTGCTCCAGCAGTGTAGCTAATGGAAGGATACTTCTTGAGCAGAAGGGTATCATCGTCTCTCATCCCCAGCGAGGAGCAACTTAAACTCTTATCTTCAGCAGGAAGATTTATCATTGACATCCTCCATCATCCCAAGTAGAGTTGGAAGTTGAAATCTCCCCCAGTAAGGGAACAGAAGGTTGGTGTTTCCCCCAAGCAGAGACTTTCCTTCAAATACAAGGGCAATCCCCCAGCAGTACAAGGAGTGTTTTTCCTCTCTGTCGCTCCCACCAAATGACACCAGGTCAGAAGGGGTACAGACGCGAACGGTCGGCGAGAGGAGAGAATGAATAGAGTCGCCAGCTAGGCATTTTTATCCCGAAGGAAAGGTAATGCTGCATAAACCTAAGAAAAGATGGATAAGACGGTTGCGAACCAGAGAGACTGAGAAAGGGGGTTGGTTACAACCTGGGAAGGTATTAGCACCCAGATTGTCCGCCGTACTCGACGGGATCCACACTTGAAAGATTTGTGTTTTAAAGGGGTAGTGTCAGTGCAATCTGTGTATCAAAGCTGGAAAGAACGCAAGTGTCAGTGTAAAAGAAATGTGAAATGTATAAGTGGAGTGTCAGTGTAAAAACAAGAGTGAAGTGCTCAGAACTATGAGGCTTAAAGAATAAGGCTGGAAGGAGGGGGAATATACAGAGACTTTTGTTCGATAACTGTTAAGTTATGCCTACGTATCCTCTCGTGCAATGAGGAAGTCAGAACACCGTAGTTCGACTCAAAGAGACTGAAAGGTAAATTGACTTGTGAACTGCTTGCTTGTCTATGCTCAAGTGTATGACCTGTCTGGCTCAGGTGCAAACTGTCTTGCATTAGACGGAAGAAGCAAGTTCTCGTTTGTGAGTGAATGAGGTGAGAAAAGAATCCCGGAGGAGACGATTATTGTTTGTTTTTGATGTTTTCAATCTTTTATTGCTTTTTGAAGTTTGTCATAAGAAAATGAGCTTAAACCTAAACCAAGGGTTAGTAAACTCATCACATCTTCCCTCTGATTAGGGGTAATGAGAATACTTTAAGTATGAAGTAAGCACCTCACACTTAATCACCATAATGTAGGATTAAGATCATTAACCTACTTGCATTTATTTAGATGTTTTTGTTGTTTTTGTTTAGTGTTGATTAATGAGATTAAGCCATAATCAAGGATTTAATGGACTCATTACACCATCCTAATAGAAGGATAATAGATGAGAAAATTTAAGCTGAGGAAGACTCCTCAACTTAATCCATGATTAGGGATTAACCTCATGACAAAACAAAGCCTTTATTGAATGGATTTTAGTTAATGGTAAGATGAAGAAATGGTTTTTTATGGTTTGTAAGACAACTTGAGAGGGACTTGTCCATTAACACTAGGGTTAGTCCTTCTTAACCAGTTAAGGAAGAATTAGAACCCTAATGCAAGGCCCAAGTTACAAGCTTGATGTCTTAGTGATTATTAGATGGGTTGATTAAAGGACTTAAACATATTAAGGGTTTAACACTTAGGATTAAAGTTATACACTCCATCCTAATAGAAGGATGCAGGCATAAGCTTAATCACAAAGCCTTAAAACCTTTAGGGTTTAGTCCTTGATTATGAGATGAGAAGAGAAGACTCAAAGATGACACAAAGGTAAAACTAATGAGGGGACTAATCAAACCCTAATCGTGACCATGCTTGGGTGTTCCTAGGGTTAATGAGGCTTTCAAGAAGTCTTCAAAGAAAAGCCACCAAGGAAGAAGAAAGATGAAAGGAGGAGGAAGCAGAGAGAAACAAAACAACTTGCTTCACTTAAGAAGACAAGTTGCTTGAAGAAAGAAAGTGAGGAGAGAACATGAATGAGCAAGCTCACTCTAATGCAAAAGTAAAATGCAGCAATGAATGCATAAGAGAGATGAAGAGAGATTGTGAGAAGTGAAGGCAAATTCACTTCCCAAAACAACTTACCACCTGAAAAGTTAGCAAAAGAAATGAAATGCAATGCAAATGAGATGAAATGTCATGATGCAAACCAAAGTCAGAAGCATAAACATGACTTCAATGATGCTAAGAGATGATGCAAACACATGTCAAGAGTTGTGGATGATCATACAATGATGAGGATGCAAATGAAGCATGCTTTGAACCATGGAAGTTCATGAAAGTTTATGAAAGGGAATGGACATATATCATGGCAAATGAAAGATGCAATGATCAAACATGATTCTAATATGTCCTAAGATGTATTATGAATCATGTGAATGCACAAAATGTCATGGCAAGCTCTTAAATGCAAGCAAATGAGAGATGGATGCAAAGGAAGGCACAAATTAGGGTTTATACATAACATGCAATGCAAAAATTCAAAACCAGACGCAAATGATGTGACAAAAAATTGGAAATGGGATCAAAGGAACCCTAACCCTACACAAGTTCACTTCCCAAAGGAGGGGACCTAACTCTTAACCTAATGGGAGTTATGATTTTTCTAAGTCAACTAGGGTTTCAAGGTACCTCACAATGAAAAATGCTAAACAAATTGAAAATGGAAGATAAATTCAAACCAATTTTATCCTATAAACTATATGCTATGAAGGATGCAATGCAAGTAGAACCATCATCAAACTCTCAATGGTTAGGCAGAATGGATTTTTCCAAGTTTGAATAAAAATATTGCCTTTAAAAGAATTTAATTCCAATGAAAATTGTCAAAATGCATCAAGAACCAAAAAGAAATTTGTTTTGAGAGTTTGATGATGTTTCTAAATGTTTTGAAATGCAATGTGATTTTTTTTGTGATTTTTAAATACCTAAATGCATTTTTAATTAATTAATTTTCATTAACTAATTAAAAATAAACATTTAAATAATTTAAAAATGATTTTTAATGCAAAAAAATAAAAATAAAAATATTTTTGGGTTCTGAAAAATTAATGAAATGTTTGACAAAAATTTTCAGAATTTTTAAATATGTTTTACTATTTTTAATAATTCGTAGAAGTTAAATATAAAATAAATGAAATAAAAATGAAATTATGAGAAGTCAACAGATCTAATGGCTGGCATTCAAATGGTTTTAGAGGGAGTTGACCCGCGCCAGATCCTGTGGCTGTAATTCAAACTGACCAAATTAAATTAAACCTAATTAATTAATTTAATAAATTAGGATTAGGGTTTTAATGAAAGATCTGGTCCATTCATTTGCGCGCGAGTCAACCCAAGTCAAACAGATCCATGGCTCACATTCAAACTGAGCCCTAATCACAATTAATGCACTAATGACTTTCAGGTGGCCGGAAATGACCTCCGGTCATCTTCTCCGGCCACACCTCCCCTGAGATTTTGCTATCTCTCTCCCTAAGCTTCTAAATCTTAATTTCTCTGCCCAAAATTCAACCCCATACATCATACAACAAGAATCATCAACCAAAACACATTTATTTCACGTATCAAAGTTGAATCGAATCAAAACGTTTTTAGGTCAAAAAATTTCAGAAGCTTCATACATACTCAATACTTAACCATTTGCAAAAATAAACATATCAGCATGATCAGCACATCACATAGATTCATTTAGGAACTTAAAAACAAGTTTCTGGAAAAAATGTTCTTTAGCTCACCTGAACTGGGGCTTTGATCTTTGAAGCTTTCTGGCTGCTTCTTTGGTCCAAGATGCCTTTAATGGACCCCCTGAGAAGTTTGCAATGCTTGTTTGGAATTTCTTAGGGCTGGTTTAAGAGATTGATGAAGTTCTGTTCAGAAGGGGTGAAAAATCGTGTTTCTGCTTGGGGTGATTTCAGGGTCAAATGAGGATTGGGAAATGATCAGAGGATCATGGTGAATGGTTCTATGAAGTTTGCTTTGATGTTTGAGACTTGAGTGTTGAGTTTCGAATGAAAATGCAAGGGGGAGAGTTTTTGGGAACTATGGCAATGCTGTGTATTCAGGCTTGCTTGTTGTATGTTTTGAGTCTCTTTTAGTCCACATATCAAGCTGTGATAGGGCAGAGAGTTGTTGCTGGCACAGCTTGATTGGTATGGCCCCTTTTGCAAAAAGTCAAGTCTAGGTGTACTATAAGGTATGGGCTGTTTTAGGACTAGAACAAAAGCATGTCTGTTGCAGCTTGAATCAAGGCTGACCATGGAAATGAATTTGAGGCCAATTTGCAAATGGATTAGAGCTTATGTGTGGTTTTGCAATTTTGTGATCTTTTGGCCCTTTTGAAGTTTCTTAATGCACAAGTCATGAAACTTGGAGGTTCTTTGGTGCATTCTGATTTTTAGGTCATGTTTTATGTTTGTGTAATGCATAGAAGTCCATTTGAAGTCACATTTTGCCTTGGCATGAGGTTTTGCAACTTTCCCTCTTTGGTACAAAAGTGGAAATTAAGTGATTTTGCCCAACTTTGACAAGCCATAACGTTTGATCCAAAATGAATTAGAATGAGTTCTTGTACTTTTTGAAAATGGGAGGATCCATTCTACAACTTTCATGACCAAAGTTTTCTCATTTGAAACATTTTTGAATCAAAAAGAAGAGGTTGAAAAACTTTCCCAAAATGGCAAGTTTTCATTACAAGTCACTTTCCCAAAAAGGCAACTTTGCAAATGGCTTGAAATTCTTCAAGTTTGTGAACTTCTAACATCTTCTATGATCAAATAAAAATCATACACATTCAAAATGATGGAGAATGCCCTTTGGTTGGGTCATCGGGGGTCTTAGATGCCTTGATTTTGCACTGACTTGTTCAAGAAGTCAACTTTTGATTAGATGCCTTCCCCATGGAATTTCTTCATGAAAATTGATATGCATGATCCTCATAACATATAGAGACCAATAGAAACAAGAATGACCAAAAAATTTGGAGTTATGACCTCTGAAACCAAAACCCTAATTTCAGGTCATCTGTGCAGTTAAGCCTGACTCTGCTTCCATGCCTTTCTCAGTTCTTGTGATTCTTTGACTTTTTTGACCTTGTGAGGATATAATATGATGCTTGAACATACATGGACCCCTTTGAAGTGATTGATGACCTTTGGAGTGGCTCAGATAGCCCATGGATTGCTCAGTTCACAAACCCTAGATGCAGATGACTTAGAAGCAATGCAGTGAAGCAAAAATGCAATATGAGATGATATGATTGAACTTATGCAAATGAGAAATATCACAAGCCATGGTGAAATGAGTGAGGGCAAATTTGGGGTGTTTACACTCTCCAGTAGGTTTCCTCCTCAACCATGCCATACCTCTGGTTCCCAGCCAAGTCAGAAGGTTTTCACTTCCCCACCAAAGTTCAAGAAGGGTCCATCTCCAGCAGGGTCTTGGCTGTCTAATCTCAAAGTCAAATTTATTTTTGCCAGTGATGGTTGTTCAGATTCGGTGTATCATTAACAATGTTCCCTGTAGAGTTGTTTCCTCTCACGGAGATTAACCAGATCAATGCAGTGATCGTCAGTGCTTCCCAGTCAAGCTATTTAGGATACTTGCAGTCTCCTTATCAGGATATCTCTTTGCATTTGCTTTTAGTAATCATCATTACATTTGCATCCTCCAAAGTGTAGAACTTCCATCATTATAGAGCATTACGCCATATAAAAATTCAAACATATGCATATGAAGCATAAGCTAGTTGTGGTACCTTGCGCAAACGCTCGACACGTTACATCTCCAATCAGACTGAAGTATTCCCCACAGAATGCAACTTCATTTCCTGGTGTGGTTATTTCTACCAAGTCTTGTTTGTTATCCCTAGTTGAGTCTTGTTTCAGTACAACAATCTCATTTTTTCGCGTCTCTTTTTAAGTACAATGGTCGCGTCTCGAGCTCTCGTTTAAGTACAACGATCCCGTTCCTTCCGAGTCTCCATTTAAGTACAATAGTCTCGTCTTTGGGTCTTGTTTCAGTACAACAGTCTCATTTTTTTTTTCGCGTCCCTGTTTCAGTACAGCAGTTTCATGTCGGGTTATCATTTAAGTACAATGATCCCGTTCTTTTTGATCTCGTCTCAGTACGATGGCTTCATTTTCTTGGTTATGGATCGGTTTATACCATTTCCTAGTTAGATCGGTTGATCTTATCTGAGTTGTAAATCGGTCGATATTACTACTCTTCGAGTCGTAAGTCGGATGATATTATGTTCTCGTTTTTTCCGGGTTATGGATCGGTTGATAACATTTCCTAGTTAGATCGGTTGATCTTATCTGAGTTGTAAATCGGTTGATATTACTTCTCTTCGAGTCGTAAATCGGATGATATTACGTTCTCATTTTTCGGGTTATGAATTGGTTGATACCATTTCCCAGTTAGATCGGTTGATCTTATTTGAGTCGTAAATCGGTTGATGTTGCTTCTCTCCTTTGTCTTTCCAAGCCCTGTTTTGTACAACAAGCTCCTTCTTCTGTGGCTTGGTCCTGCCCAGCAGTCGCGTGTTTTCTTTGTGGCTTGGTCCTGCCCAGCAGTCACATTGTTGAGTTCCATTCCGCTAATGGTCACGTTAAGCCCTGTTTCGCCAACATGCACCTTCCGTGGCTTGGTCCTGCCCAACAGTCGCGTGTTTTCTTTGTGGCTTGGTCGTGCCCAGCAGTCACATTGTTGAGTTCCATTCCACTAATGGTCTCGTTAAGCCCTGTTTTGCCAACAGGCACCTTCCGTGGCTTGGTCTTGCCCAGCAGTCACGTGTTTTCTTTATGGCTTGGTCCTGCCCATCAGTCACATTGTTGAGTTCCATTCCGCTAATGGTCTCGTTAAGCCCTATTTCGCCAACAGGCACCTTCCGTGGCTTGGTCCTGCCCAGCAGTCGCGTGTTTTCTTTGTGGCTAAGTCCTGCCCAGCAGTCACATTGTCGAGTTCCATTCCGCTAATGGTCTCGTTAAGCCCTGTTTCGCCAACTGGCACCCTTCGTGGTTTGGTCCTGCCCAGTAGTCGTGTGTTTTCTTTGTAGCTTGGTCCTGCCCAGCAGTCACATTGTCGAGTTCTGTTTCACTAACGGTCTCGTTATGTACTGTTTTACCAACAGGCACCCTCGTTGTGGCTTGGTTCGCTCAGCATTCACATGGCAGGTTTTTGGCATCGATCCCATTCCACCTTGTTCTTTTCCCGCTACCTATTCAGAGGTCAAAACAAAAGAAAAATAAATTAAGGCAGATGGCATTTTCCTCATCCGTCGAGTTCAAATTCCCAGATTTTGTTCGAGTACTCAATCACTTCTTTTTGTTTTTTGGTTATCGACTAAGGCCGGTATACCTTTGCATCTCCATTCGAGGATGGTTTCGTGTTAGATCCGAGGATCTTTTGAGAATCTTCATTCGAGGATGACATTCTTTTCTTCAAGTCCTTCTGAGGTTGGTCTTGTTGTTGTGGCTATCATTCGAGGATGATAGACTATTTTGAGCTTATTGATTGAAGTCAATTTGTCTCTTTTGCAAAGTCTGTCTGAGGTCAATCTTTGTGTTTTTGGTTATCGACTGAGGCCGGTATACCATTGTGTCTCCATTCGAGGATGGTTTCGTGTTAGATCCGAGGATCTTTTGAGAATCGTCATTCGAGGATGGCATTCTTTTCTTCAAGTCCTTCTAAGGTTAGTCTTGTTGTTGTGGCTATCATTCGAGGATGATAGACCATTTTGAGTTTATTGATTGAGGTCAGTTTGTCTCTTTTGCAAAGTCTGTCTGAGGTCAGTCTTTGTGTTTCTGGTTATCGACTGAGGCCGGTATACCATTGTGTTTCCATTCGAGGATGGTTTTGTGTTTGATCCGAAAATCACATTTTTGAGTTGTCATTCAAGAATGACATTCTTCCCAGCATATTTTATTACCCACAGAGTGCAAATTTTCCGGTTTATTCGAGTATTCAATCCCTTCATACCTTGAACGTCTAAAAGCTGTTGCAATTATCCATTCAGGTCTGCAGATGATTGAATAGGGGCAGCTGTAATACCTCAAAATTTGCCCTCTCATTTCCATGCCATTTAGCATATCCTTTCATACATTGCATTGCATTTAGATCACAATTGCATCATAAACATACATGAACATACATCTCCTTTGAGCTTTCATAGGTTACGACTGTACTTTATTTCTTCATGCGCCACGTGCACAAGAATCTCAGAAGAAGCCATACGTTCTCGGTTGATTTAGAGGAGTTTAAGCAGAATATCAGTTTTATGGTGCAGTTTGCAAAAGTTGTAACTTATGCTCGAAAACTCATTTTGGCTTGAAACTTAATAGTTTAGACCGTTTCGGTATTCTCTACAACTTTTGTGTTCGGCTCGGAGGCCAATTCATCAAGGAAAATGGCGGGATTTATTTGTTTCTGAAATTTCGGTTTCGTCGATTAACTGTGCTAGCGGTATTCAAGAGTTTGTAACTTCTGATTGGGTCAACATGTCTGAGAGATTCATATGCCAAAAGTTCCGTCTTGATATTCTTTCCATCTTTTGGGTTTTGGCCGAGAACTAATTCTTTGAAGAAGATCTCCGAATGTGCGAGTTTTTAGAGTCGACATAGTGAAAAACAGTGTTGAACCGGTGAGTTTTGAATACAAAAAAATTCATAACTCTTGGATCGTTCATCGAATTGATGTCGTTTCAGTGGCTAAAATTCCGTTTAGATGTTATCTTCATTATGTGAATTCAGTTTGGGTTAGGTCCGAGCGGAAGGATCTCGAAAATGCGAATTACCAGTAAGGTTCTTTGATGCAGTGCACTGTCTGTCAGATTTTGTAAAATTCATAACTCGGTCAATTTTCATCGGATTTCACCCGTTCTTGAAGCATTGGTTCAAAAAATTTATCCTCTTCAAGTTCAAAGACAAACGCGAGTTCGAACAGTGCTCCAAAGATTGTCGTTTTGGTTTATTTCACAAAACTGAAGTGCCGAACCGAAGAAAAGGGGTAAAAGTGGTTTCACGAGAAAATTCATATCTCCCTCTTCGTTTGTCCAGTTGAGCTTACATTTTAACACCAAGTCACTGACTCATAGATCTACAACTTTGTTGACAAAGTCGAGTCGAGATTATGCTTCGGAGAGGTTGACCTAGTCACATTTTCGAGTAGCGGACACCAAATAAGCCAAAAAAACAACTTATTCAGTGACGTCTTGCAGCTTAAACGTATCGATTGCACTCAATTTTGATCGTATGAAGTTCATTCTTTTTGCATTGCAACCGTGATTCAGAGGCGGACGATGTTTTTGAAGGCTCAGAGTCGAAATTTCTTGCCGAAGATATTGTTATTTTCACTTAAGCCGAAATTTTACCTTTTGCCTTTCATTTTACACTCCACTATATATTCTTTTGACCCACAATTTGTCTCATAACTTCAATCATAATTTACAAACACCAAAAAACTCTCACAAACTCTCTCTAAAGGATCGAAGTTCATTCTCTCAACTATTTCTCAAGAACACAACAACAACTTCATCAAGAACTCAAGAACACAACAATTCCGATCAAGCTTCCGGTAGCCGAGCCGCCACAAACCACCATCTCCGGTCAACTTCACCACCGTACGACCAACATCTTCCGCCGTCGGCAGCCACGTGACCTCTCCCCCTATCCTCCGTTCACGATCACGTCTCACTTCCTTCGGATTCGCAATTTCTTCGTCGATTCTTCATTCGGTAAGCTTCTTAAACTTTAATTCATGAATAATTGTTGCATTGTTTCTTGAATTGAATTTACAAGTTGAATTAATATTGTGGAGATTATGTGTATTGATTCTTAATGTGGTTGTTGATTGATGCTTGATTAATTGATCCTAATACTTATTGTTGTGCATAATTGGAAATGATTGTTAAAATTGACATAGAATAATCGGTGCATGTTAGGTGTTTGACAAAATTCTTAAGAAAGTTAATTATTGTGACTTGATATTGATTGAAGTGCTTGACTTTTAAATTTATGTTTGTCTCAATGTGCAAATTCGAAATAGGATAGGTTGAGGCTTAATTGTTTATGTTGTAAATGTATCGCGTGTCGAGAATATGTTTTGGTCATAACTTCCTAATTGTAGCGCGTTTTCGCGAATGTGAATAGTGTAAATTGACTTTGTTGATTATTCCGGAGCCATTGGTAAGCTTTTTAGTCGATTTCGGACAATTTTTTCGGCTATTTCGCTACTGCCAGCCGACGAAATCGGCCAAAAAGTATCACTTCCGAGCGGAATTTTCAAAAACCGATTGCATATTTGAATCCGTTGGTACATTTGCAAGTTATCATGCAATTTTCGTTCAATTCCGAGTCGGTGATTTTTGACGCGTTTTTCCGTTTTAAGGCTTTTTAAGTTCGGTTTGGTGCGATTTTGATGCATTGATCTTGTTTTGACTTGTACTTATGTTTGTTGATCATTTGTCATTCATTGCATATAAATGTGTTCGATTCCGATTTGAGTTTGCATGTTGTTTATGTTAGAGCATAAGTGTTGCCCCGTTTTGAAACATAAATTTCAATGCATGTCCATGACTCGTATATTCATCTTTCTACTTGATTTTGAGTTGTGAGGCATAGGTGCAACTTCCGGTTGCACCTCTTTTTGGTTTCTAATGCGTTTGTTGAGTTCATGCAAGGTTCTCGCAAAGATCTTAACGACGGTCGTTTGGTTGGTATTCCACTTTATCTGTGGGATACCTTTGGATTCAAATGATATTTTGTACCGTTGTTTTTGTTTCGATTATGGGGGATCTTCACAAAGCAATTATAGAAGATGGGCATTTATTTTACTCATGGGAGATTACAAGGCTTGGTTTGAAGTTTTTTTTGGATTTCTTTTATGTGAAACAATCGGCACTTCGACCAAGTAAGTAATCTCGATTCTCTACTTTAATGCACCATTCTAGTTGTATGCGGCTTAGGATCATATAAATTAAGGTTCATATTGAGCCCTCCCACCTGAGGCATTGGATTTATTTGTGATATATATTGATATGTGTCGATTTCGGAGCTTAGGGATTAGGTTACGAATTATAGGATTTGTTTCCTTTCACTTTCCCTTAAAACACCGTTTTTTTCCCGTTTCGTCGCAATTATTAAAAATAGTTTTAGGTGGGATACAATTCTGGAAAAAATCATGAGTGATCCTCATCCTCTTAATTAATTTGTCATATTTTTTTATTCCAGGTTTGATTGGTTTTACTAATTAATTTGGATTTTTCATTCCAAGTTGTCCCAAAAGAAATGATATTGACATAAGAGACCAAAAGCATTTTTTCCCATAGGTGTGAGACCTATTTTTTGTATGTGATTAACCACTGTAATTTGTGACATTTTGATGCTCCTTAAGCATTTTTTCCATAATTTTTGGTCCCCTTTTTGATCCACTTCGTGGAGTTGTTTTTCGGCGATCATGCCTTGTTATCTTGACCATCAAGTAATTGTTTTGGCACTTTGGTGCATAATTTTGTGGAATAATTTTATTCAGTGTAAGTTATTGACTTAAATATTCCAGGGATTTAATTTCATAATTTTTCAAGCCTTTTTGCTATTTTTTCATGTCACCTAGATTGTAGGTCTAAATATGTATTTATTTGCTCCATAATCTAAATGTTAGGAAGGCATTCATGTCATTTGCTTGAGGCACCTTTTGGTAACTTTTAGGAGTTGATTATAGGTCCTTAATTCCAGTTATAGGTCACTTTTTGAACCATGTTTCATTTGGTTTGTTTTGGTGTTTCAAAGTGCATACTTATGTGAACTAATTTTGCATTAAACTAGCTTCTCTTCTCCTATAATTATTAACATGAATTATGTGGGAATCATTAATACCAATCCATGCATTCTAATTGAATCTTATACCTTGTATTCTACTGATCCATAATCATTTCATGCATATTCACATGCCATTCATCTTTAACTTGCATCATTTGTGATCTTATGCGATGTTTGCTCATTTGTTCTCACATCTTCTTCTCATTGCTCCATATGCTTAAGTCATTGCATCCATGATTGTATATTAATTCATCCACATTCATAAGCATTCACTACTGAATTTGATGCTCATTTCATGTATTAATTCATGCTTGTAAGCCATATGCATTCATACTTCATCCATAAACCCTAACTTGCATTTAGGTGAACTTAGGTGAACTTTTTGTACATAGTTTGACATAGTTTGAACTTGTGAGGTATCCTATCATCCTTAGGGACCTATATCATGTAGCTACTGACTTTAGAAGTCATGTAACCTTTAGGTACCTTCACCTTTAGACTTAGGTCTTATTTTGAACCATAGTTCCATTCTAGGGCGTTTATGGTACTTAATCGCTTTCATGCTTTGATTTTACTTTCAATATGCATTGTCATGCTAATCTTTGTTTTGTAGGGGGAAGATTGAGGTAAGCCTCACTTCATTCCTATCTTTTATGCATTCTAATTGTGTTTTCCTTAGCACCTTGTGCTTTGCTCTTAGGCTTTCCCTTTCTTTAGAGACAACTTAACTTCCTTAGGAAGTAAGTTAGTTTCTAACTCTCTTTTCTTCTTTTCCTTTTCTTCCTTAGGATTAGAGAACTTCACAAACCATTAGGATCTCCCTTTTGTATATGATAACTAACTTAGGGTTGTGTCTTAGTCCCCTTAGTTTGTCATTTTTTCAACTTGAGTCATTCTTTCTCATCTCATAAAGAAAAACAATAAAATACCTAATAAAGGTTGAATGTTCTCATACGACATGAGACTTTGTTGCGGAGTACTTATACACGTCCTGTTTCGGGGCGAGGTGTAAGCTATCTACCACGATGGATAAGTCTTAGTATGAGAATATTCACAAACAAATTCAAAACACTTCTCATAAAAGACAAAACAAACAATAAGCGACTATCCTGCGGGAACTTCTCTTCTCATCTCATTCACTCACAACGCGAACTCGCGTTGGCTTGTCTCGCATGCAAGACGGTAAACGCACTCATACCAGATGAGCCCGCAACACCTGAGTATAGACATACGCAGTTCCAGCGCCTAAAAAACACAAGCAAATAGTTCCCGCCTTAGTTAGGCGAACTACGTCGACTCTGATCCTCATTATCTCGATGAGGTACATAGGCAGCGGGGTAGGGTCCGTTCGAGCACATTCTTTATTTTCCCTACATTTTCCCCATTCTTTCTTTAACTTTACATTCCAATTCCCTTTCTCCTTTTCCATTCCCATTCCAGTTCCAATAGCAATTTTATTCAGCAGCTTTATTTTCTCACCATTTGAAACAAACAAACAAGCGTGGATCATGTCGGGTACGGCGGACGGTCTGGGGTGCTAATACCTTCCCAGGTCGTAATCGACTCCTGAACCCAGATCTTTGGTTCACAGGACCTTGTCCTTTCCTTCTTCCTCAGGTTTGTGCAGCATTACCTTTCCCATTCATTCGGGATATAAATGCCTGGTTGGCGACTCTACCTTTTCCGCGCCACTTTCGCGTTTGTACTAGGATGAAAATCCCGGGAGCGACAAACATTATTGGATTTTTTTGTGTTATTAAAAATATAAAATTATATGATAAATAATAGTTGATAAATTATTTTTATTAGAAATACGAGTAAACGGGTATGAATACAGGTACTTCGGTACCCATAAGGTATGAGTACGGGTACACATATTGATGCCCACACGAGGGTATAAACTCGGGTACGAGGCTCTTTTTAAACTGTGGATATGGGGATGGGTACCATAGTACCCTATCCATACCCTGTCCATTGTCATCCTTACTCGAGGGTGTGGGGGTAGCCTTAAAAAACGCAGAATCAACTTTATCCTGGACAAAGGTAAAGTTGATGTTTGTCTCCTTCAAGAAACCAAAATTCAACATATGGAAATTCGGTGGCTCGTTCAATCTGGCATTCTAATGATATTGATTGGTCTGTTTTAGACTCGGAAATGGGGTCCAGGGGGCTTATTACTCTCTAAAAAAAGGTATTTTCTCTGTTATTTCCAGTTTTAGAGGAAAAGGCTTCCTTGGAATTAACATTGTGTGGAAGGGTTTTAATACTTATATCGTGAATGTTTACTCCTCGTGCGGGATCAACGAGAAGCGTAAACTGCGGTCAGATTTAATCTCTCTGAAATTGTCTTTGCCTCAAGGCGGTTGGGCCGTGGGCGGAGATTTTAATGATATGAAGGCGCTAGAGGAGAGAATTTGGAGGGGAGGCTCTAACTATAGAGAAACGAACGAGTTAAATTTTTTCATTGAAAGCATAGAGTTGGTCGACTTACCTGGGGTTGGTAACATGTTCACTTAGTTTAATTCTAATGGTAAAAAATTTAGTAGGTTAGATAGAATTTTAGTGGTTGAATCGGTGATATCTCAATGGGGTTTGAAGAATCAATATGTAGGAAACTGGGATGTTTCGGATCACCGACCCGTTTGGCTTAAACCAAAGTCTTTGAATTTGGGCCCTAGGCCTTTCAGGTTCTTTAATTGTTGGTTGGAGCATAAGGATTTCTTGGTGTTTGTGAAATCTTGTTGGCAGTCAAGTGTGCATACGGGTTCATACAGTAAAATCCTTGTGAAGAAATGGCAAGACCTAAAGTCAAATCTTAAATGATTGAACGCGAATGTGTTTGATTGGTTGGATCTTAAAATTGAGCATATCATTGATCATCTTAATGAGTTAGAGATGGATTTGGTTAAAAATACTGACAATATGAATGAAGGGGTTCTAGCGAGCAGAATTTCAACCCAAGAGGATGTGTGGAATAATCTTTGGTTGAAGGAGAATATGATCCATCAAAAGTCAAGTGCCAAGTGGGTTTTGGATGGTGATAACAATTCCAAATTCTTCCATGCTTTTTTGAACAATCGCAATTGAACAAATTTCATATCTTTACTTAAGATTGATGACGTTGATATTGAAGATCCAGAGACAATCAAATGAGCTGCAGTGAATTTTTTCAAAAACAAATCCCATGATCATTGTGCCAAGCGACCTTCTTGTGATTTCAGTAGTCTAAATACTTGGAAGCGAAACAACATATGGACTCATATTTCTCCATGGAGGATGTGCATCAAGTTGTTCTTGATTGTGGCAGTAATAAATGCCCCGACACGGATGGTTTTAATTTCAAATTCTTGCAACGTTGTTGGGATATCGTGGGAACGGATGTCACTAATTGTGTGCTTGAGTTCTTCAATTCGTATAGCCTGCTAAAAGTTTTTGCTTCCTCTTTCGTAGCTCTGGTTCTGAAGGTTTCCAATCTTCAATCGTTCTAGGATTCTAGATCGATCAGCCTGATTGGTTGCATCCTTAAAATCATCTCCAAAATGATGGCTAAGTGGTTGAGTTCTGTTATGGATAGCCTGATTTCTCCGTCGCAAACCACTTTTACTCTTGGTAGATAGCTTTTTAACGGAGTCCTTATGGCAAACGAAATGGCGGACTTCGCTAAAAATAATAAAAGGAATTGCTTGTTGTTTAAGGTTGATTTTTCACAGGCCTACGACTGTGTCAATTGGGAGTTGCTTGATTAAGTGTTGTTAAATATGGGATTCGGCGATAAATGGATGAGTTGGGTGAGAGGCTTTATTTATAACAGCTTCTTTTCGGTTCTTATTAACGATGGTCCGTCCAATGATTTTAAAGCCACGAGGGGGTTGAAACAAGGGGACCTTCTATCTCCGTTATTATTTTCTATTGTCATTGAAGGCCTTGCTATGATGGTTAGGCAGGCAGTTTCATCGAATATTTTAAAGGAGTTCAGATTTAACGATTTGATGTCAGTGAGTATACTGCAATTCACGAATGATAATATTCTCATTGGAGAAGGGTCATATTCTAATATGTGGCTTTTAAAGGTATCCTGCGTAGTTTTGAAATGGTCACCGGTCTGAAAATAAATTTTGCAAAGAGCTGTTTGTTCGGGGTTGGCTTGGAGCAGAAATTTATGTTTGTTGCAGAGCACTTTCTTCCGTGTAAATCTAGCACTCTCCCTTTTAAATTATTGGGTATGATGGTGGGAGGTAGACAAAGATCAAAGGAATTCTGGAAATCGGTCTTGAATTGCTTTAGAGTTACCCTTATCAACTTTATTTTGACTAATTTGCCCATTCATTATATCGTTTTTCAAATCTCCTACCGATGTTATTAAGGAAATCATTGCAATTCAAAGAAAATTCCTTTGGCATGTTTCTTTGAATTCAAAAGGCATCTCATGGGTCAGTTGGAAATTGGTTTGCAAACTGAAATCGAGTGGGGGTCTAGGGATCAAGCATGTAGCTCTTTTCAACAAAGCTCTTTTAGAAAAATGGGCATGGAAGATGCTCCATGAAGGTACTGAGGTGTGGAGGGATATTATCTCTTGCAGATACGGTAATGTTATCAAGAAAATTCAGTTTAGAGATCCTACTACTACATTTGGCCATGAGTCCAGCTGGATGTGTGACTTGATGAAGGTGATAAAACCTAAGGATAAGTTATGGTTCTATGAAGGCCTTTCTTGCAGCATTGGGTTTGGCAGTGATGTTAGCTTTTGAGGCGTGTAGTGGCTCGAAAATTCCAATTTGTGGGACCTATTTTTGAATTTGTTCGCTTCCACTGATTCTAAGGATCGTACGGTCAGTAAAATGGGATTTTGGGAGGCGGATTCCTGGGTGTGGAAGTTCAAAAATTTCCATTTCTCTTATTACTCCAATCTTGATTCTGGTCTTGTCCTCTTGGAGAATATTCTGGATGTTTCATTTGTGTCATGCGAGATTTTCGATACATGGAACTGGAAGGCCGACACTGCCATCAGTTATTCTGTCACTACTTACTACAACATTTTAGTTGGGAGGGAGTATGTTCAAACCATAGTGGAAACAACTGTTGAAGTTCTTGAGTTGTTATGGAAGGCGCCAATTTCGTTGAAGATCAAGGTATTCGGATGAAGATTAATCATTGATAGGCTACGACTCGTTCGAACCTGTCGTCTCGGGGAATCATTTCTAACCCGCACGAGAAGGTTTGTGTTTTTTGCTTTAATGATCTAGAAGACTTAACCCATCTATTCTTCATGTGCAACAAATCCATTAGAGTCTGGAACTTGGTTTGCAATTGGGTTGACATTGGATGGATTTCGGAAATGGATTCTTTAAACCATGTTTCTGTGTGGATCCTAAGACTTCTTGGCAGATGCAAAAAAAAAGAGGCAATATCATCCATTTGGTTTATAACTTGCTGGAATTTATGGAGATGTAGGAATGATATCTTATTCCACGATGAAGTAGCTAATGTTGAAGCCATTTTCCACAGTTTTGTAATCTCTTCTTGGAATTGCTTGGCTTTCGGGAAGTCTGTTAGGATTAAATGTAGCTTATACGACTGGACTAAAATCTCGCTCGATTTTATTTTATTTTGGTGGTTAGCCCGCCTTTCTTGCTTTTGGCTAGTAGGTTTTGCTTATTTTCTTCTGAGATTTTTGATTTCCTTAGGCTTGAGATCCCTTTTTTCTCATCTTAATGAAATATTTGCTTATAAAAAAAAACTTAAAACGAACAAAATAAAATAATAAAATATTTTTTCATTTCTTGGTTGATTTCTTATGTGTCCAAGACATTACATATATAATGATACTAATGGACTATTAACTAAAATGTCTAAATACATGGAAGTTCAATTCAATAAAAATACAAACTAATATAAAATATAATTCTAACTTAATATCTAAACTTTTTGTCAAAAAAAAAAAACTTAATATCTAAACTATTTATTTATTAATCATAATTCATTACTATATCATTACTACCCGGTCCAAATAAAACTTTGTCCTCAGAGTTTGTCATAAACCAAAAATTCTCAAAGAAAAAATATGTTCAACACGTGAAGTGGTCTTTTCCCAGTTTTACAAGAAAAACAGGTTGTGGATACAACCACACACTTCCCAAGCTGACAATTATCAACTTGCTCCCACTTTCTTACAAGCTTTGGATAACGACCCATCAATATTTTCACCTTTCCTGTTTCCAAAACCTGCTATCAAATTTCCTCATATCTCCCAAAATTCCTTCCCATCACATTCCAAATTCTTCCCCAATTTTTCAGCAACATAAATAGTCTGCCAATGACTAAAGCAAACATAGAAGTGCCTATTAATCCCTATCTATTTCTTTTCTTCTTTTTTTTCATATTTCTTTTTTTTTTTCACGATGTTTTTTTCTTTTCTTTTTTAAATCTTTAAACAAAGTTAAAATAAATTAGAAAATACTAGATTTATAAAAATCAGGTGGTTTTGCTGGGGTGGCCGGTTTAGATCCAGTAGTTTTTCTGGTGACTTTTGTTTAGTCGGAGGAAATAACAACAGGAGATGATGTTGAACTAGAAGTCGGAAAAAATATTATCGGAAGTTTCATCGGAAATGTTAACGAAGGTTTTACCAGAAGTGATGTTGGAGTAGTCGGAGAAGATATCAGAAATTCCTTCAAAAATTTTGTCGGGGAATACCACGAAGATGTCACTGGAGTCGAAAATTTCGTCGAAATATCCTTGGAGATAGTTTTAGTAAATCAGAACGT
Source organism: Lathyrus aphaca (assembly GCA_963966055.1). Taxonomy (NCBI): domain Eukaryota; kingdom Viridiplantae; phylum Streptophyta; class Magnoliopsida; order Fabales; family Fabaceae; genus Lathyrus; species Lathyrus aphaca. The sequence continues at coordinate 508,495,253 of OZ014523.1, forward strand.
TTTTCTTCTTCTTCGTGTTGTTGTTGTTCTGAATTTTTTTAACCAGAAAATGTCACCGGAAGTGTTAACAGAAATCTCGTCAGAATTGTTGCCGGAAAAGTCGTCGGATATTTCGTTGGAGTTATTGCCGAATAAGTCGTCGGAAATTTCGTTGTTGCCAGAAAGGATTTTTGCGAAACCGAAAGCTCTTTGATTTCTTCTTTTTCTGATGACTTTTCTGGTTTTGTTTTGACAATATTTTTTTTATACTTTTCTCTATGTTGTTGTCCTAAATCAGAAAACTATTGAAATGTTGTTTTGAGATAAAGATGAAAAACTTGAATTTGTTCTTTCAACTCTTCTCTATATTTGGTTGAGATCTCATGAGTTTCAATCAAATATTGTTTGAGATATTGACTGGTGTAGTTTTGTTTGTGAAGAGAAATTTTGAGGTTGAGATTGGTATGGAATGTATGGATGATGAACTATTGAATGAGATGAATATGAGTTAGATGATATAGGTGGTATCTTTGTAAAATTGAAATAATAAGGATAAAATGGCTATGTAGCACTAAAATATTGAGGGATAAAAGAGTGATGATATGTATATTTCATCGAAGGATTGAAGTTCAAGAATGAAAACACTAATTATTACGATGCAAATTATGAACCCTAACAAAATTAGAGAAAACTATAAATTCTAAATAAAATAAAAGACAAATAAAACTAAGAGAGATAAAATAAAAATAAAGACTTCATTGATTTTTCTTGATGTCCATACAAATAGAGCATCTACTATCAAGCCATTACAAAAAAGTTGCCCAAACTACCTAAGTTACCCTTTCACAAAAAAATCTTTAGACCATGAAAAGGACTGTTCCGTAATTAACAAATCACTCAAATAGTATTGACCCAAACCTCTATCTTAATGCCAAATGTCCATCAACCATTGGCTTCCTCAAAATTTTCTCCTCTACCAACCAAAACCAATTCACAGCTCTTCTCTCTCATTCCCTTTTTCTCTCTCCCGTTCTCTCTCCTCTACCACCCTTTCTCAGATTCTTCTTCACTTTTCTCTCTACCCTTCTCTTCTCTCTCTTCCTTCCCTATCTCTCTCTCAAAACCCTAGCCGCCTCCTTTCTCCTTCGTCTTCCATATCTCCCTCAAAACCCTAGCCGCCCCCTTTCTCCTCGTCTGCTAATTTTCGCAAACACAAATCTCTACATTTTCACTTCCATTAACCCAGGTCTGTGCTTCTAATCTCATCTTATTTTGATTATTCTATGATTTAATCGTCACACATTCATAGTCTTCTCATAGTATGTTTGATGTTATTGCAATTTGTTGACATAACTTTTCGAAGTTTTTTATATCAAGCATATTTAATGAGATCTGTTTAAATATCTGAAATTTAAGTTGTCGTTTGTTTACTATTTTAGTGAAATCTGTGTATTGGATCCTGCAGTTGGAAATGAAAACCATGTTGATGTTAATCTGCAACAGAAAATCAAACAAAGGGTTGGGATCATCTATACATAATGGATTACATGGATCTTGTGTAGGTATTCAATATATTTGTTTCATATTGAAATATTTAGTTTCTTCATTTCATTTTCAGTGTTTTCTGAACATTTTGAATCATTTAAATAGATTAATATTGACAGAAATGTAGATATTATAGTATCATGCACACCTGTTGGTGACAGGTATGAACAATGTTGAGTCTCCAGGTAATAATTTTCTCCCTCTTTGTTTGATAAACATACATAATTTCAAATTCAGTTTTATGTAAGTCACATTTCCTTTAACCCACTTTTCAGCTGCATATTGGATTATGAATTTGTCAAAGTGTTTATACATAATTTCAAATTCAGTTTTATGTAAGTCGCATTTCCTTTAACCCGATTTTCAGCTGCATATTGGATTATGAATTTGTCAAAGTATATAGCATAAAAACCTAAGGAAACTGGTCTTAAAGGGTTGATAAGTCCTACATATGTATGGAATTTCAAGTAAATAGTTTAGTTTCTTGCGTCTTGCATCTCAAATCAATGAGTTCTGATTTTGAGTTATCATGTTTCCTTTTTCTCTAAGGTTTTAGTGAATGCATGTGGATTGAGTATAGCACACCATGATATACATTCTCCCTAATATATTTCTCTAAATTCACTTATAAGTTCAAATCATTTAGCTATTGCTTTCTAAATTGAACACTAATAAGTTTTCATAGATAATGAATACAATCAAGCTATAGAAACTTATATGATGCTTGTCACTCATAAGGTCTTTCTTTTTTAGTGAAGAAAACAATCTTTTGTAAGAAAATAATCCATCAATTCACAACAGTTTTGTTGTCCTTAGTATATCAGGCTTTCAATTGGATTTGATTCAGGAATAACAATAGCAACAAGTTCAACATACTCAACAAACGAGGGGTGCGCAATTGCAGGAGCTTTCAAATGCTGGAATGTCATTGCACGAGTATTTTAAGTTGAGTATTTTTCATATCATTTGTCAATCCAATGTTGTCATTTTATACCTTGCCATTTTATACCTTGCCATTACTACTACAGTTGGTATGAATGGTATTCCCCTTTCCTCTAGAGAAGTACCTGCTGCCAGGATGCCATCAATGATTAAGAAACAAGCAATTGCAGCTGTGGAAGAATCATTTGTTATTGTTTTCCTGGTTGATGGTCAGGTATTTTGTTTGTTTGCTTATAAAATGTTATATCTTTCGTTCTCTTCCATGGTTGTATCTACTTTCTCTTGATACTTATATTGTAATAATGAATATATAAAAAGATAACGTTATGTTTGAAAAAATGGATCTTACTTATGTTAAGTTTTGATAGTTATTAACCACTGGCAGTTCCTCCTTGTGCACCTTCATAATTAGAAAATATTCTTGAAATTCTGAAGTCTGGCTACTGGCTATAGAGAACATAGTTGTGCACTATCAACATGAGATTGCAATTTTTGTTGTTATACTTATTTAAGTGCATGATATGATAAGCTTTACAGTAATGATAATAATGCTTAACAGGCAGGTCTAATAGCAGCTGATGTGGAGGTTACTGATTGGCTACATAAAAACTACTCAAATAAACGTATGAACCATATATGAAAACCGGAAAGAATACAAAGAACCATGGGTAAGTGTACTGAGTGAAATAAATATAGTTTTATTCATTTTCTGTTTCTATTTGTTTCCCATGTGAATTTTGTTTCAGTTTTAAACTTATTTGGTGCATGTAGTGGTCATCTTTGACTGGTAAGTTCTTGATTTATCAGCAGAAGCCAAAAGAAAGTTTTGCTCTAATTCTTAGTTTAGCACTTTCATGGCTATACACCATGATGGTTGATGGCTCACTTTAATGACAACTACTGTCACCATGATGCTTGCAAAGTAATAAGGATTTACCATTAAAGTATATATACTCATTTCTTGTGTATTTAACTGCTTGCTGGTGTGATTGCAGATTGTTGTACCAAATATAGCAATCAACTTATCCGTATATGAAATATTGAGATCAAGCATTGAACTCTTTGTTTGTGTAAGCTGATATCATTATCTACAATATATTTATCTAATTCCATGATCAACAGGTAAGTGAGAAAATGGAACGTGCTTTGTTGCTTATTAGAAGATGGGAAATCACTTTCAGCTCACCTTCATGCGATGTGCTATAAATTACTACTTGAATTCCATTTTCAAACTTCACACATTTATGATTGTAGCAAACAAGTGCAAACTGATTTGCATTCTAAGTTGTGTTGTCAACTATCAACTATAGCATAGTAGAAACTACCAATTTGCTATTGTTTCGCAGTGGCTATAGTGGGTCTATAGGATTGTAGCGTAGCGGAATGTGAACAAATTACTATTTTCTACAACCTGCAATTGATAACACTTATTCTAAGGGCTAGCTTGGTTTGAGAATGTTTTCCTGTTTACATACAAATTTTGGAAAACAATATAATACTTTTGTGCTTCAAATCGAGGATAAAAAGGATTTGTTTTTATAGTTTTTCACCTTCACAATATTCACCTGCTCTATCAAGCATAACTTTTTTTTATGCATTGTTGTTTTCCTTTTGTAAACTCTATTATGTTTATTCTTCTCTTATTCACAAATTGGTAGATTAGTTAAAGATGATCATCTAAGCCATGCATATTATTTGAATATTTGTAGTGATTGTTAAAGAGAGCATTGGACCAAGGTTTGTTGTGAGATGTCGTAGTAAGGTGGACAAGGAGAAGCTGGCTTCAGGAACTCGAGTTGTGCTGGATATGACTACTCTAACCATTATGCGAATTTTTCCCCGTGAAGTAAATACCCTATCATCTAACCTTGGAAGTTTTTTGTGCTTATGATAACTGCTTTTACAGTCATGTCATGTTTGTGTTTTAATCCTAATTTGACAGGTTGACCCAATTGTGTATAATATGCTAATTGTGTATAATTTGACAGGTTTTAATCCTAATTTCATATCAGATTCGAGAACTAAGGGAATCAATTGAACTGACTCTAATGAATCCTGAGCTTTTTCTTAGGGTTGGAATCAAACCACCGAAGGTAAGGATATATTAAAACAATTTGTACGACTTATGTTGCTATTTATTGAAGGAAAGTGTAACTAAATTTACTTCTCACAGGGTGTTCTTCTCTATGGACCTCCTGGAACTAGGAAGACATTATTAGCAAGAGCAATTGCCAGCAATATTGAATCTAACTTCTTGAAGGTTGTGTTTTGTTCTTTGTGCTCTGTGCACCAATTTAGGGAAATGTATTGGTCATTTTAATCAAAGTTATGCTTCATTTCAGGTTGTATCCAGTGCTATAATTGATAAGTATATTGGTGAAAGTTCAAGACTGATTAGGGAAATGTTTGGATATGCTCATGATCATCAGGTAGGAAGAATTTCTATTGTGTCAAACTGGGTTTTCATTCTAAATACCAATTCAGAATTGATTTTTAACGTTTCTATCATTTTGTTTAGCCTTGCATCATATTCATGGATGAGATTGATGCTATTGGTGGGCGGCGTTTCAGTGAAGGAACACGTGTTGATCGTGAAATTCAAAGAACCCTCATGGAGCTTCTTAACCAGCTAGATGGATTTTCAAAGAACCATGCCATGGTCATCTGAAAATTTTCAGCCACCTATTACATGTCGTACAAATAGAATAATATGAGACAGTATAATGAGATAGAATAATGCTGCATAATGACTTTGAATCTCATGATTTTGGAAAATTTGGAAATACCAGCAACACATGATAAGAAATATCATAAAACCACACAAATCAATGCAATCCTTTTACCTGTAAAGTATGTCAAATTTCTTAGAATGTGTCTCGGTCTTTCGTGTTACTTGAATGTAACACTATTAAATATTATAACTACTGAGAACTTCACATCAATACTACTTCTGAAGAAAATAAATATTAATGATAAAAACAACTATGATTCCATTGTGTCACTTACTTGTGACAATCAAACGACCAACAGAAGCATTAGTATACAAATTTTTAAACGGTTCCCTAACCGAAATGTAAAACAGTATTAAAAATACATAGATGTGATACAATGGAATGGTTCTTTTACAGGGTTGAATGTTGAAAAGAGCTTTCAGCAAGTTGAAGCTTGAGCATGTGGTGATAAAGAAAGGACATTTTCATCAATAACGCACAAGGGTTACCACTTTGGATGAAATAGAGGATTGTTTATTTGCAATAGTTTGTAATTGATATTTTCACTCATGCTAGGTTTCTTCTTTCCAAGTTGAATCCATCTGTTACTCAAAATTCAACATAGACAGATGGTTCAGATATCATATTTACCGATGACTTGAGCTTGGAAGTATTTTTATATCAATTGCAGATACTAGCGGTGCAAGGCTAATGATGAAGAACTTCTTAATTAAGGACTGACTTTATAATGGTCACATGAAAAAGATAAGAAATTTGTAAGTAGATATCAAAGAAGAGGTTCAGCGAATTATTTTACTTTTTTTTTACTAGCTGTAAAATAGGTGTTTTCTAGAGTGTGATTTTGTCCATTAGAATATTTTTGAAGATGTAGAGTCCTGTATAAGGTTACTACTATTGAGCTGACTATAAACTGTATCATCCATCACTTTGTTGTGTATACTGTAAATATCACTTCATGTTGTCAAATGAAAGATGGATTTATATTCTGTTTCATCGCTTTCATGTTTTGCTTTATGATCATAAATTAAGTCTTCTCTTGGTTGGAGTCTGGAAGTGATTATGATTGCATGATAGGTTAAAAAAGTGGTCCTTTTGGACAGGTTATTTGCTGTTTTTTTAGTTAGGCCTTATTTAGTGAAGTTTGACATGGAACACAACTAATGGACCCATCAAAAAACTTTTTTTTTCTCTCTTTTTCATCAAAGCTTTCAACTAAAAAATGTGTGATACGACATTGGGTTAAATACAACAATGTGATGACTATTGTAGAAAAAAACTTAGGAATCAAGAAAACTAACTTACATGTCATTTTGCGAAGAACTTCCAATATCTATAAAGTTGTGTTGCTGAGAAGGCAAGGGTGCCGCATTAAAATTGGTGGCCAAAGGTGCAAATGTAAAAGTTGACTTCCAACTAACAGCAGCATGTTGTGGTTCAAGTGCAAAAAATGACATTCTTGAAAAAAAGTCAAAACTATGACATAACTTCCACCATTGGAAGTTAAGTACAAAATGTGACATTCTTAAAAAAAGCCTAAAATAACACTAACTTCCACCATTGGAAGTTAAGTGCAAAAAGTGACATTTTTTAAAAAAAGTCAAAAATAACACTTAACTTCCACCAATGGAAGTTAAGTACAAAATGTGACATTTTTGAAAAAAAAACCGAAAATAACACTAACAGTTAAGTGCAAAAAGTGACATTTTTGAAAAAAACGATGAGATTGAAGATTCATGTTGTGGTTCAGGTTTGAACATCATATCATTCTATATTGTAATATATGGTTTAGATTATTACGGTGTATAAATATTATAATACGGGACACTACCATTTAGATTCATGAAAAAAAATATGTATCAATATTACTCTCAATGTATATTTTAATTGCTTATGAAATGAAATTATAATACGGGACACTATCATTTAAATTCAGGAAAAAAAACATGCATAAATCAAGACGGAAATAAAAACATAAATTTTTCTCTCATTATGCATTTGAGTTATTACTCATGGAATACAATTATAACATGAGACACTACAAGATGAAAACAGCGAGGATGCCGTGTAAGTTAGTTTTATTCTTTCGAAATATTTATAAGACATCATAATGCCTTTATCTTAATTTTAAAATGACATGTTGTTCGAATATATGTAAACTACATTACCTAATTGAAGTTGACCATATATTACAATATAGAATGATATGATGTTCAAACTTGAACCACAACATGAATCTTCAATCTCATCGTTTTTTTCAAAAAAAAGTCACTTTTTGCACTTAACTGTTAGTGTTATTTTTGTTTTTTTTTTCCAAAAATGTCACATTTTGTACTTAACTTCCAATGGTGGAAGTTGTGTTATTTTTGACTTTTTAAAAAAAAAATCACTTTTTGCACTTAACTTCCAATGGTGGAAGTTAGTGTTATTTTAGGATTTTTTTAAAAAATGTCACATTTTGTACTTAACTTCCAAGGGTGGAAGTTATGTGTTATTTTTGACTTTTTTTCAAAACTGTCATTTTTTGCACTTGAACCACAACATGCTGCTGTTAGTTGAAAGTCAATTGTTACATTTGCACCTTTGGCCACCAATTTTAATGCGACATCCTTACTATTTACGTTTTCTCATTTCCTATTAAATGTATGTATAAACTTTGTCAATTCTATCAACATTTTACCCGTGCGGGAGCACGGGTTTTTAACTAGTTACACTATATATACTACTCTAAATATATCTTAGCATTCCAAGTGGTACAATCACGAGGATCTAAGAATATTCTAGAACATTATAATAATTAATTTAAACTAGTATATTAATATTATAACTTAAATATTCTAATTAATAATTATAATTAAATTATCTATCAATAATGTTAAGAAAAGTAAGGTTATTTTGTCGTTGAGGGTAGATAGGAGATCGATAGTAATGTGGTTTTGTGAGTATAGAGAGTAGGAAGTGAGAAATGATGAACAAAATATGAGTTTTGGGTTTTCAAAGTATGGTGGGAATAAGGTTTAAGTGGTGGGAATGGGTGTGGGTCTCACCACTAAAAAAGAGGGAAAAGTACGGGTTTGGGGCGTGCAGTGTATTATAGCATCGACACTCATTGACCATACTTTGGTGTAGGGGTAGACAAACAGAATCCATCTGATGCAACCCGACCGATCCGCACAAAATTTCACAGCACGGGTCGGGTTTTTTTGGTTCCGGTTTACTCTGGGCCGTCTGATTGGATATCAATGGGTAACGTTGGTCGGTTTCGGTTTTACATTTTAGACCCGTCGGAATCCGAATCCGACCGATTATAATATTATTATTATCTTTCAGTAAACCTAATACTTTATCTATTGTTTACTACCTTCAATACATTTCATTCCCTTTTCCAAACCCAAATGTTAAGATTACGATACAAATCTTGAAGAACGTCGCCTCCTCACAATCCATTGTCTCCTCCATCATCGTCTCATTCGTCATCTTCTCTTCCATCACTGACAGGTAAACTTGGCTTCATGGCTACATCATCATCTCCCTCTCTCTCTCCTTATTTATCTCTCTATGTTTGTGTGTACCGTTTTCTTTAAATAGTTAACACTTAACACATCCACCATTCTTGTTGGTTTCAGGTTAGGGTTAAAACAAATCCTTCGTTGTCTCTCTCGGTACCACCGTCCATCGTTGTCATCCCCTAGGGTTTGTATTTTTCTCTCAAGTTTTTATTACAGTTACTTTAATTTTGATTTGATATACAAAAAGATTTGATTTTTCTCTTAAGCTTTTATTTCACTATATTTGATTTTTCTCTCAAACTTTAAGGAAGAAGTATCAAATTTGTGTTCGACAGGTGAGTTGTGATGTAGTCTGGAAGTTTTACGAGTTATGCAAGAAGTTCAAGATATGGAAGGAGTTAAAGAAATGCGAGAAGCTGGGAATATGAATAATAACTGTAAGTATGTGAATGTGTGTATTTTTTAGTATGTTGCAATTATTCTTATGTTTGTAGTTAGCATGTTCTATAGTTTGTAGATTGTAATGATGCGAGCATGTCTCTTATGTTTGGTTGCTTATTTGTGAGTATGTGTATAACTGCTGCTTATTCTTATGTTTTGACAGCAACACTAAGTTGTTATTTGTGTTTATGTTTTGGTTTTGATTAATGAGAGTTGAATACACTACACTAGTTCTTATTATTAAAATAAAAATTGCTTCTTGAAAGAACTGATGTGTTTATACTTTGTATAACTACTGCTGATACACTGGACTAATTCATGGTCTCAATGTTACTTTGAAAATAGCTAGCTAATAACAAACATGATTATTAGAATGGCTAAGAAGGAATTTTAGTGATCCTTCTAAGTTTCAAACTAGATAATATTTAATTTATGTACTACTGTAAAATCATCATATAATAAAATCTTGTAATTATTTAATAAGGTATTTAATAAAATCTTGTAATTATTTAATAAGGTATTTAATTATTTTAATCCTTCCGAATATATAAAAGATTGGCTATAAGGTATTTAATCATTTAATAATTTTTGTCCCTAATCTCAATTAATGTATTACTACTGTAAAAGCATTATATCATAAAATCTTGTCATTCTTTTTTTTCTCCTTCACTTACTTAACTACTTTAAGTTTTTTTGTTATATGCTTTGTGTAATTATTAATAAAAGATACTAGTATCTTTTTGTTAGTATGTTCTTAGTATGTTTCTACACTAGCATTATCTTATGTTTTGGTTGCTTATTTGTGCTTATTTGTTTTTATGTTTTGGTTTTGTTTATTTGTTTAGTTATGGAGCAAGACACTCCAATTATAAATGACCATTCTCCAACCTCACCTAATGTACCAACAATCACAACACCTAATGTACCAACAACCACAACACCTATTGAACCAACCACAAATCTTCCTCTTATTCCTAGGAAAAAAGACATAATGCAAGTGGTAATAGAAAGAGATCCGAGGTTTGGGACCACTTTAACATTATTCTTGATAGTGACCCCCCTACTGCTGCTTGTAAGTATTGTCATCAGATGTACATGTGTGACTCTAAGAAACACAGAACTTCAAACTTAAAGAGTCACATGAAATCCTGCCCTAAGTATCCGTTGAACCTGTCAACTGACCCTACCCAACATATATCTTGACATTTTCAGCAACTCAGGGAGTTGGGTTGGTTCCAACAAGTTCTAGGTTTGATCCTGTAGGTTGTAGAAAGGGGTTGGCTTATTTTATCATTTTGGATGAGAAACCATTTATCACAGTTGAAGGAGAGGGGTTCAAGTACTTTTGTAAGCAAATGCAACCCCAATTTTCTATACCGTCAAGGAGAACCATAGCTAGGGACTGTTTTCAATTATATCTTGATGAGAAAGTGAGATTGAGAGCATTCTTTAGGTCTGATTGTAGTAGGGTCGCAATTACAACCGATTGTTGGACATCTGTCCAAAATCTAAACTACTTGACCCTCACTGCCCATTTTATTGATAGGGATTGGAATTACCAAAAAAGGATAATTAGTTTTACGGTTATTCCAAATCACCGTGGTAGAACTGTTGGTAAAAAGGTTGAGGATGTATTGAAGGAGTGGGGGCTGAGAAATGTTTCTACCATTACGGTTGATAATGCAGCATCAAATGATGTTGCCGTTAAATATTTGGAGCAGAAAGTAAGAAACATGAATGGACTTTTAATGGATGGGTTTGGGTTTCACATGAGGTGTTGTGCTCATATACTGAATTTGGTTGTGAGAGATGGATTAAAAGTGGCCAGCACCTCAATTTCAAGTGTTAGAAATGCAATTAGGTTTGTGAGATCTTCACCCCATAGAGATTTAAAGTTCAAGGAATGTGTGGAATATGTCGGGATTACATGTAAAAAGTCAGTATGTCTTGATGTTTCTACTAGATGGAACTCAACATATTTGATGTTAGATGCAACTGAGAAGTTTCAAATTGCATTCGATAAGCTAGAAGATGGAGATGAAGACAATAGGGATTTCTTTGACGGTGATTCTCCCCCTAATAGTCAAGATTGGGATAATGTTAGGGTTTTTATTAAGTTTTTTAAGAAATATTATGAAGCGACAAAGGTTTTTTCCATTTCAACAAAAGCAAGTTTGCATACTGATTTTCCATTCTTGGCTGAAATATACATTGAACTTAAGAAATTGAACATGGATCTTAATGGATTGTTTTCTAATGTGGCACGAGACATGTTGGAAATTTTTTGCAAATACTGGGTTGATATCACTAAGATGAACCAGCTCCTTTATTTTGGTGTTATTTTTGATCCCCGGTATAAGTTAAGATATGTGGAATGGTGCTTTGATGATATGTATGGAAAAGATTCAGACATTAAGAAATCTGTATTAAAAGATATCAATACCAATCTTTCAAAAATGTTTGATTGTTACAAACAAGCCCATGACATTGCTGGAGGCTCTGTCACATCTATTCCAGCCACTATTTCTCATGGTGAAATGGCTGTCAGCAGCGAATTACCCACATATATAGCTAGAGAAAATGCCTTTCAAGAACATTTGATGTCTATTGGTTCAGTAGTAGAAGAAACCGAGCTTCAGAGTTATATTGATGGAAAATGTTTAACTTTTAATGAAAAGGATAAAGAAAATTTTGACATTCTTTGTTGGTGGAAACATAATGTTGGCCAATACCCAATTCTGTCCCAAATAGTTAGAGATATCATGCCCACACCAGTTTCTACCGTGGCTTCTGAGAGTGTTTTTAGTACGGGTGGGAGGGTTTTAGAGGTATATAGAAGCTCACTCAAACCAGAAATGGCAGAGGCTCTTATTTGTGCTCAAAATTGGTTGAAGCCTTCTTTTTACCAATTTAAAGACATGGAATTCAATGAGGAGTATGAGATTTCTGAAGATGTTTTACAAGGTATTGTTTCAATCTTTCTAAAGTGTTTTTAGTAATTTGTTTTGTAATATTTTACTAATTGTTTTTTAAATTGTATTATAGGATTTAATGAAACTTCAGTCGGAAGTGGGGCCCCGTCATCCTCTCCGACTCAGTCGCAACCTTCTGGTTATGCCTAAAATGATTTAAGGTTGCTTTCAATTGTATTTTGTTAATCTATATTGGTAAATTATAGTATGAAATCTAATGTTTTATGCTGTTTTTGCAGCCATTTTTTGAATGTTTTGGAGTCTTGAAAGACTCATTTTTTGAAGCATCCAATAACACAACCAAACACTTTTTGAAAGACTATCAAAAAAGCCTGGGACGTCAAATTTTGGTAAGAGTTATTGGAGATTTTATCACAGTATGCTGTTAGATTGTGATAGTGACTGAAATTTACAGATTATATCATATTTTCCTTGTCTGTTCACTTCCTGTATTTATTTTAGAAATTTACAGATTTTGCTGTTAGAAGAACTATTATGTCAGATTTTGCTATTGAGATATTAAAATCATTGATGGAACAATTGGAAGGTAAATTAATACTAATTTTCTCTTTTGTTAACAGTGCATAAATTAATACTACTAGATTCAATAGTATTACTTAGACCTCCTTTGGTTTCATATCTTAGCAAGCGCACTACAACGGAGAGACTGCGAGAAGAGTTTCAAAAGTTTGGTAAAGTGGTTCATGGTTTGTTCTTCATCCTGAATTTCATTGTGCTGCTAGGTTTTATCACTGTATTTTAACACAAAATTTGTTATCTTTTAATGCTTCTTCAATTTAGTAATTGTTTTGAATATGGATTTTTGTGATAGATAGATATTTGTGTGGATTGGTTATAACTCTGCAAAATTGGGATCGGTTCAACTTGACCGGTATGTTTTCACATTTTTTTTAAGATGGTTGTTGATTTTGTGTGTGTTTTTTGAGATTGTGGATGTATGGATAGTGATTCGGTTTGGTTAATAATTGCAGAACAATGTGGTTTCTGTAACTTCTATACTTTGAGGGAATTCTGATAATACTGATTCTGCCATTGCTCGTCGATTAGGTAGGTAATTGTTATGTTGTTTTGTGTATTGAGAAATTGTTGCTCTTGGTCGTATTTTAACATTATTTATTTGTTTGTTTATCACAGTGTTGAAAATTGGTCTCAATATAATTATGGCTTGCAATATTCCAAAAAATAGTCCCATGGTTGAGGTATGTTCTCTCTTTCTCTCTTAATTTGTTTGTATATAACATTTTAGTAAATTGTTGGAATTGTTATGCTTTGTTTTGGCATATTCAATGATTCACAGATTGTGTTTTTGTTTAATATTTTTATTATTTTAATTTTGTTTCTATAAGAGCAGGATTTATTGAAAGAAAGTTGATTGATCTTGTTCTTGCTGAGGCCAATGCTAATGTCTATGTTGCTGCAAGAGAATTGAATACATCTTTACTGAATTTTAAATGTTCTATATGGTCTTTGGAAGGATTACATATCTGCCCTGTTATGGTTTCACATGTGCTTTGGTTGTGTATAAATTAATGTATTTATTTATGTTGGAAGCATTACTTTTAATTTTAGTTAAATAATATGGTTGTATTAAACAATATGGTTGGAAGCATTACTTTTAATTTTAGTTAAACAATATAGTTGTATTAAACAATATGGTTGTATTAAATATTAATGTTTCAGTTATAAGGTAAATATGGTATCTGATAATTATTTTGGATGTTTTTGGAAGGTCTAACCCATTTCTTAATAAACAAAAAATTTGATTTAAAAATGTATTTTGGCAATTTTTTAAACTGGGTCATCCTTGTTACAAATAAAATAATTGTATTTTTTTTATTTTGCCCAAAATTGTTCAACCCTAATGGACCCGAATGTATCCGAAACCGATAACCCGAATTCAAAATCTGGTTGGAATTGGGTTGAAATATCCCACCCGATGGATTGGCCGGATTGGGGTTTTGGACCCGAACCGATCCGACCCAATGCCCAGTCCTACTTTGGTGTTTTAAATGGTACTCACACAATTTTTTATATTATATTACACTTCTATATTTTCAAAACAACTCAATTACATTTTTCAAATATCCATGCAACTCTTCAAAAACTCTAAAATGAGTCTCACCAAATCTTACAATATACCGAATTTTTATATTATATGAAAAAAATAATTGAAATAATTTAATTCAAATATAGCAAAATACATTAAAAAAATTATATATTTAAAATAAAATAAAACAACATAAAATAAATATATATTAAAAAATACAATACATCACACAAATAATTAATTAAAAAATACATTAAAATAAATTACTAGCACAAAATACATAAAAATATATATAAAATATTTTTCAATTGTCGTTATTCTCATGTCCATAATGTTGTCATATATGTTCTATCAAGTCTTGTTGAAGGTGTCGATGAATTTGCTTATCACGAACATCAAATCTTCTACGTAGGAACTCTTCAAAATCAATATTAGAATCATTTGGTAATATTGTAGTGTTTCACGTTCTTCGTCATTTGATTGCACACCACTACTACATATTTGAGTCCGATGAGGCATAGTGGGATTAGTTGATTGAGATATAAATGGTTGGTGTTGATATGGATAAGATGGTGTATAATATGAGTAATTTCTAAATTGTGGAATATTTTTTGGATTTGGGATAAATTGAGAGTCTTAAAAATTTGGGTTATGGTGTGAATTTGAGATAAAAGGTGCATTTCCAAAGTATGAGTTGTTTTGTTGATTTAGAATATAGAAGGAGAACTACCACCATTTTGCATAAAATTAGACGAAGAACTATGTTGATTGGGATCAATTGACAAATAAATGTGTAGAAAAAAATTTAAAAAGAGATAAGATCAATAGATGGAAAATAGACTAATTGTAAATTGTAATAAAATTAGAAATTATTTATAAGATTTAAAAAAAGTATCGTTGAATTTTTAAAAGTAGATGTTGAAATGAAAATATTAACATTGCCATGAAATAATAACGTTTGAACAATAGATAGTGAAGTGAAATAATTATTAACATTGGAAAATAAAAATAATAGTTATTATAATAACTTGCATTGGATTTTTATATTAATTAAATGATCCAGATGGTAATGAAGAACGTTCATCAACTAGAGGACAATGACAAACTAAAACACTACTTTTTCTCAAATATCCCACAACCTCTAACACAAAAGAATTAAATAATAGAGAATGTTTAATAGTAAAACACTACTTTTTCATTGAATTTCATGATCGTTAATATTACACCTTGTTCTGTATTTGAATGACAGATTTTTGAGAGTCGAGTCGACGTACTAGCCTGGGTACATAATATTGGCAAGCAACATGGTATCATAGTTATGACGATTCGTTCAGATAGTGTAACTGGCCAACAAGGAAGAAAGGATAAATTGATAATGGGTTGTGAGGGAGGAGGAAATTATAAAAGAAAAGTGTCTGAAAGTAGCCAATCATCTTATAGGGATGGTCTCTAAAGTATGAAAGTGAAATGTCTCTTCCGGCTGAGTTTTTCGCCAAATGGTATTGGTTGGAGGGTGAGTGTTGTGTGTGGATTTCACAATCATAGGTTATCTCAGAATTTATCAGGGCATGACATATTGTCCTGTCTAAAACCTCATGAGAGACAATTTGTGAATGACATAAAGAAATACAACATGCCTCCGAGACACATCATTTCCGCCTTAAAAAGACAAAGATCCAGAAAACCTTACAAGTGTTGAGCAAGTATGTAAAGTTAGATCTACATACAATGAAATCAAAAGAGGTTCATTGGCAGAAATGCAAATGTTGTTGAGTCTTATCCATAAAGAAAAGTACATATGTTGCTCAAGAAATAGGGAATACTTAAATATTGTTGTTGATATCTTCTGGACACATCCCGATTCAGTGAAGTTGTTGAATATGTTTCACTTGGTGTTGATTTTTGATTGCACATACAAGACCAATGGGTATCGGTTACCGTTGTTTGAGATTGTTGGCATTACGTTAACAAAATTGACTTTTTCGGTAGGATTTGCCTATTTGGAACATGAAAGGGAAGAGAACTTCAAATGGGCACTTGAGAAGCTGAAAGAATTTTTTTTCTAAGAAATTGCTACCAAATGTTGTTGTCACGGACCAAGAACTTTCCTTGATGAATGCATTGGCAGTTGTGTTTCCAAATTCAACACACTTGTAATGTGTGTTCCACATTTCCAAAAATGTTAGCATGAAATGTAAGGAGTATGTTAAATCAGAAAGACATGAATATGTCATGGATATATGGAACAACATCATGTATGCTAATAGAGAGGGTGAGTATCTTTCACACTTGAAGCACTTTGAGATTGTTTGTATTGATATATCGTTATATGTTAAGTATGTGAATGAAACATGGTTGACATCGTAAAAATAAAGGTTTGTTATTGCATGGACAAACAAAGTTACTCATATGGGAAACACAACAACGAACAGGTATAACAACATATTTATTTAATTTAATTAATTAGCATACTTGTTGTATGATTGTGCTTTAATTATTGTTGTTTGAGGTGGAGTCGGCGCATTGGAGACTGAAAAATATGTTGTCACATAGTCGGGGTGATTTATGTCGAAGTTGGGATGTTGTTAACACCAGCCTGAAGTTGCAACTAGGTTCAACTAGAGTGTCTTTTGAAAAGAGTGTTATGAACATTGAGCATCGGTATAACACTCCATTCTATACTAACTTGCATGGTCTTGTTTCAAGACATTGTATACAACACATAGGGAGGGAGCTAGAAAGGGTGAAATTTGTTGGTACAAACAAGGATATTTGTGGTTGCTTCATTATATTTACACATGGGTTATCTTGTGCATGCCAACTTATTGGTTTCCAAATACATGGTTTGCCTTTTCCTTTAGAAGAAATTCATGTTTTCTGGAAGAAATTACACATTCAAGAGCATATTGACGATCCAGAGGATAGTGGTTCAAAGATGGATTTAGATGCAGAATATGAAGACTTGAAGACATATTTCAATTCTTTAGATATTGTAGGTTAGGGGGTATTGAAGAAGAAGGTTAGGGAACTTACATTTCCATTTGCATCTTTTATGTATCCACCTCCGATTAAGTATAAGGGAGTCAAGAAGAAGGGAGTTAAGAAGAGTAGAAAGGGTGAAAAAAGTGATGTGCATCGTAATCCCTCGCAGTGGGAGTATGGTGAGGGATCGTAATCGCAAGGAAGTCAGACTATAAAGACATCATGCATTAACCCAACAAGAAGTCAACCTTCTAGTAAAATCTGCAATGTATCTTCTAGGCATAAATACTTATTTCAGTTTCCTGGTTTCATGCATCCATGCATTGATGATATAATTGATGTGGGTGATGATGAAAATTGTGGTTTTTGGGCTATTGCAGCATTACTTGGATGGGGTGAAGAGTCTTGGGCGTTGATTCAAAATCAATTGGATACTCAAATTTATCAACAACAAAAATTATTTTCCAAGTTGTTCTATGACACTGTTGATGTAGTTCGAAGTTCCTTAAAGTAGAACACTTGGGTCTACAGGGTAGAGAGAAATGGACGTCGATTCCTGATATAGGTTATCATATTGCGAATAGGTACAATATGGTTTTTGTCTCATATCAATGACACTTAACCAAACACTTTTTTCTCTTACTATTGCTCCATCTATGTATACGAGCATGCATAAAACCATGGTTGTTGGATTTGTCAACAATAGTCATTGGATTCATGTAAAATTAAAACTTGATAGTTTGTTGCCTCCTGTCACTGCCCAGTGAAGAGAGAACTGTACTGAAGAGGCAAGAGCATAGGAATTAGCATATGCAGGACGAATAAGGCACTGGGAGGAAGAAATCAGGAGGTCACGTTAATTTTATATGTAATCATGTTGATGTTATGTAATTCTTACATTTGAATATCTTTTGGCAGGATGTTATGAAATTCTTACGTTCTGAATTGAAGAAATCTTTATTTTTTTTCAGTTACTAGACGTATACCAGATATTTCAGGGAATCTGAAATTTCCGGTATACCGTGAATTTGAAAATTCTAGTATTAAACATTTTTTCAGAAAATTTGAAATTATCGGTACCGGGAATTTCAGGAAAACTGGTTTGTACCGGTAATTTAATAATTGTCGGTATTACATGGTAAAAAATATCAATCCACGTATTTTTTCCAAAATCTTCGGTATCAACCAAAATTACTGGTACGGTTCCGAAAATTTCAAAAAACCAGTATTTTTTAAGGGAAATAATTGACAATTCGTTGTTTCTTGGGGGTGACAAATCCGATTGGGGTGTCAAGGAGAATCCTCACATTACGACCATACCATATTGTAATCTGGTTTTTGGCTTGCATTTTGGTTGTTTTGGGTTTTGCTTTTGCTTTCACCAAATTTTATCGTCTGGACCAATTTTTCCATTGAACTTCCTTCCTTTTTTCCTTAATTAATCCATATCTTATTAAATTTTTTGAGTTCCTTATAGTCTATAAAAATCAAAAACACACAAATGATGACATTAGAATTTAAAAATATGTAGGTTGCTACCATGCATTGCTTCTTTAAAGTCATTATCTTCCTTCATTTCTAATATAACCAAGTTTGTGGGAATGATAAATTGGCAATCCTTATTGGCATATCTTCTAAGATTCCTACCAAATATTTGATAGATCGATCATCTAATTGTAATGAGATACATGTAGGTTTCATTCTATCGATATTAAGCTTCTATAAGATTAGTAAAATAATTAGTGTTTTGTTGAAGACTATTTGGGGTACCTAACTTGTTTTTTTTCGTAATTATTTTAAATGAAGAACAATTTGATTTGAAATGATTTTGATTTATTTAAATTTTATAAAAACAGACTTAGGACTATGAAAATCCATGTTTTGGAGAAATGAATAAATTAAAGAGATTATACCTCATTTTGGAAGTGTGTGATCTTATTTTGAACCAGACGGATCGACGGATTTTGTAGTGTAATTCATTCGTTCAAGATTCTATAAGCAAATCTATTTTGAAGAAAAAAATCGGTTAAACCATTGACACTTTAATATCCTCGATTTAACGACCTGGTCTTTTTAGTTCGGATATCAATCATAACCCTTTTGGTATAATTTTGATATCTAAGATTATCTTTACATTCCTAGAGATATATACATTAAGTCTAAAAGACCAGATAAATCTAAATAAAACTACAAACAACATGTTAAGGTAAATGCTAAATATTTTTAAACATAGATAAAAGCATGAGATAAAAGCAGATGAATGATAATTTAATAAGTAAATAGAACTTGAATTATGAAATTTGATTACAGCAGAGTACGTTGCTTCAATGGAGACTTTTTGCAAGAACGTAAAATTGCAGGAAAAATAAAAGTGTTGTTAACTAATGTACGTAGAAAATAAGAGTGTATTCTGAGTTTTAAAAGGCATTATATAGGCTTAAAATTAAAACCAATAAAATAGCCACAATAGATTATTAGAGGGGTTTAATAGAAAAGTATAACAGCCCGAGCAGTGGAAAATGCAACAACTGAAACAACTTAGAATAGAAAAACCAAGGGTCGTTGGGTCCATTACGGTCATATGCCCTCACCTATAAGCACTAAAAATGAAAAATTATAAAGTTGTTTCTGAGTTTGTGAGTAGATAAACTCCCATTTGTTAGGGATGAATTCTTATTCTTTTAGCATAATCTTGTAACCTTGTAGGCAAATGTTATGCTAATGGATTATCTTTTGCTATTTATCCATTATCTAGTATATTGATTGATCACCAATTCATTGGTGTGTGGTTTATCATGTGAGACTATTCATGAATATGTAAAGGATTTGAAATAGGTATTGTTTTGGATCGGTTCATTCACTCGACATGACACATTTCATTTTTGTATTCAGGAAGATTCAATAGTCCAAATCAAATTCATTGAGATCAAAATAAATAGTTTTTTCTCTGCCCACAACCGAGGAGAGATGCCCGACCATCTCTTCCCTCCTATGCATTCTTGCCCGACGACCATGGGACAGTCACCCATTAACGACCTTGGAATGCTCCTGCTCGGTACCACCCTCTGCCTGACGTAACAGCTAGTCCATGCAGGACTCCAACGACTAGTCCATGCAGGACTCCAACGGCTAATTTCTGACAGTTACCTACTTTTAGGGGATCCACGATCCAGACCCAAAATAAGGACCAATGGCCAAGCGTTGGGAACATTATATAAACCCTGTCACCGAGAAGACCAGGTATTCAATATTCACTCCAACAACACTTTCTCTTGTACTTGCCCACTCTTTTGTCTGTTACTTATTGTAGAATCGGAGTGCCTTGCAGTTACACCATTTCCTCTCCTCGAAAATCGAGCATTGACGACACAGTCCATGGCCCGCTCAAGGTTCTAATCAACCGGAAAGATCAGTTGCGTCGTTTGTGGGAAACAACTCTCCTCGTCTTTTTTCCCCGGAACTTAAAAACTAAAGCAACAATTCAAGATTCATCTTATGGCTAACAGTGACGACGTTATCGATGCTCGGATTACCACCATTATCCCCATCAAGCAACTGGACAGTGATGGAACCCATCCCTTCTTCGGGGATAGCAGTCATCGCCAACGAGACGGAGCTATCGTCTCCCCGTCTCCTGACCCCAATGTTGAACCAAAGATTGTCCCTAATGATCCCCGACTCCCCCGGTGCCACCAAGCGTCGATTCGCCAACGGTTTCCCTGGTCAAAGCCCTGAATCAGACTAACGTTCCGATCCTACGACAAAGTGAAACGATCGGAGCCCTCGAAGATGTCCGACATCCCAAATCTCCTCCTCCGGCACGTGAGCGCAGGAGATCTTGCAACCATTCTCCTGGTCGAAGGAAGAACCGTCAGCGACCAGAAAAATCAAGATCCATCAGGAGGCGTGACCTCACGCCTCCCCTAAGATAGCGCTCCCTCGGAGCCAAGAAGACAAGGAGAGATATCCAAGCGGATGTCCAGCGCTCTCCTCCAACCATACCTAGGGTTTACTCAAGAACTTCATCTCCCGTCACAGCCACAGTCTCGGACGTCCAAGAAACAATTGTCCCCGTTCTCCCTCGTACAGCTCCAGTGACGAGGATGATCCTCGAGGACCTCTCTCTCAAGAGATCATGTCTACAAGGTTACCTAAGAGCTTAGAGAAGCCTCCTCCTCTAGGTTCCTAGGATGGAACAACTGACCCAGACGAACAAATAGAGAATATTGACGCTTTGCTCGACTATCGCGGCGTCCGGGGCGCAATAAAGTGTAGATTATTCCTGACCATGCTCAGAAAAGGGGCGATGATCTGGTACAAGAGTCTCCCCCAAGAGTCAATCACCTTCTGGAGACAACTGGGGGATGTTTTCAAGGCATTTCACTGCCTCTCGTCGACATCCAGAAATTGATGCCTCCCTCGAGGAAATTATACAGGGAAAAGACGAATCTTTGCGAGCATATCTCGAGAGGTTTAATAAAGAATTGGCAAAATACCCAAATTGGTCCTTTAACTCTACCTCAGGGTTCAATTTGGTCCCTTATCTTTAAAAAGTATCAGAGTAGTCCTTTAATTGTTCAAAAAGTTCCACGTTAGTCCTTTCCGTCCATTTTTAACTAACAACGTCAATTTTTGCTTGGTTGGAATCTGACATGGCACTGGTCATACGTGTGGCACTGGGTCATTGTGAAAAAATTCCAAAATTGTTTATTTAGTCTAGATTCGAACCCATGTCATTTTGCTTGCAAGCAATAAGAACTTACCACTACACCATTTCACAATTAATGTTTATTATTTCAAATAAGTTTATAATTAAGTAACATAATAAATAAATAAAAAAATAGGCTTTCCACCTGCAAAATTGGTAATTATATTCAACCAACTCTCTTTTCCATCGTCTGATATTAACAAAGGTTCCAAGAGAAACCTTCCATCATGGATTTAGAAAACAGTTTTGTTAAAGATCATTCACATGTAAAGAGTAAAAGGAAAGGAACAGAGAAAAACCTTGGACACAATAGTTCAACAATCAGCTTCAACTTGTCGAAACTTGGGAGTATTTGGAAATGCACAAACCAAAAGAGTGCAATTAGAGTTCCATTCAGGCTTAAACTCTGCTCCCATTTCCATAGCACGCGACCTCAAAATCCCACGCTCGGGATTCACAAAGCCTGACAGCACAAAAATTACACCTTCCTGCCCATCCATAAACCAGTTTAACAAGTTAATAAAATAAGCTCAGTCAACAAACACCAGTTTAATGGTTAAATTTCATATTTTAGCATAAGTGACAAAAAAAAATGATGTCTTGTAAGATAAACAGAAGTTATGGTAAAGTGGTGGAGAAGAGATGAATAGAAACCACAAAATAATAAAGTTTTTGGAGTTAAAGGTTATGTTGTTAAGTTAATTTATGCTGAAAAATACATTACAAATTCTCCATAGAGCTAAGCAAAAAGCTTGCTTGTTAGAGTGAAAATAAAATCCAACGCAAATCTACTCTAAATAGTAGGCATCATTGGATTTTGTCTACTTTACTATCATAACAAGAAAAAATCCAATAATTATAGTAACAGGTAATGTAACACACCAAGTAAAGTATTTAATATGTTAGAAAAATATCAATTTCTAACCTGTGTACATGATTAAGAATTAAAAGACAAGCTAAAGGAGGGATGCTAAACTTACCAATGCTCCTTGTACCATTCTGACACAAGAGGAATGCCTTCTGCTCGCCTCATGCAGTCAGATCTCATGTTAAAGGGACGAGGAGCAAAAAGCGAGGAGATTCTAGCAGCTGTGGTGTCAGTATAAAGTTGTGTGTCTTTAAGAAAAGGTTCCACACCATCTGGCAAGACCTGGTCATCATCATCATCCTCGTCGTATACTTTCGTCTTGCACCGCTCTTTGTTAGCACTGGTTATTGGGTGTATTAAGGGATCGTAATAAAATACAGGTAGGTCGGGATCTTCAGTTTTTATGTACATCACCATGGGAGTATGGTAAATGCAAAGCCTTACTTTACGAGGCTTGTTGTTATAAAGATGGAGAAAAGCAACTCTATATTATGTCCGAAGCGGCGACCTTATAATGAGTTTGTTGATGTCATTAAACTCATTCCAGTCTTCATCTCCTTTCTCCATGTCACGGTAGAGGGGCTCAAATTTAGGCCCACCTAGAGAGCAAAGATAATATAAAAATCAATGCATGAATTTGATTTTCTTTGTTATTGTAATTATTATATTGCTAATTGAAACACGAATCTATGTGCCTTTTAATGACCGATATCTAGCTTGATGAACACAATACGTAACACAGTAAATATAGGAATGCCTCAATATATTTTTATATTAATAGATGTAAACATGTAAAAGAAAGAAATTGCAGTACCAGGTATGCACATGTTCAAAGCCTTCGCTGTAAAAAAGGATTCCATGTCAAACAAGTAGAAATAATTTCTGTCACATAGATCAGACAGAAGTTGTCCAGCAAGACGATGCAAAGTTGCCATTATAGGAAGGGAAAGATGCCATTTGCGGTAACTAGGACCATTAATAAGCTTTGTTTTCACAAGAGGCTTATGATCATAAAATAAAACCAGGTATAGACTGCAGACGATGGAAAAGAGAGTTGGTTGGATATAATTACCACTTTTGCAGGTGGAAAGCCTATTTTTTTTAATTATGTTACTTAATTATAAACTTATTTGAAATAATAAACATTAATTGTGAAGTGGTGTAGTGGTAAGTTCTTATTGCTTGCAAGCAAAATGGCATGGGTTCGAATCTAGACTAAATAAACAATTTTGGAATTTTTTCACAATGACCCAGTGCCACGCGTATGACCAGTGTCACGTCAGATTTCAACCAAGCAAAAATCAACGTTGTTAGTTAAAAATGGACGGAAATGACTAACGTAGAACTTTTTGAACAATTAAAGGACTATTTTGATACTTTTTAAAGATAAGGGATCAAATTGGACCCTGAGGTAGAGTTAAGGGATCAATTTGGGTATTTTGCCTAAAGAATTTGTCCGACGAAATGAGGAAGTATCTATTGGAACACGAGCTTCATCCCCGTAGTGATTTCGCTAAAGCAGTCGGCATCGAGACCCCGGCGACGTTCGACGCCTTTCTCCTCAAGGCTCAAGCATATATTCAATAGGAGGAGAAAGAAGCAGCAAACACTGCTGGTGATTCCAGACATCGGGAGGATACCAAACCATCAAGGAACGATGAGCCCTCGACATCTCGTCAGGGAGGAGACAAAAGGAAATAAGAACGCCCACGAGAGAGAGAGAGAGAGAGAGAGAGAGAGAGAGAGAGAGAGAGAGAGAGAGAGAGAGAGAGAGAGAGAGAGAAGAACAGGCAAACTACAACATATTTGATATTTTTGTTATAGGTTAGTAAACATAAACAAATACAAAGCAAGTAAGACAACAAATAGGTGTTTCGCGATCTTTGTATGCAAGATACAGATGAAATGCAGAGGATCTTAGGGACAAAAATTAAGGTGCTACACCTCTTTCACATATTGTCGGAAAAAATTTGCATTTGCCTAACTCTAGCAACCCTATTTTTTTTTTAACTTTTAATTTATATTGTTTTGTTTAGGGTTTTTTTTCAAGTTAACTTCTAAAGTATTTTAATTAGTTTATATATATATATATATATATATATATATATATATATATATATATATATATATATATATATATATATATATATATATATATATATATATATATATATATATTAAAGAACTAAAAAGTAAAATCAATATGTATGGTCAACATATTCTAGAAATTTTGTATAAAAAACATATACATTATTGAAAATAATTTCAATATTAACTAATAATATTATACAAATTAAAATAAAACAACAAAAACTAAAATTTACTATATAAAAAAATTAAGTATTTTATTAGCCCATGAAGACCGATGAGAGAAACATAAAACTATTCTTCGTTTGTCTTTTGTATAAATCCTTGAAAGAACTTATTGTGAATGCTAATCTTTGTATTAAGCAGTATAAAATTAATTAATCTGTTTTCGATTATCACAAAGCATATTAGAATTTGGCATTACCCAATCTCTCTTCATCATGTTCGTCAAGAAACTCGTGGAGAAGGCTTCTAGTAAGAAGGTTAGTCAATATCGATCTTCACTTTCATAGATTCATCAACCATCATCATATCATATAGTTTTGTGATTTTATTTTCTTATTCAATGGTTAGTTCTTGGTTTGATTAGAATCTTAAAACATGTACAATTGTTTCAACATCAACAGCATATGCATATAACTATGTCAGATATTATATTTTATGATTTTATATTTCACAAAATTATTGATTTTGAGTTAATCTTTCACTTTTGGTATAAATATTTTATTTTATGTGAGTTTATTACAATTATAAGTATACCTCTCGCATAGTATAACTCTTTATAATCAACTTGATGGAGATGATTTTTTACTTAAAATTGGGATATCTCTTAAAAGAAATGCTACGAATACTCTAATCATTTATCAAACATTTATTTTTATCAACTTTTTTTTCTTCAAATTCTCAATATCAGTGTACTAAGAGTTCTAAACAAATCATTTTAACTTAAAAATTGCCAATATATCAATCTTTATCATTTATAATTGTTTTTATTCGTTAATTAATTCGTACTTTTAATGCTGGACCAAATTTAAAAGCTTTGCTACTTTTTTTTTATATTTGTTGTATGATTTCTTAATGAAAAAAAGTCTTAGCTATTTTTCTTTATATTCAATAAGCTTATTGAAAGCTTCAAAAATAATTTTTGACATAAAGATTAATTACTGATATGGTTAGAAGTGTATGATCATATTATTATACGATGAACAAATACATATATTTGTACTTATAGAGATTGTCAACCTTTCTCTTGAAAGAAGTCGTCTACACTATTACTGAAGTATATGAAGGAATAGTTAGACAACATTTAAGTGTTCGAGTTTTGGTTAAGAAAGTTTTCAAAGTCGGATACTACTGGTCGTCCATGGTTTAGAATGTTAAAGAAATAAAGACGTGAAGAGATATGATCAATGTCAACGGTACGGAGATATTCACAATGTCCCTCATCATAATTAAATGTTGACGTCATCTTGGTCTTTCTCACAATAGGAGATGGATCTTCTCGGACCTTTCCATTTAGCGTCAGGGCATCTTAAATTTGTGATCGTGGCGGTAGATTATTTTACCAAGTGGAGTGAAGTTAAAACATCTTGAAATTTTTCACAAGGAACATCCTAGCCAGGTATGGGATCCCTGAATTCGTCAAGACAAATAATGGAATACAATTCACAAATAAGGACTTCAAGAAGCTTTTAGAAGACTTGAAGGTCAAGTAGAATTTCACGTCAGTAGAACATCCTTAGACAAACGGACTAGCTAAAGCGACGGACCAAGTAGTTTTGAGAGGGTTAAAGCGAAGACTTGAAATAGATAAGAGAATTTGGGTAGATGAGCTCACATGTGTCTTATGGGCATACCAGACCACAACTCATTCAACAATCGGTGAGACTTATTTCGACTGACTTACAAGACCGAAGTCATCACCCCTATTGAGATAGAAGAGCTTAGTTGGAGAACGACTCACCCTTTGTTAGAAAAAGATAATGTGGAAGCAATTAGAAGGCAGAGGGACGTTCATCACCCTCATGAGCATTGTTGGCAAGAAGGTGGTAGCAGTCAAATAAAACAAATGAGTCTTACCCCCGAGAATCTAAGCTTGAAGATCTCATGTTAAGACGGGTCGACTTTAAAGGGAAAAAATTTGGAGGCGCACAACCAATTGGGAAGGACCCTCATGATCAAGACCAACACAAGAAATGGAGCCTACACTCTGATGACTCTGACTAGGGAGCCCATCCCAACAAGTGGAACACTGCAATACTCAAACAATATTCTAACTAAGTATTCCAAAGTTCTTCCAAAGATTATAATAATGTATCCTCCTATGTAATATTTTAATATGAATAATATGATCCTCTTTGTTAAAGTTATGTAAATTTCCATTAAATAAAGCGTAGTATAAAGTGATTATGGGCACTAAGTCGCAACTGGAACACGTCCGTCTTAGTAGCTAGTCACTCTAAAGTGTATATGGTGGAGCTCGTGATACGTCTACTTTAAAGTGGCTTCAAACAAGAGGGCATGGAAGGGGGTCTTGTTGGGTGTAAGTGTGAGTTGTTAAAGTATCGCATCATCTATGAATGGGTAGAATGTTGGATTTATAAGATATAATACCCATTTACCTCACATTAAGGTTTTTGGGTTGAGATGTGGTGTCTCTCTCTCTTGTAGTCCTTGAGTATTAGTCGCATTGGTGCTCCCGACTCTCCCAGACTCCCCAACAGTGATACTTGAGTCGTGGTTCATCTTGGTGGGTGAGCAGGAGTTGGATCCGGTGTTGGATCCTATTATAGGATGTGGGAGACTCACACTTGTGGAGGGAATGTTGGGTGCAAGTGTGAGTTTTTAAAGTTTTAAATCGCCTACGAATGGGTGGAATGTTGGATTTATAAGAGAGATTACCCATTTACCTAACACCTAAAGATTTTGGGTTGAGATGTGGTGTCTCCCTCTCTTGTGGTCCTAGAGCATTAGTCTCATTGGTACTTATGACTCTCTCAGACTCCCCAACGGGTTTGACCTTTAGTCGGACACATTGCTCATTAACGTCAAATATTAATCTAACTCCTAACAAAGGGATGAGTAACGATGAAACTAAGACATTAAAGGAAAAACTATGAAATAAAACCACGGGAGAATAAACTATGAAACAAAACTGTAGGTTAAAGATTACAAAGATCATCCTTCATTTCCTTCATTGTTGTTAACAATCTCCCAGTCAACAACCACCTTCTTCAGGGTTATCCTCTTCTGAGGAACTTGAACACTAATACACAACATCCTAACTTGATCATAGATGTTCTTGAAAGCGTAAAAAAAACTCCCTTGAGGCCTTCGTTGATGGCATCATCGAGCTATTTCTTCAACATTATCATATTCTCATGATGATCACATTTCTCCATCTTTAGAGCATCATCGGTTGTAATGGCCCTGGAGGATAATGTTTCCTCTAAATTCCTTGCTTATTCAAGGGAATTTTCTTTATTCTAAAGATATACATGTATAGTATACATCTAAGCATCCAGCTCAAAAGAGGTACCATGAGTATCCACCTCCTTTTGAAGACTATACAACATCTTCATTTCCTTCTGAAACTCAGACACTGTTTCTTAAAGTTGAGTTTGTTCATAGGAAATGAAGTTGTACTTTCCCTTCCACTGCCTATTCTTTTTAGAAGGATTACCTATAGAAAATGTTTCTCCATAGTCATCAGTTGCAAGAGTTATCAAGAAAGCACTTTGAAACATGTGAAAGTTCGTCTTTGCCAATAGATCTAATTTTACCTGTGTGATAGAGGCTCTAGGTATAAGAAAAGTCTTATTCAGGGATGCATGCTCGTGCTTCCTGTGAAGTGTGAGGTATCTGAGAGAGGATAGTGGCGGAAAACTTTGGAATATCAGTTTTAGTGTCGATGATAGTAATCCCTGCAGCGCCAAGACCAGACGACTTAGACCTCTTATTTAGTCCTCCTTCCTAGACAAGATTCTTGTCCAGGTATCATTTGTTGTTAACTCCGGCCGCTAAACTAGACTGGTCATTGGACATTTTTCTCCGTCTTTCATCCTACTCAAGGTGATTTGGTTGGGTCTATGCAGTGAGCAAATCCTGGTGTCTGCAGCGAGTTGTTTCATTGTCACTTCTATTTAAGTTGAAATTTGAGTAGGAAGAGGAGTTTGGAGCATAACAGTTGTCATCCTGGCTTTCCTTCTCTTAAAAGTGTTATTGACGGAAGACATGGTATCTCCATAAATGATCAAAATAAGTTACTAAACTTTAAAGGAATATCATAGACATGTATAAATATATATTTCCTATCCTCGCCAAAGAGTTATTTCCTCTCCTGAGCATCAATTGTGTCCATTATCACTCGGGTATTAATGGGTCGATTCTCCTGCATGGAAGGCCCAACATTTGAAAGGACAACTTCTTCTTTTTAACTCAAGTGATCCCAGAAGGTAATCAAATCATATTCCATCAATACTTCCTATAGAGTTAGGGAGTCATAAGAAACAACATATGTGTGTGACTTCTGGTTGATGTGGCTCCAGACCCAGTACTTTTGGATCGTATCTTTACATTTAGTTTAATCCACGGCAGAAGGTTTGGTTGGGAAGGTTATTCGTCAAAGACCATTTATAATACATAGTGGGATTCTGGAGTTAGGGGGATCATTAAAAGGAATTAATCCTTTAAATGTTTCCAACTTTCAATATAGACGCCAAAGATTTTAGATGTATGATGCAGTGAAATCAATCCTTGTCCCTGACAATAATCCTTGAAGATATGTGGCACAGTGAAAAGATTAAATAAGAGGCTCACAGACGGCTCTTTATCTTAGTATTCACACCACTACTAAAACATTTTAACAAAATCCCAAGCTACCAGGTGTAGTTAGGAAGGGGCGATATTTAAGTGCTTTAACACCCCTTCCTCGAATCCATTAAAGGGCAACCTAAATTTCAAACGGTAAAATATGCATTCATAAAAGGGGATGGAACACTCATCAAAGTAACTATAAATCCTCTTGCTAGAGTCGACATAGGGATCCAACCAATCAGGTGATGGGCCCATTTCTACGTGAGCATCTTCCACCCTAGTTCCACTTATGCAGAAGGTAATCATCCCCACTAGTTCAATATCCACCCAACGGTACATACCAACATCAATCGGCTCCACAAAACCATCATGCTCTTATCGATCCATGTTCATTCGACTATCATGAAAAAGATAATGTTGATCAAAAACTGTAGATTGACTATGAAAATTAATGTGATCCCTAATTTCTATATTGTTAGGGTCTCGACCATGTGCATCCCTAAAAGTTATACCGAAATAATGAATATGTCGCTTATTTTGAGCTATTATAGCAACATTTCGATATATGTGAGCTCTTATAGAATAGGAAAGACTAACAATCACATCCCTTGTATCAAGGTTATGGGAGTTCATCTCTTCATCTTCTTCAGAAGATTCTTCAGTACTCTCCTCAGTAGAGGTACTAAAGGGTTTGACGCAACTTTCTATAGAACTCTTTCCAGACCTAGAATTGTCGCTAAGCACAATAAGATTTGGCTTGAGTCGATTAACCTCTAAAGGATCATAATTTGGAATATCTGAGTTTTAAAATATTGTAGATGACGAAGAATCTTCGTCGTCAAGTTCATTTATCATGTAGGCAGACTTATTTTCTAGATTGGCCATATCAAAGACAAGAAAACAAAACAGGAAAATTGACTATAAATGGGACCTGAATAAAAGGTGAAGCGGATAAATGGTTAAAGGCAAGTGAAACTCAAAAATATGACGAATTAGAAAACGTTGAACTAGGATAAAAAGAGAAGGTGGTAAAATCATAGGTCACCAGAACTCAGAGAAAGAAGAAAAGGTTGGTGAAGAGAAAAAAATGAGTGAAGATCATTTGAAAGACCCAAATGATCTTTATACATAAGAGAAAGATGGATAAATCAACAATTAAAAAAAACCGGGATATGAAAAACAACGGTCAGATCTCGTCTCGAAAATACAATGACACTTGATTACACTCAAGCACCCTAGGGGAAAGTGTTATGCCCTAACATACGAACCTAGGGTCACGTATAAGGAATTCTTGTGAAACGTCTCAATGATGAGACTGGCATTTAATGTGTTTGTGCCTCAGATCTCTTCCACTTATCCGCGTAAGGATCCTAGAGAAAGCCCAAAAAGCTTTAAGTCCAACTGTTCTGAATCGGCCACAGGCCCAATATAAATTCAACTATTATCCATTGTATATAAGTCACTATGTGTGCAGTCTAAGGAATGATTTTAAAAGTAATTCACTCTACTCCTTTTCATTCATTTATTATCTTGGATGTTGGAGTGTTAATTTTGCATATCCTTCTTCGTGAAATCGCACCATAGATTTACAAGACTGTATCAAGAATCAACATCACCAATTCACCAACCATTGTAGTTCTTGATTGGAACAGAAGTCATAAAAATTGTGTCAATTTTAGTTAAAAAAGAAACTCCTTTGATTTTAAAAATAAAAGAGATAAAACTATAAAACAAAATAATTTAAATAAACTGTAATATTGAAAGTAAGAAAAAGAACATGCTAAAATTTGATATCCAAATAGATATGTATCTAGTAAAATAGTAATGTGCTTTGCAGGTTGGTGGAAATTCATCAGATGGACTAAAAGCTAGAGAAGTAGATCCACGGCTGATATTCCATCATGGTGTACCATCAGGTGCTACCAACTTTACATGTCACAATATTTACAACATATTGGCTCTTTCCACCAAGTATGTCATCATGTATACACACACTTTCATTTCTTAAACTTATGCCTCAAATTTATTTTTTATGACATTTTTTATTTCATTTTTAAGTGATGGGAGGATTAAATTATTTGGTAAAGATAATGCTCAAGTCCTACTTGAATCTAATAAGCCAGTGCCTACCAAGTTCTTACAGGTTATACTTTTTTACCTTTTCAAATGTCTCATGAGTTTCATGTTGTGCAAATGTGATTTCTGGTATATTAAGTATGGTTTTCTAATTATCAATAATACTATGGTGTTTATTATGCATGTATAGTTCATCCAGAATCAAGGCATACTTATAAATGTCACTTCAAATAACCATATTGAGGTAATTATAGTTATACGTTATGAAGCATGGATACCGAAATTACAACACCGACACTGACATCAACACCAATAATAATTTTAAAAAATAATAATAATAATTAGTTAAACATAATCACAAATATTGGTATGAGTTTCAGACATCAACACAGACACAAGACTACTAGAGAGTATTTATTAGAATTTTTATTTTTCACATTAGGTTTGGGACATAGACAAGAATTTGTTGTGTGACTTGTACATTGTAAAAGAAGAAATCACTTCTGTTGCAATCATTCAGCACAGCCTCTACATGTAAGTAATACTTCTACTTCAAAATAAGCTATTTGAGATAGTACAATTTGAAGCACCAAATGTTATGAACATGTATCAACATTTTCAGGTACATTGGAGTTTCTAGTGGTAATGTTTCAGTTTTGAAGCTTGATCAAAATTGGCATGTGGTAAAGATGAACTACTCCATACCCCTTTCTGCTTCTATCGGTAAGATGACATACATATTTTTGCGAGTAAATCATAATTTCGATCCTCAAAACTGTATCGCTCGAGTCAGTAACAACTAGTAGCCTCGTTCTTTGATAATCTTCTAGAAAATTCAATTGAAGTATTCGATGATATCGCTGTGACACACATATTGCCTCAACCAACAGCTGAAAGTAAAAGGTGACACTGATTTTCACAAACCCCACCTTCCTTTAAGACTTTGCTTATCATGCCTTTACTTCATTGATATTTTTCTACGCAACACGAAAAAAATCAAACTTTTTTTCTCTAACGTGATCAATGCAGAGTTCTCATAATCTTTAGAAACGGACGAATAATACTATGGAATATTCAAGAAAGCAGATGCATTTTCAGAACTGGCGGAAAGGTGTCACAGCCACTGCATAATGAAACAAAGAAAGTTTCTTGTGCATGTTGGGTGTGTCCTTACGGAAGCAAAGTGGTTGTAGGGTACAACAATGGAGATCTCTTCATTTGGAGCATTCCTTCTCTAACCGCAGGAAATGGCCCAGCTTCTGATTATAGCAGCAAAAACACTCCTATGTTCAAATTTAACTTGGGATATAAATCGGATAAAACTCGTATAGAATCAGTAAAATGGATATATGCTGATGGAAAGGCTAGTAGATTATATGTCATGGGAGCTTCTAACTCGATGCAGGTAACTTATGACAGTAGATAAACTCAAATAAGTCAATTCAAACAGACTCGTAATGTTTAATGATACGATTGTATGAATCAGGTAGTGTTGTTGAATGAACATACCGAAACTCGCATGACTAAGTTAGGACTTAATTTGTCTGAATGCTGCGTTAACATGGAGATTATATCATCCTCAAATGAGCAAAGCAAGCACAAACAAAATTCTTTGATTTTGCTAGGGAAATCAGGGCATGTATATCTGTATGATGATAGTTTGATTGAAAGGTATCTATTGCAATGGCAATCAAAGTCCACTCCCTCACTGCCAAAGGAAGTTATGGTGAGGTTGCCACTTTCTAATTCAAGCATCAGCATAGCTAAATTCATCTCCAACGCTACCAATGTGTTATATTCTGAAGACGAGGTAATTGGGCTGTGAAACTATCCTGCTACCAATGTATTCAATATGTTAACTGTTTTACTGTTATGCTTCTTTTCTGTTGCAGTATTACAGTCAGATGCTGAGAAATTATCCACAGCTTTTTTCAATTGAAACAAATCACAGAGATGGGATTAGCCTGAGTTCTGCAAACTTCTCCGGATTTTCAAACATTAAAAACTTGTACATAACTGGACACAAAAACGGAACTATAACTTTTTGGGATGCATCGTGTCCATTGTTCTTTCCAGTTTTGCAATTAAACCAGCAGGTAGTATTTCAAATCCAAAAATATTGGTTTGTTTCATAGATAAGCCTGTAGGAAGATCAATTGCGGCTATAATATTTCCTGTGTATATGAGTCTAAGAACATGTGTTTTTTTAGCTTATGATTATCCTTTCGTTCGTCTTAATGCAGAGTGAAAATGATCATTCTTTAAGTGGTGTACCCTTGACA
The DNA here is from genome assembly GCA_963966055.1 of Lathyrus aphaca. NCBI lineage: Eukaryota > Viridiplantae > Streptophyta > Magnoliopsida > Fabales > Fabaceae > Lathyrus > Lathyrus aphaca. The sequence goes on from OZ014523.1 coordinate 508,529,257, forward strand.
GAATTATATTTTGACATTGACGCTCTTCTCCTTGTTTCTGGTGATCAGAGCGGAATGGTGAGGTTAATTCAACTATGAATGGATGAAAATCGATATTTTCCTTCTGTTCATTCACAAATTTTCACCACACTTGCTTATTTTTATTGTATACATTATACGAACATTATCTACAGGTTCGCATATTCAGATTCAAACCTGAACCCAACACCTCCAACGGCTTCATGTCCCTTACAGGTATTTTATGTATATCGTGTTACTTAGTTTAGAATCTGCAGAGTTCACCCTTCGGTTAATAATGACTTGTATTTCCATTTATCTTTTGTAGGAAATACAAAAAAAGGGGTTGATCATGTAGTCAAGAGTATGAAACTTGTGAAAACTATTGGTTCTGTAACTTGTATGACTATAGATCAAAGCTCAAGGCATCTTGCCGTTGGTTCTGATCAAGGAAATGTGAGATACTTTTCTAGTTATTAATTTTTCTAGATATTAGACTCTTTCACTTGGAGTTTATAGTTGTTTATCAGCTTCATAGCACTAATTAGTGTAAATATCTACCAATTTGTTACAGGTTTCGGTTATTAACATGGACGGTCCATCTCTGTTGTATCAGAAACATATTTCAAGCGAAATTTCTACTGGTATCATCTCTCTGCAGTTCATAACCTGCAGATTATACGGTTTCGAGAAAAATATCTTAGCAGTCGGAACAAAGGACTCGTCGGCTTTTGCACTGGATAGCGAAACTGGAAACATGATGAGCACTGGATCTGTTCATCCTAAGAAGCCATCTAAAGCTCTATTTATGAAGGTGTTAGGTAAAATTTTGCAAAGTTGACACAGGGATAGTTAGTAAAACGCATTGATATAAATTATCAATGATCTGAAAAAAAAAATCGGTTTAGGATGCAAATGTCAAAACTAGTATTAATGGCAGTGAGAGATTAAAGATTTTTTTTTACTATGTTACACAGATGGACAATGTGAACCAGATACAAGATCAATTCGAAAAGATAGCTTTGATTTGAGAGAAAGGAATCATATTGAGGATGCAACAACAAAGAAAATTTTGCTGTGTTCTGAGAAGGCTTTATATATCTATTCATTCGAGCATGCTCTACATGTACAATGTTCTTTATTTTTATCCTTACGAGTTATAAAGAACCGGAAGACTAGCTAATGCTTGCAATTACTCTCTATTATTTTAGGGAATCAAAAAGGTGATTTACAAAAAGAAGTTCTCTTCTTCTTGTTGCTGGGCATCGACTTTTTACGGCGCCTCTGATATCGGTCTCGTATTACTTTTCACCACTGGAAAAGTAGAATTAAGGTGGATTTTCTTTCTGAAGTCTGCACTTACTTTTCATAATATAAATTGATGAGTATACAACATGCCTAGAACTAGACTTACCAATATTTTGATTATTATTTTTCCACGGCGCATTGTTTTTTTTTCTTTACTTTTTCTTTTTTGATTTAGGTCTTTACCAGACTTATCTTTGATAGTGAAGACTTCAATTAGAGGCTTCACTTATTCACCTCCGAAATTTAAGTCATTTTCTGACAAACAGATATGTTGTTCATCCAGAGGTGACATTGTTTTGGTATGACATAATCCTTCACTAGATTAACAAGCTTCTGATATTTATGATATCAAATTAACTCAAAGTTGGTTTACAGGTGAATGGTGACCAGGAAATTTTTGTTGTCTCTTTGTTGGTCCAGAGGAATATTTTCAGGTATATATGGTTAAAGAATGGAACTGAGAATCTTGTTATCAATCTCCCCGCAAGGAACGATACCCACAGTCTTATCTTCGTTTTTTGTTTTTCAAACTGGAAACTAAAGATGAAAGTGATACTAGTAATGGTAAATTAGTAGTCTCGTTACGTAATGTTTGACTTCTTTGTAGGCTTTTGGACTCTGTTGGCTGCATCTACAGAAAGGAAAGGATACTATCACAAAAGGAGTTTGTTCCTAACCCAGTCATACATAAGGAAAACAAGAAGGTTGGAATTAACATTTGAATAACTTATCCAACTATATCCAGTATTTTGGATGCAGAATGTATTGAATTTTGTCTATGTGTAGGGCATATTCACCTCGGTTATCAAAGATTTTACTGGCAGCAAAGAAAAGTATATGCCCCTCCTGGAAAAAGAAGATCCTAAAGAAAGTCTCCAGGAACTCTCTGCAATATTTTCACATGAAAATTTTCCGCTGGATACCAACAATACTGGGGATGAAAATAAGCTAGAATCAAGCTTAGGTATAACATTGCCTCAGATATGCATGACTTATTTCTCCTTATATGCATTTTATAGCATTTAGATACTAGAGTTTAAGGCAACCAATTTGAGATGTTCTCTTTTCCTCCTATTTAGATGACATGGATCTGGAGAACCATAGAGAAATACGCAAAGAACAAAGCATATTAGGAGCTCTAAATAAAAAGAAATTGGCTGGAAAGTTTCAGGCTTTGAAAGGTTTGTGACAATGAGCTCAATTTTATGCAAACCATGGTTTCTTATGTTCATATTTGACCTAAAACAAGAACTTGACTGAACTACTCTAGATGCTATGAAACCTTATAGGAGATTTATACGGAGGTCGGGATCTTACTATGTATTCCAGTACTCGTGGTCAAATTGATAATGATCTCTCAGGTTTTGTCTTTGGTTTGTGTGTGTTAAGCATAATGGTAAATAATATTGGGCATCAATATGCAGGAAAAGTGAGAGAGATGAAGGGCAACAACCAGAAAGCATCAGATAAGGAAGAGCAACCAGATGAGAAAATTGGTGCAGTCAGTCAAATTAAGATAAAATATGGATTTTCTTCTTCGTCCAATGTAAGTATATATTTATCATATCCAACATTCATTATAAGGCTTGTCTTGCTTTCTGTCATGTAACAGTTCACAAGTATGGCGCATTTTACAAGTTAAATGTGTTGCCTAGGGACTATTTTTCTGTCCGGAGGTGGTAAGTGTATCTGTTTATGCAAATGCAGTTTGAGTGTCAAGATTGATCAGTATCGATAAGATTCAATCGAGAAAATGATATATAATTACCATTTTGAGCATAACAATTACCATGAAAATGGTATATTATTTTCAACTTAGAAACTATGGGTTTAATAGCGCAATAGATCTCTAGAAGTATCCTTCACAATAAGTTGTAACTTGGTATCTGATAGGATCCGAGATGAGAAAGCTGGCTCAAAAGAACAGTTAGTGCTACCGTGCTAGGCCTATAGTGTGAGGAGTTTATGTTAATAGAAATAGAGAAGGTGAAAATGGGAATATCCACATGGCTGAGAGTGTCACTGTTTGATTAGCATAACTTTCATATATATTTAAAATACTGTTTGTTTTCAGAAATATGATACTAATCACGAATTTGGCGCTATAGGAAACAAGCGCCGCTGAATCTGCAAAAAGCAAGCTCCAGGAAAACACAAGGAAATTACAGGTATATTATTTGTAGACAGACACAAAAATTATGCAGTACATTGTTACCAGTTAGCACGTGACAATTAATGCAAGAGTAAGAAAGATGAAAAATCCACTATATATTTGTTTACAAATTTTCCTATAACTTGACAGGGTATTGAGCTACGTACGGCAGAGATACAAAATAAGGCAAAATCATTTTTATCAATGGCAAAACAGGTGCTGCGAAACACTGAACAGGGTAAACAAAGTTGATAAGAGCAGTTAGGTACTAAGTTCATTAATTTTGTTTTCCTTTTTCAATTACTTATATATTAATTTTAAAGCTTTATATATTCTGTGCTAGTTTTGCTTCTTTCGAAATTAACCCGCGCCGTTACTTTCATATGTGGATTGCAGAGTAAAGAAGCTTGACCGTCGCGCTTAATGCTCCCTGAAGTACAGATGAAACAGCAATTACTCCAACTTAATGCTATACATTATATTGATAAAGACACGCAACTGATTCAAGGACATAAAAAAGTCAATTTCTATGGAATTTGTAAATCGAAGTATCATAAGCTTATGTTTATATTTCTCTCCACCTTCTGTCTCTTTGGAGAGAATTATTTTGGTAGAATTATTTGCACCTAGGAATATTACATGCACACACAATCGCAAATAAATATGTCAACTATTAAAAATGCGACATCCAAATTGCATTGAGATTTTCTCCTTTTATTTCATTAACTGGAGTATTATTAGCCTATGGTCGTGACAGATGGTGATTCCTATGACAATGCATTTAGACTTTAAAAAAATTCCACATAGCATGAGTTCAGAAGACAAACTTTGCAACAACTAGTGCTTTATCAACAGATCTTCCAGAAGTGAGCGTATCTGTTCTCGTACAGCATCTCTGTTACTAACACTCAATGTAAACAAAGATGCGCCTGCATGGTTCCTCAATGTTGCAACTGCGAAAATGCAAAACGAAGTCATTAACAAGTTCGAAAATCCGTTAAAATTCTCAAAACATCAGTGATCTTTGAGATATATCGCGCTCGCGACAGATTTGTCTCATCTCAATTATTTAAAGCATCAAGAAAAGAAAAATCATTCATGCCAAGAAAGAAACATGGCGTTTGAAAAATAGGGATTTTGAAAATATGAGAAATTTACCTGCAGGTATATCTCTGCCAAATTTTGGAACTGGAATGGAAGCCAAAATTGGGATATTTGACTCCAAAACTTTTAGAACTGCAGGGAAGAATGACGAACTGTATAACTCCATCTTACCAACTTCGTCAATGATGAAAAGATCAGTGTCTTCTCTAACCTAGTAATAAGTGTGTCTCTTCAAATTTCAGAGAGTGATCTAACATATGAGCATCTGTAAATAACATCTTTATATAAATGATGAATTTACACTAAGAAATGCAAGGGAACAGCTCAAGAAGACCCTACCACTACCACGTTTTTTATGTGCAATTTAATGCATGCAAGGATAGTCATATATTGGGCAAAAACACTCTTTTAGTCTCCACCTACTAAGACAATACTCCTCTTCCATAAAGTTAAGAAAAATGTGTAAGCCAAACATCGGCGACAAGCAGTATGCAAAAGCAAGCTCACCTGCAACTCAGGCAGTGCTAGTGACTCGAAAGATGCTACATCAACTTTATACTTCCCAACATTAGGCCATCTATGAGACTCTTGGCTGCCAAAGCCATTAAATAACACACCCTTTAGTCAAATAAGCAAAGCTCTGACAAAACTAAACAAGACTGTTATGTAGGATCTAGATTGTTTGATATGCTGCCAAATAACAAGTCACAACAGTCAAGCACATATCGGTGCTCGGATCAAGATTGTTCATATTTCAATTTCAACAAAGCAAATTACAAATATAAACTTGGAATTAAAACCGTCCAAACTTAATACTACGGTCTAGATGTACTAACTGCAGTGACTATGCGGTATTCTGGCTGCATCTATTCAAAATTCTGTAATGCCACAACATTGTTTGAAACATCTATAAAATCATCTCAAATTGTTCTGTGTTTGCTAAACAGATAAAAAAAAAAGATAGTATCTTTAGCAACAGAATGAAAAACAGAACCTTGAAAAGTTGGAAGAAGCAAGTGGGCATGTGCGACCATCAAGAGTGACAACTTCGAAACCAACCCTCTCACCTTTGAGTCTAACTTCACCTGCAAAACCAATCAAACCATTGAAAAGTTTTGGGAATTCGGGAAGGGTGGTGAAGGGATAGGAAGCGATTCTTACGAGTATAGAAACCCTGAACCTTGAGGGTGGGATTTGAAGCTTTGAGAGTTTCGAAGACTCTCATAATAAGAGTGCTTTTTCCCACACCCTGAAAAACAATAAATCAATCAATTACATGAATGAATGAATGATGAGTAACAATGGAAGTAACAGAAATTGGAGAAGGGATTACTCACAGGAGGACCTGTCACTAGCAAGCATTTCCCAGCACCAGACATTGTTTCTCTTCCTCGATCTTAGCAGTGCTGAATATTTAAGTAGTTGGAATTATTTTATAACAGTTTTACACATTTCTCGATTAAACTTTTTAAGTTTTGGTTAATTATGTGGCAATTCCAATTTCATTAATGATTTAGGATTGAGGACATATTCATTTGGATAGCCATCGATTACGATAAATAAATAGAATAAATGCATGTGAAGAATATTATGAATAGAGTAGAGTCCCTGTAGCACTAATCACAATGTGAACAACTAGGTTTGTTTTTTTAAATGAATTTTGTTTATTAAATACTCAAATTTTAAATACATTAAATAATCATTACATCCAATTCTAAAATTTGATGCCCTGAACTTAGCCTATAATATTCATGAAATTCACCACCAAACCAATCTTGAGCTAAATGGTTTACTCAAGCAACAATGCATATCCCAATGTGATTGATTACAAATATCACGGTTACCTGGATTGCGACCAACCTTTGGAAAGAGAAGATTTTACCCCGCACCCCCATCTATACCTGTACCCCCACATTTTTTTAAAAATGCCCATTTTAACCTTAGATTATTTTATTGTATTATTATTTTATTTTATTTTATTTTTACCGTTTGTGTCAGACCGTCAGATAAAAGTAAAAATTTGTCAAAAATTACACGTTCCGGAAGACTTTTGGAATGAGTTCCGGTACGTAAATTTACATACCGGAAGACTTTATGTAAGTCTTCCGGTATTATGATGATTGTACACCGGAAGACTTAATAAAAGTGTTCCGGTACGGAAGACTTTTATTAACTCTTCCGGTAGGAATGAATATGTGTACCGTAAGACTTTATGTAAGTGTTCCGGTATTGTAAGAGTACAATACCGGAAGACTTGCATAAAGTCTTCCGGTTTGAATTTTTTTTTATATTATTTAATTTTTTTTAATTCATTTTTTTAAAAAATATTTTTATTTTGTAGGTGCAGTACCTTTACACGAAAAAGAACCGATATGTGTGAATACATCAGATGTATTTACAACGACAGAGATATTTGGTACACGAGAAGAGGTGATAAGATGGGTCAAAGACACCGGATTACGAAATAAAGTGACGGTCGTCATCACTCGTTCAGATACACAAACAGGCAAGAGAGGAAGAAAGAACAAAATAATATTTGGTTGCGATAAAGGTGGGAAATACAAGGATATTCGTAGTGGAATAGAAAGTGCGACGAAAAAATGTGGATGTCCATTTAAGATCAGGTCGATTCCGACAAAAGATGGATCTGGATGGAAGATTGATGTAAAATGCGGCGTTCATAACCATGATTTACCCGATAGATTAGAAGGTCACTCATTTGTTGGTAGGTTGACAGCGGATCAGAAGCAACATGTTGCTGATTTAACAAAGAGAAAGGTTGCACCCAGAAATATATTGCATTCCTTGTACGAGATTGATCCAGATTGTGTCACTCGTATCACACAAATATACAAGCAAAAGAGTATGATGGAAAAAGAGATAAGAGGTCCTAGAAGTGAGATACAACATTTGTTTAAGCTTATCGAGGCTGCAGGTTATGTTTTTTGGAGTAGAAAAAGAGATGACTCTGAAGTTATTAAAGATATATTTTGGGCACATCCAGATTCAGTTAAGTTGTTGAATATGTTTCCTATTGTGTTAGTTATGGATAGCACTTATAAGACAAACAAATACAGACAACCTTTGTTTGAAATTGTTGGAATGACATCTACCGAGTTGACTTTTGCTGTCGCATTTGCGTATATTGAGTCTGAGCAGACTGAGACTTTTTGTTGGGTGTTAGATAAGCTTAAAAAATTGTTTGTGAAAAAAGATTTATTTCCACAAGTTATGATGACAGATAGAGATCTTGCTTTGATGAAAGCCATTGAAACTGTGTTTCCGAAGACAAATAATTTGCTATGTCAGTTTCACATTAACAAAAATGTTGGTGCAAAAAGGAAACTATTAGTGGATCCTGATAAGCAGGAGTCAATTGGCAAATTATGGACGGATGTTGTATGGGCTAGTGATGAGGTTGAGTATGCACAACATTTAAAAGAACTTGAGCAAGAGTTTGTTGATTGTCCTAAATTTTTTGAGTACGTGAACGACACATGGTTGACACCACATAGACAAAGGTTTGTTTGCGCATGGATTAATCGAGTCCTACATATGGGTAACACGACGACTAATCGGTATGTTTTGTTTTAGATCCCAAAATATACTTTTTGTGAATTTTTTATTTTTCTTACTTAGTTTAAATATGTATTATTATAGGGTTGAGTCTGCTCATTGGAAGTTAAAGCAGATGTTGGGTAACAGTATTGGTGACATGGTAAAATGTTGGGAGGCCATGAATGACAACTTAAAGATACAAATTAGCAACATTCGAGCTTCTTTTCAAAAGAGTGTGTATGAAGTTGCACATGTCCATTCAAGTCCATTTTACACATATTTACGTACTTCAGTGTCGCGAGCTGCATTGAGGCGCGTTGCTGAAGAGTTAAAGAGAGTTGATTATATTGGAACTAACAAAGACAGATGCCGATGTACTCTTAGATCCACCTATGGATTACCTTGCGCGTGTGAGTTGGCAGGGTATAGAATTAGTGGTATTCCGATACCAATTGAGGCTGTGCATGTACATTGGAGGAAACTAAGTATGGAAATTAAGTTGGAAGAAGACTTAGATGAGGAATCAGAAGTGGGTATGAAATCTGCAATGGATGAGTTATGGAAAAGGTATAGGTCACAAGATGTTGTTGGAAGAAGGGCATTACATAGTAGGGTTTATGAACTTGCATTTCCCACAACGACTTCTTTGTTAGCACCACCTGAAAAAATAAAGACAAAAGGTGGAGTCAAGAAAAAAGGCAAAAAACCTGAAGGGTATGATGTTTACAGGGATCCTTCGTATCATGAATATGTTGATCAAGCATCACAATCTTCACAACGACAATCTCAACCATCACAAAATTCAAAAAAGAAATCTCAACCATCTCAACCATCACAACCTGTGAAAAAGAAGTTAAAATTAACACAAACTTCACAGTCATCTAAACGGTTCATCCTTCAATTTCCTTATCATATTAGGTCATTCATTGATGACGTTGTCAACGTAATGTCAGATGGTAATTGTGGATTTAGAGTGATTGCTTCATTGCGGGGTTATGCCGAAGATGGTTGGCCAATGGTTCGTCGGGAATTAGAATTGGAAATTATACATAATGAAAGATCAGCTTTATATGCCAATTTATTTGCTGATCGGTTAGCTGAAGTGAGAGATTCTTTGAAGATAGAGGGAAGTGGTTCTCAACCAATAGAGAAATGGTTGACTCTACCAGATATGGGTTACGTGATTGCGAATCGGTATAACGTGGTACTTGTCTGTCTAGGAGTCGAATGTTTGACTTTCTTCCCTATGACAACTACATTCTCACCCAATGTCTCATTTTATTGCATTGGATTTGTAAACTCCAATCATTGGATTCAGACATGCCACATCATCGAGAGTAATCGTCATTTCACCGAACGGCAGGTGAAATGAAGATGTCTCTATATGCCATCTCTCCACAAATGCAGAAACCAAGTTTGCATCAATCTTCTTCAAACTCGATCTCTGTAAGGAAGCTAAACCGGATCTAAATATGATACCCTCAATCTCCGGTGGAAGCTGCTGTGGAACCATCTGGGTCAACTTCAAACCATGTCCAGCCACCTTCAGTTCCTTCTTCGCCCCCCTCTCCTGAAATCAAATAAAATTAAACAAATTAGATAAACAAATTATATAATTTCGGTTATTATTCAAAACTAAATAATTATAATTTCATTACCTCGCCAAACCATACACGGCTCGCCACGTGATGCTCGTACGAAACCAAAAGCCTGGTATCGTACGGACCACCAGGATACCCCACAGGGTCAGCTGCAGCTGCAGATGTACCAGCATCATCTGCGCGTGATCTACTCGTCTCGCCCCGTCCCATCGATCGCACTGGAATCCTCCCATCTCTGCCGCGTGATCGAACCACTGAAAAAAAACAGAAAAACAATTATTTAATAAAAAAAAATAAATAAATAAATAAATTTCCGGAAGACTTTCTTCAAGTCTTCCGGTACACACGAAAGCATTCCGGATGACTTCAACAAAGTCTTTCGGTAGGCATTTTTTTTAAAAACTTTCCGGAAGACTTTGATGAAGTGTTCCGGTAGTCATCCAAACCATACCGGAAGACTTTCATAAAGTCTTCCGGTACCGGAAGACTTTCACAAACTCTTCCGGTACATTATTTTTCATTCCGGAAGACTTACTTGTAGTCTTCCGGTAAACACGTGCGAAAATCAAAAATTTTTTTCTCTCTGTAACTTTTGGACGGACGGTAAAAATGGAAAGTGAATTTGAATTAGTAACTATTTATATGAGGGCATTTTGGTCAAAAAAAATATTTTGGGGGGTACAGGTATAATTGGGGGGGTGCGGGGTAAACTCTTCTTGGAAAGATAATATGTGTTTAATTCAGCAATTTTACACAATTTCTCATTTCCAAAGGACCAAATAAATTTTGCAAGGTTGTTAATGAAAACGTTATAAACTCTAAAATAGTTAATGAACACGCATTTCTGTCCCTTTTTTTGTCCATGTCAAAATGCATTATAATAGTGGGTCCAAAACTAATATTTAAATATAAAATAATACAAAATAAAGGCACGAGTATACTTCCTAACGCTAACAAACTATTCCGTATCAACCGCAACAAACGATTAACAATCCATTGGAAGAAGGTAGTGACATATTTCATTCAACTAAAAATAACAGCATTCCATAGAGAAATAAAACAATTGTATACCATAGAAAACTGAGTTTGTATTAATAATAGAGATGGAGTTTTAGTACAGGTCATGGGGCTGAATCTAAACTTAACATTATGCACTAATATAAACCTAAGGCACTAAAACTGTTCATCAAATCACAAACAGCTGTGTTGATCCAAAATACCCCCAAAATTCATGAAAACCTACAAACAAATTATTTTTCTATGGCAATAACTACTACGCTTCTTCATCTTTGAAGAGCAGCAACTTTACTCGTCAGATTCCTCCTGAAATAAAACAATAAATTCAATCAGCACAAAAACCAATAAAATAACATACAAAGCGTAGAAAAGAAAAAAAACGATAGAAATATTACATCATCATCATCCTCCTCCTCATCATTGACTTCAGACTTGGACTTGTCAGATCCCTCTTCCTCGGATGGAGCTTTTCCTTCAGTCTAATACATAAAATTTAATTCAATCAATCACAATCAATAGCACAAATCAAAGCAAAATTAGATCAATATAAAACAATTAAGTTACCAATGAATTGTTGTAGGCACGGAGAGCCTTCTCATACTCCTCTTTTTTCTTCTCAGCGGTAGCTACATAAGGAGCCTTTTCCTGGAATAAACACAACATAAAATGACGTTAAAACATAAAAAATTGAATCAATTAGCATAATCATCAATTAACTTGAATGAACTAAGCAGATCACTCACAGCAGCAGAGAGTGCTTTCCACTCTTTTCCTCCAGCCTTACCAACCTATTGAAAATTCAAAGTAAATCGCATTAGAGAACTCAAATTGAAATTCAAATTTCAAAACTACATCAAGAACAGTTACTTAACGTCACAAAACTCACCACAGCAACCGATTTGTTGTTAGGATTCTCCTTCTTGAAAGTCTCTCTGAACTCAGCCCTAAAACCACAACAAAATCACGCAAACAAAAATCAGAATCCGATTCACCTAAAAATCAGAATCAGATAGAACAATTATTAGCACAGAAACATACATGAAAACGAAGAAAGCACTCGGAGGCCTCTTAGGCTTGTTAGGATCCTTCGCAGCTTTCTTCGATTGCTTAGTTCCAGTTCCAGCGCCCTTGCGCTTCAACCTAACAAGCAAAAACGAAAACGAGATCGCAAAAGTTAGATCTGATAAACATGCAAAACTGAATCAATGCTGAGCAAGCGGAAGAAGAAACTCACAGGTTATCAGCAAGTTTCGCGGTGGAGGTAGCCTTAGGCATGTTGATCGGAGTTCGGAGAGAAACGATGAGAGCGAAGGGTATGGTTTACGAGAGTAAATTCGGTTTTGCGAATTGTGAAAAAAAAGTGAGAGCGTGTGTGGGTTTTTGAATGTGAGCGTGAGAGCAATATGGAGGGAAAGTGAAATTTGGAGTACGCATTTAAGCGGGATAATGAAAAGAATGTGTACATGTCATCGATCCGTGTGCTCTCGCTATTCCTTCTCTGGCTTCAGCTGTGTGCGTAGTGTGTTTCCTTTCGGTACTGTGCGAAGTGTGCACGTGCACGTGCGGAATTTTATGTACTATTCAAAAAAATATGTACTCAACTCAAGTCGCCAATAGAACTCACTTGAAAAATTATTTATCTCTTACTCGAACTATGATTTTGGAGTCTTCTCCTACAAAATTTAAAGATTGCACAAACTTGTATATTATTCAAAATGAATGGATATGTTTAAACAAAACAAATAATCGATACAATAATATATTTTTATGAGTATCTTTGCTATACACAAGACTTTTCGTTTTTTCTAAAAAATTGAGATGATTTCAACTTTTCAATTCATATGATGTAGTATAGATTTAGGTTATAAAGTGAGAGTTTGACAATAATTGAATCATATTTTTTATTTAAAAATAATAATTGGGACAAATAAAATTTTGATTAGTTTGATTTTATTTGATTTGATTTTAAATCATTGAAACATATCTCGTCAAACAATAATCATATAAATGAGGATTTGAGATAAACAAACACTAAAGAAAAAAAGATTATCTCGTATTGTGAGAGCAATATGAAAAGGGATAATAACCAAGATCTTTGCCCCTCGAGGAGTCATTGATATGAGCATCGGACGTGTTGAGTTTAGCAATGTGCGATTGTGGGATCTTGATTTTTGGCATAAGGTTTTGTGAGGGGAAATCCCAACGACGGTGGTATTTGTGATGAGAGCAAAAAGCGACATGAAGATAAGTTTGTGTTGGAGATATAAGCTAGTAATTGTAGATCTAGGGTTTCATGTGTTTTTGTGTTATGAATCTATCTCGAGATTTGTTTTATAACAGTATAGGATCATTAATTGGAATATCGTCACGCGGGATCACGCGTATATAATTTGGGCTAATTTTGATGATGGGCTTTTCTAGACGAATGGTTTGGATTTATTATCGACTTCAAACAATAGTATTCCTTTAAGCCATAAATACTCTAACATATGGCCCTCGATTTTTTAAGTGGTCAGATAAATGAAATGTTTATTCACCACAATATTTTCTCTCGTCATAAATAGCATATACCTTTAAACAATCATAATGTAGTTAATTGTATCGTCAATCTTAACTCGAATGACAACAATCACAATGGCTACCATTATTATTATATGCTTAGTTAAACATTAGTTTCCAATTAGGGGTGGAAATAGACTAGGCTGAGCTAGGCTTTGTCAAGTCTAAGTCTGACTTGCCAAAAAAACTGAAGTCTAAGTCCGGCCTGTAACCTGTCATAGGCTTATTTTTAGCCTGAGTCTGGCCTTTTATAAGGCTTGGTTAACCTGTTAGCCTATATAAAAGCCTATTATTTTAGACATATGTAAATAAGCAATTAAAATAATGTTTAAATAAATTAACAAACTAAAAAACCAAAGAGACTAAAAATTTGTTTGCAATGACTTATTTTAACTTATCTATTAACATAAGTTTTGTGAGACTATTTGTTTAAGATAACTTATAACATTGTTCATAAGGTGTTTTCATCTTATTTTAATAAGTTCTCCAAGATAAGCAATTTTTATTTATATATTTGAGTTCAAAGTACAAAACATAACATAAAGATGATAAAAAAAGTATTTATATTTATTTAGATAGGTTGGTCTGTTAGGCTTAAAATACTTTTTTCATGGCATGAGGCCTAGCCTTTTTAACTAAATAGGCTTATAAAAAAACATAGGCCTTTTCTATTTAAGAAAAAAACTTGACCTAGCCTGAGCTTGTGTAGGCCTGGGTCATAGGCCCCTGTTATAGGTCTGACCTATTTACATCCCTATTTCCAATGTCCATACCAACCTGGTTGCAATAGTTGTACGAGGAGAAATATATATATGCAGGACTTTAAAGGAGCTTGTTTGCATTATAAATAAGGGTTTCACCTCATGGTTGTGATTTTACTTCACATTTTCACTTATAACATGCTTACACCATGGCTTACTGTTTCAGACTGGGCCTCAAGGACACTGTTGGGCCATGGCCCAACATGTTGGGCAGAGGCCCATCCAGTTGGGCAAGCCTTCTGCATCGTCGGGCAGACTTCCAACTGCCCGAGCAGATGCTTGGCGCGTCGGACAAGCACCCTATCTATTGGACTGATGATGTGGATATCATGTCTCCCCATCACCTGCCACGTCACCCAATTATCCATCATTATCTCCCGAGAGATAGGGGCAGTTGGACCAAGGGCAAGACCACGTGCTAGGTCTTACACGTTCCTACGCGTACCTTGGTGTTGCACCCCAAAATTTGCCCTCACAAGACAAGACTTTGTGTAATAAGAGGTTCACAAGACATCTCATGATGTTCACAAGGTTCACAAAGTTCACCAATAGTCAGAAAGTTTGACAATTCTCTCAGACAATGCCTCCTCCTAAGCAGGGCATCCAAAACTAGGGTTTTGACTTTAATCAGGCTAAATGAACTTCCAAGACTTCAAGTGAGCTTCATAACATCTTATATGTGTTTAAGAATCCCCATGACAATTTTCAAGACTTTTCCCAAAGGTTTGCTCAATCAGATGATCAGATAGGTCAAAATCAGTCAAAACAGTTAAAAAGTCAAACTGAGGTCAACTATGGTCAAACCAAGGTCAAACTTCATGATTTTTTGCCAACATCAATTATATGAAGTAAAGTTCATCATTTGATCAAGGTTTGATCATGATTCATCAAGGAGATTTCAGATCATCAAGAATCAGGAGTTTCTAAATTAGGGTTTTCATAGGAAAAGTCAACTGAAATTTGACCAGCCATAACTTTCACACGCTTCATCAAAAATTTTCCATCCAAATCTCATTTTGAAGGAAATTGAATTCTCTACAACTTTGTGTCTCACAAGCCAAGCCCAAAAATGCTTCATTTGGAGGGTATGAGCTAAGACATTATAGGTCCTTTTAAAAGTCAACAAAAAGTCAACAACTTCCAAAGAGCATAACTTGAGAATGGTAAAAGATATGGACATGAGACCAAAGAGGTTGGTTAGAGGACTCTTTAAGCTTTCCAAAATGTCCAAGAACACCTTCATAGAATTAAAATTGAAGGATTTATGCCCTTGCAAAGTTGGGAAATTTTTGAGAGGTTTATGAAGCAAATGGGGTCTTAAAACCATAATTCACCAAATGGGCTTGCTTTTTTTATGATCCAAACACTTCCATGACATCATGCACGAATTAAAATTTATTTTTTCATAATTTTATTCATTTTATTTTATTTATTATGATTTTTTATGTTAAAAATCATTTTAAATTAAAATAAAATATAAAAGGATGGATATTTGATTTGATTTTGGTTCTAGAAGGTCTTAATATTCATTTAAAAGTTAATTGGAATCATATAAAATCAGATCAACCAAAATAGCAAGGAGATATTAGATTTTTTTTCAATATTTGAATCATATCTTTCTTCATGATCAAGCTATCCAAAAGTCCAAAGAATAGATTGGTTTTTTGACCTAATTTTCTTTTACTATATAACCACAACAACATCACAAGACAAAAAAAGGATGGAGAGCAAGAGGATGATATTCATACTTTAAAATTTCACATAATTCAAAATTAGGTTTCCACAATCCACCACTTTTACTAGTTGATTAAAGGCTGCAAATGAATCCTTGAGGTTTCCTGAACCTATTCCAATCATCCTCATCATCAAATTCATGCCAAATCATACAAACCAAATTCATATTCTTGCCTTTCTTTTGATTTTTTTTCAATTTCAATGATTTACGCATGATTAATTGATTTTGATTACATAATATGTTTGTTTGATTGTGTAGATGGTTTTTGGATAGTTGGATTTAAGTTTCGATGCAGGAATCATAGGGCACCATGGAGAACTAAACTATTGGTTA
Organism: Lathyrus aphaca; assembly: GCA_963966055.1. Taxonomy (NCBI): domain Eukaryota; kingdom Viridiplantae; phylum Streptophyta; class Magnoliopsida; order Fabales; family Fabaceae; genus Lathyrus; species Lathyrus aphaca. The sequence goes on from OZ014523.1 coordinate 508,545,382, forward strand.
ATCTGCTGTAATCTGTTTTCGTCGATACTTCGAAGGCTGCAGTAGTGATAAACATTACAGGCTGACAGGTAAGTCAGGTAAGTACTACTGTTTCGATTTGCTCCGAATTTTTTCCAGAAGTTCAGAAAAAAATCGACAAACAATACTCTTTTAGAATAAATTTCTAAAACATTTCGACCCTCAAAATCGCAAATTCCTCTTTTTTCTATTTTATTTGATTTATTTTCTATTTTCATATTCTAAAAAAAATCTATAAAAAAATTGTGTGTTCTTTATTTGATTTTATTAGATTTTTAGCATCGTTTTAATATTTTTTAGATTTTATTTTAATCGCTTTTCTTATTTTTCATTATTTTAAAATCTGCAGCAATTTTATTTGATCCTGTTTATTTCTTTTTTATTCTTCCAACAGTATATACCAAAAATATGCAGTTGGGAGGAACAAGATGGTGTGTGGCATGCGCTGATTGGCCTAGTGACAAAGACCTAAGGCTCACAACCTAGTGGCAAGGAACTGAGGTTTGGAGCATTTTGATGAAGAAACGTGGGTGTCCCAGTGGCAAAGAACTCAATGAAGCAAAAAGGGCAAACCCTCAATATTTTGGGTATCTCTAACTTTATTTTTCCCTTTTTCATCAAATTATGTATTTTCTTTGAATTTCCTTATTATTATTATTAAACTAATTTCAAAAAGATAAAACAAAATCCTTTTTTTTTTAAACTTATATTTTTTTCATAAACCTTAATTTTAAACCTAAATCTTAATTTTTTTTTCATAAACTTTAAACCCTAAAAATTTAGCCCTAATCTTTATCTTAAAACCCAAATTTCGCCATAATTTTTACCCTAAAATTTTTCCTAAACCTTAAATTGTTTTTAAACCTTAAATTTTTTTTTCTCAAATACTAACCCTAATTTTTCTTCTAACCCTAAAAATTAACTTATTTTTCTAAACCCTAATCATTAATCCTTATTTTTATTAATATGTAAATGACTTTAATATTTTGTTTATTATTATTAAATTTATTATATTTTCTTAATTAACTACTAAAAAATTTTCAATATTTATTTAACCTAAAAATATTTTTTCTTTTTAAATTCTTATTTTCTTTATTATTCTAACCATTATTATTGTTAATATTTTATTATTACTAACATTTGATTTTGTGGTTTATTTATTATTCTTATTATATTTATTATTATTATTTTATTTTGATTATTATGTATCTGCTAAAGCCATGTAATAGTCGTAGGTTTATTCTTGTTTCTATTTTATGTTTATAAATATTTTCATTGTGTGGTTAGTAACTATAGGGTGTGCATAACATGTTTGTGATTAAAATTAATTTAGAAAATTAATTAAATAAGATAAATACTTGAACATGAACACTCACACAAGTAAGTCGATCTTTGATCGCCATCCTACACTTTCTAAGGTTACCTCTCATGTTGCCTAAATCAAAAGGTCAAGTAAGGTGTCTTAAGCAAAGTCTCTTCATAAATATCATCAAGACCCTTCAAATTATAAGATCAAGTCCCTTCGAGGTTGCCTACGATAAAAGATCTCGTCCCTTCGAATAAAAGATGATAAGTCCCTACGAATTGCTAAAGACACCTTACAGTTGCCTAAATTCAGATTGTCCCTTTACATGTCCCTTATAACATCCAAGGTAATGACTACCTATTCCTTAATAATAGGGATAGTCTTACCATTGAAAGAACATTTAAGAACAGTAAAGATCTAAACATAGGGTAGGTTCCTCTTCTGTACTTGCTCACTCATTCAAAAACATTTCAAAAACACTTCATAATTTCAAACAATTTTCAAAACAAAGTCTTTATATATATCCGTACATGGATCATTATAAAGTACTTAAGAAAATTTCTAATCACACACTACACTTCTCAAAACAGTTTAAAGTGAGTTAAGTAACTAAGAGCCCATGGATAACCATGGATGTAAAGGGTGCTAACACCTTCCCTTTACATAACCTACCCCCCGAACCCAAAAATCTTTTAAGGTCTTTCCTGTTCTTTTATGCCCTTTCCTTTGGATAAAATAAAAGTCGGTGGCGACTCTTGCTATCCGCAACATTTAACTAAAGTCAATTCTCCCACCGAGTTACACTTGGCAGTTCTTCCTTGGGCATAGCTAATTCAACCCAAGGGAGAAACTTTGCCCAACACTGGGGGCTCACTATAAATACCCTTTTTCATTAAAGGGTCAGGTATTCTGAAACATTATCTTTCTTACCATTGATGTACCGTATACTCATTTTAGCATCGGAGTACCTTGCAGGTACACCCCCCCTTCTCGCTTTGTCAACCATCACCTTGTTCGTGCTCGACCTCTGGAGGACCCTTCTGATCGGGTGAGATCAGTGGCGTCGTCTGTAGGAAACTAGTTATCCATTTCTTTTGCAACAGAAGATCAAAGCTTTAATCCATATTCCATCCTTCCAATATGGTCGGAGAGCACGGTGACAACCACGGCATTCCCCTTGTCGACTACACGACGGAGGAAAACCTAAACTACAACGAAGCTGATCTCAGAGACGGGAAACCTGCTACCCCGTCGCCTGAACCCGAAGATAATGGGGTTCCACAACCTAAATCTCAAATTTTGTCGGTTGCCCCGTTTCAGCCTATCACAGTGCCCGTCGAAGGAGACGTCACCATGATAGTTATGGTGAACTCCCCAACCAGGCCAACTTCATGCTCTATCAGCAGCACAATAGGATCATGACCCTGGAGACTGACCGACGGTGAGATCACCCCCAATAGGGACGAGGGGCGCTGCACGAGAAGTAACATCCAGAAGCTGCCAAGAAACGAGGACGTTTTCCTCCTCGACAAGGAGGACGCTCCCCCGAACCCAAGAAGAACAAATCCAGGATACGCCATGAGACAGACCGATCGAGGACCTCGCCCCGACGCAAGTAAAGTCCTGGAAACGATGATTTTTCCCCGTTGAGAAGTGATGAGGAAGATCTCCATCGCCCGCACTCGCGAGCTACAATTGAAGCACCGCTCCCCAAAGGCATGGAGAAACCCCCGCACTTGGCTATTTAAGACGGGACGACTGACCTAGATGACCATGTCGACAATATCAATGTTATGCTCGACTACCACAACGACATCATCGAGCACCTCAAGTGCAGGATGTTTTCAACAACTCTCAGAAAAAGGAGCCATGGCTTGGTACAAAAGCCTGGCCCCTGAGTGCATCACGTCCTGGAGAGTCATGAAATCCGCATTCACGAGGCACTTCACGGCCTCCCGACGTCACCCCAAGACTGAAGCGACCCTTGAAGCTATAATGCAGAGGAAAAATGAGACATTGCGCTCATACATCGAGCAGTTCAACCAAGAAGCTGTCGAGGTAGATACGACGGACTACGTGAAAAAATATCTCCTCGAGAGGGGGCTCCTACCCGGAAGCGAACTCAGCAGGGCGGTTGGGATATATCCTCCCGCACTCTAGACGAGCTCCTACACAAATCCCAAGCTTACATCAGATACAAAGAAAAACAGGTTGCCCATAATGCTCGAAATAACCGCAGTACCGATGACACCGGTCACCCCAGGCGCGAGGACTTCAACGTTCCCCTCCGCAACGGGGACAAGCGAAAAAATGAGAAACCACGCGAGATCCGTGAAGGAAGAGGACCCGCAGGACGTTACAACGAGTACACGTTGTTGACGGCTCCCCGCGAACGCATCATCACTGAATGTATCAATTCCGAGTTCAAGCAAGGTAGGGTGAGGTTCCCCAAACCTTCTGCACCCAAACCCCATACTGACAAGTCTAAGTACTTCTGTTTTCACATAAGTCACAGACATGTGACCGAAGATTGCGTCCATCTGAAGGACGCGATTGAGATCCTGATTTAAGAGGGTCATCTCAAATAGTACACCAAGAGGGACGATACTCACCGACACGAAGAGCAAGTGACGAAGAGAGCTCGCAAAGACACACCACCCGACGATTCCTCATATCAGGTGGCCTTGTACTTATCCCGCCCGGAGGACTTTCATCTCCTCGACTTAGGCCCAGGGGAACGACTTACCGCCCTTAGCCCCTGGAAGGACTTCCCGACAGCTCTAGTTATATCAGGAGGAGGGATGAACAACTAGAATGTTGTTATTTCGGTGAAACACAAATTTGACGAACTTCTACTGACCGCACCCGAACAGTTGGCGACACTAACAAAATATCGGGGAAAATCCAACCCGATATCTTTCTTCCTCGAAGATATGTCGGGCGGGTCTCCTAATTCAAGTATCCCATTGCTGATAAGGGCCAAAATGGCGCATTTTGATGTTCGACGCATCCTGGTCGACCAAGGAAATTCACTGGGCATCATGTATGTCCACCTATTCAAAACTCTCAAGCTGGACAGAACCAACATATCCCCGTATGTCAGATCCGACCTTCAAGGATTTAATGGAGCCACTATAAAACCATGGGGGTACGTTGAACTCCTCGTCACATTCGGAAAGAAAAGGACAGTTAGTGAAGTCAAAGTCCAATTCATGGTGATCAAATGCCCTCCCTTTACAACTGCATCCTCGACAGCCCAACTATGGTCGAATTGACAGCGGTACCCTCCACTGTCCATCTGAAAATGAAGTACTACACCAAACTGGGCCGCGTAGTCACAATCCACGATGACATCGAGGCCGCTTGAAGATGCTATGACGCTGCAGTAAAAGGACAGACCATAATCAACACCAAAAATAGCAAGAAGCATATGGTAGAAGAGCAGCTTCCCCCCAAGGAATCAATACCATCGACCTCGACAGCCGCATTAGTGAGGACGACACTGAAGCACGAGACCTCGTCCACAGGAAAGCCCCGACTCACCCATTTCGGCCGGTCCCCGACGGAGAGTTCGAGCTTATCCCCCTGGGTGACAACCCCAACAGAGCTGTGAAGATAGGCAATGGACTACCCACAGAGACAAGGGAGCAACTCATCATCTGCCTCAAGGAGAACACGGACCTCTTCGCATGGAATGTTGCAGAGATGCTCGGGCTCGACCCCGAGGTCGCCTGTCATCAGTTAGCTTTAGACCAGGCCATTAAGCTCGTAGCACGACGTAGGCGCAAACAGTCTCCCAAGAAAGCGGAGGCTGCTGAGCGAGCTGTAAAAGACCTTTTAGAGGCAAATTTTATATTTGAAGCCCAGTACACAACCTGGCTTTCTAATGTAGTCATCGTTAAGAAAAATAATGGAAAATGGCGTATGTGTGTTGACTATACTGATCTCAATAGGCTTGTCCCAAAGATGCTTTTCCTCTGCCTAACATAGATAAACTGGTCGACAACTCCGCAGGTTTCAAACTCTTATCTTTTTTGGACATATATAATGGATACAACCAAATCCCTATGTCAGACACAGACAAGAGGCACACGACTTTCATGACTCCGACGGGCAATTACTACTACAATGTAATGCCCTTCGGGCTGAAGAACATCGGGGCCACATATCAATTAATGATGAACAAGGTTTTTCGAGGAGAGATTGGGGACATTCTCGGAGTATACATGGACGACATGATCGTGAAGTCGCACGAGGATGTCGGCCATGCACAACACCTCCGAAAGGTTTTCGAGCAGGCGAGTTTGGATTTAGATGATGATAATAGGTTGGTAAATTGATGTAGTAATGTTAGATGAGTGATAAGATGAAAGATTAAGGGACAAAAACATGGTAGAAACCCAAATAGGACTAAATTAAGGTGATAGAATGAATGAACCCATAGTAGGAGATGAAATGGTGAGGTTTATGTTGATTTGCGTAACAAATCTGGGTTACGCATATAGGACTAGGCGTTACGCATAACAACGGGTGGTCACGCCGCCTGTTATGCGTGTGGGTATACGCAATTACGCGTATGGGGAGGCCTTACGCGTTTGATACGCGTTTGGGCAACAGGTGCGTGTTTCTGTGATTTCACAACAATTCACCTATCGTTTCGCGTCCGTTCCTTTTTCTGATGATCCGTAAGAAGTTTGGCAACTAATAATTAATGATGAATGTAATTAGAGGCTAATAATAAGATGGTTTAAGATTGTTGTTATAAGACTTTAGAGATGATGAACTAAGACGATTAAGACAATTTTACGCTATTGTGATGGTGTAATCTGATGTAGGTCTTATGACCAACGATATGATGATGTTATGATGATGTAAGATGAATTAGGACGATATGCTTGAACGATGTTTACGATGAGTAGTCGTGTTGTATGCCATTCTCAAACCGCATACATTTGCATAAATTAAGATGGCCTGGAATGGCAAACATGATGTTTGAGACGAAGACTTATGTCTTGATGATGCCCACCTAAATATCATGAATTTTAAGATGGGAGTTCGCTCCGAATGGTACCACATGCATACATTGTCGAGTCGCATATGAATTGCATTGTTGAATGACTATGATGTGAATGGGTGATTGAATGACTTTACTTATATATGCTGATTATTGTATCCTGTTTATAATTGTCGATATCTCACCCCTTTCTGTTGAATGTTACCCTCTGTTGGTAACGTGCAGGTGATCCTAAGTAGCGAAGAGTACGTAGATGGTCTGAGTCGTTGTTCGCTCTGATATGTAACACTTCGGGAGGATTAGTGAATGCTTGATTTTAATTGAACTTTTGTTTTGTTTTGTTTTAGTTGATTAAAGATGTTATGGATTTTGATGAGTTATTATGAAGTTGAATTTTTAAAGATGAGATATTTATAACTTTAATGATTTCTGCAACATAATAAAGACTTGATTTATTACTTGATGTGTTCGTAATATATGATTTTTAAGAAGAAAATGTGATGCCCCGTTTTTGTTGAACTCTGATTTATTTATAATTAATTGCGGGCAGAATGGGGTGTTACATTGCTTACACCACTTTGGCCTGGATTGACACTAAGTTGAAAGTTGAAGGCTTATGCCTTGATACCTCGATAACCTGGAAATAATTTTAAGTTGGGAGTTTTACTCCGAATGGTACCACGTGCATATTTAGTCGAGTCGCATTAAAGTTGCATTTCTTTGAGTTGTTGTTGTTTTGTTGTTTTGGTTGATGTTGTCAAGTGGTGAATTGTTTATGATCCTTATCATTGTATTGCTTATCATATATCATTTATAATTATCGATATCTCACCCTTTCTGTTTGAATGTTGTCCTTATTTTGGCAACATGCAGATAATCAAGAGGAGTAGCCGGTTACCTTTAGTTGAGTCGGTGGTTGTCTCTGATACGTAGCACTCGGGTGGATGAAGCGTGTCTGTTTTGTTGAATTATTGCATGCTGAATTTTGTTTTAGTTGAAGTACTTTAGACTATTTGTTGCTTATTTTGAAGTTGTTTTATGTTGGATAAAGATGCTACTGGTTGTTTATGAATCTGTTGCATTGTGTTTTATAAACTTGAACTATTAGAGTATTATTATGTTGGTTTATGGTTATTCCTGGAAAGTGTTATGTATTAAGCATGTTATCTCTTAAGTTGAAATTTTTGAAGTTGAAAATGTGATATCCCGTTTATGTTGAAATTTTTTGTAAATTATGATTTTTAATCATATTTAAAGGGTATAAATGGGGCGTCACAGAAACAACCATTAAAGCTCCAACTTGAGAGTAGTTCCAAGCTTATTGCGCAAATTTTGGGCCTTTGGTATCAAAGTGGTATGATGTTCTCCGTCTCTAACCCCCAACCACATAAAGATTTCAAGCCAAAGTTGCCCACTGACTTCATAAGTTATGATGACAGAAGATACTACACTTGTCTTTTTTAAAGTAAAAGCCCACATTAATTTGAACCTCATGTTTCCCTCCGACAATTATTTTCCTTGTAATTATAAGTAGGGACCAACCACGACCTTTTTTAAAGAAGGATCGTCCATCATGCGGAAAAGTTAAATCATCATCCTAAAAAAATGTTTGGTTTGATTGTTGAATGTGTAAACCCTAAAAACCAACAAGGGTCATATCAACACAAATATTAGAACCACATTTCCATATTCGATAAGTGTCATAAGGGGTTATGCGTCTAATAAACAGAATCACAAAAATGAGTTGTTGAAGCAACAATGTGTGGAAGCATACAATATCATTTAGCCCAAGCCAAATGCTGATAATGTCTTGCAATAATCATGGCATAAGCTTCGTCTCTAGTGCACACCGCCTCTTACAAAGCACTCCAACCATACTCGTTATGTAGAATTCAATTTGTACCAACAATCATCAATATGTTAGCAAAAACATGACCCCTAAGACACACTGCAAGGTGACAAGGTGTTCCCCTACTAGGTACATCACAAAGATTAAAAGAAGTTGATACCTCGTCAACTCGAACCTCAGCAGCAAGCAAATCAACTTCATTATTTACCTCACCAGCCTTAGCAAGCCTATGCAAGGCAGTAACAATCTACCTCAGGAAAACATGGTTGCGTCTTGCAACTGCCAAATAAGTTGGACTATACGCTTATTTAGTTAAATCCTTCAACAGTTTGTCTACTACCTCTCTATTTTCCCTTCTCCGCCTCTTAAACACTATAAACTAATCAATAATTTCAATGTTGAAAATATTGCCACCTCATGCAATACTACCTAGCAAACTCACTCCAAAGTATATAAGCTCAAATTCAAAATCACCCAAACTAGGATTCATTGTGTATATCGTGACAAATATGCATAATTTAAGTTATAATAAGCTAATACTTAATTATCCAAAACAATTAAAATTATATGTAAAGTTTCAGACCGATGTAGGGAACAAAGTCAGTTATATAAGCAACACCTCTAACAAATTCCTAACAACTATTAACAATTGTAACTAACATCTTAGATACACTAAAAGCATAATCAAGTTCATTATAGAAACAAATAAACAAATACTCTGGAATTATTTAGGACAAAATAAAACACTCGTTAATTAAATGCAAAAGAACCACAACGCAAATATTATATCTATATCTAAGAATTCATAACAGGTTTGTCAACATCAGAAAGAAATAACAATATTACGTTTAAGTTGGCCGATTTTGGAACTACGGAATACTGAGTAAAAGAATGGAGCAGCAGAACGATCCATTATGTAAGTGCAGAATGCAGAGTAGCAGAACGGAGCAACATAGCACCTGATTGCAGAACTATGGATTACAAATCTGCGACAGAACAAAGAGAAAATGAAGGTTTAAATTATTGATATTATTGATTGTTAGAGTTCCATATTGATATTGATACTGAAATCCTAACTTCAAATCATTGTTAGGGTTTGAAATTAAATGATTAACGGGTGGATATCGATATGAAAAAAAATGGATTATATAAATTCAAAAAAGATTAAGGGTAATCCAATGATGGAAAAGAAGTTAGGGTTCAAGATTATGTTTTCTCTTTAAAGAGGGACATGTTCTTGGAATACAAATGAGATGTGAATAGTTAACATTAGGTTTTGTTTTCTCATTAATGGATATTATTATTATTTAATTAATTAAAATTTATTTTATTATATAAATAAGACAATATGATAAATTAGCAAAAAGAAAAAGAAAAAATAAATAAATAGTAGTTTCGTAAAAAAAATAGAGAGAAGGGTGAAAAAAGTGTGTGATACACCTGTGTCGAATTTTAAAAACAGCTATGTAAATAATGGCATTTGTAACCACCATATTTTACTAAAATCCAGTTGTTTAAAAAAATGGTCATACTTAACCATGACTTGTGGCGGTTTTTATTAAACGTCGTGTTGTCTTTCATGTTTGTGCATATTTTTGTTTTTCGTTTAAGTTTTCTTAATTGTTGTGCAAGTTTATTTGGTAGCAACTGGTGAATAAAGTAACATGGAGGAGCTTGTACGTAAATTAGGCGTCGAGCTTACTACGTGAAACAAACGTTTGTTAAGAGGCAATCCAATGGGTTTTGAGTTTATACAGTTTTATATTTATTAGTATAGTTAATATAAAGGGATAATGGATGAACCACATGAGAGAAATAACTTGAAAAACTAAACATGCATGTTCGCGCTTAGCGCGCCCTGTTTTGTGTGCAAAAATATCTCATTTTTCATCCACTTTCACCAACTTTGGTCCTTGTGTTTAATTAGTTTTAGTTCAATTTTGTTAGGTTGTTAGAATAATAGTTGTGTTTGCTCTCAAGTTTGTTTTTTATTAGCTTAAGGATGCATTTTGTGATTGTTCATGTTTGATCATTTCAACTTGCGAATGTATGGTAATGATATTGTTTGAAGTTTATACTTTGAAAGGTACTAATTTATCGCTTTCTAGAAAATATCATGATTATGAGACTTTTCATTTGTACAATTTTCATGTCATTCATTCCTTTGCCATACTTGTTCAGTTCTTAATCACTTTAGAACAAAACCCTTTTTATGAGGATCTTTCCATTATTTACTATATGCAGGAGACCAACATTCTTGTTTAACTCGATTTTATTATGTTTAATATTTTACTTGTGTTGGTGTGTATGAAATCATGAAAAGGATCGAGACATTTTTTGAATTTGAGCATAACCACCAAACCAAAAGTAATTTACCCTGTGAGTGCCTGAGGATTTGTTAGCCCATTTGAGCATTAACGACAAGATCCATATTGGTATAGAAAATGTTGAACCTGTAAATAACTAACTAGTTCTTCATTGTTTCTCTGTATGGATTTTGAATTTGTTTCTCGAAACACTTGACCCTTCAACCATAACTTGTGGTTTGATTTTGTTTTCCTTGTCTTAGAAAGTTGGGAGCATTCACAATACATGTTCAGTTTTATTCAAATTGGAGAGAGCATTGTTTGGTTTCTTATATGTTAGTTACTCTGTGTTGAAAATAAATAAGTGGTTAAAGCTAAGAAAAAGAAAAGAAAGAAAGAAATGTGAAAAAGGAAAAGAAAAAGAAAAAGAAAAAAATGTGTGAATAAAATCAAGGTTGTAGTAAATGAGTAAAGTGGGGGTGAATAAAAAAATTTATTGCTTGAATGTGGATAATTTAATTGCTCTCATAAGTTTAGGCAATTTTGTTTCATTAGCTTTAGAAATAACCTTTTTTTTTGTTACCCAAGCCCAATTACAACTCTTTGAAAGCCCTTGTGATTTTTGCTTTTATACTTTCAATATGAATTTTTTAGATGAATGCCTAATTTGAATTGTTGTTAGCATGATTTTTGTGTCTGAGTTATCCTTCATGTTTGTTCTTCATCCTTTGATGATGTTGTGTGTTATGCGTGATTCATTCTTGAACTTCTGCATTGCTTTAGAATTTGTGACATATGTTTTGTGCTTGGACTTTGCTTCATATTCATGTTGTTTTTGTAGTATAGTGGTAAGAATTGTCTTGCATGTACTTTTGATTCGTATATCATACATTTGTTTTCCCTTTGTAAATACTTATTGAGCATGATTTCTTGATAATTGCTTTTGTTTCTCTGAGTGGATCGATTCTTGTTTGAAGACAAACAAGTTTAAGTTGGGGAGAGTCTGTTGAGTGATCAATTGTTGTTATTTTGAGTGTGAATAATTAACACTCAACGAATATATTCATTTGTTTTCCGTTAACAATCCCCCATTTTTATATACATTTTGTACAATATACATATTGTTGTATATATTGTGATATTGTGTACGTATTGTTGATTTTAATAGTTTTCCATATATTTTTGTAAGTAATAATGTATGGTTAAAGTATGGACCCATTTGGGCCAAGAGGGACGCTTCAAAATGTCAAATTTCCAATAAAAGCCAAGGCATCCGCGCTTAGTGAGATTTTCAGCGTGCTGGAGGTGGATGGCAGAAGCAAATAAACTTTGTTTTCTTGACCATAGACCGTGCTTAGCACAATTTTTGTCGGTTTACGGGTACTTCAAGTGAGATTGTGCTTAGCGCGATCAAATGGCGCTTAACGCGGTTCAAGTTTTCCAATCCCTATTTAAGTCATTTTTTCAGCATTTTGTAGGTTATGTTTTTGGGAACTCTTAACTCCAACTTCATCAAACACATTATTTGAGTAGAGTATCTCAAAAACAACAAATGGAGGTTGCATCTTGACGACCCAGAGTCAAATCTACTTCAATCGGAGTTGACGAACCATGAGATGTTTATTTTTCTTCCTTATTATGTGTGTTTTTCATTTGTTAGGGTCGTTGTATGTATGTTTACTTTGATTGCATGTGTATCTATGGATCTTTGTATAAAATATCTTTTACAACTCTTTATCGATGTCATCTTTGATTTCACGGTTTATCTTAATGGGTTTGGATTGCTATAGACATATATGGTTCAAACTCGATCTAGGATGAATATCTATTAGACTCTAGGGGTAGATCTAATATTCATGTGGGTATCAGATCTTAATGCTCTATGTTTTTTAGTTGTGTGAGACATCACTGACGAGAGAATATGACTGATCTCTCAACTTTGTGTTAGACATAACCTGTTTTGTGAGCAACACATGGGGATTTTGACGAGTGATTTAGGTTACGTGCATTTGATCGATGATTTTTTTAATACTTGATGGGTAGAATGAAATACAACTCCTGGAGAGTTTCTTCTTTCTAAGTAATATATACCTTATTTGTTTACATGTTTTTCGGTTGACACTTTACTCACAAACCATTCAATCCAAGCTTAGAGACATAGAGATTGTCGAACGACATTCTTTTCCCCGAAAATAATTTTTGCTTACCACTTTACCACTCCAACACAATTCAACTTCAATTTCTCCAATTTAGTTAGGTCTCAACTAGATGACATAATATAATGATAACATGAAAGATTTTTTCTATGATGTTATGTTTTGTCCTAACATCGTATCAACACTACATACATTTTTATAACAAATCGATATTGTACGAAAACCAAAACAAGGTAAAAAAAATTAAGTGTATAAAGTAAGGTATAAAAGTATTGTGTTTTGATACATTTTTATGTTCATAATATCATGTTTTAAACAACATAAACAAATACAACAATATTGTAAATTTATGTAGTGTGTGTGTGAGAGAGAGAGAGAGCTTCTCAAAATGTTTTTTTCTTCGTAATAACATGTTGGAATAGAAAAATGAAATACTAAAAGGATAAATAAATAAATAAAGGAAAAATATATAACTCGCGAATATATATCTCATATTTTTCTTTAGAGAGAGAGAGCTTCTCAAAATGTTTTTTTTCTTCGTAATAACATGTTGGAATAGAAAAATGAAATACTAAAAGGATAAATAAATAAATAAAGGAAAAATATATAACTCGCGAATATATATTTCATATTTTTCCTTTGATTTTCTCCTCCTTCAAGGATTAAAAAGGCAATACAACATTATAATCACCAACATAGAACATATATTGAAATTTATTTTGTATCATTATTCTTAAAATTGAATCACATAGGAGATTGAAATATGGGAGATGAAGCAATCCAAGAACATCAAAGGTCATTAGCAGCTCCTTTCATATTTTTGATTGTTGCTACTTTTCAATTGGCATATTATTGCCTAGATAATTTGAATAAGGTATCATTCTCCTTTCATTATTTTAATTTTTGGAAAAAATCAATGTTAACCATTGTAATAATAAATTTTGTGTAGATCTTGGTTTCATCTATCACATATAAGAATATCATTCTTTCTTGAAAAATTAAACCAAGGAATTGAAACTGGAAATTTATTATTATTTTCAATTGAGAAAATTTCAACATCACCAAAGGATCTCTTTATGAAATGTATCATTAACTTATTATTATTGTAATAGTAAAACAAAAATGATAATCATATAATTTGTTTACAGAATGGATCAGATAGTAGTAAAAAAGAAAATATGTTGCGTGAAGAAATAAAACAACTTTTGAAGGAGGCAAGTTTATTGTCACAGTAAGTAATTCACATGTGATTTTTTTCCTCTTGTTATCATGATTTAGTATCTTGTTAGAAACAATTGGTTAAAGCTTTATTTGTGCCTTTATTTACTCATCTATAAACACCAAGTGAAATTATTAGATAAAGCAGTGGAGAAGTTAGATTATGAGGCATTAGAAAATTTGAAAATTTGAAATTGATTTCTTAACTTAATTGTGTAACTATCATTTAGAAGTGTCATCGTTATCATTTCATATTTTTTCTCTACAAGTATTTGTTGAATATTTTATCATATCTAACTATGTATGGTTCATTGTTATATCATTTTAGACCATCAACATTTGCACAAGCAGCAAAACTCAAAAGGCTAGTAACTGCCAAGGAGAAAGAGCTTGCAAAACGTGAGTTTATTTTTTTCTTTCAATTATTTCACTATTACAATTGAGAAAAAATATTCTTAATATCATTACTATGCAAACTCATCATTACAATTTTAAATAAAGTGCAGTTCAAAATTTAAATCGCAAAGATATAGTTTTGTACTTGAAAATAGTTCTCATTGGAAAGGTACAATCTTCATATATAATATTTTTAAATTTTATATATTTTTCTTCATGTATGCTCATGAAATATTTTTGGTTATGTGATGCAGTATTTAACATATGGAATGTTGCTTATTTGGTTTTGGCGTATTCCTGTTGCTATCATATCTCAACAACTCGTACAACCATTTGGTAAATCACTCAAAAGTCACATTTTCTGATTTAATTATACTTTTTTTATCTTTCTAGTTCACTAAAATATATAACAATTTAATCATATATTTGTTCATGAAAAAATGAAATATTTAGCTTGTTCTTTTCATTCTCGTCATATGTTATATTCGTTTGCAGCAAAATTGTTATCTTGGAAAAGTGGAGCAGTTCAAGAAAATGACACAATGGTAATTAATTGTTCATATATTATCACTTTTGAATAACTACTTAAAATTTTAATTAAATGTGTTTTTTTATACATCCAAAACATGTTTTTATATAATTGCAGGTTGGGATAATAGCTTGGTTAATAGTGTCAGCTAGGGTTTGCAGATATGTTCGCCGAGCTTGTAGCAAATTGTCATGATTTTCATCGTATTAGAAAAGCAATTGCGTAACTTTGAGTAAAAAATAATGGCAAACTCCCTTGAATATTGATTTTAATATAAATTTGAATTTCATAGATGTTAGTAGCTTATAACACGAACATTTATAAGAAGCGTGTTCTTGTAATTTTATCTTTAACATAATTGATAAAGTAGTCGATGTGATTTGTAGGTGTCTTAATGTAATATTTAAGTATCGATCATGACTTAAATCTATTAAACTAGATCAAGATCAATGTGATGTTATGTCTTCCAGAAACTACCATTAGATCCAGGTGACGTAAAAAGTTTCAAAGGTTCCTTTATGGGATTATTCGATGAATAAATACAAATAATAGGTCATGTTACCCTAAAAACGACATACGACAAGGGATCAAACACCAAGGTTATTCATGTCAGCTACCTCATCATAGACACCATGTCACCTAACAACATCATCCTAGGGAGTCTTGCTACCAGTGGCCCATGAGTGGTTATATACACCAGTAATTAGCCTTAAAATATTTGTTCCTAGATGGACGAGTGGGTATAATCTGAGGAGATCTACAAGTGGCTCACGAATGTTATATGGGCAGACCAGAAACAGTCAGAGAAGATTTTACACTAGTTTATGTCCATCCTTCGTAAGTTACAAATACAGACTTTGAGGGTTGGGATCCCAAATTGGGTGTGGAGACTAAAAAGGTCACACATATTGAAGACTTAAAGGAAGTCCAAATAGGTCATCACGCCATAAGGTTACAAAGATAAACATTTCCTTGTATGTAAATGAGGAATGAAAACTAGTTGATCGACTAAAAAAGAATGTTGACGTGTTCGTCTATGCCCCCTAAAAAATGCCAAGTATAAACATAAAGTTGGTAAGCCATCGCCTTGCCATTCATTCCTTCGCCAAACCAGTAACATAAATAAAATGAAAGGTATTGGAGGAGAGGGTCGTCATTGATGAAGACGTGGAAAAACTATCCAATGTCATATTCATCACTAAAACAAAACACCCCACCTGGTTGCCAATGTAGTTTTGGTACGAAAGGCCAATAATAAATGCACATGTGTGTATGTTTAATAGATTTGAATGTTGCTTGCCCCAAGGATCCATATCCAATACCATACATCAATTATCTCATTGACGAGTCGTCAGGCTACCACATGTTAAGTTTCATGGACGCCTACTCGGGATACAATCAAATCTGAGTGAATCACTTGGATGCACCCAAAATAACTTTCGTGTATAACCATGACTATTATTACTATAATTCTATGTCTTTCGGCCTAAAAAATGTTGGTTCCACATATTAGAAACTCATAAATGTCGACTTCACCCATCAGATAGGGAGGAACATGGAGGTATACGTCGACGACATGTTTGTGAAAACTGATGAAAAGCATAACCATGTAGACAATCTGTCGTACCCCTTGGACTCCACGGAAACCAAATTTGCTCCTGAACATAATTTTGGATCACCTAAACATGATTTTGAAACAAACTCAAAGTTTTGGTTGTGGGTTTCCTTCATAACATGTAACACGCTCAACTTATTTCTTGGTCATCATTTTACCATAATTGGAGCATACTCCTTGGCCATAAATTGATTATGCCACAAGATTCTTACCTCAAACTCTTTCATTAATCCAACAAATAAGTCATTAATCCCACAAATGATTCAAACTTGGATCTTAAATCAAGTATGCCCATTAACTAAATCTTGAAACATGAGCTCCAAAAAAAATGAACTAAATTCATTAGTCATGAAGCCATTGAAGATGGAGATGTGACCCAACAACATGCCAATGAAATTTTCTTCTCAGCTAAATCTTGATAACCACTTGGTATGGCCTGAGCTTAAACAAACAACAAGACCAATGAAACAACAAACACATTTTTTTTAATTTTGTATAATGGTTAGTTAATAAAAATAAATATGCAGGTAGGACAAATTTGGGGTATGACAGATGCCCCTATCGAATTGGCTTAGACCGAATAAGATGCCCCTATCCAATACCATACATCAACTATCTCATTGACGAGTCGTCAGGCTACCGCATGTTAAGTTTCATGGACGCCTACTCGGGATACAATCAAATCTGAGTGAATCACTTGGATGCATCCAAAACAACTTTTGTGTATAACCATGACTATTATTAATATAATTATATGTCTTTCGGCCTAAAAAATGTTGGTTCCACATATTAGAAACTCATAAATGTCGACTTCACCCATCAGATAGGGAGGAACATGGAGGTATACGTCGACGACATGTTTGTGAAAACCGATGAAGAGCATAACCGTGTAGACAATCTAAAAGACATTCTACAATTAATTAGGAGGTATGGTATGCGCATAAACCCCGCCGAGTGCTCCTATGAGTTTCAAACGATAAAAAATATGAGTTTTACACTAACGAGGAAAAGTGTCAAAGCTAATTCAAACACGTGTGAAATGGTCACTGACATCAGGATCCCCACAGACGTGAAGGAAGTGTAACAACTTACTAGATGTCTTGTCGCCATATCCTACTTCCTCTCATACGAAGCTGATAAAACCTTCCTTTTTTTGTTGCCCTAAAGAAAAAGGAGAATTTTTAATGGACCACCGAGTGCGAGAAGGCTTTCACCAAGGTTAAAAATTTCATCACATCGCCCCTGGTCTTCACTCGTCCGAAGTAGAGTTCACCTTTACTCATTTACCTCTTAGTTATAGAGTAGACAATAAGTTAAGTCCTCACCCAAGAAATAAATAAGGCATTGAGACCTGTGTATTTTGTAAGCAGGGTGTTCAAAGGTATCGAGACATGCTATAAAAAACTAAGAAATTATCCTTGGTTGTTGTTATTGTGGCAAGAAAGCTCAGGCCATACCTTTAGGGGCACAAGATATTGATAAAAATCAATTATCTCGTCCGATATGTTTTGAAAAAACTTGACCTTACAAGGAGAATGGTATCTTGGACGGTAAAACTATCGAAGTATAACATCCAATATGTCCTGAGGGGAAGCATAAAATCTCAAGCCCTAACCGGAATCGTAGTGGAACTCAACTCACCCATAGACGAGAACCCCCCCCCCCCTCCCTTTCAGAGTGGGCACTATATGTAGATGATGCCTCCAACATGAAAGGAAGTGGTGATATAATAGTTCTTAAAGGACCGTATGATATAGTTATATATTAGGCATTAGAATTTAAGTTCACCACTAACACTAATAAAGTAGAATATAAGGCCCTCATCACCGATATGATTCTCACCTTTGACATGGGAGCTACCGGACTGAAGGTCAAAAATAAATCTAAGTTGATCGCCAACCAGGTCTTGGATCAATACAAAGCCAAGGAGCCATAACTGATAAAATATCTGCAGAAGGTACACAATTTATCCTCGTGTTTCCCCTATTCTGGAGTAAAGCACATCCCTTGTGAGTAGAACTTCAGGGCAAACCTCCTATTCATGATAACCACCTCGAGACCGCGGGTTTTAATAGAATAATCATCTAGGAAACTTTTACCTCCCCTAGAATAAAGGCAAAGGAAATATATTATATGGAAATAATCCTTGAATCCAATTGGATGTCACCCATACTACATTATCTATAGTCGGGAGAGCTCCTACTAGATGAAGGAGAGGCGAGAATGATCATAAAATAAGCTGCTAAGTATACCATACTCTAGGGGAAACTTTACCAGATGGGAAATGCTACCCCCATGTTGTGATGCTTAGGCGAGGATGACACTTCCCTGATGCTTGAAGAAGCTCACAAGGGAGCCTGCAACAGCCACATCAGTGGAAAAGCCCTCACTCACAAGTTATTAATAACAGGATATAACTAGCCCACTCTAATGAAAGGCAACATTGCATTCATTGATAAGTGAGATCAATGTTAAAGACATGTCGACCTTTATCACGACTCGATAAAACTTTTTCAGTTGATGACTTCGCCCAAACCTTTTTACTAATAGGGCGTGGACATCCTAAGCCCATTCCCATTGGCGCCAGGTCAATTGAAATTCGTGATAATGGGAGTCTATTATTTCAACAAATGGATAGAAGTAGAGTTAACAACCAAAATCATGGCAGAAACAATGTGATGTTCATATTGGTAGAAGATAATGTGACGATACGAACTCCCTAGAGTCATTGTCCGAAAGAGGGACCCAATTTTCTAACGACGTGATTATTATCTTCTATAAAGACTTGGGCATGCAAACGAAAGTTATGTCTGCGATACACCCCAAGCTAACGATCAAGCTAAGTTGACAAACAAAGTAATTCTTAAGGAACTCGAGAAGAATCTTGATGACGCCAAAAGCCTATGGGCAAAACATATTATTAAAGAAGCCATAAACTACACTATTTACCTATCTAATAATAACATGGTTAAAGAAGATTACGAAGATACTATGATTATTCAGTTTGACAAGAATCATAATAACCACAAAAATAAAAACCATAATACTCATAAAATCAGAATCTATGGTTATTCAGTGTAACACCCCATTTTATGAAGATTACGAAGATACTATGATTATTCAGTTTAACAAGAAGATTACGAAGATACTATCATTATTTAGTGTAACACCCCCATTTTAATTTATTTAATCGTCGTGTATTGTTTGGCTTGATTGACCTTGTTTAGGATGGTTGTGTGGTTGACATTGTTTAGAGGCATTGGGTGAATAATATAATAGTGGATAATTATAGGGTGTAATTAATAATAGTAGTATAATAGAAATATTATTATTATTACTATTATTATTATCACTATTATTATTATCATCACAATTATTATTATTATTAAATAAAAATCAGAATTTGACTTGGTAATTAGTTAGTGGGAGGAAACTAAGGGGTTTGATAATTAAGCCGAGTTTAGTGAGAGTTTAGGGACATCTGTCACTTTTACGTAAAAAGAGAATAAGAACTAGAGAGGAAGAACAAAGGTTGGGGCAAGGTTTCTTCATCAATTTTCGCAAGAACTTTTGTTAGAGAATTCGAGGTAAGGGGGGAGAACGGTTAATAATAGGTGTTTATGCCATGAAAAGGGTAGTGAGGGGTCATTTCCCTCGTAGGATTTTCTGTATGTATATTATGTTTGTGTATTCAAATATGTTGGTGATGATATGTTGTTGATTTGTATGAATATGTTGATGATAGTATGAATTCGTGAATGATTATGTGCTGCTGAAATTGTATGAATACGTTGTGTTTGCATATCTGGTTCTGCGCAAGTTATGAGCAACAAATCACAAATTTGTAGTAATAATCTTGATAAGATAATGAAAGAATGTAGTAAGAAGAAATTACAGGTCATAAGATCAATGTAGAACGATTTTAGGACATATCTGGAGGTTAGAAGTGATAACAAAGTGAACAGATTCAGACTGGTGTGGGAAAAACTGGATTTTAAATAGCTTCCGCCCATACGCGTAACCAGGGCTACTACGCGTATGGTATGACCAGTACGTGGGAATTACACGTAACTGAGTAGGGCATTACGCGTATGGAGGTGTGTTATGCGTAAGTGATATGGGATGGGGAAATCAAGTGAAAAATGTTTTTGTCCATACGCGTAATAAGGAGGCAAACACGTATGAGAGGTTGGGCATCTTATGTGATACGCGTTTGATACATATGGCTAGTGGTGAGTGAGCTAGGAAATACGCGTATGACATTGGGTAGTACGCGTATGACTAGTGCACATGTATAATTTTATCGGTTTCACGATTTCTTTCCTGACTTCGCATCCGATGCAATTTCTTTTGGTCTGAGAGGTTGGGATAGAATCCATGACTTATTTGAACTAGGTTTGGTAGTGAAACTAATTAAAAATAAAATTTAGGTAGACTAATTAGATAATTAGCTAACTAAAGTTGTGTGAAGTATGTCCTGTTGTTGTGTGTATGTTGATGAATTGTTGGACAGGTGTGGTAATACTGGTGTGTACTACTGTGAGTATATATATATATATATATATATATATATATATATATATATATATATATATATATATATATATATATATATATATATATATATATATATATTCATATGTGATCAGGAGGACCGTGGAGATGTATAAGTATTATTATACATGTATTGTATGCATATTATTGTCATGCACTCATGACGGGTCTGGTGAGGACGAATCATTGCTCAAGAGGAGTATTTCCAAGTAGGGGTGTATGTGATTTATATGGATTCTATTGTGAATCAAGTTCGATTCAGTGAACAATGGTGTATTGGTACCACATGCATTGTGTCAGTTGATGAGTTACATTACATTATTATATGTTGATTGATTATGTATGATTGTGTGATTACTACTCTTAACATGTATGATATACCGTTAATTATTGAATTTAGTTCTCACCCCTTTGTTTTTTGTTGCATCTGTGCTTCTTTGGAAGTATAAATAATCCAGGTACTTGAGTGTGCATTGAGTGTGTGTTGCTTGATTAAGTTTCAGGAGTTGCTCTGATACGTAACACAGGGTTTTTGGAGTTTTCAACATATGTCGTTCTTTATTTGATTGTTACGTATCATTATTCATTTGAAAATATGGTGGACCATGATTGAAGTGGATTTTTGATGTTGTTGGCGAATTGCCTTGGTTTGAATTAAAATTTTATTTTCGTTGTTTTATATTATTAATGAAAAGAGATTTCATTGTTGGTTTTAATAATGTGGCATCCTACTTTTGGAGTAACTCTGATTATATTTCGTATTATTTGCGTATTTATAAAATGGGAAAGTGGGGTGTTACAATTGGTATCAGAGCAGGTTGATTCGTCCGGTCAGGTGTTGTAGTAGAGTCTATCCTTAGAATATAAGTAGATTGTGTGTTCTAATTGTATGTTGTTTGTGGATCAGATGGCAGGGAGGAATGATTTTGTTATTGTTGCTGCTATGCAAGTTATGGCACAAGTAGTTGAGAACACTAAAGTTGTTGGTAAACCGCAGTTCTGTGACTTAGAGAAGTTCCAGAACTACAAGCTGCCTACATATGAGGAAGGTATTCTTGATCCTGAGGCTGCACATAAATGGCTGAAGGCTGTTGAAAAGATCATCAGGACCATGGGGTGAAGTGATGCTCATAAGGTACGATTTGGTACTCATATGCTGGAAGGCGAAGCTGAAGTTTGGTGGGACAACAATCGTTAGAGGTTGGAAGTTGCAGGTACTGATATTACTTGGGCTGAGTTTCTGGAGAAGTATTTTCCGGAAGATATTCACAATGCAAGAGAGGTTGGATTTCTGGAACTGAAGCAGGGTAGTATGTTTGTTGCTGAATATGCTGCTCGATTTGAAGAGTTAGTGCAATATTGTGCTCATTGCAATACCAGATAGGTTGTAACTTCAAAGTGTTTGAAGTTTGATAATGGGCTGTGTCCCAGGATCAAACAAGGCATTTCTTGTCAAAAGATAAGGAATTATCCGGAGCTAGTAAGCAGAAGTCGGATTTATGATAATGATAATAGGGCCCAAATTGATCATTACAAGGTTGTGAGTGATCAAAAGGGTAAGCAAAGTTTTGGGGGTACGTCGTATAATGCTCCAGCTGATAAAGGGAAATAAAAAGTTGCTATTGGTAATATGCTAAATGGGGGAGGGGCGGTTCCCAATCCCACAAAGTGCTTCAGATGTGGTGCCATGGAGCACCGTGCTAATGATTGTCCGAATGAGATGAAAAAATGCTTCAAGTGTGGACGACCGGGTCATGTTATAACAAATTATAGGTCCACTTTGCCAACCTGTTATAATTATGGAAAACAAGGTCATATTTGCACTCACTGTGAGAAGCCAGAGAAGTCTCAGACTAGTGGAAAAATGTTTGCACCGGTGGGAACCCAATCCACTAGTGAAGAGAATTCCATCAAAGGTACTTGCTTTATTAATGGTATTCATTTGATTGCTATTATTGACATGGGTGCAACTCACTCGTTTATCTCTGTTGGTTATGTGAAAAAATTGGAGATTGTGTCGTTTACTCTAGATCAGAGGATGATGATTGAAACTCCGTCTATTGGTTTTATGGTTACTTCCTTAGTGTGTTTGAATTTTTCGTTGACTATTCTTGGTCGAGATTTTAGAGTGGACTTGAATTGTTCCACTCGTTAATCTAGATGTTATTTTGGGGATGAACTTGTTGGAATTTAACCGGGTTTATATTGATTGCTTTAGGAAGATGTTGTTGTTTCTTACTCCTGAAGAAGAAGCATTGGTGAATTATTTATCTACCAGAGAGTTGAGGACATTGTTGGAGGACAAAGCTAAAATGTTCACGGTGTTTGCTTCGTTGTCAGTTGAAAGCAAGACAACAGTTAATAAGTTGCCATTAATGAATGAATTTCCTGAAGTGTTTCCTGATGATATTATAGAACTACCCCAAACATGACAAATTGAGTTTTTTATTGATCTTGTTCCTGGTTCTAGGCCGATTTCTATGGCGCCGTATAGGATGTGTGCATCAGAGTTGGCATAATTGAAATCTCAGATTGGAGACTTACTTGATAAGAAGTTTATCTGGTTGACTGTGTCGCCATAGGGAACTCCAATATTGTTGGTGAAAAAGAAGGATGATAGTATGCGTTTGTGTATTGATTACCTTCAGTTGAATAAAGTGACCATTAAGAATAATTATCCACTTATGAGGATTAATGACTTAATGGATCAGCTAGTTGGGGCTCGTGTTTCAGTAAAATTGATTTGAGATCGGGTTACCATCAGATTCAGGTAAATGAAAATGATATTCAGAAAAATGCATTCAGAACTCGCTATGGACATTACGAATATGCAGTGATGCCTTTCAGAGTGTCAAATGCGCCGAGTGTGTTTATGGAGTATACAGACCGTATTTTCCATTCTTATCTGGATCAGTTTATTGTGGTATTTATTGATGACATCTTGATTTATTCCAAGTATGAAGAGGATCATATAGAACACTTGAGAATTACGTTACATGTGTTGAAAGATAATAAATTGTTTGCAAAGCTCTCTAAGTGTGAATAATGGTTGAAGACCGTGAGTTTCTTGGGGCATGTTATTTATGGTGATGGAATAACGGTACTTCAGTGGGAACCTCCAAAGACAGTAATAGAGATTAAAAGCCTTTTGGGTTTAGCAGGTTATTACTAAAGATTTATTAAAGGGTTTTATAATTTGGCGTTACCATTGACTAAGTTGACTAGAAAGAGTCAAGCTTTTGTTTGGGATGAAGCGTGCTAAGAAAGTTTCGAAGAGCTGAAAAAGAAATTAACTTCAACACCAGTGTTAGTTTTACCAAGTCCAAGTGAACCATTTGTGGTGTACTATTGTCGCTCCCGGGATTTTCATCCTAGTACAAACGCGAAAGTGGCGCGGAAAAGGTAGAGTCGTCAGCCATGCATTTTTATCCCGAATGAATGGGAAAGGTAATGTTGCACAAACCTGAGGAAGAAGGAAAGGACAAGGTCCTGCGAACCAAAGATCTGGGATCGGGAGTCGGTTACGATCTGGGAAGGTATTAGCACCCCGGATCGTCCGCCGTACTCGACGAGATCCACGCTTGCTTGTTTGTTTCAAAGGGTAAAAGAATATAACTGCTGCTGAACAAATGAACTGCTAATGGAATGGGAATGGAACTGAGAAAGGAACTGGAAGAAGATAATGGCAAGAAAATAATGGGGAAAATATAGGGAAAATAAAGAATATGCTCGAACGGACCCTACCCCGTGCCTACGTACCTCATCGGGATAATGAGGATCAAAGTCGACGTAATTCGCCTAAATAAGGCGGAACTATTTGTTTGTGTTCTTTATGGCTGGAACTGCGTATGTCTATGCTTAGGTGTTGCAGGCTCGTCAGGTACGAGTGCGTTTACCGTCTTACATGCGAGACAAGTCGTTGCGAGTTCGCGTTGAGAATGAATGAGATGAGAAAAAGAAGTTCCCGCAGGATAGTCGCTTATTGTTTGTTTTTGTCTTTTATGAGTTTTATATAAATTTGGCACAAGGAAGTGAATTCAAACTCTTTTCCATGGAATGTGCACTTGCTACTACATTCCAAGATGGAATAATAG
Organism: Lathyrus aphaca; assembly: GCA_963966055.1. NCBI lineage: Eukaryota > Viridiplantae > Streptophyta > Magnoliopsida > Fabales > Fabaceae > Lathyrus > Lathyrus aphaca. The sequence goes on from OZ014523.1 coordinate 508,570,437, forward strand.
AACAAGCACATCAAGCAAGGAGAATTTATCCAAGACTTGTTTCCAAGGATTAAGGTTTAAGTTCACTAGTTTGTTGAACTTTATTAAGTGTTTTTGTAGCTTTTGTGAAGAATTATCTTTTAGATTTTCTCTTTGTGAAACAACCCCTTGATAAGACTTGTACATCATGCTGGACAAGCCTACACCACTCCAAGATGGAATGAGTGCAAGTGACTCATGGAATAAAGCTATACACAAGGGATCATTTCATGCATTTATTAAGTCTTTTTGGATTTTGTTTGAAGATGAGAATGAAGAACTCAAATTGAAAAAGGTAAAAACTAAGGGACTAAGACTCAATCCCAATTTTAGTTATTTATTCAAAGGTGGTCCTAATGGTTTATGTGGTTTTCTAAACCTAATGAATGAAAGGAACTAGAAACTACTAGAATTCAACTTACTTCCTAAGGAAGTTAAGTTGATTCTAAGAACAATGGGGAAGCTTATACAAGTGAGAGAATTCAAATAATAAGGCAAAGCATTAAAATTGGAATAAGAAGTAAATTCTAAAAAAATGCATATTAAGACATAAAACTAAAAACAAGCCTAAACTTCACCTAAATTTATTTATTAGAAATTCTAAACCTAAGTCCTAAAACTAAGGGAATTATCTAATATTATCATCCTAAAATCAGTAATTAAACTATACTAAGTCATTTTAATATCCTAAGACTAAGTCTAATTAAACTAGTCCTTAATGAACCATAATATCCTAAGCTAAACTAAATGGATTTATCATGTAAAAATGGCCTAAAGATTAATACACTAAAAAATATTAAAAGTCCTGGAAAAAGTATGAAATTAATTTTCTAAGGTCCTAAACCTGACTATAGCATTGTGCTAAAAAACATCCTAAAAATTCAGAAGTTAACTATGCTTAAAAGTCACTTAAATCCACCTAGGAATTAACTACAATTTCACATGAATTAAGCTACCAAAAAAGTGGATAAAATGGCCTAAAAATCTACTAAAAAATATCCTAAGTCCTACTATTGGTCCTTTAATCATAGCAAAAAGAATGGGCTAAAAATCCTATAGGAAGTGGAAAAAATAAAATGAACAAAAGCATGTGCAATTAAAGAAATTCAATTAAAGGCTAATTACATGAAAAATCGAAATTAAATAAAAAATAGCCAAAATTCAGAAAGTAAAAATGTCACAAATTTCTAAAATTAATTATTAACCTATTGGAATTTTTGTAGAATTTTCTTATGAATTTTACTATTTTTTATTGATTTATTTCTAACCTATGCTAAACTAAAAATAAAAATGAAAAAAAACTAATGAGAGGGGTGCATTTAGCAAACTTTTTAGTTATTATTATATTGGGCCTTAAACCATGGGGTGCAGAAAGCAAAAATCAAAGCCCATATGCGCAGGAATTGTGAGGTGCATGGGTGGAATCTCAATCAACCTTTGTTGACTCAATGATGGCCATATGATCAAGTCTTCCTAAAAGGTATTCAAATCGAACGATCAAAAAATGCAGGCACGTGATTAACTAAGGTGTGTAACCTGCACACGAACAATTGCAAACAATGCCAACTGGACGGTGACACATGTCACCGCCGGTGTGGTTGGAGAATCCAAACAATATCCAATCTTATCTCTAACGGTACAATATCAATGGAATTAATACGAATTAAACAAAATTCATGCTCTTTAACTATCCTTAATTTCCCAAGATATTTCCTTAATTCCTATTAAATTATGCTAATTGTCTTCATAATCAAAAATTGAAAACAAAAACAAAATAACAAAAGGGGCTGGGGGAAAATTCTAAAACCCTAAGTCATCTCCCTCATCTTTCTTCCGCCGCCAACTCCTCTTCTTCTTCTCCACTTTTTCTTCTTCTCCCTTACGCCGCCGCACTCTTCATCACCTCTTCGTCTTCTTCCTTGTTCCGCCACCCTCTCTAACCTCAACTCCTTCTCTTTTCTTTCTATCTCGTCGCCGTCATCTTCTTTTCATTTTCACCATCATCTTCTTATGATTTCCGTCACCACCATCAACAAACTCCCCACCTTCAAATGGAAGATTTATCCCTAATCTAATCCCTATCAACATTTCATTCTCCTCTCCGAATCTCCCTCAATACCCAACTTATTCACGTCTCTACCATAAATCCGGCAAAGACAACCACACTTCTCAAGCAAAACTCGACCTAACCTCTCTCGAGCTCGCTGTTGAACAAAATCCAGGGAAAATAAACTAGAAGTGCGGCTAAATCATACAAGGAGGATAAAAAAACATACCTTGTGAGTTGATCGTGTTGAAGATGACACTTCGGTTGCAAATCCATTACGACGCCGACTACGACTTCACGGAGGCCTTCGAGCAGTACGCAAACGCCTTCAGGTATGACTCGTTTTCGCTTCTTCCTCTTTTGTGGCGTGAAATCTAAATTTCGTTGTTGTCGTTAATTGTTGACAGTTGCAGGTCTTGAATTTGGAGGGATACGTTTCAGCTTCTTGATGAAGCTTTGGATTTCTTGATATAAGGTGAAGCGTAATTGGGGAAAAGTTTTTCTGTTTCTGCGTTTTCTATGAATTATTATTGATGTGCTATTGTGGTTGCAGATGAAAGCTTGAAGATGATGACGAAGGTCTTCAGATTGATGAAGTTTGGTTGGAGAAGAAGAAGATTGAGAAGTTGTGGTTAAGAATCAAGATTATGGTGTGGAAGAAGATATTGAAGAAGCAGAAATGGTTGAAGAATTGGAGAAGAATGGAGAAGAATGGAGAAGAATTGAAGAGAAATGATGAAGGAAAATGGTGAAGGTGGTGAAGAATGAAGAGTGAAGAAAAGAATCTGAGAGCCCCTTGAAGATGCAGAGCAAGATTCCATTTATATCAGTGAAGATTCTAAGGCTTTGGTGAAAACTCAGGTAAGTTTGTTAGCAAAATTTGGTTATGAATTTCTGTTATGGCAGTTTTGATTTCGGTTAGAATCGTTGGTAACTAAAACTCCAGCTTGCTTGGGCTTTTTATTTTTTTATGGCTTGGCATTGATCTCCTCTCTATTGAACCTTGCAGGATTAAGTCTAGATTGAAGAGAGTGATTTTGAAGGTTGTTGCGTTATTGAGCTCGAAATTGAAGGTTAAATTCGATTTGTAGTCCTTACCGCGTTGTTTCTTGAATTTGCAGGTTGAATTGATGAAGGTTTGAAGATACAAATTGAGGATTCTCGTTTATACAGAATTTCTGAGAGAAGTTTCGTTGCAGTTTGTTGCAAAAAGTGGCATTGAACTCGCTTCTTCTTCTTCTTCGATCGATGTCCCTGAGTTATCGAAGATTGTTGAGTTAATGAGCGATGAAGAACGGTGATTTAGATAAGTGATGAAATTTTAGATTCTGAGAGAGGTTCTGGGAGATTGAAGATTTATGATTCGGTTGGAGTTTCACGTTGGTGATAGAAGTCCATTGAAGGTGATTTTGAAGATGGTGATGCCGAAGAGATTGAAGGGCATTTTTCTGGCTATTTCTGTTATATTAGTCAAAGGAATTTATTTATGTTTTTTTTCCTAGTGTAATCTGCAATATTCAAGAGAATTTTGAGAGTTTCCTTCTATTAACCTCTTTTTTCCTTATGAATTTCCTGTTTTTCTGAACTCTATTCCGAGCATAAATGAGATATATCCCAAGCAAAACCACTGTTTGGTACAAGCGAGTCTAACTGAGTCACGTCAGCTTCATTATAGTCAAAATGGAGAAAATTCCAAGCAAAGATTAGGCTTTAAAATGGTACTTGAATGTATTCCTTAGACTTAAGCCTAGTATCAGACAAATCTTTTTGGAACAGATAAAGATTGCTCTAAATGTATTTCCCTTGGTGTTATACATTTTTGAATGATTAATAGAAAGAAAAAGGGATTTGATGGAAAACTTCATTGAATGGTTTCAGAATAATGAAAATCGACCTTTAAAATCAAATGGACATTCGACATGCGTAATCATGTGATTAATTAATTTGGTCTTGACAACTTGAACTCAAATACATCTTGCCTTGGACCGATAACCAACTTGAAATTAACCTTGAATGTGACTGAAAATGAACCAATTCCCGACTCTTTGAATGAATAACTCCTTGATTCCTTCCTGGACCATGATGAGCTTCAATATCCATGTTGAAACCTTTTAGACAATAATATGCATCAGATGAACCTGTTTTGAAATTTTGAACCCCGATGCCTTGCATAAAACCTTAACTGAAAGGTGAATTATATCCCGATGATTAGTTCATCACTGTACACGCATACATCTTGATAGCTTTGACTTTCTCACAAGATCAAATGTCGTTGGACATCTACTTCTAGGGAAATAAGGCATTGGTACTTGATGACCTGTCGTTGAAGCAACCTCCTAATTATCATGAAGAAATCAATCTTATTTGGTATACATTTCAACTACCATGAAACACTAATCCCCAGAAGTTCTGAATTAAAAACCAAATGATGTACCAGATGTACTAGTGAATAGTCTTGGTGAGCGAAATCCTTGAGGACCACTTAATCCTGGAAAAAAACCTTAACGAAGTAGAAAACGAAGAGGATGTTATTGACTGCCACACGATCAGAACTTTGAATTCATCTAATAACCACACATAGGGTGCGAAACCCTACTTCCACAATCTGTGAAACAAACTCCACTGAGGTAGAAACCACAAACCCATGGAATAATCTGGTTCTTCAAAGGGCACTGATCTCATGCCTGAGGAATACAATGCAAATGCATGATTATGAATATCATGACCCAGAGGAGAATGCATGTGAAATGAAGCGTAAGCCAGTTAAGGAATAAATAACGAGGGCAAATTTTGAGGTATTACAGCTGCCCCTATTCAATCATCTGCGAGCCTGAACGAATAATTGCAACAACTTTTAGATGTTCAAGGTATGAAGTGATTGAATACTCGAATAAAACCTGGAAATTTGCACACTGTGGGTAATAAAATATGCTGGGAAGAATGCCATCCTCAAATGAAAACTCATAAGAGATCTTCGGATCAAACACTAAAACCATCCTCGAATGGAAACGCAATGGTATACTGGCCTCAGTCGATAACCAGAAACACAAAGACTGACCTCAAACAGACTTTGCAAAAGGGACAAACTGACTTCAATCAATAAGCTCAAAATGGTCTATCATCCTCGAATGATAGCCACAACAACACAAACAAGACCAACTTCAGAAGGACTTGAAGAAAAGAATGCCATCCTAGAATGACAATTCTCAAAAGATCCTCGGATCTAAAATGAAACCATCCTCAAATGGAGATGCAATGGTATACCGACCTCAATCGATAACCAAAAACACAAAGACTGACCTCAGACAGACTTTGCAAAAGAGACAAACTGACCTCAATCAATAAGCTTAAAATGGTTTATCATCCTCGAATGATAACCACGACAACACAAACAAGACCAACCTCGGAAGGACTTGAAGAAAAGAATGCCATCCTCGAATGACCATTCTCAAAAGATCCTCAGATCTAACACGAAACCATCCTCGAATGGAGACGCAATGGTATACCAGCCTCAATCGATAACCAGAAACAACAAAGACTGACCTCAGGCAGACTTTGCGAAAGAGACAAACTGACCTTAATCAATAAGCTCAAAATGGTCTATCATCCTCGAATAATAGCCACAACAACACAAACAAGACCAACCTCGGAAGGACTTGAAGAAAAGAATGCTATCCTCGAATGACCATTCTCAAAAGATCCTCGGATCTAACACGAAACCATCCTCGAATGGAGACGCAATGGTATACCGGCCTCAGTCGATAACCAGAAACAACAAAGACTGACCTCAGACAGACTTTGCGAAAGAGACAAACTGACCTCAATCAATAAGCTCAAAATGGTCTATCATCCTCGAAAGATAGCCACAACAACACAAACAAGACCAACCTCGGAAGGACTTGAAGAAAAGAATGTCATCCTCGAATGACCATTCTCAAAAGATCCTCGGATCTAACACGAAACCATCCTCGAATGGAGACGCAATGGTATACCGGCCTCAGTCGATAACCAGAAACAACAAAGACTGACCTCAGGCAGACTTTGCGAAAGAGACAAACTGACCTCAATCAATAAGCTCAAAATGGTCTATCATCCTCGAATGATAGCCACAACAACACAAACAAGACCAACCTCGGAAGGACTTGAAGAAAAGAATGCCATCCTCGAATGATAATTCTCAAAAGATCCTCGGATCTAACACGAAACCATCCTCGAATGGAGATGCAATGGTATACCGGCCTCATTCGATAACCAAAAAACAAAAAGAAGTGATTGAGTACTCGAACAAAATCTGGGAATTTGAACTCGATGGATAATAGAAATGCCATCTGCCCATTTATTTATTTATATATATTTTTTTGTTTTGACCTCTGAACAGGTAGTGGAAATAGAACCAGGTGGAATAGGATCATTGCAATAACCTGCAATGTAATTGCTGATCGAAACAAACCACAATGAGGGTGCCTACTGGCGAAACAAGACTTAACGAGACAGTTAGCGAAACAGAACTCGACAATGTGACTGCTGGGCAGGACCAAGTGTTGCACCCCAAAATTTGCCCTCCCCTAGTCAAGGCATTGTGTACCAAGGTGTCCAAAGAGGTTCAAAAGTTTCACAAGGTTCACAAAGTATCCCAAGAGGTTCACAATTAGTCAAAAAGTTTGACAATTCCCTCAGACAAAGCATCCTCTTAAGCAATGCATCCTAAACTAGGGTTTTGAGTTTCATCAGGCTAAATGGACTTCCAAGACTTCAAGTGAGTTTCATAACATCCTATATTTCTTCAAGAATCCCTATGTCAAGTTTCAAGACTTTCCCAAATGGTTTGCTCAATCAGATGATCAGATAGGCTAAAATCAATCAAAGCAGTTAAAAAGTCAAACTGAGGTCAACTGTGGTCAAACCAAAGTCAAACTTCATGATTTTTTGCCAAAATCAAGTTTATGAAGTAAAATTCATCATTTTATCAAGGGTTGATCATGATTCATCAAGGAGATTTCAGATCATCAAGAATCAAGAGTTTCTAAATTAGGGTTTTCACAAGAAAAGTCAACTGAACTTTGACCAGCCATAACTTTCACATGCTTCATCAAAAATTTCCCATCCAAAGCTTATTTTGAAGGAAATTGAATTCTCTACAACTTTGTGTCTCACAAGCCAATCCTAAAAATGCTTCATTTGGAAGGTATGAGCTAAGACATTATAGGTCATTTTAAAAGTCAACAAAAAGTCAACATCTTCCTAAGGGCATAATTTGAAAATGGTAAAGGATATGGACATGAGACCAATGAGTTTGGTTAGAGGACTCTATAATCTTTCCAAAATGTCTAAGAACCCCCTAATAGCCTAAAAATTGAGGGAGATATGCCTTTGCAAAGTTGGGAAATTTTGGGGAGGTTTATGAAGCAAATAGGGCCTTAAAACCAAATTTCTTCAAATGCGCTTGCAATGTTGTGATCTAATTCATACAAAGACCTCAATCACGACCCAAAGCAACCAAATTCTGATTTTTTATTATTTATTTGTTATTTATTTTGATTTTATTCATTAAAATACAATTTAAATATAAAATAAATATGAAAAATCAAATATTGGACAAGATATGTGATTGGAAATTATCTAAATCATATTTAGAATGATTGGGAATGAGTTAAAATCAGATTGACCAAAATTAGAATGGTTTGATGAGATATTTTTCAATATTTGAAAGTGTGAATCTTCATGATCAAGCAATCACTACAAAGCCCAAAAATCCAACTTCTTTTGACCTAATTCTCTTCCATACATATACACAAACTCAAGACACATACAAGGACACGAAATCCTGCCTCCAAGAACAAGAACAAAACTTCAAATTTCACAAAAAATCTCACAATTGGATTCTTATTTCCAGGCTATATCCAAAGCTTTTGAAGGTTGCAAATCATTCCTGGAAGATCACTAAATGTTTTTGGATCATAAAATCATCCCTTCAAGCATTGAAACATGTTAACCGAATCATTATTGTTCTTCAAAATATTGTTTTTCGATTTCACATATTTAGCTAATATAAACTAGTTTTGTTGTTTGATTTGTGTTAGTCATGATCTATATATGGTTTCTGGAAAGTTTTTTGAAGAACCATAACCTAGAACATGGACTGCCATTGTTAGGGTTTCGTGTTTCAAATTGGGGGTTCCTGAAATACCAAATATAAATGAGTTCTAAGGACATATATGAATTGTATGAGTCATAAGAAACTCATTGGTATAATTGATTTGATGAAATTGTACTGGTTGAATGGTGTTTGAATTTCACAGGTTCAAAAACGCAAGAGAATTCGTAGGAAACTCCTTGGGTAAATTCGCAGGATAACCTGCGAATCCTGAGGAAGAAGACGATGAAGTTGGCGCGAATTTCATATTTGAAATTTGTTTTGTTTATATAATATTCTGTTGCTGTTTGTTTATCACAAGCGCTGCAGTGGTCCAGTGGCAAGGTGTGCGTATGTACAAGAATGAGGTCCTGAGTTCGAATCAGTCGCAGGCCATTTTGCTTTGTATTTTATTTGATTTTTGCAGGTTTAAAATAAAAGGATTGGTACTCAACATATACACACCAGGCGCAGCTGGCCTAGTGGTGGTGATGTTGGACCAAGGGTTGTAAAGCCTAGGGCGTGGGTTCGAATCTCAGCCCCAGGTATTTTGTTTTCTTTCAATTTTTTTGTATTTTATTTGTTTATATTATTCAATTCATTTAATTTCTTCATAAAAATAATTTCTAAATAAATATTATAATATTTTCTTATAAAAAACTTTATATTTTCAAAATCATAATTTATTTTCTCAAATTTAAATTGTTTCTATTTATTTTATAATATGTTTATATTTATTATTATCATGTATATATTTTTGTAAATAAATTAATTAATTAGGTTTAGATTAATTTACAAAACCCTAATTTTCAAAACCTTAATTTTCAAAACCCTAATTCTCAAAACCCTAATTTTCTTAACCCTAATATTTAACCTAATTAATTTTTTTTCTAAACCATAATTAAATCATTAATCATTATTTTAATATGTAAATAGTTTATTATTTGTTTATTATTATTAATCTTATTCTTCTAATTAATTCTTAAAAAAAAAACTTTTCTAACATTAATTTCTCTTGCTAAAATTCTTATTTATTTTATTATTCTAACCTTTATTCTTATTTTATTCTTATTCTTATTTAATTATTGCTTATTTATTATTATTATATTTATCATTATTATTATTTCTCGATTATATTGTAATTGTCCCAAAGCCTTGTAATATTTATAGGTTTATATTTTTTGCTTTATTTATTGTAAATATTTTATTATGTGGTTAATAATTCTAGGGTGTGTATAACATGTTTGTAATTAAAATTAATTTAGATAATTAACTTTAAAAGATAAATATTTGAAAATAAACACTCACACACGTAAGTCGATCTTTGATCACCATCTTGCACTTCCTAGGGTATTCCTCTTGGTTGTCTTAAAATAAAATGGTCAAGTCCATCGAATATAGGGGTGTCTTAAGCAAAGTCCCTTCATAAATGTCATCAAGTCCCTGCAGTTTTAAAGATCAAGTCCTTCGAGGTTGCCTACGGTAATGATCTTGTCCCTTCGAATAAAAGATGATAAGTCCCTACGAATTGCTAAAGACACTCTTACTTGTTGCTTTCTATGACCATACGATGACCCTACGTTTGTCCCTTATGTAACCCGGTGAACTGACTTTAAACAATGTTGCGGATAGCAAGAGCCGCCACCGACTTTTATTTTATCCATAAGGAAAGGTTATAAAAGAACAGGAAAGACCTTAGAGAATATTTTGGGTCCGGGGGGTAGATTATGAAAAGGGAAGGTATTAGCACCCTTTTCATCCATGGTTATCCATGGGCTCTTAGGTACTTAAGCTCACTTTTGAATTATTTTAAAAGTGTAGTGTGTGAATAGCAAAAATTCCAGAATAGTTTATAAATAATCCATGTAAGGATGTGTTAAAAACTTGTTTGAAAATTTGTTTGAAAATGTTAAGTGTTTGGAAAATTTTTGAAGTGAGCAAGTATCTAAGAGTAGCCTACCCTAATGTTTAAGGTCTTTCTTATTCTTTATTCTTTCCTTAGTAAGACTATCCCTACTATTAAGAAGTAGGTAGTCCTTACTTTGGATGTTAAGGGACATGTGTGGGACAATTAAATTTTGAAGGCAATGGTGGGGTGTAATAAGCACATATAAGGGACCATCATCATTTATTCGAAAGGGACTCGATTCGTAAAGGCAACCATAAAGGGACTTTGATGATTTCATCTTTTGAAGGGACTTGCTTTATACACCCCACTTAACCATTATTCGTAGGCAACTCGAGGGATAACCTTAGGAAGTGAGACGGCGATTAAAATCGACTTACGTGTGTGAAGTGTTTAATTTAATTATCTTATTAAAAATTATCTAAATTTATTTTAATACTGCATACATGTTGTTTACACTCCCTAATTACTAACCATAATAAAAATAGTTAAAATAATTACAAAATTACAACCGAGAAACAATTACAAAATTATAATGATAATAAAATAATAAATTAAATAATAAGCAATAAAATATAAATAATAAAGGGGTTAGTGATAAGAATAATCAAGATTAATAAAATAAACATAATTGAAAAATGGATTAGTGATAATAATAACAATTAGAAACAAGGTTAGGAAACATAAAAATAGAATATAAATAATAATATGATTAATAATAAGAATTAATTAAAAGATTAATAAAATTATAATAAGCAAAATTAATAACAATATAATTAATAGTAATAATAAAAAAACCAAAAATAATAAAGAAATTAACATGCATAAATAAATAATTTTTTAATTTATATACTAATTGTTAAATTATTTTTTAAATATATTATAATTACAAAATTTTAACTATTATAAACATATATTTACATTTATATATATATTATAAGAAGAAGATAGATTTTAAATATCATATTAAAAATTTAATTCTATTAGCTATTATATTTACAAATTATTTTTAACTATATACAAAAATATAATTTGCCCTAATTAAATTATTTCTAAAAAAAAAAGAAAATTAATTTGACTTATAACTTATATTTACAAATAAATTAGAATCATCTTAAAGATCATCAATTTAGAAAATAAATACAATTAGGGTTTAATTGGAAAATATTTTTAGGATTTGAGAATTAGGGTTCATAAAGAATATTTTTTTAGGGTTTGATTATTAAGATTCATTTGTATACAAAATTTATTTTAAACTAATTATCTTAATTAATATATATTTTATAAAAAATTACATTTAAAAAAAAAGATCATGAGTTTTATATAAAAAAAACAATTTTTAAGAATTTGAATACATGATATATACATATTTTATAATATAAATAATAATATGCTAATTATTTAAAACAATTAAATAAAACATAAAAATAAAAGAAAAGAAAAGGAAAAGGAACCTGGTGGGACTGGGATTTGAACCCAGTCCCTTATGATTGACAACAATCTGCTCTCACCACTGAGCCATTCACACGCAAGTGAAAGAAGAGTGAATCAAATTCGTTTTATGCCTTGCCTTGCAAATTCTGGAAAAATAAAAGAACAAAAGGCTTGGGGGAGGATTGAACCCAGGACCTTTATGCTTTCAAACGCGCGCTTTACCACCCGGCTGGAAGAGCCAATCTGTTAGCTGAAGGGCTTTAATGCATAATATATTATGTCTTCATATATCCTGAAAAAATAGAACAAAAGAGAATGGTCCAGGCCAGATTCGAACCCATGCCATTATCCAACAAACCTGCTGGCCTTACCACTGAAGCACACATACGCGTGTGATGAATAATCCAACAACAAAAGAAAAAATATTTAGTTTATATTTGAATTTTCCAAACGCGCGGGAGGAGGTCATCCCCTACCTCCAGCACTGCAAATTTTGCTATGAAAATAGCTAGAAGTTTTCCTGCGAATTTGAAACCCTAACAAAACCTGCGAAAATCAACAACCAACCAAACAGTGAAATTTTACAAAATTGAAAACGCAAATATGATCCAGAGGTCAATTCGAATTCAGCCACGGTCTTAAAATTCATTTATATTCCCTGGATCCTAAAACCCTAATATGAAGGTCATGAACCCTAAAATGGTGTTATGAGTTTCGGCCATGCTTTCTTCAATCAACCTGCCCAGAATTCATCACAAACATTCATAGAGCACAAATTATCAAGCAAAATTCAATAATAATGCACAAATGTTTAAGAACGAAAAACCATTAAAGTGTGAAAAAATTTGAATCGTATTCATCCATATGTGATGTTATGAGTCAATGTTATGATCTGATGATGTTCCATGATGATCAAGGAAGCCAACCACGTTCTCAAAATACCTTGTAGTGTCCTGAATTTGAAAACCCGAATCTCACTTTTGGATGAATTTTTGTGCTTTTGAACTTACCTCTAGGTTGCTGAATTTCGTGAATGAATGATAGGTTTATGATCAGCATATATAGGTGAGTCAATTAGGTTAAAAAAATTGATTGATTATGTGGAAGTTTTGATATTTTAAGATTGAGAAAGATCATGCCATGAAAGTCCAATATTTTTATACCAAAGCTTTCTATTTTAAGCCAATTCATATAATTCTTGTATCAATTTGCTCTATATTGACTTTATGACTTTCTAGAATCAACAAACCACTTAAATCTTCAAATTTAATATTTTATTTAAATTTAAAATGATTTTAAGAATAAAAAATCATAATAAATAAATTAAATAAAATAAAAATTATGAAAGTATTATGGGAATTTCGTGCAAGCCATTATGAAGTGGATTGGGTCACAATTTTGGCAGCCCATTTGAAAAGAAATGATTTTGAACCTCCCTTTTCAACATAAACCATCACAAAATTTCTTAACTTTGCAAAGGCACATCTCCCTCAATTTTAAAGGTATGAGGGTGTTCTTGGACTTTTTGGAAAGCTTGAAGAGTCCTCTAAACAACCCCATTGGTTTCAGGTCCATATCATTTACCAATCTCAAGTTATGCCCTTTTGAAGTTGTTGACTTTTTGTTGACTTTTGAAATGACCTATAATGTCTTAGATCATATCTTTCAAATGAAGCATTTTTGGGCTTAACTTGCAACATCAAAGTTGTAGATAATTCAATTTCCTTAAAAATGAGCTTTGGATGGAGACTTGGTGATGAAGTATGTGAAAGTTATGGCTGGTCAAAGTTCAGTTGACTTTTACTGAGGAAACCCTAATTTAGAAACTCCTGATTACTGATGATCTGGAATCTCCTTGATGAATCATGATCAACCCTTGATCAAATGATGAATTTTACTTCATATACTTGATGTTGGCAAAAAATCATGAAGTTTGACTTTGGTTTGACCACAGTTGACCTCAGTTTGACTTTTTAACTGCTTTGACTGATTTTGACTTATCTGATCATCTGACTGAGCAAACTTTTGAGAAAAGTCTTGAAACTTGACATGGGGGTTCTTACACACATATAAGATGTTATGAAACTCACTTGAGGTGTTGGAAGCCCATTTAGCCTGATTAAAGTCAAAACCCTAGTTATGGATGCCCTGCTTAGGAGGTGCATTGTCTGAGGGAATTGTCAACTCCTTTGACCAATTGTGAACTTTGTGAACCTTGTGAATCTTCATAAAGTGTCTTGTGATATTCATGGGAGGTATTGTGAAGCTTGTGAATCTTGTGAACCTCATGAAGTGGCTTTGTAGACCTCATGATCCTCAGGGAAGCTTTGTAATCATTGTGAATCTTGTGAACTTTGTGAACCTTCAAGAAGCAACCTATGGACTTCATGAACCTCATGAAAGGTCTTGTAAATGTTGAGAAGCTTGTGAACCTTGTGAACCTTCAAGAAGCAACCTATGGGCTTCATGAACCTCATGAAAGGTCTTGTAAATGTTGAGAAGCTTGTGAACCTTGTGAACCTTCAAGAAGTGACTTGTAGACTTCATGAATCTCATGAAAGGTTATATAAGCATTGAGAAACTTGTGAACCTTGTGAACCTTCAAGAAGTGACTTGTAGACCTCCTGAACCTCATGAAAGGTTATGCAAGTGTTGGAGAACTTGTGAACCTTGTGAACCTTCTTAGAACACAAAGCCTTGTATTGTGAGGGTAAATTTTGGGGTGCAACAGCTGCCCCTGTTCAATTTTCTGAAACCTGAGGGGTTAGATTGGTATATTTGCCAGTCGTAACCTGGAAGGTTGAAGGGGATTGAACACAAAAGCCCAAAAATTTGCACTCACCAGTGCATGGAGTGATATTGATGGTTGGTTGAACATGATTGAGTGGGCTTAAAGATGCCACTAGGGGGAAATTCTTCAGTAGTATAATGAGAGCTGTCAGGAGCTTAGAGTAACACTGATGTATGAGCATGTCTTCATGAAGATAGAGCAATCAATAGTGATAACCCTAAAGTAATCTTGAAGTAATGATATGATCTCAGGAGGATAGAGCAATGAATGGCTCTAAAGCAGTCTTGAAACAATAATGTGATATGTCTTCAGGAGGATAGAGCCATCAATAATGATAACTCTAAAGCAATCTTGAAGTACTGATTTCAGGAGGATAGAGCCATGATAACTCTAAAGCAGTCTTGAAATAATAATGTGATAGGTCTTCAGGAGGATAAAGCAATGGATAGCTCTAAAGCAGTCTTGAAGTAATAATGATTTCAGGAGGATAGAGCAATCAATAGCTCTAAAGCAGTCTTGAAATAATAAGATGACTTCAGGAGGATAGAGCAATGAATAGCTCTAAAGCAGTCTTGAAGTAGTAATATGACCTCAGGAGGATAGAGCAATCAATAATGATAACTCTAAAGCAGTCTTGAAGTAATAAGATGATTTCAGGAGGATAGAGCAATGGATAGCTCTAAAGCAGTCTTGAATCCATGAGAAGTTATCAGGAGGATAAAGTAACCCCGAGGTTACAATAAAGCAGTCCCAAAGATCATAAGTTTGTTTGTTGGATAGTTAACCTGAAACAAAGTAGCATTCTGTATAATAACATTAGTTTATGCTTTATGTATGCATGCATGACATGATGCACTTAGGTAATGTATTATGTACATATGTATATGTATGCTATGGTATGATGTAAATGATGTATGTATAATATGATACTGCCGGAAGCGTCTGGATATCTTCGTATAACAACTGCTGGCCAGGGAAAATAAATCCCGATTCGTTGTTGAAGAATATATAACCCTCCGTCTGCTGGGGGATAGTAAGGTATAGACATAACCTCCCGTTGTTGGGGATGGTAAGGTATATATAACCTCCCGTTGTTGGGGATAGTAGGGTATATATAACCTTCGTCTTCGTTTGATAGTAGGATAAGTATAATATCCCGTCTTCGTTCGTCGTACCCTTATTGGAAAGTAATTTCCCGTATATCCGTATGAGGATAAAAGAGATGGATATAAATTCCAGGGGAGATGAGACTTTATGAAGATGGATTTGTCCTGCTGAGGGATTAGTAACTGTCTTATAAAGGCGAACCGGCGAAGCTTCGTTGAAATCCTTTCCTCGTTCGTCCTTAGTAAATACTATTACTGCATTTTCATGCATTTCTGGTAAACATCAATCATATTAAACATTGATGCATTTCTTGTAAACATCAATCATATTCAAAAGCATACACACATTCAAACACAACCAATGGACGTTTCGCTTATGTAAATAGGGTAAAAGTAAATCTGGATTCAAAAGATCGAATTTATTTATATCAAAAGTGACTCATACACGGGTAAGTTTGTACAAGGAGACATAAACCCTAGTAAGAGGATTTTGTCACAAAGTTTTACAAAAAGCATCAGCTATGTGGGAAACAATCCTATTGAGTTTCAATTCTACTATTGCCACTCAAGTATCTCATCTTCTTGCTGTTGAGACGGAAATGATTGAATTGGGCTTTATCTGTTCGAGCTTGAATAAGTAGTATAACTGGTTGCAGTTTTATGGGTGATCCAAACGAGACATAGTCGTACGCTTTAATCCCTAACTTTTGCCTGGATTGCCCTTTCAGGTTTTCAATCCACCGGGATACCCTTTTTTGCCCAAGCCGCCTTTTCAGGTTTTCGACTTGCCGGGTGTACATCTTTTTATATATATCCCTAATTTTTGCCCAAACCCTTTTGGTTTGCCGGGATGCCCTTATTTTTGCCTAGGCCTGTCAACCTAGCGGGTCTCTTTTTATGCGTAGTATTTTTTAACTATGTCTGCGTTTACAGGCTGAGGGAAGTCCTCTCCATCCATTGTAGTCAGTATCATGGCACCTCCTGAGAATACAATCTTGACTACAAATGGTCCTTCATATGTTGGAGTCCACTTGCCCCTAGGATCACCCTGTGGTAATATGATACGCTTGATTACCAAGTCACCGGCCTGATATACCTTTGGCTTAACCTTCTTGTTAAAAGCCTTGATCATCCGTTTTTGGTACATCTGGCCATGACAAACTGCTGCTAACCTCTTCTCATCAATCAAATTTATCTGGTCCAGTCGAGTCTGAACCCACTCATCTTCATCCAAGCCTGCATCCTTCATAATTCTCAAGGAGGGAATCTGAACTTCAATGGGCAGAACTGCTTCCATACCATAGACTAAGGAGAATGGGGTTGCCCCTGTTGAAGTTCGTATTGTAGTACGATAACCATGAAGAGCAAATGGCAACATCTCGTGCCAATCCTTGTAAGTAACAGTCATCTTCTGTACAATCTTCTTAATGTTCTTATTAGCAGCTTCAACCGCCCCATTCATCTTTGGACGATACGGAGAAGAGTTATGATGCTTAATCTTGAACTGCGTGCAGAGATCAGTGATCATAGTGTTGTTCAGATTAGAGCCATTGTCAGTGATAATCCTCTCAGGGATGCCATACCTACATATGAGATTATTCTTAATGAACCGAGCCACAACATTCTTAGTCACAGATGCATATGAAGCTGCCTCTACCCACTTCGTGAAATAATCAATAGCCACCAGGATGAAACGATGCCCATTAGAAGCAGTAGGCTTGATTTCACCAATCATATCAATGCCCCACATGGCAAAGGGCCAAGGAGCAGTCAACACATTCAATGGTGATGGCGGTACATGAACTTTATCAGCATAGATTTGACACTTGTGACAAGTTCTGGAGTGTTGATAGCAATCAGTTTCCATGGTAGACCAATAGTAACCTGCTCTCAAAATCTTCTTTGCCATGGTATGACCACTAGAATGAGTGCCAAAGGTCCCATCATGCATCTCTTCCATAATTTCTGTAGCTTCCTTCTTATCCACACAACGAAGCATAGTTGAATCATGATTGCACTTGTACAGAATCCCGTTACTCAAAAAGAACTTAGCAGCAAATCTCCTCAGGAACTTCCTATCTTTGACAGATGACCCTTCAGGGAACTCTTGAGCTTCAAGATATCTTTTCACTTCATAGAACCAAGGCTTCTCCTCTGCCCCTTCAGTGTCAATCTCATTGCAGTATGCAGGCTTCTCAAATCTATCAATGGTAATCTTAGGAGCTTCATCATCCCAGTTAATCTCAAACATAGATGCCATGGTGGCCAAAGCATCTGCCAATTGATTTTCTCTCCGTGGAATGTGCTCAAAGGTAATCTCTTTAAAATGTGGGATCAAAGACAACACATGCTCTCTGTAAGGAATGAGGTTATCATGCTTGGTATCCCAATCTCCTTTAATCTGACTTACTACCAGGGCTGAATCTCCATACACATCAAGGAACTGAATCTTCATATCAATAGCAGCTTTAATACCCAGGATACATGCCTCATATTCAGCCATGTTATTGGTACAATGAAAACAAAGTCTGGCAGTAATCGGGGTATGACAACCTTCAGGGGAACTAATCACAACACCAACACCATTACCAAGTGCATTAGAGGCACCATCAAAAACCATAGTCCATCGGGATCCTTGTTCAGGTCCGTCATATTGTCCAGGTTCTTTGGTAATAATCATAATGTCTTCATCAGGGAACTCAAAATTCATTGACTGGTAATCATCCACTGCTTGATGAGCCAAATGATCAGCAACAACACTTCCTTTAATGGCCTTCTGAGTAGTATACTGTATATCATATTCTGTTAAGATCATTTGCCATCTTGCAATTCTTCCGGAGAGAGCAGGTTTCTCAAATACGTACTTGATTGGATCCATCTTCGAAATCAACAAGGTAGTATGGGTCAACATATACTGTCTTAGTCGGCGAGCGGCCCATGCCAAAGCGCAGCAAGTTTTCTCGAGCAGTGAGTATCTTGTTTCACAGTCGGTAAACTTTTTGCTAAGGTAGTATATTGCCTGCTCTTTTCGACCAGACTCGTCATGTTGCCCCAACACACACCCCATTGAGTTGTCTAGAACTGTTAAGTACATAATCAAGGGTCTTCCGTCAACTGGTGGCATCAAAATTGGTGGCTCTAACAAATATCTCTTGATTTCATCAAAGGCAGTCTGGCACTCATCATTCCATTCCATCACTTGATCTTTCTTCAACAACTTGAAGATTGGCTCACAGATGGTAGTTAACTGGGAAATAAATCTTGCAATATAGTTCAGTCGTCCCAAGAAACCTCTAACCTCCTTCTCAGTACGGGGAGCTGGCATCTCTCGTATAGCTTTCACTTTTGCAGGATCTACTTCAATACCTTTTCCACTGACAATGAAACCCAGGAGCTTTCCAGATCTAACTCCAAAAGTACACTTGTTTGGATTCAACCTCAACTTGTATTTCTTCAACCTCTCAAACAACTTGTGCAGATGATCAAGATGTTGCTCTTCATTCTGAGATCTGGCTATCATATCATCCACATATACCTCTATCTCATGATGAATCATATCATGAAACAAAGCCACCATAGCACGCTGATATGTTGCCCCTGCATTCTTCAAACCAAATGGCATCACCTTATAACAAAAAGTGCCCCACTGTGTCACAAATGTTGTCTTCTCCATATCTTCAGGTGCCATCTTGATTTGATTGTAACCAGAGAAACCATCCATAAAAGAGAATACCTTATGCTGAGCAGTGTTGTCTACTAGAATATCAATATGAGGAAGTGGAAAGTCATCTTTAGGGCTAGCTTTGTTCAAATCTCTGTAGTCCACACACATACGTACCTTACCATCTTTCTTTGGAACCGGTACCACATTTGCAACCCACTGAGGATAAGAAGTTACTGCCAAGAACCCTGCATTGAATTGTTTCATTACCTCTGCCTTGATCTTTTCTGACATCTCAGGACGCATACGACGAACCTTCTGCTTCTTTGGACGACAATCTTCTTTCACTGGTAAACGGTGAACCACAATGTCTGTATCCAACCCTGGCATATCTTCATAAGACCAAGCAAAGATCTCCACATAGTCACATAACATCTGAATCAACCTGTTCTTGACACTGTCCTCTAAATCAGCCCCTATCTTGACCTCTTTTCTGTCTTTTTCAGTTCCCAGATTCACAACTTCGATGGGCTCTTCATGTGGCTGTATAGCTTTCTCTTCCTGTTGTAACAACCTAGCAAGCTCTACAGGTATTTCACAATCGTCCTCATTTCCGTCTTCAGTTTGATAGATCGGATTCTCGAAATTATAATTGGCAATAGTAGAACTGTTATCAACAGGATCCAGAGTGGATGAGGATCTGCATTTAGTGATGTGGGTGTGTGTAAGAACACATAGCTGATAAAGCAAAAATAAAGAAACGAAACGTCCACTGATTTTATTGAATGAAGTATGCAAATGAAATGACAGCCCGTAACAAGCACACCATTGTGCCCCGGGTAAGGCACATGGCTTGAAAGTTTTATTGTTCAGAAATTACAAATTTAAAACATAACACAGTAATAGTATTTACTCCTGACTAAAGGAGATAGGGATAACATCTTCAGCTTTCCAATTATTGAGTCCAGCACCCACAGTAGGAAAAATCCATGCATCCAAGTTGTAGTCTTCATCTTGATCTCCCACAGCATTAATCACCCCTTGATTGGTGATACGAGCAGCACGAGCACGACGAACAACCTTCTGGGACTCTGCAGTGAAACCCAAACCAAACTTGTCAGACTTGTATGGAATATCAGGAAGCTGACCCCAAATAGTACAACCACCTTCATCCACCACAGCTCTAGCATCATTGAGGGAGGCCATTGCCATTGTTGGAGATTTTCTGATGACCACAGGAACCTTCTTCACAGCAGGAGGAGTCACACAATCATTACC
Organism: Lathyrus aphaca; assembly: GCA_963966055.1. Classification (NCBI taxonomy): domain Eukaryota; kingdom Viridiplantae; phylum Streptophyta; class Magnoliopsida; order Fabales; family Fabaceae; genus Lathyrus; species Lathyrus aphaca. Next base: position 508,590,811 of record OZ014523.1, read on the forward strand.
AACCCAAGGAACCACTTCAAATGACTGACACGGAGTCTCAATGTATTCACCTTCCATTTCCAGATACTTGAAAGTGTTTACATGGCTGACAAAGTATTCTTCCTCTCCAAAGACAGTAACAATCTTTCCATTCACCGGATATCTCAACTTTTGGTGCAATGTAGAGGTCACAGCACCTGCCCCATGGATCCAGGGACGACCAAGCAGACAAGAGTATGAAGGTCGAATATCCATCACATAAAATGTAGCAGTAAACATCTGAGAGCCAACCTTGATTGGAAGATCAATTTCCCCATGCACTACTCTTCTAGAACCATCAAAAGCCTTTACCACAATATTACTGGGTTTTAACACAGTATCTTCAGGACTCAGCTTGTTCAGGACTTCTTTAGGCAACACATTCAGAGAGGACCCATTGTCTATCAGCACATGAGACAAGGTAGTGCCCCTGCATTCAATTGAAATATGCAAGGCCCTGTTATGATCCCTCTTGGCAGGGGTCAAGTCAGCATCAGAAAATCCTAACCCATTGTCATAGGTCAGGTGGGCAACACAGTTTTCAAATTGGTCCACAGAGATTGCACTGGGCACATGAGCGGACTTCAGAAACTTGATCAAGGACTTGGCATGAGCTTCAGAACACAGCAACAAGGACAGCATAGAAATCTTTGAGGGAGTATGCCCCAATTGATCAACAATGTCATAATCACTCTTGCGAATGATTTTCAATACTTCTTCCATCTGCTTAGAGAGATCATCAGCAGCTGGCACATCAGTAGATACAGGCTCAATAACAGGACCTTTGCCCCGAGCATCAGTGGTGGAAGTAGCAGCAGGAGTAACTGCATTCTTGGAAGTATCTGGAGGAGAGAAGACTCTTCCACTACGAGTGATCTTGCTAGATCCAGCAATATTATCAATGTCAGCAGGTATATCAGGTAAAGGCTCTTGCTTGACACCATGGATGTAAACATCAAACCCATAGTGCCATGGCACAGCTTTGTCAGATGTATAAGGAATAGGACCAGGAGTGGTAATGATCAGAGGAGCCACCCTGGCTTCAGCAACAACTTTCACAGGACCTTCAGCAGTAATCTTGATTGGGCCCTGACGAGTGATTTTAATAGGACCCTTTGAAGTGATTCTTACCGGTACTTTGTCAACCATATCAACCTCTTCAATCTTCCTACCCCGAGTCAGATGATCCACCATACTTTCTATAGATGCTGGTCTTCTTTCAAACACTATAGTATACTTATCCATGAGACGCTGAATACCATCTCTCAAAATGAAGCAACTATCCGGCTTATGGGTACAATACAGACAATCTTCACGACAACCTGGAAAGATCCCAGCTCGTACTAACCTCTCTTTGATAATGGACAATGGTGTGCTCAACTCCATAACTGAATAGACATGCAGGTCTTCCTCAATGTCTTCATCAATGGCATTGACAGTCTTCTCGTGATTTGGCAGTGGTGCTGTAATCACATTTGGTGGATCAAACTCAATTTCTCCAGCATCAATCATATCTTGAATTTTGTTCTTCAAGACCCAGCAATTATTAGTATCATGTCCTGGACAGTTTGAATGATATGCACATCGTGCATTGGGATTGTACTTGGGAGAGGTAACATTGGGATTCTGAGGAGCCTCCCTCAAGGTAATAAGTTCAGCCTTCAACAAGTGTTGCAATGCCTGAGCCATTGACATGTTGATCTTCGTGAACTGTCTTCTAGCCCTTTGTTGGTTGCCTTGAGGCTGCTCTGTTGTTGCAGGAGTTGGATTTGAAATATGAACTGCACTAACAGACTGATGCCTTCTGTTACGATCAGGTTGACCATAAACAGCATTGGATTCCTTCTTCCCGGAAGGAGGCTTCTTTGCAGCACCGGATGAAGAAGTGCCCACTTGGATCTTACCATTCTTGATACCATTCTCTACCCGCTCTCCTGTCATGATCAACTCAGTGAAGCCAGATGATGAGCTTCCAATGAGATGACTGTAAAATGGACCATTCAGCGTACACATGAACATATCAACCAATTCCCTATCAGTCAAAGGGGGTTGAACTCTTCCAGCTAGATCTCTCCACTTCTGAGCATACTCCTTAAAACTTTCTTTGGCACCCATAGACATGCTCTGAAGCTGCATGCGAGTGGGGGCTAAGTCAGCATTGTATTGGTACTGCTTGTAGAAAGCTTCAGCAAGATCATTCCAGTCTCTGATGTTAACACTCTCCAACTGATAATACCACTCCAGCTAAGCTCCGGATAAACTCTCTTGAAAGAAATGGATCCACAACTTCTTATCAGCAGTGTGGGGTTGGATCCTTCTGACATAAGACCTCAAATGCAGCTTGGGACAGGAGACCCCGTCATAAACAACAAAGGTAGGAACCTTGAAACCGATGGGTATCACAACCCCAGATATCAAACTCAAATCCTCAAAATCCAGCCCAGATGATTTCTGTAATTCCATAGCATCCATCCTATCCACCAGCATCTTGAATTTGTCTTCATTATGCTCATGGTAGTAGTTAGCCTCAGAATCAGAGTCCCCCACTGTGTTGTGGAGACTGCCTCTCTCTTGCTCAGATTCTTCAGATTCATAGTCTTCAACCTGTTCCTTGGTCTTGACAGGACCTTTGAACCTTCTTCCCATGTTGAGCAACCCAGCAGACCTTCTAGTCTTCTTTGTCTTCTTGGCCAGCAGTGCCTTCAAATCATCTTGCCCCTTGGACAGGTTCAAGATCAGCTCTTGGAACTGTGCATTCTGTGCTTGAAGATCCTTAACTGATTGTTCAAGTGCCATTGCTGAAATAAACAGCGAGAAGATGAGAAACCTGTGCGTAATTATAAACCTGTGATGCAATGAAATGATATGGGAATGCATATGCAATGTTTTCAAGGACCGCAGGATTTAAATTTGCTTAAACAAACAAGAAAGTAACTTTTTATTAGTAATAACTTGTTTTGCCTTTTAGGCTTACAAAAAATGAAAGTGAAATAAGTACAAAAGATGGGGTTTTAAGTCTCCCATGGACGTTTCCTCTTTGTGTTGAGGTATGAATTGAGGTTTCGTTCCTCGTGAAGTTGCTTTGTTAGCTCTAGGATCCTTGCTTGGCTTGTTTTGTAATGAGCCTCGAAAGTATCCCTTTGCTCCTTCAGTTGGATCCATGATCTCTGCAAGTCTTCCTTATCAGTAGGCATGTCTGGGTGAAGGATGGTATAAGCTGTGTCTCCTTCAGCAACAGGTTCCATGGTAACTGGTAGGATGGCAGGATATGGCATCATGAGTGTCTGAGCACGAGATCGTACCCATCTGAGATAAGCCTCCATAGGAATAGTGTACTTAGGCTCCAGTGTCTTGCTGTCAACCCTGTTTACTTTTCCCCAAGCTCGTATGAATCTCTGACGGTAACCTTGAAGATCGTTGTCGTAGTCAAACACAATGCCCTGGATTAACATGTCATGTGGACCATCACTCCGAGCGTAACCAAACTGTCGTAAAGCTAGTGAAGGGTTGTAGGTGATGCCTCCTCTTATGCCTAGAAGTGGCACATTAGGAAACTCCCCACAACGGTCAATGATAGTGACATTCTCCATAGATCTGGAGCACCAATGAATATCTGAGTGAGAAAGTGACATGATCCTCTTGGACCATCTGAATCCTTGCTCATTCTTCATTACTGAGCGAGGAAGGTGAGAAATAAACCACCTAGAAAGTAAAGGTATGCAGCACATCAAAGTTCCTCTTGCCCTTGTAGTACGGGTATGAAGAGAATGAAGGATGTCTCCCAGCAATGTAGGCACTGGATTGTGACTCAGGAAAATGTTGATGGCATGAACATCTATGAACTGATCTGGATTGGGGAACAATACTAAGCCATATATCAGCAAGGCTAAGATCTCCTCAAAAGCATCATAGCTTATGGCCTTCAAGAACATTTGAGCTTTATCCATTAATACCTTGGCAAGAATACCCTTGACTCCGCTTCTCGTCTCTAGAACAATATCAGATTTCTTCAGATGTAGAGCTGCAGCAATAACCTCTGGTTTGGGTTCCTTCTCCAAGCCTGTGAAGGGTCTTTGATCAAGAACAGGTATACCCAGAAGCTTAGAGAACTCCTCCATGGTAGGGACTAACTGATAGTCGGGGAATGTGAAACAGTGATGTTTAGGATCAAAGAACTGAAACAGGACACTCATCATGTCTTCACTGAATCCTGAAGTGACTAGATCCAATAGGTGACCATGTCTCTTGTTGAATCGGGAGTGATCAGACACTTGAGAAACCAACTCTTTAAGCTTGGGAGGTATCCCCACAAAGTTGATCCTGATGGTGTTTCTACGTGTAGAAGCCATGACCTGCAACAAAGAACAAAGATAAATCCTTTGGTCCTTGAAATGGTTAGGGAAAATGATATGCTCATGATGCATGATGATGTCATGATGTTATGCTCATTCACAAACATGTGGCACACACAAACAAGTCACACCATAGCCCTAGGTTTAAAGGCTTGCATGAGGTTTAAGGTAAGTACCCTCCCCTGAAGTTAGATGGTTCATCCTGTCCTACAAAAGTAACCAGGTTCTAAGGGATCTCAATATCATTGATCCTTCACAAGGGTGGTTGATCAGAAGGCAACTTACTTGCCAACCAAAACCCTCCAAGTTTAAGATCTCAATGAGCGTAGCATCGAGTGTCAACCAACTTCAGTCTTCACCAAAGCCGGTTACCTCACTACTTTCTAAAGGCCAAGATGAGTTAACTAGGGTTCTAAAAGTCAGTTAGTGCATTGACAACATATGGCAGCCTCAATATTATCCTCAACTTGACTTAAGGAATATAAGCACCAACCAAGAAGTCGCACTAACTATGGCCACCAGATCAACCGTATCGATATACGTCGTACAGTTTCCTTGATCTATTGCCATTTACCTAAGGTACACTAGATCCGGGTTAGGACCTTTCACACATAAGAGCACCCCCACAAGTAATATAAAACAAACAAGGCAAACAATTCAAAGTGATCTTAATTCCTAAGGGTACCCCTCTTTAATTTTAGATCCCCAGCAGAGTCGCCAGTTCTGTAACCCGGTGAACTGACTTTAAACAATGTTGCGGATAGCATGAGCCGCCACCGACTTTTATTTTATCCATAAGGAAAGGTTATAAAAGAACAGGAAAGACCTTAGAGAATATTTTGGGTCCGGGGGGTAGATTATGAAAAGGGAAGGTATTAGCACCCTTTTCATCCATGGTTATCCATGGGCTCTTAGGTACTTAAGCTCACTTTTGAATTATTTTAAAAGTGTAGTGTGTGAATAGCAAAAATTCCAGAATAGTTTATAAATAATCCATGTAAGGATGTGTTAAAAACTTGTTTGAAAATTTGTTTGAAAATGTTAAGTGTTTGGAAAATTTTTGAAGTGAGCAAGTATCTAAGAGTAGCCTACCCTAATGTTTAAGGTCTTTCTTATTCTTTATTCTTTCCTTAGTAAGACTATCCCTACTATTAAGAAGTAGGTAGTCCTTACTTTGGATGTTAAGGGACATGTGTGGGACAATTAAATTTTGAAGGCAATGGTGGGGTGTAATAAGCACATATAAGGGACCATCATCATTTATTCGAAAGGGACTCGATTCGTAAAGGCAACCATAAAGGGACTTTGATGATTTCATCTTTTGAAGGGACTTGCTTTATACACCCCACTTAACCATTATTCGTAGGCAACTCGAGGGATAACCTTAGAAAGTGAGACGGCGATTAAAATCGACTTACGTGTGTGAAGTGTTTAATTTAATTATCTTATTAAAAATTATCTAAATTTATTTTAATACTGCATACATGTTGTTTACACTCCCTAATTACTAACCATAATAAAAATAGTTAAAATAATTACAAAATTACAACCGAGAAACAATTACAAAATTATAATGATAATAAAATAATAAATTAAATAATAAGCAATAAAATATAAATAATAAAGGGGTTAGTGATAAGAATAATCAAGATTAATAAAATAAACATAATTGAAAAATGGATTAGTGATAATAATAACAATTAGAAACAAGGTTAGGAAACATAAAAATAGAATATAAATAATAATATGATTAATAATAAGAATTAATTAAAAGATTAATAAAATTATAATAAGCAAAATTAATAACAATATAATTAATAGTAATAATAAAAAAACCAAAAATAATAAAGAAATTAACATGCATAAATAAATAATTTTTTAATTTATATACTAATTGTTAAATTATTTTTTAAATATATTATAATTACAAAATTTTAACTATTATAAACATATATTTACATTTATATATATATTATAAGAAGAAGATAGATTTTAAATATCATATTAAAAATTTAATTCTATTAGCTATTATATTTACAAATTATTTTTAACTATATACAAAAATATAATTTGCCCTAATTAAATTATTTCTAAAAAAAAATAAAATTAATTTGACTTATAACTTATATTTACAAATAAATTAGAATCATCTTAAAGATCATCAATTTAGAAAATAAATACAATTAGGGTTTAATTGGAAAATATTTTTAGGATTTGAGAATTAGGGTTCATAAAGAATATTTTTTTAGGGTTTGATTATTAAGATTCATTTGTATACAAAATTTATTTTAAACTAATTATCTTAATTAATATATATTTTATAAAAAATTACATTTAAAAAAAAAGATCATGAGTTTTATATAAAAAAAACAATTTTTAAGAATTTGAATACATGATATATACATATTTTATAATATAAATAATAATATGCTAATTATTTAAAACAATTAAATAAAACATAAAAATAAAAGAAAAGAAAAGGAAAAGGAACCTGGTGGGACTGGGATTTGAACCCAGTCCCTTATGATTGACAACAATCTGCTCTCACCACTGAGCCATTCACACGCAAGTGAAAGAAGAGTGAATCAAATTCGTTTTATGCCTTGCCTTGCAAATTCTGGAAAAATAAAAGAACAAAAGGCCTGGGGGAGGATTGAACCCAGGACCTTTATGCTTTCAAACGCGCGCTTTACCACCCGGCTGGAAGAGCCAATCTGTTAGCTGAAGGGCTTTAATGCATAATATATTATGTCTTCATATATCCTGAAAAAATAGAACAAAAGAGAATGGTCCAGGCCAGATTCGAACCCATGCCATTATCCAACAAACCTGCTGGCCTTACCACTGAAGCACACATACGCGTGTGATGAATAATCCAACAACAAAAGAAAAAATATTTAGTTTATATTTGAATTTTCCAAACGCGCGGGAGGAGGTCATCCCCTACCTCCAGCACTGCAAATTTTGCTATGAAAATAGCTAGAAGTTTTCCTGCGAATTTGAAACCCTAACAAAACCTGCGAAAATCAACAACCAACCAAACAGTGAAATTTTACAAAATTGAAAACGCAAATATGATCCAGAGGTCAATTCGAATTCAGCCACGGTCTTAAAATTCATTTATATTCCCTGGATCCTAAAACCCTAATATGAAGGTCATGAACCCTAAAATGGTGTTATGAGTTTCGGCCATGCTTTCTTCAATCAACCTGCCCAGAATTCATCACAAACATTCATAGAGCACAAATTATCAAGCAAAATTCAATAATAATGCACAAATGTTTAAGAACGAAAAACCATTAAAGTGTGAAAAAATTTGAATCGTATTCATCCATATGTGATGTTATGAGTCAATGTTATGATCTGATGATGTTCCATGATGATCAAGGAAGCCAACCACGTTCTCAAAATACCTTGTAGTGTCCTGAATTTGAAAACCCGAATCTCACTTTTGGATGAATTTTTGTGCTTTTGAACTTACCTCTAGGTTGCTGAATTTCGTGAATGAATGATAGGTTTATGATCAGCATATATAGGTGAGTCAATTAGGTTAAAAAAATTGATTGATTATGTGGAAGTTTTGATATTTTAAGATTGAGAAAGATCATGCCATGAAAGTCCAATATTTTTATACCAAAGCTTTCTATTTTAAGCCAATTCATATAATTCTTGTATCAATTTGCTCTATATTGACTTTATGACTTTCTAGAATCAACAAACCACTTAAATCTTCAAATTTAATATTTTATTTAAATTTAAAATGATTTTAAGAATAAAAAATCATAATAAATAAATTAAATAAAATAAAAATTATGAAAGTATTATGGGAATTTCGTGCAAGCCATTATGAAGTGGATTGGGTCACAATTTTGGCAGCCCATTTGAAAAGAAATGATTTTGAACCTCCCTTTTCAACATAAACCATCACAAAATTTCTTAACTTTGCAAAGGCACATCTCCCTCAATTTTAAAGGTATGAGGGTGTTCTTGGACTTTTTGGAAATCTTGAAGAGTCCTCTAAACAACCCCATTGGTTTCAGGTCCATATCATTTACCAATCTCAAGTTATGCCCTTTTGAAGTTGTTGACTTTTTGTTGACTTTTGAAATGACCTATAATGTCTTAGATCATATCTTTCAAATGAAGCATTTTTGGGCTTAACTTGCAACATCAAAGTTGTAGATAATTCAATTTCCTTCAAAATGAGCTTTGGATGGAGACTTGGTGATGAAGTATGTGAAAGTTATGGCTGGTCAAAGTTCAGTTGACTTTTACTGAGGAAACCCTAATTTAGAAACTCCTGATTACTGATGATCTGGAATCTCCTTGATGAATCATGATCAACCCTTGATCAAATGATGAATTTTACTTCATATACTTGATGTTGGCAAAAAATCATGAAGTTTGACTTTGGTTTGACCACAGTTGACCTCAGTTTGACTTTTTAACTGCTTTGACTGATTTTGACTTATCTGATCATCTGACTGAGCAAACTTTTGAGAAAAGTCTTGAAACTTGACATGGGGGTTCTTACACACATATAAGATGTTATGAAACTCACTTGAGGTGTTGGAAGCCCATTTAGCCTGATTAAAGTCAAAACCCTAGTTATGGATGCCCTGCTTAGGAGGTGCATTGTCTGAGGGAATTGTCAACTCCTTTGACCAATTGTGAACTTTGTGAACCTTGTGAATCTTCATAAAGTGTCTTGTGATATTCATGGGAGGTATTGTGAAGCTTGTGAATCTTGTGAACCTCATGAAGTGGCTTTGTAGACCTCATGATCCTCAGGGAAGCTTTGTAATCATTGTGAATCTTGTGAACTTTGTGAACCTTCAAGAAGCAACCTATGGACTTCATGAACCTCATGAAAGGTCTTGTAAATGTTGAGAAGCTTGTGAACCTTGTGAACCTTCAAGAAGCAACCTATGGGCTTCATGAACCTCATGAAAGGTCTTGTAAATGTTGAGAAGCTTGTGAACCTTGTGAACCTTCAAGAAGTGACTTGTAGACTTCATGAATCTCATGAAAGGTTATATAAGCATTGAGAAACTTGTGAACCTTGTGAACCTTCAAGAAGTGACTTGTAGACCTCCTGAACCTCATGAAAGGTTATGCAAGTGTTGGAGAACTTGTGAACCTTGTGAACCTTCTTAGAACACAAAGCCTTGTATTGTGAGGGTAAATTTTGGGGTGCAACACCTTAACATCCAAGATAATGACTACCTATTCCTTAATAATAGGGATAGTCTTATCATTGAAAGAACATACGAGAACATGAAAGACTTAATCTAGGGTAGGTACCTCTTAGTTGCTTGCTCACACTTTTCAAACTTACTTTTACACCTCACAATTTCTAAACTAGGCTTTGTATACACCCATACGAGGGTCATTACCAAGTACTTAAAGAAATTTTTCTAAACACACACTATACTCTTGCAAACAAACAAAGTGAGCTAAGTAACTAAGAGCCCATGGATAACCATGGATATAAAGGGTGCTAACACCTTCCCTTTATATAACCTACCCCCCGAACTCAAGTCTTTTAAAATATGTCTTTCCTATTCTTTTATGTCCTTTCCACTTAGATAAAATAAAAGTTGGTGGCGACTCTTGCTATCCGCAACATGACTAAAAGTCAGTTCTCCCACCGTGTTACACCAAGCCACAAAGAAAACACGCGACTGCTAGGCAGGACCAAGCCACGGAAGGTGCCTGTTGGCGAAACAGGGCTTAATGAGACCATTAGCGGAATGGAACTCAACAATATGACTGCTGGGTAGGACCAAGCCACAAAGAAAACACGCGACTGTTGGGCAGGACCAAGCCACGAAAGGTGCCTATTGGCGAAACAGGGCTTAACGAGACTATTAGCGGAATGAAACTCAACAATGTGACTGCTGGGCAGGACCAAGCCACAAAGAAAGGAAGGGTGCTTGTTGGGGAAACGGGGCTTGTCACATGACTGCTGAGCGAATCAAGTCACGGGAAAAAAAAAATAAACATTGACTTAGAAAAACAAAGGAGAGAAGCAACATCAACCGATTTACGACTCAAATAAGATCAACCGATCTAACCGGGAAATTGATCAATCGATTCATAACCCGAAAAAAACTAGAACATAATATCACCTGATTTACGGCTCGAAGAGAAGTAATATCAACCGATTTACAACTCAGATAAGATCAACCGATCCAACTAGAAATGGTATCAACCGATCCATAACCAAGAAAATCAAATCATCGTACTGAGATGAGACCAAAAAGAACATGATCATTGTACTTAAATGATAACTCGACATGAAACCGTTGTACTGAAACGGGGACGAAAAAATGAGACTGTTGTACTGAAACAAGACCCAAAGACGAGACTATTGTACTTAAATGGAGACTCGAAAGGAACGAGATCGTTGTACTTAAACGAGAGCCCGAGACGCGACCGTTGTACTTAAACAGAGACGTAAAAAATGAGATTGTCGTACTGTAACAAGACTCAACTGGGGATAACAAACAAGACTTGGTAGAAATAACCACACTGGGAAATGAAGTTGCATACTGTGGGGAATACTTCCGTCTGATCGGAGATGTAACGTTTCTGGCGTTTGTGCAAGGTACCACAACTGGCTTATGCTTCATATGCATATGTTTGAATTTTTCTATGGCGTAATGCTCCATAATAATGGAAATGCTACGCTTTTGAGGATGCAAATGTAATGATGATTATGCATATGTAAATGCAAAGGGATCTCCCGACAAGGAGACTGCAAGTATCCCAGATGGCTTGACATGGGAGAGCTGATGATCACTGCATTGATCTGGTTAATCCTGGTGAGGAGGAAACAATTTTGCGGGGAATATTGTTAATGATATACCGACTCTTGAACTGCCGCCATTGCCAAAAATAAATTGGACTTTGAGATTAGAGAGGCAAGACCCTACTGGAGATGAACTCTTCTCGAACTCTGATGGGGAAGTGAAAACCTCCTGATTTGGCTGGGGAGCCAGATGTATGGAACTGCTGAGGTAGCAAATTGCTTGGGAGAACAAACACTCCTTGGACTGCTGGGAATTTCCCCTGTATTAAAGGGAAGTCTTTGCTTGGGGAGAACACCTGCCTTCTGTCATTACTGCTGAGGGAGATTTCAACTTCCAACTCTACTGGGGATGATGGAGGATGTCAATGATAAAGTTTCTTGTTGAAGATAAAAGTTTAAGTTGCCCCTTGCTGGTGGTAAAAGATATGAAGCGTTTCATGCTGAGGATGAGAGATGTAAGGCGTCCCGTGCTGGGGATAAGAGACGATGATATCCTTCTGCTCAAGAAGTAACTTTCGTTTTGCTACACTGCTGGAGAAGGGATTGTCTAATGAGACTTGCTAAGGAATTTTGATCAATAAAGCCTGCTGATGAAACAACTCTTGAAGTACTATACCGACAATGGCTCTGCTTCCAACCCCTGGGTTGATATATTGCATAATAATCATGAGTGAACAACAGTTCTTTGCAATTTTCAGCTCGCCTCAGATTAAGGTCCATCAGAAGAAAATGTCCCAAGAGGATTTTACAGAAAACATGACATACGAAATGCCTCAGTGTCTTCAAACTCTTGGAGAGATTCATCAGATCTCGAAATAACTGCCCCAGACTGCATGGTCTGTGCAAGAATTTGCCTCGCGAGGATTTATGAAAAACCTCATATCATTGTGAGATATTCTTCCAAAGTATTTTGAACTCTGGATAGATGTTTTGGATTGACCGTCTTCGGGAGAGAGTGACTTCTCATGCTCTTAGGGTGGCCTGCCTCAGAATGAGTCTTGAAGTGATCACCTCTGACTGATTGTGCTTTGAAGAAAACACTCATACCAATTGTTCTTTGAGATATTGGATCTCGAAGTAATTTCCCCAGCTTGGCTGAACTTTGAATGAATGCCTCAGACTAATGGCTCTTTGAGAGATTTGAATTTCGAAGTGATTGCCCCAACTTGGCTGGATTTTTAAGAGACTGCTCGACATGATTGCCCCAGATAAATTGGCTCATACCACGACTGTTGGGAAAGTCCACACTCAATGGAGTTTCTTGAAAAGTGCACCTCGATAGACTGACCTTCGGAAGTTTCAGATGAAGGAAAATTGCGATCTAAACGCAGCGGAAAACAAAAATTTTCCTTTAGTGATCCTTACGAATGAGCATGGTCAGTGATAGAATCGTTACCTCTTTGTGGCGATTCAGATCTTTGATGCAGCGATCACAAGCGTTGATGAAGTGCAACGCCTCTACTCAGTCCACACGAACAGCTTCCGGTCACAGTGCTAGCTGCTTTACGAACGGAATTATTTGAGTGAGAAAAGAGAATCAAAAACGAAATTGCATCAAGTGAAAGCTTCATCACAAGGGTTCCTCTTATAGACTCTCTTGTGGGCTGCGGGCTAAAAGCCCAATTCACATGATCCATAATAATATTATATATTATTATAATAACTATTATTATAATAAATATATTTATTTTATTATTATTTTATAACCATTATAAAATAACAATAATTATTATTATATTATCCGAATTTCTATTTTTCACTTAAGTGCACCGTACCTTACGGTGTTCCTTTGATTTCTCTATCTCTCATCAAACTGTCCTTATGTGTGTGACCCTGTAGGATTTCGTAACGTTGGTAATTATATTAAATTATATATTTAACATAATAAACAGTGAGCGGTATCTAGCAACACATCACTGCTACCCAAGTCACGAAAGTGTCATGTGATCTGACAAAACCTTTTTCGTGATAATATATGTTTGTACAATTACCCTTTTGCCCCTATGTCTATATTGAACACAAGGCATACACCGTGTCATCCTTGTCCAGTTCAATATTGGGCCCTTAGACATTTCTCCTATTATGCAGGATTGGCAAATTCCATCTAGGACACTCATGTCCCTCAGCATGCTTCGTGGAGTGCCCATCAACCGTCTTTATGATCATCCAGTTACGGATAATGTTTGATCAGCAATAAAGCACCCGACTCTACATCTAGGGTCCATAGTGGTTTCAGGTCGAAGGGTGGTAATACACCATTATCACCATGAGAATAACTTATGACACTTTGCATAACATACTATGTAGTATTCTCATAGCGGGTCAATCCGGTATAAATATTACTCCTAATATTTATACCTATGTCAAGACTTGATAACTCTTTATCCATGATCCATGAGATGTGATCATCAGTCTATCTTCATAATAGTCTCAATGCTTTAATGTTATCCCACTTTGCAATAAAGCTTGACTACGGATATTTTAAGAATAATGTCTTTATGTTTAATGGGATCTCATGATTAAGTCACACTTAACATTTCATTAAACAGACTAACTATTCTAGGGACTTTATTATTCTGAAAGACAAACATAATAAAGAAATGCCTTTTATTATTAAACGAATAATCCGATACAAGTACCAAAAAGTATTGGCCTCTAGGGCTTACACCAACAATCTCCCACTAGCACTAGAGCCAATTAGGCATACCCTTAATACCCATAGATCTAGTATGACCATCATGCTTCTGTTGCGCAAGAGGCTTTGTTAATGGGTCAGCAATATTGTCAAGTGTAGGTACTCTGCATATCTTCACATATCCCCGATCGATTATCTCTCGAATGAGGTGATAACGCCTAAGTATGTGTTTGGATCGTTGGTGAGATCTAGGCTCCTTAGCTTGTGCGATAGCACCATTGTTATCACAATATAAACCAATGGGATCCACAATGCTAGGGACTATGCCAAGTTCACCAATGAACTTCTTGATCCAAACAGCTTCCTTTGCTGCATTTGAGGCAGCAATATACTCGGCCTCAGTTGTAGAATCAGCAACTGTTTCCTGCTTTGAACTTTTCCAGCTCACAGCGCCACCATTGAGACAGAACACATAACCAGATTGTGATCTAAAATCATCCTTATCTGTCTGGAAGCTAGCATCAGTGTAACCAATTACATCAAGCTCTTCCTGACCTCCATATATCAAGAATGAATCCTTAGTCCTTCTCAAGTACTTAAGGATATTCTTGACAGCTACCCAGTGAGCATCACCGGGATCAGATTGGTACCTACTCGTTGCACTTAATGCATACGAGACATCTGGTCGAGTACATAACATGGCATACATGATAGATCCTATTGCAGATGCATATGGAATCTTATTCATGCGATCCCTTTCTTCCTTAGTTGAAGGGGATTGTGTTTTTGATAAACACAGACCATGTTGCATAGGTATGAATCCTTTCTTGGAATCATGCATATTAAAGCGTCTCAACACTTTATCTATGTATGTACTCTGACTTAGGCCAAGCAGTTTTTGTGATCTATCTCTATAGATCCTAATTCCTAATATATAGGCTGCTTCACCTAGGTCTTTCATAGAAAAACAATTCCCTAACCAAGTCTTCACTTGTTGCAAGGTAGGGACATCGTTTCCAATGAGTAATATGTCATCTACATATAATACCAGAAACACGATCATGCTCCCACTAACCTTCTTGTAGACACAAGGTTCATCTTCATTTTTGATGAATCCATATTGTTTTACGGTTTCATCAAAACGAAGATTCCAGCTTCTGGAAGCTTGCTTCAATCCATAGATTGATCGTTGTAACTTGCATATCTTTTGGGCATCTTGTGGTATGTCAAATCCTTCAGGTTGTGTCATGTACACATCCTCAAGAAGATTCCCATTAAGGAAAGCAGTTTTGACATCCATCTGCCATATTTCATAATCATGATATGCAGCGATGGCAAGTAAAATCCGAACAGATTTAAGCATTGCAACTGGTGAAAAGGTTTCATCATAGTCAACCCCATGAATTTGTTTATAGCCTTTTGCAACCAGTCTTGCTTTATAGGTATGTACCTTACCATCCATGTCAGTCTTCTTCTTGAAGACCCACTTGCATCCTATAGGGTTAACTCCTATAGGAGGTTCTACCAAGGTCCAAACCTGGTTTGTGTACATGGAATCCATTTCAGATTTCATGGCTTCTAGCCACTTCTCAGACTCAGGACCAGTTATGGCCTCTTTGTAGGTCACAGGCTCATCTTGATCCATGAGTAATACATCACCCTGATCACTTATGAGATATCCATATCTCTCAGGTTGGTGACGTGTCCTGCTTGACCTACGCTGGTCTTGTTCTACTTGAGCAGGTTGCTCTTCCACAACTACTTGTGTTTCCTGCTCTAGTCCCTCCATAGGTGTTTCAATGTTTTGTGATTCTTGAATTTCTTCAAGCTCTATTTTCCTCCCACTGTTTCCTTTGGAAATAAAATCCCTTTCCAGAAAGACTCCAGTTCGAGCGACAAACACTTTGCCCTCAGAAGGATTGTAGAAGTAATATCCTCTTGTTTCTTTAGGATACCCCACAAATAAGCATTTGTCAGATTTGGGCTCAAGCTTGGTTGAAATTTGTCGTTTGACGTAAACTTCGCAACCCCAAATCTTCATGTAAGACATATGTGGTTTCTTACCACTCCATATCTCATATGGTGTCTTATCAACCTTTTTGGATGGAACACGGTTAAGTGTGTAAGCTGCTGTTAATAATGCATGTCCCCAAAAGGAGTTTGGAAGATCGGCGTGACTCATCATGGATCGGACCATGTCTAACAAGGTTCGATTTCTTCTCTCAGATACACCATTCCATTGTGGTGTTCCAGGAGGAGTAAGTTGGGATAGAATCCCATACTCTTTTAGATGGTCATCAAATTCTAGGCTTAAATATTCACCGCCTCGATCTGATCGAAGAACTTTAATATTCTTCCCTAGTTGGTTTTGTACTTCATTCTTGAATTCCTTGAACTTTTCAAAGGACTCAGATTTGTGTTTCATTAAATGCACATATCCGTATCTACTGAAGTCATCAGTGAAAGTGATGAAGTACTGAAAACCTCCTCTGGCTGGTATGTTCAGTGGTCCACATACATCAGTATGTATGAGTGCCAAAAGATCATTAGCCCTTTCACCTTTTCCTGTGAATGGGGACTTTGTCATCTTTCCAATTAAACAAGATCTGCATGTCTCATATGATTCATAATCAAAAGAGTCCAAGAGTCCATCTTTATGGAGTTTGGAAATGCGTTTCTCATTTATGTGGCCTAATCGACAGTGCCAAAGGTAAGTTGGATTCAACTCATTAGGTTTCAACCTTTTAGTATTAATGTTATAAATTTGCATTTCAAGATCAAGGACATATAGTCCATTATTCATTTTTGCAGTAGCATAAAATATATCATTCAAATAAATGGAGCAACAATTGTTCTTTATTATGAATGAAAAACCAAACTTGTCCAAACAAGAAACGGAAATAATATTCCTGCTAATTGCAGGTACATAATAACAGTTCTCTAACTGAATTATTAAACCACTAGGTAAAGTTAAAACATAAGTTCCTACAGCTAAAGCAGCAACCTTTGCTCCATTGCCAACTCGTAGGTCAACTTCACCTTTTGCCAAATCTCTACTCCTTTTTAGCCCCTGCACATTAGTACAAATGTGAGAACCGCATCCAGTATCTAATACCCATGATGCAGAAGTAGATAAATTAATTTCAATAACAAAAATACCTGAATTTGAAGTCTCTACTCCATTTTTCTTATCTTCCAGGTACTTTGGGCAATTTCTCTTCCAATGTCCGGTCTTACCGCAATGGAAGCAAGTGCCCTCCTTTGCTATTCCTCCACTAGGCTTCAAAACAGGAGGAGTGGGTTTGGGTTTGGCAACTTCCTTGCCTTTCCCTTTACCACCCTGTTTGATGGGCCTCTTGTTCTGTTTCTTTCCATTACCGACCATCAGAATGGATTTCCCTTTTGTCTTCATATTCTGCTCAGCAGTTCTCAACATGCCTAGCAGTTCTGGAAGACTTTTGTCCAAGTCATTCATATTGAAATTCAGGACAAACTGACTGAAGCTCTCTGGCAACGATTGCAAGATCAGATCAATCGCAAGTTCTTTTCCAAGGGGAAACCCTAATCTGTCAAGGTTCTCCACATACCCAATCATCTTGAGTACATGGGGACTTACAGAGGCTCCCTCAGCTAACTTGCTGTTAAAAAGGGACTTTGAAACCTGAAACCTCTCATTTCTTGCTTGCTCTTGATAAAGCATTTTCAGATGTCCGATCATATCGAACGCAGACATGTTCTCGTGTTGCTTTTGCAACTCAGAGTTCATGGTAGCAAGCATGAGGCAAGCGGTTTCATTGGCATCATCGAAATGCTTCTTATAAGCATCTCTTTCTGCCTTTGGTGCAGAACTAGGAGGTTCCTCCTCAGGAACTGGTGTCTCCAATACATACAGCTTCTTATCGTGCTTGAGGACAATCCTCAGATTACGGTGCCAATCCAGGAAATTTGTCCCAGACAATTTTTCCTTATCTAGGATGGATCGCAAAATATTGTTCGATGTGTTTGTTGTCATGGTAATCTACAAGAGAAATATGAAAATATAAGTATCATTAAAACAACATATCTAATTAGGCCTTTAATCAAATATGCTCCCACTATTTTATTCAAAACAAATGACCCTCATCATTTGATTCGGAAAATCCCGTTGGAAGACTTTCTAGTGGGTCGAGATCCATGTTTCACTTTGTTTTAAGTCAGCGTTAGGCTGATTACACAAAACTAAGTTATTTAGGTAGGAACTCCTTCCAATTGTATCTCATACAACTCTCGAATATTTTCAATTGGGTGAATAACTCCTTATTCTGATCCATCACTTGAATCATTCCCAATTCTTGCTTCTAAACATGTATAATCTTATTATAATTTGTTTAGTTAAGTTTGACCCATTGTTTTAGCAATTGGATATTACAATTATCCCATCACACCTTACTAATATAAAACATGCACCTCGCGTAGGCGAAACCTACAATGCTCGATACTAGTCTTGATGAGTGCTAAAAATTGGAAAGCATAAACTTAATATTTAATTTTGAGGGAATTTGTTATTAGTTTGATCTCACCGGCTTAACATGCAAAACGTCTCTCACATGCATCAACATACAATTACATGCATCAACATACATATAAAAAGATACAATTATGGCCCCTAACGCAATTGTTCTCTCAAGCCAATGAGAGAACCTAAGCTAACCTAATAACGATCTAAGCTTCTCCAAGCATGATCTCCAAGGTTATCCTCCTTTAATATTGAATACTTCTTTTTTCTTCATAACATAATATTACATTACATATAAGAAAACTCGTTTTACATACGAGGGAGTGTAAAACACACTTTTATAACTGATCACCACAAATAAATAATAATAAACACACTTTTATTATTAGTTTAAAATTCCGATAATTAAATAAACTATAATTAAATTTCGGCTGATTGATCACACTTTGCAGACTTAGCCGGGGGTTCCGCTGCCCGGTCAGCGGACGGGGGTCAAGGGGGCAGCGCCTCCTTGCGGGGTTGTTAGGGGCAGCGCCCCGACGAAAAATTTTATGAACACTTCATTGTATTTCACGTCGTTTCCTGCACAACTTTTGTGCATTTACAACCCCAACCGGAAAAGTCTGCGGCAATACAACACTTGTACTGCCATTAATCCTAATGCAACAATTTTCATGCCGTCAAACATAACTCGATTGATAACTCAATATGATAGATCAACATGTCATTGCTTCACCATACTAACGTCGGATTCCGAAGCGAATGAAAATGATGATCTTTCAAAAGAATTACAATCCTTATGTGATTGAATGGATGAAATCAAAACAGTATATCCCATATACCATCTTTGCATCAGAATTTCTTATATCTTATATAAAAGTGATCGATCTAATTGTGTAACCTATGGATGATCAATGTATCGCACAACTTCACCATACTAATGTCGGTTTCTGAAGCATAATCAACATCAATCATCCAAATCGTACACAACAGAAGCCAAATTTAATTAATCGTTTATTGTTAAATTCATTCTGTGTTTTAATCGAATCAAATACAGAAAAGACGGAAATTTAACAGCTATCAGATCCATGGTTTCGTAAGTGGCTCTGATACCACTGAAGGAAAATTGCGATCTAAACGCAGCGGAAAACAAAAATTTTCCTTTAGTGATCCTTACGAATGAGCATGGTCAGTGATAGAATCGTTACCTCTTTGTGGCGATTCAGATCTTTGATGCAGCGATCACAAGCGTTGATGAAGTGCAACGCCTCTACTCAGTCCACACGAACAGCTTCCGGTCACAGTGCTAGCTGCTTTACGAACGGAATTATTTGAGTGAGAAAAGAGAATCAAAAACGAAATTGCATCAAGTGAAAGCTTCATCACAAGGGTTCCTTTTATAGACTCTCTTGTGGGCTGCGGGCTAAAAGCCCAATTCACATGATCCATAATAATATTATATATTATTATAATAACTATTATTATAATAAATATATTTATTTTATTATTATTTTATAACCATTATAAAATAACAATAATTATTATTATATTATCCGAATTTCTATTTTTCACTTAAGTGCACCGTACCTTACGGTGTTCCTTTGATTTCTCTATCTCTCATCAAACTGTCCTTATGTGTGTGACCCTGTAGGATTTCGTAACGTTGGTAATTATATTAAATTATATATTTAACATAATAAACAGTGAGCGGTATCTAGCAACACATCACTGCTACCCAAGTCACGAAAGTGTCATGTGATCTGACAAAACCTTTTTCGTGATAATATATGTTTGTACAATTACCCTTTTGCCCCTATGTCTATATTGAACACAAGGCATACACTGTGTCATCCTTGTCCAGTTCAATATTGGGCCCTTAGACATTTCTCCTGTTATGCAGGATTGGCAAATTTCATCTAGGACACTCATGTCCCTCAGCATGCTTCGTGGAGTGCCCATCAACCGTCTTTATGATCATCCAGTTACGGATAATGTTTGATCAGCAATAAAGCACCCGACTCTACATCTAGGGTCCATAGTGGTTTCAGGTCGAAGGGTGGTAATACACCATTATCACCATGAGAATAACTTATGACACTTTGCATAACATACTATGTAGTATTCTCATAGCGGGTCAATCCGGTATAAATATTACTCCTAATATTTATACCTATGTCAAGACTTGATAACTCTTTATCCATGATCCATGAGATGTGATCATCAGTATATCTTCATAATAGTCTCAATGCTTTAATGTTATCCCACTTTGCAATAAAGCTTGACTACGGATATTTTAAGAATAATGTCTTTATGTTTAATGGGATCTCATGATTAAGTCACACTTAACATTTCATTAAACAGACTAACTATTCTAGGGACTTTATTATTCTGAAAGACAAACATAATAAAGAAATGCCTTTTATTATTAAACGAATAATCCGATACAAGTACCAAAAAGTATTGGCCTCTAGGGCTTACACCAACATCAGACTTCTCAACTTGGCAAGATTAAGCTTTTGGACTGAAGTTCCATACGTAAACTTTTATGATGCCAAACAAATGTATGCAAGTAGAAAATGTTTATTCTAAGAATGAAAATTCTAATGCAACACACATGTTAATTTTGAAGTTTTACTGAAAAAGATATCGCAAACCTTTGTGAGCAAATCACTGGTTAAGATACAACATTGGTTTTTGATAAATGAAGCGTGCACATGCAACACCAACAAAGAACTTTTAGCACAACTCGAAGGAGTCGGGAACGCAGTCTCGCAGTAGTATACTCTCAAAAATAATCCTGTTTCAGTTAGGACTTTTGAGGGTTGTATCGTGGCCCGATTCACGGTTATAAAAACAAAGGATATAGGCTCGAAATTTATTTGTGCCCACCCATCTTCGTGATGTTCTCCATTCCTATGTTCAACTAGCTTTCACAAGCGTTCACCTCTCAAAAAGGGTTTTTTGATGGTTAATGAACCAATTACACTAACGGCTCAAGCACCAATCAGGTTGTTGATAGGAATCAGTCACCCCTTTGTCTTTCGTGTCTGTGCCACACGATTTTGTTCTTGTTTGAGGATCTTTCTTGTGTAATCCTTTTCGTTTTTCGCTTTTGCATTTTTTTGCTTATCCCTAACTTTTGCCTGGACTGATTCTTGTGAATCTTTGATTGTGAAGTCCAGCGGGATGCCCTAACTTTTGCCTAAGTTGCTTGTTTTCAAGTTCGACTTAGCGGGCTCTTTCATTCATTTCTTTTTTTTAATTCTTTTTGAACAAATCGTGTGACACTGGTTGTCTTGATTGCTTTGAAAGGGTCATGACTGTCTCACTTCTTGGTTGACGAAGGATAACCCTTGTGGTTTCCGGTCTTTAGACCTCTTGATTGGGATAACCACTGTGGTTTCTGGTCTTTGGACCTCTTGATTAGGATAACCACTGTGGTTTCTAGTCTTTGGACCTCTCGATTTGGTACAACGAAAGGTAATGGATCCTCAGATTCACACTCCTTTTTGAAATTTGAACGCTTGGTCAAATTTTGAAATTTGAACGCTTGGTCAAACTAACTGACGCTTACCCCTCCCATGGGTTAAATGCAAGGGTTTTTTCATGCGAAAAGAAACTCCTACTTCAAGGCTCAAATGATTTGGCGAGGGTCTATATCCCTTATATCTCCGGTGTTTAGGCTTTGAAACAATGCTTGTACATCGTCAACAAGGTCTTTTTCAAAAGCACACAATTAGAGATTTTCGCGTTTCCATTCTGTCATTCTCCCTGATAGAGTTTAGGCACGACAGTTGGTATTGCGATGCACATACACAAAATTATGAGTGAATACGAATGGATTACTTCAAGAAAAACATGTGCATTTTATTATGGTTATCATTCAAAAACAAATAAGTTTCATGCATGCATACAAATATTTAAACAAACAATATAAACTTCAAATGAAAATGCAGTAAAGAAGCTGAACATTGCCGTCATTGAGGAGACTTGACTCCGTATGGACTTATTGCTTCTGAAGATGCCCTTGCAAACTAGGATGCCAATTTGATGAGGATATTTCAATATATGGGCAGACTTCCTGGCATGATTGTCGTACCCCGAAAAATACAACCTTACGCGATCCGAAAAAGACGGAGTCACGCGCCGGACGGACTGAAGAGTCGCCACCTAATTCTATTTATTCCCGAAGAGGGAAAGGGAAGATATAGATACAACACAGGAAGAGAAGGATGGGGACAAAGGTCAACGGAACCATTGCCTGGGTTCGGGAGTCGGTTATGCAGGGGGAAGGTATTAGCACCCCCTACATCCATCGTACTCGATGGGAACCATCTAAGTTATCATGCACGAAAGGATGTCTATGCTTAAACGAATTGCTTTCTAGAGGGAAATGAGTTGAATTATAAGTTAGATTGAACCTAGGTGCTCGGCAAGGATTGAGATCCTCGTGCCTACGTACTCCCGTGTGCAATGGGAAAGTCAGAGCCTCGTAGTTCGGCCTACTAAGGGTAATGGATGTTGATTTTATTACCTTTCGTCGATGAAAGGGTTTAGGAGTTGAAATGCACTAAAGACTATGGATAGTTTATCTCGCCCAACAAGACGAGTGTCTTGCGTCGAAAATAATCGGAGCAAGTAACGAGAGCTTGCTATCCTCCTTTCTACCGCTTAAGTCTCGTGACGTACAAATCTTCTCGTATTATTAGAATGTTTTTATTTCCTAAGACCGCTTGACGTTGGATCAAGGGTTTGGATCTAATCAAGACGTTTTGGTTTTTGAGGTTTAGAGGGTAAATGAAAATGGAGTTTATTTTTGTGGTTTGTTAGCGAGGCACGAAGCGCTCGGCTCGCAAGGTAAGGTGGATCCTAGTAAACGAAACAAAATAAAAGGTGCGAGTGTGCAAGTGCAATCGCTTGGCGTTGGACCAAGGATTCAGAAATAAATAAAATACGAAAAATAAAATACGTACAAAATAATGGGAGAGGGGTACAAAATAAATACAGGGGATTGCGAGAAATAAAGAGGTCTCGTTGTACCTAGCCCAAGAGAAAGAGTGTGTGCAGTGTTTTGAACGGTTCGAAGGCGTTCGGCCTTTTTAATCGGGACACAACTATTCGAAGGCGTTGGACCTTTTAATCGAGACACAACTATTCGAAGGCGTTGGACCTTTTTGGGACGCGACGAAATTTTGTTCGTGAACTGCCTTAGAATCGATTCAAAATCAGAATCATTCTATAAGGAGTCGAAACGTAAATTTTTTTATGCGAAAATAAATTGAATAAATTGAATTGCGAAGAATAAATAGAATAATGAATATAAAATAATAAAATAAATTGTATTAAGAATAATAAATAAATTATATTACAAGTTTTTTTGTTCGAAATAAAAATAATAGGATAAAATAAAATAATAAAAAAGAGGGCCTCATATTGACCGAATATCACCGATTAAAATCGGGCGAAAAAATCGACCGTTTATTATATCATTGGCCCATTTATACCAAATTACTAAAAAAAAAATTTAAATTCATCTTCTAAATGCTGACAAAATAGAAAGATAATAATAAAATAAAAATTAACATAATAAAATCCATAATATCATAAACGTTACAATTTAACCAACAAAAATAAATAATAACAATGAAAAAAGGAATAAAAGAAGTATATATAAAAAAAAACAATAAAGCTCAAGAAAAATGGAGGTGAGTTAATTGGGTCTGTGATTTAAAACCATACAGGTTGTATTCAAACCCGTCGCTCCAGTCAACAATATCTCATAAATGATTCTTAAAAATAAATAATAAAAATAAATGAGAAAAATAAAAGCCTAAATCTAAGTTTTTAGCAGACAGTATATTGTTTAAAGTAACGCTTGTGTTCACCATGGGCTATCCGAGCCCAACAACAAAATCAAGGATGTTTATAACCACTAAAACATGAAAAGAAAAATCAATTAATTAAAAAAAAATGAGAAACAGTCAAACAATCAGGCTAACTTATTAAAAGGAAAATAAAACACATTAAATAGGCAAAACGTGACAAGCTTTCTCAAATGCATCGCTCAAGAAAGAAAAGAAAAGATTACCTCTTCTCTCTCGTTCTCTCGAAAGACATAGGCTACCAGAAAAAAGCAAAAGATCCGGCCGCAACTCTCCGCATCATCCCTCATATGAATCTCTCTCAAGATCCGCTCATTTTCGCTTAGCGGTTCAATCTCGATTTGCTCCGTTTTCACTCGCTTGGCTTCTTTGTAGGTTTCGATCGACGGCGGCTTGTTGGTGGTAATGATTCAGATCGCGATTCTCACTCGCGGTGGTCTCCGGGTCTGTTTCGGTGACAGCTTGTTTTGCGGATGGGATGCGGTGAAGAGGTTGGCCGGACTGCGTCAGCTTGGTTTCGAGTGGGCTTTGCGAAGGATGGTGGATGGTTTCAAACGCGGCTCATGCAGTTTAATGATACTCTCTCTGCTTCAACATTTTTCTTCAGATTCACTGCGTTTTTGGATCTCTTCTTTTTTGCAGTGTTCTATCGGTGTTCGGTTGTGGCTGGGTTATATGTGTTAGTTCACGGAACTGGTGGTGATTGGGTTGTTGACGGAAATGTGGGGATGGTGATGTTTTCAAGAGGGTGGCTTTTTGGTTTGAGCTTCCATTTTTTCAAAACGGTTCGTGTATGGTTTTGGAAGGTTCTTCGTTCTTGGTTTTTTACGACGGTTCCGGGCTTAGATGGTTCAGATGGGTTGTTTTGCGGTTTAGAGCTTCGGCGGTGGGGTTTTGACGATGAAGGTGAAAGCGGTGGGTGATTTCCGGTTTGTGTTGAAGAAGGTGACTAATGGTTGTTTCGCAGATTTGAGTTTTCACGCGGTTTGAGGTTTGGAAAGGTGATGATGTTCAGGGCGATTGAGCGGTGGCTTAAAAGAGGCTGGCTTGTTTGAAGGATATCAGTGAATGGTTTTCTCAGATTTCATCTGCCCTTTTCATTGAGAGGTGGTTACCTCTTTTATATTGTAATTTTGAATAAGGTTTTATGCAGGACAAAGTTGTCCGTGCAGTGATTGAATTGGTGGAAAGAAATCGTACCAAAAGTTGGAGGAAATGTCGTTTTCAGAAAAGATGCGTTTGTGAGGTTAGTGGGTTAAAGGATGACAGAGAAAAAAATGTATGGGGACCAGATGGGGATTTGGAAGGTTCGTTTGGTGGTGTGACTGCTGGGATTGTGGATTAAGTAGAAAAGAAAAAATGACAGACAAAAATATAATAATAATATTAATAATATTAGATAATAAAAATAGAAAAAAGTTAACTAATAATAATAATATTAATAAAAGTAAAACAATACTAAGGATTTTAAATAAAAAAACTAAAGATAAGAATAATAATAATAATAGTAGAAGTGATAATAGAAAACTTAATAATTTTTGATAATAGAGACTTTTGTGCATATTATTTTTTTTGATAATAATTAAATAATAATAAAAAAGTAAAAATCTATGATAAGAGAAATTAAATTTTTTGAAAGTAATGAAAGTATATTTGTTTTGACTTTGTGTAATAAATTTTTAATTTATATATATATATATATATATATATATATATATATATATATATATATATATATATATATATATATATATATATATATATATATATATATATATATAAATAAAAAATAAAATAAATGAGCTAGTGAGTTTAAACTACAAGAATGAAAATTGATTTCCTAGTTTTGAAAATGAATGACACATTTTTGGATTTTTCGAATATCGAACAGAAAGATAAAATGGCACAATATTTTTTGTATTCTTAAATAATGACTAGACAGTAAAATAAAAGGTAGGACAAATTTGGGGTATGACAATGATGACCTTTGAGTCGATCAAAATTTGAACCTTGTGGTTGAAAACATCACAGTTTTCAATTGTATGCCTAAATGTCCCTGAGTGGTACATACATCTAGCATTCACTTTGTGGTGGTCATTGATGAGGAGGCTTGACTCCGTCTGGACTTATTTCTTTCAGAGACTTTCAGCAGTTAGCGGTCTGGATGTTCATTCTATTACTGATTCGGTGCCATATTCTCACTTTTACCTAGTGCGAATATAATAGTCTTGAAGTCAATCGGATTCGGGACCTTGTATTTACCCCTGCCATTGAAAGACTTACAATCTTCAATTAAAAGGCCAGGTGCCCCAGAATGGTAATCATACTTGGAATTGAAACCCCAAAGGAAGCTTTGTCGGAGATGATCTTGATGCGGCTAGCTCAACCAATTTGAATCTGAGCAAATGAGGAAACTTGTTGCACGTACGACCTCGGAATATGATCAAACTTCTTCTCGAGTTGTTCTGGCCTTTACCCATATGCTTTGGTCCTAGGACTCTCTTGGGAAGCTGAGGTTGGATGCTGACAACAACATATGGAGGGAAGAGGTTGATAAAGTTAATAGATAAGGTTGCTCGGAAAGATCTCATATGATCTCCTGCCTACGTATCTCCATTGACCAATGGAGAATCAGAGCAGCGTAGTTCCCCTCACTAGGGATGAAAATAGTTCCGTTCAGAATTTCCATAACCAAGCTCCTCTGAGTCTTCATCTGGTTGACTTCTTCTTTCAGCAGTTTCTGGTTCTGAAATAAAGCTTGTACCTCTTCCATGAATGGCCTCAGCTGGGTCTTCATTTCGGTTACCTCCGCCCGGAGTTGGTCCATGTCCATACCTCGATGATTGTGATTCAAGTTGGCCATTGCGATGAGAAACCAAGTCAGGATAATAATTCGTCTCTGAACACCTGTCAAAAATGCAAGGATGTATGCAAATGTCATGTTCAGTTATTTCTAAGGAATCTATCTACTTTGATTCAAGTTTTGACATAGAAAAAGTCCAATGGTATGGTTTAGATATGTGATCCTCGGAAATAACTGAACATGTGTGCAGAAATTCTACGATGTCATGTATGCAACAGGCATGTGATCAATGGTCTGATGTTGGTGCCGATGTTGAGCAGCGAACCAACTGTATGAATAGAACCATAATAGCAGCACCATCTCTGTATAGAACCCCATAACTGAGAACCCAATAACTATAGAACTGGATCACATAATTGAACAGTCACTGATGGTGTTGAAGCTGAACAACAAGTCAAGTGTCTGTGGAGAGTCATAATAACAGTCACAATATTAGGGTCACAATGGTAATCACAATAACAATTTCTCTGAATAGAAATCCCGGATCTCTGAATCAAAGAACCATAGAACAATGAACAATATTGGCAAAGTGGGTATGTTGAAGTTTAGGGTTCCTACAAACCTGTAAGCCCCTCCCAATCTCACGGGTGTGCTACTCGGGTCAAACATCACGGACTCTCAGAGCCGAATAGCAATAATACGTTCACCATTTCTAAGAAATGGCTCATGACCAAATCAGGGAATCAGCTTGGCATTATGTAATACTCAGGGAGGTCTCAGCTGAGTCCAGAAAAACAAGCATCCCTCATAAGTCCTCAGCTTCAAGCACTGAATCGAGAAACAATAGTACATTCATCCCCGAAGGGTACAGTACTATCGTCATGCGAACAGTTTGCCTTAACTGGATTCCTATGAGAGAACCAGGCCATCCTATGCGAGTTCCCAGTGGGCCCTCGGATGCGAGTGAGTTTGCCAGCAAATGTGGTCTGCCAATGTCATCACTAGAGAGGGATGTTTCCACAAAGGTTCTCAATGATCGGTCCCTTGACTGCACATAAATATCAAGGTAGTGTATTAACCCAGAAAGATTCTGGTATCAATACATTCCCGAGAAGGTCGCAAGTCAAGGCGTGGAACTCACTAATACCAACATAGCAAGATGCCATGAAGCCAAAGTGGAACCACTCTAAGTCCTAGGGTGCACTCGAGCCCCGGTTACGAGCTCATCTCACAGTAACCCCATCCCACAGAAAAAATGAAAACCAGCACAGCCAGACAGTTCAGTATAATATGATGCATGGAAAATAAATACTGAAAGCAGTAAATAAAACTGTAAAGTAAAATGTAAACGAAAACAGTAAATAAACACAACAACACACACATATAAACACCCAAAGAAACAGAAACAAACAGGCGCTAAGATTGACTCTACAAGGGAAACCAGAGATTCTGAGTTCGATCCCCAGCAGAGTCGCCAGCTGTCGCTCCCAGGATTTTCATCCTAGTACAAACGAAAAAGTGGCGCGGAAAAGGTAGAGTCGCCAGCCATGCATTTTTATCCCGAATTAATGGGAAAGGTAATGCTGCACAAACCTGAGGAAGAAGGAAAGGACAAGGTCCTGCGAACCAAAGATTTGGGTTTGTAAGTCGGTTACGATCTGGGAAGGTATTAGCACCTCAGATCACCCGCCGTACCCGACGGGATCCATGCTTGCTTGTTTGTTTCAAAGGGTAAAAGAATATAACTGCTGCTGAATAAATGAACTGCTAATGAAATGGGAATGGAACTGAGAAAGGAACTGGAAAAGGAGAATGGCAGGAAAAGAATGGGGAAATGTTGGGAAAATAAAGAATATGCTCGAACAGGCTCTACCCCGCTGCCTACGTACCTCATCGGGATAATGAGGATCAGAGTCGACGTAGTTCGCCTAGCTAAGGAGGGAACTATTTGTTTGTGTTTTTTTATGGCTAGAACTGCGTATGTCTATGCTCAGGTGTTGCTGGCTCGTCTGGTACGAGTGCGTTTACCGTCTTGTATGCGAGACAAGTCGTCGCGAGTTCGTGTTGAGAATGAATGAGATGAGAAAAAGAAGTTCTCGCAAGATAGTCGCTTATTGTTTGTTTTTGTCTTTTATGCGTTTTGTATGAATTTGGCACAAGGAAGTGAATTCAAACTCTTTTCCATGGAATGTGCACTTGCTACTACATTCCAAGATGGAATAATAGAACAAGCACACCAAGCAAGGGGAATTTATCCAAGACTTGTTTCCAAGAATTAGGGTTTAAGTTCATTAGATTGTTGAACTTTATTAAGTGTTTTTGTAGCTTTTGTGAAGAAGTATCTTTTAGATTTTCTCTTTGGGAAACAACCCCTTGATAAGACTTGTACATCATGCTGGACAAGCCTACACCACTCCAAGATGGAATGAGTGCAAGTGCCTCATGGAATAAGGCTATACACAAGGGATCCTTTCATGCATTTATTAAGTCTTTTTGGATTTTGTTTGAAGATGAGAATGAAGAAATCAAATTGCAAAAGGTAAAAACTAAGGGACTAAGACTCAATCCTAATTTTAGTTATTTATTCAAAGGTGGTCCTAATGGTTTATGTGGTTTTCTAAACCTAATGGATGAAAGGAACTAGAAACTAATAAAATTCAACTTACTTACTAAGGAAGTTAAGTTGATTCTAAGAGCAATGGGGAAGCTTATACAAGTGAGAGAATTCAAATAATAAGGCAAAGCATTAAAATTGGAATAAGAAGTAAATTCTAAAAAAATGCATATTAAGACATAAAACTAAAAACAAGCATAAACTTCACCTAAATTTATTTATTAGAAATTCTAAACCTAAGTCCTAAAACTAAGTGAATTATCTAATATTATCATCCTAAAATCATTAATTAACTATACTAAGTCATTTTAATATCCTAAGACTAAGTCTAATTAAACTAGTCCTTAATGAACCATAATATCCTAAGCTAAACTAAATGGATTTATCATGTAAAAATGGCCTAAAGATTAATACACTAAAAAATATTAAATTTCTTGGAAAAAATATTAAATTAATTCTCTAAGGTCCTAAACCTGACTATAGCATTTTGCTAAAAAATATCCTAAAAATTCAGAAGTTAACTATGCTTAAAAGTTACTTAAATCCACCTAGGAATTAACTACAATTTAACATGAATTAAGCTACCAAAACAGTGGATAAAATGGCCTAAAAATCTACTAAAAAATATCCTAAGTCCTACTATTAGTCCTTTAATTAATGCAAAAAGAATGGGCTAAAAATCCTACAGGAAGTGAAAAAAATAAAATGAACAAAATCATGTGCAATTAAAGAAATTCAATAAAAGGCTAATTACATGAAAAATCGAAATTAAATAAAAAATAGCCAAAATTCAGAAAGTAAAAATGTCACAAATTTCTAAAATGAATTATTAACCTACTGGAATTTTTGTAGATTTTTCTTATGAATTTTACTATTTTTTATTGATTTATTTCTAACCTATGCTAAACTAAAAATAAAAATGAAAAAAAAAACTAATGAGAGGGGTGCATTTAGCAAACTTTTTAGTTATTATTATATTGGGCCTTAAACCATGGGGTGCCGAAATAAAAAATAAAAGCCCATTTGCGCAGGAATTGTGAGGTGCATGGGTGGAATCTCAGTCAACCTTTGTTGACTCAATGATGGCCATATGATCAAGTCTTCCTAAAAGGTATTCAAATCGAACGATCCAAAAATGGAGGCACATGATTAACTAAGGTGTGTAACCCGCACAGGAACAACTGCAAACAATGCCAACCGGACGGTGACACATGTCACCGCCGGTGTGGCTGGAGAATCCAAACAATATCCAATCTTATCTCTAACGGTACAATATCAATGGAATTAATACGAATTAAACAAAATTCATGCTCATTAACTATCCTTAATTTCCCAAGATATTTCCTTAATTCCTATTAAATTATGCTAATTGTCTTCGTAATCAAAAATTGAAAACAAAAACAGAATAACAAAAGGGGATGGGGGGAAATTCTGAAACCCTAAGTCATCTCCCTTATCTTTCTTCCGCCGCCAACTCCTCTTCTTCTTCTCCACTCTTTCTTCTTCTCCCTTACGACGTCGCACTCTTCATCACCTCTTCGTCTTCTTCCTTGTTCCTCCACCCTCTCTAACCTCAAATCCTTCTCTTTTCTTTCTATCTCGCCGTCGTCATCTTCTTTTCTTTTTCACCTTCATCTTCTTCTAATTTCTGCCACCACCATCAACAAACTCTCCACCTTCAAATGGAAGATTTATCCCTAATCTAATCCCTATGAACATTTCATTCTCCTCTCCGAATCTCCCTCAATACCTAACTTATTCACGTCTCTGCCATAAATCCGGCAAAGACAACCACACTTCTCAAGCAAAACTCGACCTAACCTCAGTCGAGCTCGCTATTGAACAAAATCCAGGGAAAATAAACCAGAAGTGTGGCTAAATCATACAAGGAGGATACAAAAACATACCTTGTGAGTTGATCATGTCGAAGATGACACTTCGGTTGCAAAGCCACTACAACGTCAACTACGACTTCACGGAGGGCTTCGAGCAGTACGCAAACGCCTTCAGGTATGACTCATTTTCACTTCTTCCTCTTTTGTGGCGTGAAATCTAAATTTAGTTGTTGTCGTTAATTGTTGACAGTTGCAGGTCTTGAATTTGGAGGGATACGTTTCAGCTTCTTGATGAAGCTTTGGATTTCTTGATATAAGGTGAAGAGTAATTGGGGAAAAGTTTTTCTGTTTATGCGTTTTCTATGAATTATTATTGATGTGCTATTGTGGTTGCAGATGAAAGCTTGAAGATGATGACGAAGGTCTTCAGATTGATGAAGTTTGATTGGAGAAGGATGAAATATTGTATATGTTTTGAGAGCTGAAGAATTGAAGAAAAAGTTGTTGCGAGAAAAAGAAGATTGAGAAGTTATGGTGAAGAATCGAGATTATGGTGTGGAAGAAGATATTGAAGAAGCATAAATGGTTGAAGAATTGGAGAAGAATGGAGAAGAATTGAAGAGAAATGGTGAAGGTGGTAAAAAATGAAGAGTGAAGAAAAGAATCTGAGTGCCCCTTGAAGATGCAGAGCAAGACTCCATTTATTTTAGTGAAGATTCTAAGGCTTTGATGAAAACTCAGGTAAGTTTGTTAGCAAAATTTGGTTATGAATTTCTGTTATGGCGGTTTTGATTTCGGTTAGAATCGTTGGTAACTAAAACTCCAACTTTCTTGGGCTTTTAGTTTTTTTATGGCTTGGCATTGATCTCCTCTCTATTGAACCTTGTAGGATTAAGTCTAGATTGAAGAGAGTGATTTTGAAGGTTGTTGTGTTATTGAGCTCGAAATTGAAGGTTAAATTCGATTTGTAGTCCTTACCGCGTTGTTTCTTGATTTTGCAGGTTGAATTGATAAAGGTTTGAAGATACAAATTGAGGATTCTCGTTTATGCAGAATTTCTGAGAGAAGTTTCGTTGCAGTTTGTTGCAAAAGGTGGCATTGAACTCGCTTCTTCTTTTTCTTCGATCGATATCCCTTAGTTATCCAATATTGTTGAGTTAATGAGCGATGGAGAATGGTGATTCAGATAAGTGATGAAATTGTAGAATCTGAGAGAGGTTCTGGGAGATTGAAGATTTATGATTCGGTTGGAGTTTCACGTCGGTGATAGAAGTCCATTGAAGGTGATTTTGAAGATGGTGATGCCGAAGAGATTGAAGGGCATTTTTCTGGCTATTTCTGTTATATTAGTCAAAGGAATTTATTTATGTTTTTTTTTCTAGTGTAATCCGCAATATTCAAGATAATTTTGAGAGTTTCCTTCTATTAACCTCTTTTTTCCTTCTGAATTTCCTGTTTTTCCGAACTCTATTCCGAGCATAAATGAGATATATCCCAAGCAAAACCATTGTTTGGTACAAGCGAGTCTAACTAAGTCACGTCAGCTTCATTATAGTCAAAATGGAGAAAATTCCAAGCAAAGATTAGGCTTTAAAATGGTACTTGAATGTATTCCTTAGACTTAAGCCTAGTATCAGACAAAGCTTTTTGGAACAGACAAAGATTGCTCCAAATGTATTTCCCTTGGTGTTATACATTTTTGGATGATTAATAGAAAGAAAAAGGGATTTGATGGAAAACTTCATTGAATGGTTTCAGAATAATGAAAATCGACCTTTAAAATCAAACGGACATTCAACATGCGTAATCATGTGATTAATTAAGTTGGTCTTGACAACTTGAACTCAAATACATCTTGCCTTGGACCGATAACCAACTTGAAATTAACCTTGAATGTGACTAAAAATGAACCAATTCTCGACTCTTTGAATGAATAACTCATTGATTCCTTCCTGGACCATGATGAGCTGCAATATCCATGTTGAAACCTTTTGGACAATAATATGCATCAGATGAACCTGTTTTGAAATTTTGAACCCCAATGCCTTGCACAAGACCTTAACTTAAAGGTAAATTATATCCCGATGAT
This sequence comes from Lathyrus aphaca, assembly GCA_963966055.1. Classification (NCBI taxonomy): domain Eukaryota; kingdom Viridiplantae; phylum Streptophyta; class Magnoliopsida; order Fabales; family Fabaceae; genus Lathyrus; species Lathyrus aphaca. The sequence goes on from OZ014523.1 coordinate 508,624,348, forward strand.
TAGTTCATCACTGTACACGCATACATCTTGATAGCTTTGACTTTCTCACAAGATCAAATGCCCTTGGACACCTACTTATAGGGAAATAAGTCATTGGTACTTGATGACCTGTCGTTGAAGCAACCTCCTAATTATCATGAAGAAATCAATCTTATTTGGTATACATTTCAACTACCATGAAACACTAATCCCCAGAAGTTCTGAATTAAAAACCAAATGATGTACCAGATGTACTAGTGAATAGTCTTGGTGAGCGAAATCCTTGAGGACCACTTAATCCTGGAAACAAAACCTTAACGAAGTAGAAAAAGAAGAGGATGTTATTGACTGCCACACGATCAGAACTTTGAAAATTTGGAGGCATTATTTGTATGGATCGAGATTCAAAGTATTTAGTGATCACAAGAGTTTGAAATATTTATTTGATCAGAAGGAATTGAATATGAGGCAGAGGATATGATTAGAGTTCTTTAAGGACTACGATTTTAATTTGAGTTATCATCCAGGAAAGGCTGATGTTGTAGCAGATGCACTGAGTCAGAAGAAGATTCATATGTCAACATTAATGGTAAGAGAAATGGAATTGATTGAGCAATTTAGATATTTGAGCATGGTTTGCGAGACGACACATGCGAGTGTTAGATTGGGTATGCGTAAGGTGAATAACAACTTCCTTAATGTGATTAAGGAAAACCAGAGACTTGATGTGAAGCTAGTAGATTTGATGCCTACAGGAGGAAATAATCCTGATAAAGATTTTAAAGTGGACGATAAAGGTGTGTTGAGATTCCGAGGCAAAATTTGTGTGTCAGATAATGTTGAATTAAAGAAGACAATTTTAGAGGAGAGTCACCAAAGTAGCTTAAGTATCCATCCGAAAGCTACAAAAATGTATCAAGACTTTAAGAAGTTGTTTTGGTGGTTTGGTATGAAAAAGGGCATAACTCAGTTTGTTTATACTTGTCTGACCTGTCAGAAGTCAAAGGTGGAGCATTATAAACCTTCGGGGTTAATGCAACCGTTAGAGATTCCAGAATGTAAATGAGATAGTATTAACATTGATTTTGTTACTGGTTTACCCGATGCATCGAGAGACTTTGATGTTATTTGGGTAGTTGTGGATCGGCTTACGAAATCCGCACATTATATACCAATTAATATGAGTTTTCCATCGACGAAACTGTCAGAGATTTATATCAGAGTAATTGTGAAGTTACACGGTGTTCTGTTAAGCATAGTGTCAGATAGAGATCCGCAGTTTACTTCAGAATTTTGGAAAAGTTTGCAGGAAGCTTTGGGTTCTAAGTTGAAATTGAGTTTGGCTCATCATCCGCAGACGAACGGTTAGTCGGAAAGGACCATTCAGTCATTGGAATATTTGTTGAGAACTTGTGTTTTTGAACAAGGTGATGCAACTCATTTGCCATTGATTGATTCACGTACAACAATTTTTATCATTCTAGTATTGGAATGACACCGTTCGAAGCTTTGTATGGTAGGAGGTGTAAAACGCCTTCGTGTTGGTATGAGACAGGCGAGAATGTTGTTCTTGGGCCAGGGATTGTGCAACAGACTATGAAGATGATTCAAATGATTTGTGAGAAGATGAAAGCGTCTCAGAGTAGATAGAAAATTTATCATGATAATCAGAGAAAAAATTAGAATTCAATGAGGGTGACCATATGTTTATAAGAGTCAACCCGATGACAAGTGTTGGATGTGCATTAAAATCTAAAACGTTGGATCCTAAGTTCATTGGACCATATCAATTTTTGCAAAATGTGGGTACAGTTGCGTACAGGGTGGCGTTACCGCCAGAGCTTTTGAACTTGCATGACGTGCTTCATGTGTCGCAACTTCGGAAGTATGTGTCTGACCCATCTCATGTTATTCAGAGAGATGCAGTGCAGATTAGAGATAACCTTGTTGTAGAAGCGATGCCTATAAGGATTGAGGATCGCAAGAAGAAGCAACTTAGAGGAAAAGATATTTCTCTGGTGAGCGTAGCTTGGGGAGGAGCTGCTGGAGGAAGTGTGACCTAAGAGCTGGAAAACAGGATGCGAGAGTCGTATCCAGAACTATTTCCATCAGGTACATTTTCGGGGACAAAAAATAAATTAAGTGGGGGAGAGTTGTAACACCTCATTTTAATTTATTTAATCATCGTGTATTGTTTGGCTTGATTGACCTTGTTTTGTGATGGTTGTGTGGTTGGCATTGTTTAAAAGCTTTGGATAGATAATATAATAATGGATAATTATAGGGTTTAATTAATAATAGTAGTATAATAGAGATATTATTATTATTACTATTATTATTATTATTATTATTATTATTATTATTAATAGTCATTTAACCCTATGCAATATATGTGTATTTTGATTTACCCCCTTAAAAAAAATTGGATTATCCCCTTGTAATTTTAAAATTCTAAGTCTTTTTCCCCCAGGTGGAAAAATTACCCCCTGTAAAATATGTATTTTTGATTTATCCCCCCGATTTTTACACGTTTAGGGGGTACCAAAATTTTTCAGGGGGTAATCCAATTTTTTTTTAAAGAGGGGTAAATCAAATCTCGCTTATATTGCAGGGGGTAAATGACTATTAACCCTTATTAATATTATTATTAAATGAAAATCAGAATTTGACTTGGTAATTGGTTAGTGGGAGGAAACTAAGGGGTTTAGTAACTAAGTCGAGTTTAGTGAGAGTTTAGGGATAAATGTCACTTTTACGTAAAAAGAGAACAAGAATTAGAGAAGAAGAACAAGGGCTAGGGCAAGGTTTCTTCATCAATTTTCGCAGGAACTTTTGTCAGAGAATTCGAGGTAAGGGGGAGAACAGTTAATAATAGATGTTTATGCCATGAAAAGGATAATGATGGGTCCTTTTCCTCGTAGGATTTTCTGCACATATATATATATATATATATATATATATATATATATATATATATCTTGTTTGTGGATTCAAATCTGATGTTGATGATATGATGTTGATTTGTATGAATCTGTTGATGATAGTATGAATTCGTGAATGATTGTGTCCTGCTGAAATTATATGAATACATTGTGTTTGCAGATCTGGTTATGTGCAGGTTTTGAGTGACAAATCGCAAATTTATAGTAATAATATTGATAGGATAATGAAAGAATGTAGTAAGAATAAATTATAGGTCATAAGATCAATGTAGAACGATTTTAGGACAGATCTGAAGGCTAGAAGTGAGAACAAAGTGAACCGATTTGGACTGGTGTGGGAAAAATTGAATTTTACACAACTTTTGCCCATACGCGTACCAAGGGGGCTATTACGCGTATGGTATGGCCAGTACGTGGGCATTACGCGTAAATGAGTATGGCATTATGCATAAGTGATATGGAATGGAAAAAAACAAGTGAAAAATGTCGTTGTCCATACGCGTAATAAGGAGGCAATACACGTATGAGAGTCTGGGCAGCTCGTGTGATACGCGTTTGATACGTAGAGCTAGTGGCCTAGTGAGCTGGGTAATATGTGTATGGCCTTGGGCCGTACGCGTATGACCAGTGCGCATGCAAAATTTTAACGATTTCGGGATTTCTTTCCCTATTTCACATCCGATGCAATTTCTTTTGGTCTGAGTGGTTAGGATATAAACCAGGACTTGTTGGAACCAGGTTTGGTAGTGAAACTAATTAAAAACAGAATTTAGGTAGACTAATTAGATAATTATCTAACTAACACCATGTGAGGTATGTCTTGTTGTTATGTGTATGTTGATGAACTGTTGGACAAGTGTGGTAATACTGGTGTGTACTACTGTGAGTATATATATCTCATATGTGCAGGAGGATCGTGAAGATGTATAAGTATTGTTATACATGTATTGTATGTATATTATTGTCATGAATTCATGGTGGGTATGGTGAGGACAAATCGTTGCTCAGGAGGAGTGTATGTGATCTGTGGTGAAGATAAATCATTGCCAAGTAGGGGTGTATGTGATTTATCTGGAATCTATTATGAATTAGGTTCGATTAAATGAACCGTGGTGTATTGGTACCACATGCATTGTGTCAGCTGTTGAGTCACATTGCATTATTATATGTTGATTGGTTATATGTGATTGTGTGATTACTACTCTTAACATGTATGATACACCATTAATTATTGAATGTAGTTCTCACCCCTTTGTTGTTTGTTGCGTTTGTGCTTCTTTGGAAGTACGAATATTCCAGGTACTTGAGTGTGCATGGAGTGTGTGTTGCTTGATCGAGTTTTAGGAGTCGCTCTAATACGTAACACATGATTTTGGGAGTTTTCAATATTTGTCATTCTTTAGTCGATTGTTACGTATCATTATTCATTTGAAAATATGGTAGACCACGATTGAAGTGGGTTTTTGATGTAGTTGGCGAATTGTCTTGGTTTGAATTAAAATGTTATTTTCGTTGTTTTATGTTATTAATGAAAAGAGATTTCGTTGTTGGTTTTAATAATGTGGCATCCTACTTTTGGAGTAACTCTGATGATTTTTTGTATTATTTGCGTATTTATAAAATGAGAAAGTGGGGTGTTTGTAATACCTCAAAATTTGCCCTCATATTCATTCCCTCTACTGGCTTACCGCTTTGCATTTCATCTGCATCTTCCACTAGATCATATCATTTGTAATCATGCATTTCATGGATTCATAAGGCATGAGGTCAAAAGCACGCTTTTGGGGACTCAGAATTCTCCTATTCATATGTGATTTATCTGGCTATTAAACCTGAGATCAGGACAACGACTGAGTTTCCAACATCATGAGTATTTCCCTATCAAAGCATCAGGTTACTTTCTCCAAAATATTTCTCAAAGACCTCAAGTGTCATGGATTTCAATCGAGAGGGCTTGGTGCAAAGGTTGTGGTTTCGTCACATCATGAACTATCCTTATTTAATATGGATATCAAGAAGGAAATTAGGTTGTGTTGTTCATCATAAGTTACATGGTCTATTGATTGAAGTTAAGGATTTGCGGAGAATACATTTTTTTACTCGGGATTAGAATTTTGATATGGATTGAAGGCATTGAGATATGGTCAGGAGAAACACTTGAGGTTTGAGATACGAGTCTACCAGACCCGTTTATTCAGGTCAAATTTAACTGTCCGCTCATTTTAAAAATCTCCTTTCATACCTATCTCAAATATCCATATTTTCCATTTTTTATCCAAGTTTTGTTAAGTACAAAATTCTTGTTCTATATCGTGAATTTTTCTCTCATCATAGCTACACCCATTAATAAATCCCAAATCCAAAAGTCATGACATGCCAATAATCATCTTTACAGAGTAGTCACTTTGTTATTTAAGATTTAAGCCCATTACACATTATTTTTGTTCATGGAAACCACAAATCGTTGCTGCCAAAAACCCATCATCCTTTCTAACACTAATTTAGGCCCATTTTCCTTTTGTTTGCAACAATTGCCAAGAAAATCAAAGAGGTATCAAGTGCTGAAAAGTGGTGCTCATGTGAATTTCAGCAAAAAAGAGAAATTCATAACTAAAAAAGAAAAATAATCAGTTATTTTTCTCTAACTGATATAACAAAAGAAAAAAAAATAATAACAAACTGATAACAAAATTTATCAGATAAGAGAAAACAAATTCACAAGAAAAATAACTGACAACCAAAAATCGGTTACAGAATGGGGATAACAGTTACAATATAGCAGATCCATGACAGAAGAAAAAAGAGTTGGTGGTAATAACAGAGCTCGGTAGCAGGAAAATGGCGAATTTATCAGGATCCATCTTCACTTCTTCACCATCTGTGACTTCTCTCTCAATCTGAGAACCAACTCTAACCTCTCTTCATCTTTAACCATTCCAACCTCCATCACAATCAATACTCTTCATCATCAATCTCGGAAGCAGAATCCTCATGATAGCTTCATCAACCTCTCAGAAAATCCAAAACCAATCTCTCTACATCACCCTCAAAAACGCAATCTCCAATCTGCAAAAACTTCAACAAACTCCCTGCATCAACGATCTTTGTCACAATCGCACCTTCATCAACGTCAAAAAATCTCACCTCTTTCTTCAACCTGCAAGATTCAGAGCACGGCCGCAAGAATCAAATCATAGAAATAGAACGAAGAAGACGAAAGAAACCGAACTCACATCAATAATAATCGCCGCTCAATGCGACAAATTCAGGTTGAAGAAGAAGAAGATCGCAAGAAAATCACAGTGGATTACGAATCGTACCTGAACTAGCTTCGACGAAATGGAAGTATTTCAATGCGATTTCTCTTTTTCTTGCGGATCTGATGCGAGAACTGAATCGAGATCGAGCGGAACTTTTGACTTGGGTTTTGAGCGGGCTTAACAGAGGTTTTTGTGAAACGTCATCAGGTCAACCGCGTTCCGCCATCTCCGGCAGCTGACATGTCACAACGAAGGTTTCTTTTGTATTATAGTTAAGAGTGAAGATGAATCAATGTGAGGCATATGAGAACGACGACGATGGTGAGGTCATTGTTCTTGACGAGCAAGAGATGAGGATTTTGATAGCGACGAGATCGCGGAGGGATGATAATGATGATGTCAAGCGGACGGCGGAGGCGGCTTTTCTTTGGCCGACGATTTCGATTTCAGGACCGCGACGAGGTTTTCACGGTGACGAAAGGAAGGCAAATGTGTTTAAGGCGTCGTTTTTCCGTTCGGAGAAGATGATAGGGTTTTTAGCTCTGTATATGTTTTACGGTTACTGATAGTTGTAGGTTAAAGAGGATCGTGTGATTGGGCTTCTTCTCCGTGGATTCTCTCTTCACACCTTCTAATTCAACTCACACAACCTCCCTGCGAAATCTGTGAAAGGATTGGGCCTCAGAATCCATTAAAATCCTATTCTCACCCTTTGGATTCAGTACCGCACCCCCTCTGCAGCTTTATTATCATAAATGGGCTCAGGCCCATGGGAATGGCTATCAGCACCATGTTTTTTTTACTCATACCACCCTCCTTGCGGGTTTGCTATTGGAATGGGCTTCTTGGCCCATTTGTTTGTTCTTTTGCACCTCATTACTTACTAATAAACACATTTTTTATTTCTTATGAATTGTTAATAAATTTCCTTGTATAAAATTTGTTAATTAGTCTTTAATTAATCCTTGATGATTTACATCTTGAGAGGTTTCTTGACATTTTCTTTAGTTAGAATTTTTTGTATTAATTTTAATTAATCGTTTAGGACTAGTTATGATGTAAGTGTTCATTTGTGGTTTTCTATCGATATTGGATCGATTTGGATTATGGCCAAAGCTTCACAAAACGATTAAGGATGATAAGCATTTATTATGCTCATGGAGATTACAAGGCTTGGCTTGAAGTTCTTTTGCGGATTTCTTTTATGAAAAATCGTCACTTCGATCAAGTAAGTAATTTCGACGTTTTCGGTTTTTTAAGCATCATTCTAGTCTTATGCGGCTTAGGATCATATAACTTAAGGTGTATATTGGGCCCTCCCACCTGAGGCATTGGATATATTTGGTATATATGTTGGTTTGTGTCGATTTCGGAGCTTAGATTTTAGGTTACGAACCATTAGGATCGATTCCTTTCACTTCCCCTTAAAATTCACTTTTTTGCCCGTTTCGTCGCAATTATTAAAAATAGTTTTAGGTGTGATAAAATTCTGGAAAAATTCATGAATGATCTTCATCCTATTAATTAATTTTTTATATTTTTTGTTTCCATATTTGGGTGGTTTTAATAATTAATTCGGATTTTAGATCACAAGCTGTCCCCAAAAGGAATGTTTTGGCATAAGGGACCAAAAATAATTTTTCCCCATAGGTGTGAGACCTATTTTTTGTTTGTTATTAATCACTGTAATTTGTGACATTTTGATGATCCTTAGGCATTTTTTCCATAATTTTTAGTGCCCTTTTTGATCCACTTTGTGGAGTTGTTTTTGGGTGATCATTCATTGCTACCTTGCTAGTCAAGTAATTGTTTTGCCATTTTGGTGCATAATTTTGTGGAATCCTTTTGGAACATGTAAGATAATGATTATATCATTCTAGGGATTTAATTTCATAATTTTTTAAGGATTTTTGCTATTTTTTCCATGTCACCTAGATCCTAGGTTGATTCATGTGTTTATGTGTCGCATAACCTAAATGTTAAGAATGCATTCATGCCATTGGCTTGAGAGACTTGTTGGTAACTTTTAGGAGTTTATTATAGGTCATTTTTATATCCTTAATTCCAGTTATAGGTCACTTTTTGAACCATACTCATTTGGTTTGTTTTTGTGCTTTAAAGTGCATACTTATGCGAACTAACTTTAACCTAAACTAGTTTCTCTTCTCCTCTAAATAATAACTTGAATTATGTGGAAATCATTAACGCCTATTCATGCATTCTAATTGCATCTCATACCTTGTATGCTACTGACCCATAATCATTTCATTCATATTCACATGCCATTCTTCCTTAACTTTCATCATGTGCAATCTTATGCGATGTTTGTTCCATTTCATCTCACATCTTCTTCTCATTGCTCCATATGCCTAATCCATTGCATCCATGATTGTATATTCATTCATCCATATTCATAAGCATTCACTACTGACTTTGATGTTCATTTCATGTACTAATTCATGCTTGTAAGCCATACGCATTCATACTTCATCCATAAACCCTAATTTGCATTTATGTGAACTTAGGTGAACTTTTTGTACATAGTTTGACATAGTTTGATCTTGTGGGGTATCCTAGAATCCTTAGGGATCTATATCATGTAGCTACTGACTTTAGAAGTCATGTGACCTTTAGGTACCTTCACCTTTAGACTTAGGTCTTATTTTGAACCCTAGTTCCATTCTAGGACGTTTATGGTACTTAATCGCTTTCATGCTTTGATTTTACTTTCAATATGCATTGTCATGCTAACTTTTGTTTTGTAGGGGGGAAGATTGAGGTAAGCATTACTTCATTCCTATCTCTTATGCATTTTAATTGTGTTTGCCTTAGCACTTTGTGCTTTGCTTTTAGGCTTTCCCTTTCTTTAGAGACAACTTAACTTCCTTAGGAAGTAAGTTAGTTTCTAAGCTCTCTTTTCTTCTTTTCCTTTTCTTCCTTAGGATTAGAATACCTCATTAACCATAGGACCTCTCTTGTAAATAAACAAATAAAATTAGGGTTGTGTCTTAGTCCCCTTAGTTTGTCCTTTTTTCAACTTGAGTCATTCTTTCTCATCTTATAAAGAAAAGCAATAAAACACTTAATGAAAATCGAACTTTCTTGTACGACACGAGACTTTGTTGCGGAGTGTTTATACGCGTCCTGTTTCGGGGCGAGGTATAAATACTCACCGCGATGGATAGGTCTTAGTATGAGAATGTTCACAAACAAATTCAAAAAAACACTTCTCATAAAAGACAAAAAAACAAATAACAAGCGACTATCCTGCGGGAACTTCTCTTCTCATCTCATTCACTCACAACGCGAACTCGCGACGACTTGTCACACATGCAAGACGGTAAACGCACTTGTACCAGACGAGCCTGCAACACCTGAGCATAGACATACGCAGTTCCAGCATAAAAAACACAAACAAATAGTTCCCTCCTAGGTTAGGCGAACTACGTCGACTTTGATCCTCATTTTCCCGATGAGGTACGTAGGCAGCGGGGTAGGGCCCGTTCGAGCACACTCTTTATTTTCCCTACAGTTCCCCCTTCCTTTCCATTTTCTTATTCATTTCGCATTCCTATTCCAGTCAGCAGTTTTATTTAGCAGCAGTTATATTTTTCACACCCTTTGAAACAAACAAGCAAGCGTGGATCCCGTCGGGTACGACGGACGGATTGGGGTGCTAATACCTTCTCAATTCGTAACCGACTCCCAAACTCAGATCTTTGGTTCGCAGGACCTTGTCCTTTCCTTCTTCCTCAGGTTTGTGCAACATTACCTTTCCCATTCATTAGGGATAAAAATGTCTGGCTGGCGACTCTACCTTTCCGCGCCACTTTCGCGTTTGTACTAGGATGAAAATCCCGGGAGCGACAGTGTTACACTATGATTATTTAGTTTGACAAGAATCAAAATAACTACAAAATATAAAAACCACAATACTCATAAAATCAGAATTAACATGTTACGACTAAGCAAGGCAACCACATACATCACAACAACAGTAAGCAGATTACTTAGATTACTAGCAATAGTAAACAATAAGCATATTACTTAGATTGCTATAACCATCAAAACGTGGTTCCATAACAATAACATTGTGACTTTGGGAACAACAACATGGAACCAAATGGGTTTCATGGATCCTATAACAACAAAATGTTAAGCTTTCCTTATTGCGATTGATATTGTCGCGAAGATGAAGACACAAGATTTACATCAACTCAGATTGTAAAGGGCTTGTGGTGAAATTCTAAAGGGAGTGGAATCGCTATAATTCAGTAGGGAAAGGAAACGAGAGGGCTAATCAAATGATGAAGTAGGGGAAAGAGGTCAAAATCAGTCAAACTCAGTGGAAAATGAAGAAGGCATCAGTTAAAGAGATAATTGAAAGAGATAAAACCTACTTGGATGTTCAGCTGAACAAAGTTGTAAAAACCTAATGAGATTCAAGAGTTGGGCCATTCACCATGTTCTTAGGAAAAAAACAGCGAAACCCATATGTTGACAAAAAAAAGTTATAAGGTAAAAAACATGTCTTGTGTGAATAGTAGGGCAGAAGTCCAATAAGGATTATATCTTTGACTTATTTTAAATAAAATCTATTTTCTTTAATAAAAAAAATATTATTTAGATATTTTTATCATCTTATTGAATCATTTTTTGAATAACAAAATTTCAAAAAATTACTTAATTTTTAATCGATTTCAAATAGTTTTTCATAAAAATTATTTTGAACTACAACTTTATAATTTTTTTTTGTTGCAATTTTGACTATTTTTTATCTTTAATAATGGATGTTTATGTTATAAGATGTCAAAATTAATCTTCTAGTTTATAAAAAATAAATTTAAAAAACTTTTAATATTTTAAATATATGATTAAATGTTGTTTACCCCCTTGTCATATGAGTGAAATTTGGTTTACCTCCTTAAGAAAAAAACTTGAGATTTCCTCCTCAACAAACCAAGATTCTCTTTCCACTTCCCTCTATTGCAGACTGTGTCAAAGAATCTGTACAAGTGGCGTCCACGTTGCATTTTTTTAAAAATTAATTTTGATATTCCACGCGGAATTTACGTTTTTTTTTAAATTTTATTTTAATTTTAATTTTAATTATTTTTTTAAAAAATTTAAAAAAAAAAAATTTTACCTTTTTTTTTTTACATTTAACCCTAAATTTTTTCAAGCACTGAGATTTAAATCTACACAATATTCAATAAGAAAAGTGAATAAATTAGTAGAATTGTTAACAGTGTTATATATTGAAAATTTAACAGAATTGTCATAAAACAAAATAAAAAGTAATGAGGAAAATGTAAGGATTGGTTAAATTTTTCTACTTCTATTACTCGTAATTGTGTTTGCAAGAAATATAGGGAGAAATATATCAAAGAATAAGAAAACTCCAAGTGAAATTAATTAGCTTCAACTCCATGAAACGACAACAGACTATGCATAACTCTAAGAGAAAATCAAGCATACTTGTGTTTTATACTTCTATTATATTGTTTAACTATTTAACTATTTTTATTATATTGTTTACCTAATTTAATTATTTAATGTCATATATTGTAAGTATTTAATAAACGTTTAACCCTATATTAAAACTATATTTATTAAAACTATATTATATTTAAATAATTTTTAAATACTACAGTACATTTAAACAATTTTTAAATACATATATGAAATTAATTTATTAAAACAAATTTTATTAAAAAGTTTTATGAAAAAGTTTTATTTTATAATTTAAAACTACTTTGTATAAATAATTTTAGTTAAAAAAATTAATTTAAAAAATTAAAAAATATAATAAAAATATAATAGAAATAGTTAAATTAGTTAAACAATATAATATAAAATATTAAATAGTTAAACAATATAATATAAATATAATAGTTGGATCAAATTGGTTTATATAAGTATGTTTCAGATATAAAATACAAATTCTGTTGTGGCCTAGTTGTTTGGAGTGCACTTTGCAACTATAAGCTACCAATTTTGAGACGTTATTTGTACAGATTCTGTGACACAGTCAGCAATAGAGGACATGGAAAGAGAATCTTGATTTGTTGATGGAGGAATCTCAAGTTTTTTTTCTTAAGGAGGTAAATCAAATCTCGCATGACAGAGGTAAACAACATTTAACATTTAAATATATTATAAATCATTTTTAAAAATAAAAAAAAAATATTAAAAGAAACCACTAACATTATTAAATATATAGTGTGTATGCTTAAAAACTATTTAAAATAATACTAAAATTTTAATTTCTTATATAAAGATAAAATTTAATAAATTTCAACTTTATAAAGATTAAACTAAATATTTGCATTAAATTCCTAAAAAAAAATAAAAATGTTTGTCCTAAAAAAATATACTAGCATCTCGATAAATCAATTTAGTTGATAATTGTATAGGAATATCAAATATTTGAAATTGTCAATTATAATCTTGAAGTTAACCGAATCAATTTCGAAAAACAAAAATCAATATTAGTGATGGAACAATCCCAACTTGATTGCAAGATAATTATACATTACACAAAATATTGAAAAAAGAAACAATACAATTGAATTTGAGAGAAAATATTAATTATGAGAAGGAGTATAATGTATAATTGTGCAAAGTGCAATCTAAGTATTTGCTATAACAAGTGTTAATCACAATTGTGATTTTTAAAACTATACAAAACTATTATAAAACTTGTTATTCTCTCTTACAAATGAAACATAGTTTATCTCTATATATAAATCAAATTATTTACACTCCAAATAATTATAAAATAACTAACTAAACTAAAATGAATCAATTTTTTTTGACTTTGTTGATGCTTTCCACATCTACATGTTTTATTTGCATGCTTCTATTAATTGTATTTAACTTTTTATCAAATACAATTAATACAGACTCAATTCGACATATACTAATTCGACAAACACTAAAAACATCTTTTAGTGTTCGTTGAATACACACACTATTTTAACTTCAACCACAAATAATTACATATTTAACCAATATTTAACCAATGTGGGTTCAAACTTACAAAATCTCACTTTGTTTATTTACTTAAAAAACTTATTATTTAATCAAAGTAAACCACTCCAAAGTAGCACATTTTTTTATTAGATAAACCAAAGTAGAGCTCATAAAAAGAAAAATAATTCAATGTGAACGACTTCCAAACAATACTTTGCCGCCGATTCTTTGATTTCTTTCACGGCAAAGACGGCGAATAATCTACACGCGCCGTCGTCGCCATGTCTGAAGCCGAAGAGTCCTCATCCTACCCTCCCATAGACCCGGTGAATTTCGATCTAATCATCATCGGCACTGGCCTTTCAGAATCGATCATCGCCGCTGCCGCATCAGCTGTCGGGAAGACCATCCTCCACCTTGACCCTAATTCCTTCTACGGCAGTCATTTCGCCTCTCTCTCTCTAGAAGAAATCACCTCTTACCTCAATTCCTCTCCCAAATCCATCACTGCTGCATCATCATCAAGCGATTCCGACTACACCGTCATAAACCTCGTCCAGCAACCTCTTTTATCCGACGCAGAGCTCATTTCTTGCGATTCTGTCGACGAATCCACGTTTCTTCTAGAAAATTCGAGAAAGTTCAACCTCGATTTGGGAGGACCTAGGGCACTGTTCAGTGCGGACAAAACAATCGATCTATTGTTGAAATCAGGTGCTGCACAGTACTTGGAGTTCAAAGGCATCGACACGAGTCTCGTGTATAACGCAAATGAGGGTTTGGTTAATGTGCCAGATTCACGTGGAGCCATTTTTAGAGACAAGAAGCTTTCGCTTAAGGAAAAAAACCAATTGATGAAGTTCTTCAAGCTTGTTCAGCAACACTTGGGTGATAATGAGGATGCAAAAATTTCAGAGGAAGACATGGAGAGTCCTTTTGTTAGTTTCTTGGAGAAAATCGGGTTGCCGCCAAAGATAAAAGCGTATTTACCATTTCCATTTCCTAGTGAGAATTGATTTACTTTATATTTTATATATGACTCTGTTTGTTTAATTTCCGCACAGAAGCTTAGGAATTTTTTTAGGTTGAGTTCTATCTGATTATTATTTATAGTGTGTTCATAGACTATTGTTGACTTGATTTTTAGATGATACTGTAATGATTTGTTATCTGATAATCTACGAAGCACATACACCCTGAAAATGACACTGACATTGATACAACCGGTAATAATTTGGTAATGATTTGAAAATAAATAAATTAAATGTAATCACAAGTGTCGGTGTACGACACAGATACAAACACACATTTTTTCCGAGGTGTCAGTGTATGAAGTAGATAATAATTACCGAAGTTTGAGAGATGTTAGTTTCTGCAATTCCATGTTACTCTTAGCACTAGTCATTTTAGCAATTGCCTGGACATAAGCAGTGGGAAATATTATTCACCATGCTGTTGAAATATTTGGTCTCTAGCTTGATAATTCCCCGGTAACTTCTCTGTTTCGTTGTCAATCTTGAACTGAGAAAATAAGAGCGAGATTTTTTTATGCTGTGCTTTGAAAATCACAATCAAATCAATAAGCAGATGTGATGTTATTACACCAATGGAATACTATTAAAGACTCTTTTGATCACCTTCCCTGCAGTAATTCGTGAATTGGAGCTTGACTACTATTTAAATTCTTTTAACTGTTTTCCTCCCACCAAACATTTAAAATCTTAAGATGTTTGGGAGTAGGCCGGCTTGTATACTCTGGCGGGGTGTTGTATATATTTTTCTTGTGCGATGATGAGTACTATACCTCTCATCTTTCATTGGTATTTTTGAATAAACCATGTTAAGCCTAACTGTTTATAGTGCTTGCATAACCTGTTGACTTGTGTCAGTAAGCTAAGGTAAATCCTCTTTGTCTTCAATAGGATTCTTTTGTATGCCATAGCCATGGTAGATTTTGATCAAGAAAATGGCGAGGTTTGTAAAGACTTACTTACAACAAAAGATGGAATAGATCGTTTAGCTCAATACAGCTCATCTGTTGGAAGGTGAGTTCTTATTCACCTTGTTTCATTTCATGTGTTACATTTGCCTTGGTTTTTTAGTTAAGGGATTCCTATCAATAATTTATAAAATTGATTAACTTTGTTCTTCCAGGTTTCCCAGTGCACCAGGGGCCTTGATTTATCCTATTTACGGTGAAGGAGAACTACCACAGGCTTTTTGTCGTCGTGCTGCCGTGAAAGGTTGCATTTATGTAAGTTTTAAAGGATTTATAAGTCTTTTTCAGAAAATATATAATTACCTTCATTCCATTCTCTTTAAATCTTGCATATCGTGGTTTTATTCAACACATGCTTATTTACATCTAAAACGTTTGTGAATCAGGTTCTCCGGATGCCGGTTATTTCTCTGCTTATGGATAAGGTGCAGAAATAATTCTTTGATGTGTTAATAATGATATAATATAACACGTTTGAGAAGAGACGAGGTTGAAATGTTAAATATTCCCAATTGCAAAGCAATTTCACCTTATTCATTTTTAAACAAATATTGCAGGTTACTGAGTCGTATAAAGGTGTTAGATTAGCTTCAGGCCAGGATTTATATAGTCATCAGCTAATCTTAGATCCATCCTTCACAATTCCATCAACACAGTCGTCTCCTAAAGGAATGGTGGCTAGGGGAATATGCATCACAAGGAGTTCCATAAAGCCAGATGTGTCAAATTGCTCCGTGGTGTATCCTCCTAGATGTAAGACAGATTAAATCCCTACATTTTGTTAATCAGGGGCATATTAAACATGAGAAAGAAATTGACTTTTTTCCCCTTCCTTCTAGCTCTATATCCTGATCAGGTTACATCAGTCAGAGCTCTTCAGATAGGATCAAATCTCGCAGTTTGTCCTGCGGGCACGTAAGTTATTTTACTTAATTAAAATTGAAAGGCTCATATTTAATATTCTTTTTACACTTTTATTTTCTTTTCTCCCATTTCTAGTTTCC
This sequence comes from Lathyrus aphaca, assembly GCA_963966055.1. Classification (NCBI taxonomy): domain Eukaryota; kingdom Viridiplantae; phylum Streptophyta; class Magnoliopsida; order Fabales; family Fabaceae; genus Lathyrus; species Lathyrus aphaca. Next base: position 508,640,507 of record OZ014523.1, read on the forward strand.
CCCCAAGTTGGTCCTTTATGTTACAAAATGTTAACAACCATCAATGATTCCCTTCAAAAGCCATAAATGATTCCCTTCAAAACATATAAATGGTTCCTCTTCAAGGGGAAATTGGGATTTCTTTTCTACTCAATTAAAATTTTCTAAAAACACAATGGCTTTAATTGAACTTCTAGCCAATATTTGTATAAACATGATGATGACTCAAGTCTTATGCTTCTTCAACCTCAGAAACACTACAAAATATCCGCTCTTATCTGTCTGATGCAATTAGTTTCTTAGTTTAGGAAACTGTCATATTTGAGAGTAACTTGCATCCATGGCTTCATTTCATTTTTCTTCAAGGCTATTGGTTCTGGATTTTCTGGGTTTGCAAACACATAAAACAGTTAACTGACACATGTTAAGTTTTTTTTATTTTATTTTATTTTTATTTTTATTTTTTTATTTATTTATTTTTTTATGGAATGCAATGAAAATTTTAAAAAAAAAAAAGGTCAATGGTGTTAAAGTTTTGGAACATAAAAGTTCATCCTTTAGAAAGAAAAGATAAAGGATTTATCCGAAGTCCCTTATTGCACACTAAGCATTGCAGTCCCTTATTGCACACTAAGCATTGCAGTCCCTTTACATTCATCATGCCTTAGATTTCAATAACCAAAGCCTAACAAAGACGGAAAGGACTTTGTTCTTCCAAAGCCCTGTTTAAACAAAGGAACAAAACTCAATACTGCAGCCAAACCCCATCTCAAAAGCTCTTTGTGCTTTTATTTTATCAAAAGAATGCATCCAACATTCGATAGTTGTAAATGTATTTCACATAGAAAACTGAAGGACCCAAGAAATCAGCGGGGAGCTTTACATCTCTCGAGGATATTTTTCAAGTTATGCCTATTTTGAGAACTGAGAAGGGTAAACCGTTACTATTAGTAATTAGTAACTGAGTACAGGTTAAGATGTTTTTGAAAAACCCAAATTGAAAAGGCTGAATGATAATGCTTTGTAGCACAAATGAACCCACGAAATGAAAAACACGACCAAACTCAATGTTTCAAGATTGCTGTGAGCACAATGAAGTGAATGAACCTAGCAGGCGAGCGCACAACATATCATCCAACATCCCAATGTGACACCATTTACAAATGAGACATATAATTTGGTACTAAGTCTCAAACGCATAGCTCCTATCATAAATGAAAACACAAACTAGAAAATATGAATAATCACACCCAATAGGCCAGCAAGAGTGAACCAGATTGGCCTGGTCAATGCACTCTCTGGAACTAACATTTAAAAATATTTTGCTGTCATTCATATTTTTGTTTGTTTGTATTGGTTTTAGTTGCAAGTTCCTAGAATTCAAGAGAGTAATAGTTTCCCCCATGGTTGGCATTTATAATTCTACTCTTTTACATTACTATATTCATGTTTAATTCCTAATAATAACACTTATATTTTCCTTGCCATGAACTTTTGAACTAAACTGACCATATTTTCCTTCTATTTCTCAGCTTTGTTTTATATTTTTCCACTTTGTGCAATGATGCCGATGAAGGAAAGAAGTTACTAAAAGCATCCATGAAGGCTCTTCTTACATTGCCTGTATCTGGAAACACAGAAACCATTGTTCAAAGTGACAGTGAAGATAAAAAAGCCTTTGTGCTCTGGAGTGCAATTTATGTTCAAAAATTAACTACGGTGTGCTTCTAGTCGTGGCTTGTTCACAAATTTCTTTATTGTATGATGTGTATTTTTACTTACCCTCATATTACTTGTGCTCCTGTTCTTTGCATCATTGCCTTTGCTGAACACATGAGTTTTGACTCATGCGAACGCCTTCTATTTTTATTATTACCCTGAACGATGAGATATTTTACATGAATTAGGCAGTGTCTTAAGAATTTTGTCCGGAAAGATGCGATTCAGACACATTTAACATTGATACGGGCATCCTTCATAATGGAAATGTTTATTTCTATTTCAGAGTAAATCTGAAGCTATCAGTTCCACTCCAACACCAGATGGAAATCTAAACTACAATGACCTTGTAGATGCAACTGAAAAGGTGTGTATGCTCTCATCATTCTTCTGTTAACTTTTCACTGTGTCTACATGAGTAGTTGTTACTCTTAAGTGTTAATCAATAGCTAGATACTGTCTTTTAAGTTTGTTGTCTTGAGTTTGGTCTTGAATATCGTGATACTCATGTATATGAAAAAATGCCACCACGAATGCATTTGGAAAGAAAAAATAAAAAGTAGCTGGTTAAATTGCTTGCAATTTTTGCTCATGAAATAGGGAAATGGGTTTGCAAAATTTGTGTTCTCAAGCATTTACTCTGACACGATGAACGTGCAAAAACCAAAAACATGTTATGGTTGTTAATTGGTAAGTACCTGTAATTACCAATGTTCTAATACTCTACTTGTTTGGGGGTGCTATTCTTGCAGCTATTTAGTCAAATGTACCCTGATGAAGAATTCTTTCCAAAGACGACATCCCCTGAAGATTCCACGGACGATGACGATAATGGGATAGTTATGGAGAGCTAATCAAGATCAAACTGTCATGTGAATCTCATGTGAGGACTGCTACACCAAGATCTGGGAGGAGGGAAGCTGTGAAACTATATGCACATGGAATATAATTGTGTGAACCAAAAACCAGAGGTCCTCAAGGCTGGCAAAAAGCAGTTGTTGTTGTTAATTATGATTTTTTTTGTCAATCATACCAATACTGATTTGGTGTATATTTGCACTTTAGAGTGTTTGTAGAACGAATTACTACTCCATGAAGATGTACTGTGGAAGTTCCAAAGCTACCAGGGGATGAAGTATAGTGGTCAAAGTTTCTTTAGATATGTACTGGAGTTTCAGTTTGTATCTGGAAATTGATTTAATTGTACATTATTTTATCCGAGGTTATGACTTGTAACATGTCAACCTTAAGTAACCACTTAAAAACTATATTTGATAGATACGTACATGTTGTAAAATATACTTTTCCTGAAAGTTAATTGTATCTATTTCTATTTAATGGTAGGTGATAATTAGAAGACTAATATTTTGTAAACAAGAGATAGAAAAACTGAACCAAGATAATATAAGCTTGAAAGGGAGTTATGAAGTGAAGCTAGTTTTTTAGACCTCTTTTATCGTAGGGTTTTAGATTGATTAAAGGGCATGATCTCAAGTCACATTTACATATCTTTCACCAAAAATGGCCTAACTAATATTGATTAAATTAACAATATATGTTGTATCTAGGGTGAAACATACAATAATACTAAACAAAGACACTACTTTGCTCAACCATAATACTTAACTCAAATTCCTAGTGTTATTGAGACATACATTCCTCAATCGGGTTTTGACATTTGAAGGACATTTAGTAACATTAATCACTTGAGGTTTTCACGTTACTTTTAGTGAGTATGATAAAAAAAATTCTTTTTAGTTTTGAAATCTCACCTATTTCTTGCTTGAAATCCCAACTATTGATTGTTAGCTATCTCATCTATTGTATGTTTGTCATTATTATGATTTTAGATGTTTTAGGTTTCAATTATGTTCATCTATTAATGTGGTTTAGATAGTGTTACCCAAATTTATCCATATATTGTTATCTAGACATCATATATGATAATTATATCATATGAGTTGAGATTAAACCGTGTATATATTATGTTAGGTTTTACTATTGTTGTTTATTGATGTTGTGATGGTAGAAAAATGGTTGGTTGATTATCTCAACGTGCTTTAGTACGTCAAAAGAAAGATAAATCTTCATGTGAAGTTCGACAATCATCTGGTACTGTCGAGGGATCATCGTCTTTGGTCATGATTTCAGTATCATTATGCATTCTCGTATAACCTCGTGTAATATTCTTTATGAAAAGTTAATTCTTTGATAAAATGTTAATAGACAAATGTATGATTCTCCTCCCTGAACCTAACCTGTTAAGGCTTAAACAATTTAAAATCCATATTTACCATTACCTTTAATATTTACAATCTTATTAAACTATTTGTATCTAAAAACAAATATTTCCTCGATGCATTTTATTTTTGGTACATGTGGAAAGGGTGACAATTTGTTGATGCGAGAACCTTTGCTAGAATTTCAGTTGGAATGTGAAAAGGGAGAATTTAAATAAAGTGAGTCTTCATGCTCAAATAATGACGATTGGTTGAATTAGTAATAGGAGTTGACTTGACCTTCTTTGAAGTACCTTTAGTTTTGGTCGGTTTTTCGAGTGTATTCATATCAGTAGTTTCTAGATAGGCTATCTTGCACATATGCTCTTTGATGTGTAGTTTCATGTTATAACCATCTTTAAAAAACCTCTCTTGAATCAATTCTTTGATTTATCGTCCTTGTTGTACCATCATTATCAAACCAAAGTCTTTTCATATGTTTGTTTACCTTATTCATACATATAGATCTATCAAGTTTTATTTTCTTGGATATTAAACACACACAAGGAAAATTTATGTACTTATAAGTGTACTATCACACTTAAAGCTATCTTGACGTTTTTACTATGCTCCCACAACTGCATAATATATAAAGTTCAATCCTCCTTAAAATATATATTATTGATCAACTATGAAAACATACTTTTGTTTTTGAATTTATGTTCTAATATTGTGATGATTTTAAAAAAAGAGTAGATATCTCATTATTCTACATTACAATTATGTTAGTCCACTGATTACTAACTCTTGTAAATGTCATCCTTACTATCTCCCAACAATCTCTTTTATCTACACGAGCATAATCAACTTTATTAGTTATGATCTTGCTAATGTGTCTAATCTTATCAGTTCACGCACAAACTATTTATTCCTTAAATCACATTTATATCATAAATAAATAAATCAATTATATTTGTATTACTATGGATGATCTAAGAATCAATACTTCACCATACAAAATATCAATCACGAAGCATAATCAACATTGAACATCCAAATTTTACAAATCACAATGCCAATATTTAATTTCTATATTATTATCTAATTCATTTTGTAGTTTAATCGAATTGAAACAAAAGTTACAAAACACAAACAACTATCCAACTTGTGGTTTTACACGTGGCTCTAATACCACTAATGAGAAATTGCGATTAAATATGCAGTGGAAAACAAAAATTTCCCTTATATTGGTCCTCGCGAATGAACTTAATCATGGATATAATGGTCAGGGTCGGTCCTGACTTTTTAGAGGTCATGGGCAAATAATAAAAATTGGACCCTAATAAAATACTAAACAATTGATCTTGAATTTTTATTTTCTTTTTTTAGGTTTATTTTTTCCCTTTTATTTCAGAGAGAGTAGAGAAGATCACTATGTAAGACTCAAAGAAAAGGACGGTGGTTGTAGTTGTCATCGGAGGTGGCGACATTACAGTGCAGTGGCAGTGTATTATAGTTATGTCTTAGGATATGAAAAATCAGCACTATAGAATAATTAAGGCTAACCTTAATTTAATAGAATAAGAATAGTTTTCCTTAAATGTAGAGCTTGAATGATTCAACTCTTGAATGTTCAACTCCTCTTGTATAAATAGAGCATCATGCTCCATTCCTATTCAATAATAATAGAATCAGTTTCTATATTCTCTCTTTTAGCTTTCTCTCTTTTCTCTCTCATATCTCACTTTAATATGGTATCATAGAGCTTCGGTTCTATCCATGACAGCGACTCCGGTAACTACAACATCTATGTCATTCTAACTCAAAATCACAGAAAAACTTGATGAGAAGAATTTCCTACTTTGGCGCCAACAAGTAGATCCTTTCGTTAACGCGAATAATCTTCAAAACTACCTTTTCCTTCGTGACATACCGAATCAATACCTAACTAATGAAGATCGTGCAGCTGCTTGTGAGAACCCTGCGTATCGCACCTGGATTATGCAAGATCATTGGCTTATGACGTGGCTTCAATCCACGCTTTCACCTTCGATTCTTTCACGTGTTCTTGGATGCGTTCATTCCTACGAGCTATGGGAACGTATTCTTGTGCATTTTCAAAAGCTTACACGTGCGAAAGCAAGACAACTACGAGCAGAACTCAGATCTACAACACTTGAAGACAAATCTATTGGTGATTATCTGGTTCGCATCAAAGTTGTTGTTGATGCGCTTGCTTCAGTAGGAGATCCATTTCCAGATCAGCAACACATTGATGTGATTCTTGAAGGTCTTCCTCAAAACCTTGCCTCTGTTATTTCAGTCATTGAAAGCAAGTTTGATTCAGTAGAACTAGAAGAAGTTGAAGCTCTTCTTCTTGCTCATGAGATGAGATTCAACAAGTATAAGAAACACTCCCAAACGGAGGTGGCTGCCTTAGTGAATCTTACTCAAGCCAATCCTCAATCTGAAACTGATAAATCCAATAACAAGAACACTGAACAAGTTGTGAATTCAACCTTTAATCCAACCTATTCAAGAGGAGGTCGTGCATCTGCCCGTGGTGGTGGACACGGCCGTGGGAGAGGTAGGTTCAACAACATTTAATGTCAAGTTTGCTTCAAATATGGTCACCTTGCTGCTAACTTCTATCACAGGTTCAATCAACAGTTTCAACCTAACATACCTGTTGATTTTCAAACAATGAACCAACAAAATTTCTACAATCCGTATCAACCAATTGGTGGACCTCAGTTTGCTCAGCCCACGGTTAACACTTGGTCACGCCCAAGCTATCAACCAAGACTTGCTCCTCTCCCTGTTCCTAAGTCACAAATCACTCCCAATGCTATGATTACTAACACAACTTTAGTTCCAAGCAGTGCCTGGTTCCCAGACTCAGGAGCTTCTTATCATGTTACCAATGCCTCTCAAAACATACAGCAGACCACACCTTTTGAAGGTCCGGATCAGATCTTCATTGGTAATGGTCAAGGTTTGCACATTCACTCTTCAGGCTCTTCTTATTTTTCCTCTCATTCTAAACCTAACACTCCATTAGCTCTTCATAATTTACTGCTTGTTCCTTCTATTACAAAGAACCTGATAAGTGTCAGCAAATTTTGTCTTGATAATGGAGTTTTCTTTGAGTTTCATGCTGATATGTGTTATGTCAAATCTTAGGCTACCAATGAAATTCTGCTCCAAGGTCGTGTAGGAAGTGATGGCCTGTACCAATTTTCTCATCTTCAGCTTCTTAAGTCTCCTTCAACAAGTCAAGTCTCATGTCTAACCTTAGACTCTAATGCTCTTGTCTCAAGAGCTGATTTCAGCACTAATGATAGGATTTCAGTTTCTAATCAAAATGTATCAACTAATAACTCATATAATTCTCAACATACTTGGCATTTACGCCTTGGTCATCCTGAAATTCTGTGATCAGGTATGAGATGTCCTAAGAGATGTCCCAACACTTGATAGGACACTTGACAAATTTAACCAAAACTTAAATAGCAAGAAAAGTAAACAACACAGAAGTTTGTTAACCCAGTTCAGTGTATAACCACACCTACATCTGGAGGCTACCAAGCCAGGAGGAAATCCACTATAAGTATTATTAATTCTAGACTTAAACCACCCTGTTTAATCTATCACTTAATAACTACCCAATGCAATTTCTACCTAAGACACACCTTAGATAAGAGTACCCTACTCACTCCCCCTCAATCACACAGTGATCAAGTTTACAAGTTTAATGAAATTGAAGACATTCTTCAAACAATACAGCTTGATCTTACTTCACAGTTTCAATCAAGTCACAAATGCACTTTTGCTTAAAAGCTCATAAAGTGGTACAATTAAAAACACCTGCTATTTAAAAACACTAGACACCCTATTTGGTCTTCTGAAATTCGTACTCAATTCTATGAGTTTCTGTTGCTTAAATAGGTATCTGAATTTTGGGCTTTCTGTAGAATGATCCAACCCTAATGTGCAGCAACTTTCACCTTGAATTTAGGGTTTGTTACCTCCTAGATTCTAGGTGATTTAGGTCTTCTGTTTTAATCTGAATCTTCAATATAAAACACCCTACAGATGCGCCTTGTTCTGTTTTTATCCATCATTAATTAATTCCAGATAATTCTCCTTAAATATCTCTGATCAGTTAATCAATAATTAATTCTGGTAGCAGGTCTGAGATGTCTCAACATCTGTTGGGACATCCTGAAAAACTGAACTTAAGTTATTTATACAATGTCCCAACATCTGGTAGGACATCCTGAAATAAGTTCATATACTCTGTTTGATAATGTCCCAACATTTGATAGGACATTCTGAACTGAATTCAACATTTCTTGTTGGTCAAAAATTCTGCCAATTCTTAAACATCTACAAACTCCCCCTTTGGCTAATTTTTGGCTAACATCTTTTCTGGTTTTCAGAGTGCAGCAGAAGTTCTTTTTTATCAGAGTATAGCATTACTTTTCTGTTGATTCTTATTTGAGATTACTCCCCCTCAAATATATAAGTATCCAATCTTGTTGCAACAGAAAAAAACTTATTCAGTTCAGAAGCAAACAAACAGAATTTTTTCATTCATACTTAAACAGCAATTACAATTTGATGTTGTTCTCCCCCTTGGTAGACACAAAATTTGGGGCCAAAGATACTATTCCAGAAATACATTGCTGTCATTACATTTGCCTCACATACATTGATCACTCAGATTCATCACTCTCAGTTTCTTCCTCAGCTTCTGTTTCTTCATCAGCTCCACTATCTTCATCAGCTTCACTTTCTTCATCAGAGGCAGCTTTCTGGTCTTCTTCACTTTCCAACCTTTTAATGATTTCCTCAAGCTTCTGCTTTCTAGCTTCAAGCTCTTTGCAGGTGCTTTTGAGTTCAGCAATTAAAGCCTTCTTGGAGATTGGATTCCTAGTAGTTGAAGGACCTGCAGATGTCCCAGAAGGTGCTTCAACATCTGCTGCATGATGACTGAGGAATAACTTGTAGTGAAAAGCCAAGGGGCTTTCTCTTTTGCAGGCTGTATCCTTGTCAGTGAGAATTCCAGGGTATTGATTGAGCACAATACCACACAACAATGATGGAAAGGCTATTGGAAGCTTTGTTGCTGAGGAGCTGGCATGCTTCATGGTTTGATCAAAGATAAAAGCTCCATAGTCCATCTTGGTTTGAGTTCCCACAGCATAGATGAATCTGGCCAAACCAGTTGAGATTGAAGAAGTGTGGTTGGTAGGCACCCAGTTAGCAGTTCCAATCCTGTTCAGCATGGCATACTTTCTGGTAAGCATGCTCACTGAGAGCTTACCCTTCACAGGCCATGCCTTGACCTGGTCTGCAGTGATCACTTTACAGACTTGATTATCTGTCTTACCTAGCTCATTGGGTCCATCTGTTTCTCTTCCTAGATACTCATTGATGATTTGAGGAGAAAACTGTACACATTTACCTCTAACAAAAACTTTTCTAAACTCAGAGGACTTACCATTTGAGCAATCCTCCTGAAGATTCACAATGAACTCTTTGACAAGAAGTTCATAGCAGGGAGAGAGGTCTGAGACTGTTTTGAATAGTCCTGCAGCAGAGATGAGGTCAATCAGTTCTGTGCACTCAAGTGCATTGCTGCTCAGTTCTCTTTCTAGAGCAACCCTTCTTTGGTACACATATTTCCATCTGTTGACACTGGAGACATGATGGAATGATATGTTGTCCAAGGGAGCTTCTGGAACAGCAGTTGAAGCTCTGGATGATGCTGGTCTCTTCTTGGGAGGAGATGTTGGGACATCCGATCCAACATCTGAATCAGATGGTGTGGCAGCTTTTCTCTTCTGGGTTTGGACTTTGCTCCATGGTTTTGTTGGACCAAAGGTAGCTTTAGCCTTGCCTTTCTTTGGACTAGCCTTCTTCTTCTCAGGGATGACAGGTTCAGCTTGCATCTTTCCTTTCCTGGATCTTAGCCTTTTGGCTATGCTGGGTTTAACAGATGCTATGATTTCTGCATCAGAGTCCTGCTCCAGATTGACCACTGGAGGAGATTGAGCAGTCTCCTCTTCAGCTGTTTGATCAGCAGGGACTTGATCTTCATTTGAGGCTTTGATCTGATCCTCAGAGTTATCTTTATCACTTTCACTTGAGGCCTTTTTCTGGTCCTCAGTCTGTTCAGTATCAGCATCAGATGAATTTTCTTTCTCATCTGCAGATGTTCCAACATTCATTGGGACATCTTGTTCTGCAGGAGTGTCTTCTGCAGTTTGAGCTGGTTCTTCTTGAGGTGCAGGTATGGTGTTCAAAGGAACAAAGATCCCTCTCACCACTCTTTGTTCAAAAAGAACTTGGTTGATAATCTCCTTGATGGAATCATCAACATATTTTGAAGAGTTTGGGGGCCTGTTAGCAGGAGAGGGAATTCCTTTTGCTTTGCTGCGTACTTGATCTTTAGCTCTCTTTGGAGTTCTTGCCTTTTTAGTGTGAGAAACGCTTCCCCTGAGTTCGTCCAATGGGGTTGATTGCATTGGTACTACAGAGATGGGAGTGGCATGAACTACGTCTTCTTTGTTGAGAATTTCTTCAGTTGAGTTAGGGTTTTGAGACATTGTTGAGGAAGATGGAAGAAGGACTTTAGGGTTTATGATTTCTGGAGAATAGCTGGTGAATGTGTTTCGCTTGTGATAGTATGATGAGAATCTTGATAGCTGATTATAAGCAGTTACTAAATAAGTAGCTGTTACAGTGCAAATGATTAGAGCTGGAATTCCCAAGGATCTTGTCCAGATTAGTTTTGCCATCTGGACCTTATGCCATACAATGTCATATGACATGTTGGCACATCTCATTAACTGCTAGATATCACATAAGCAGATTCCAAGTTTGCCCCTTAAGTTCTCAAATTGTGTAGCATCCAATGCTTTGGTAAAGATATCAGCTAACTGCAGATTTGTAGCTACATGCTCCAATGAAATCACCTTTTCTTCTACAAGATCTCTGATGAAATGATGTCTGATATCAATATGCTTTGTCCTGCTATGTTGGATAGGATTCTTTGATATGTTGATTGCACTTAAGTTGTCACAGTACAATGTCATGACATCCTGTGGGACATTGTACTCAGTGAGCATCTGCTTCATCCAAACCAACTGAGAACAACTGCTACCTGCTGCTATATACTCAGCTTCAGCTGTAGATAAGGATACACAATTCTGTTTCTTACTGAACCAAGAAATCAGATTGTTTCCTAGAAAGAAGCATCCTCCTGAAGTGCTTTTTCTGTCATCAGCACTTCCTGCCCAATCAGCATCACAGAAGTCAGTGAGAATTGGTTTGCAACCATGAAAGTACATTATGCCATAGTCACAAGTACCATTAACATATTTAAGGATTCTCTTGACTTGATTGAGATGACTGACTTTTGGATCAGCTTGATATCTTGCACAAACTCCTACTGCAAAAGCAATGTCTGGTCTGCTAGCAGTCAAGTATAACAAGCTTCCAATCATGCTTCTGTATAAGCTTTGATCTACATTCTCACCCTTTTCATCTTTAGTCAGCTTTAAATGTGTGGGGGCAGGAGTTCTCTTGTGAGCAGCATTTTCCATTCCAAATTTCTTGACTATGTTCTTGGAATACTTGCTTTGTGAGATGAACATTGAGTCTTCCATTTGCTTTATTTGCAGACCAAGAAAGTAGGTTAATTCTCCTACTAGGCTCATTTCAAATTCAGATTCCATCTGCTTGACAAAATGTTTGACCATCCTGTCAGACATCCCACCAAAGACAATGTCATCAACATATATTTGTGCAATCATGACATTTCCTTCTTCATCTTTAACAAACAGGGTTTTATCAATTCCACCTTTTCTGTATCCTTGCTTGATAAGAAATGTGGTCAGTCTTTCATACCATGCCCTTGGAGCTTGCTTCAAACCATAAAGTGCCTTCTTTAGTTTGTATACATGATTTGGACAGTTTGGATCAACAAATCCTTTAGGCTGTTCTACATATACTTCTTCATTAAGGTAGCCATTTAAAAAGGCACTTTTCACATCCATTTGAAATAACTTGAACTTCAAGATACAAGCAATTCCCAACAGTAGTCTTATTGATTCAAGCCTTGCTACTGGTGCAAAGGTTTCATCAAAGTCTACCCCTTCAATTTGAGTGTATCCTTGAGCCACAAGTCTAGCTTTGTTCTTTGTAACAACTCCTTGTTCATTTGACTTGTTCTTATACACCCATTTTGTACCAATCACATTTATGTCATCAGGTCTAGGAACAAGATTCCACACTTCATTCCTTGTGAATTGACCTAATTCCTCTTGCATAACACAAATCCAGTATTCATCAGTGAGAGCTTCCTTGATATTTTTAGGTTCTATTTTGGAAACAAAACAAGAACCTGAAATCACTTCTCTTGATCTAGTGCTCACACCTCTGTTGGGATCACCAATTATCAAATCTTTGGGATGATCCTTTTGTATTCTGATGGAAGGAGGTTTGCTTGATTCTTCTGTCCTTGTATCAGTTTGAGTGAAGTTATATTGATCATTCTTTTCTTCAGCTTCAATCTTGATATCAGCAGATGTTCCAACATCTTCTGGGACATCTGTAGGAGCATCATCAATTATCACATTTATGGATTCCATGATAACCTTGGTTCTAGAATTAAATACTCTATATGCTCTGCTGTTTATGGAGTATCCAAGGAAAATCCCTTCATCACTTTTAGGATCCATTTTTCTTCTTTGCTCCCTATCTGCCAGAATATAACAGATACTTCCAAAAACATGGAAGTACTTAACTGTGGGTTTTCTGCCCTTCCAGACTTCATATATTGTGGACAAAGTTCCTTTCCTTAAAGTAACTCTGTTATGGATGTAACAGGCAGTGTTCATAGCTTCAGCCCAAAAGTATAGAGGTAACTTTTTAGCATGGATCATAGCTCTTGCTGATTCTTGAATGGTTCTATTCTTCCTTTCAACAATCCCATTCTGTTGAGGAGTGATAGGTGAAGAATACTCATGATTGATTCCTTCTGAAGAGCAGAAATCTAAGAACTTTTGATTCTCAAATTCTTTTCCATGATCACTTCTTATTCTGATCACACAGCTGGATTTTTCCCTTTGCAATCTTTGACATAATTCTTTGAATACATCAAATACATCTGACTTTTCTTTGATGAAGTTTATCCATGTATATCTTGAAAAATCATCAACCACAACATAGGCATACCTCTTACCACCAAGACTTTCAACCTGCATAGGTCCCATAAGATCCATATGTAGAAGTTCCAAAACTTTGGAAGTTGTCAGATGTTGGAGCTTTGGATGGGACATCTTGGTTTGCTTGCCTATTTGACATTCACCACATATTTTGCCATCATCAATCTTCAGTTTAGGAATACCTCTTACAGCATCCATAGATATGATCTTCTTTATGCCTCTGAAATGAAGATGACCTAGTCTTTGATGCCACAGTTTCACTTCTTCTTCTTTAGCTAGAGAGCAGGTTGAAGTGAGACTGAGATTTTGGGATTCCCACATGTAACAGTTGTCTTTAGATCTGGATCCTTTCATGACAACCTCTTGTTCTTTGTTAGTCACTATACATTCAGATTTGGTAAAGTTTACATTGTATCCTTGATCACATAGTTGACTTATGCTGATCAGGTTAGCAGTTAAACCTTTAACTAGCAGCACATCATCTAGTCTTGGAACATCTTGACAATCCAAGGTTCCAACTCCCTTGATTTCTCCTTTAGCTCCATCTCCAAAGGTAACATACCTGGATGAATGTGATTTTAAGTTTACTAGCAAATTCTTCAATCCAGTCATGTGTCTTGAGCATCCACTGTCAAAGTACCAGTCTTCTTTAGCTGATACTCTCAGAGATGTATGTGCTATGTATGCAGTACTTTTCTTTGACCAGATGAGTTGAGATTTCTTTTGATGCCCCTTCCCTGTGTGTTGTTCAGCTGATCTCCAAGCTTGATTGTTGATCTTGTTCTTGGGTATGTGGCTTTGATCAGTCTGAATGTCAGTTTTTGGTCTCCAAACCTTCTTGATGACCTCTGTCTTCTGCTTAGGAGGTTGCTGATTTCTTTGATGTCTATGCAGCACTTTCTTGGTACCTTCTACTTTCTGCTTGGAAGGTTGCTGATACATCTGATTTGGATATCCATGTAGCTTATAACAGTGAGGTTTGATATGCCCAAATCTTCCACAGTGATGGCATCTCCATCTTTGATACTTCTTCTTCATTTTGTTATTTCCAGAATGTTGAGACATCTGTTGGAACATTATGTTTGTCTTTGTGTTCTGATGTTGGAGCATCTGTTGGGACATCTTGTTTGACTGTGTAGTTTTTGAAGTAGTTTTGCTAGAGCTGGCTTCATCTCTGTTATATCCCAGTCCACTTTTGTCCCCTGAATGTTTATTATTGCTGAGAATAACATCCAGTGTGTTTGAGCTGCTGTTCAACATTCTAACAGATTTGGACATATGTTCCAACTTAGAGTTGAGAAGGCTTACTTCACTTTTTAAGGTGTCAATGATCTCCTGATCATTTGCTTTGTCATCTTCTAATGCCTCATTCTGCTTCTTTAGCTTTATAACTTCACTGCATATTTCAGAGCTTCTTTTGTATAGATCTTTGAATGCTTGCTCAAGTTCTTCATAAGTAAGTTCTCCACAACTGGAATCACTATCATATTCACACAGTCCAGCTAAAGCAGTAATATGCTTAGCTGATTCTTCTTCTGAATCTCCTGAGTCTTCATCAGACCAGGTCACAGAGAGTCCTTTCTTTTGCCTCTTTAAGTAGGTAGGACATTCAATCTTGATGTGTCCATATCCTTCACATTCATGGCATTTGACTCCTTTATCTTGACTGGTCTTTTCAGCATACTTTAATCTTTTGTTAGCATCATAAGGTCTTCTGTTCTCAGAGTTTGTGTTTCTTCCACTAGGTTTGGATTTGCCTTCCATTCCTCTGAGAATCTGTTTGAATTGTCTTCCAAGCAAGGCAAGGTTTTCTGATAAGCTTTTATCATTTGTTGATTCATCATTTTCTTCTTCATCTGTATTTGACACCAAGGTTATGCTTTTGTTCTTTTTGACATTTGTGTCATTCATTCCCATCTCAAAAGTTTGAAGGGAACCAATGAGTTCTTCAACTTTCATGGAGCATATGTCTTGAGCTTCTTCTATTGCAGTGACTTTCATGTCAAATCTTTTTGGCAAAGATCTGAGAATCTTTCTTACAAGTTTTTCATCAGTCATCTTTTCTACCAAAGCTCCAGAAGTATTGGCTATATCCAAGATGTTCATATAGAACTCATGAATTGATTCATCTTCCTTCATTCTCAAGTTTTCAAACTTGGTGGTGAGAAGTTGAAGTCTTGACATTTTTACTTTTGATGTTCCTTCATGAGTTGTTTTGAGAGTATCCCAAACATCTTTGGCCAGCTCACAATGATGCACAAGTCTGAAAATGTTCCTATCAATGCCATTGAATAAAGCATTTAAGGCTTTTGAGTTGCCTAGTGCTGAGTCTTCTTCCTCCTTACTCCATTCTTCTTCAGGTTTCAGCACTTTTGATCCATCTTTGGTGTCTTGAACAGGATGATCCCATCCAACATTGACTGCTCTCCATGCCCTGTTGTCAAGTGACCTTAAGAATGCAATCATTCTTGGCTTCCAGTAGTCATAATTAGATCCATCCAGTATAGGTGGTCTATTTACTGACCCTAAATCTCTGTCCATGTTACAGAATTTGTATTCCCTAGATCTCACCCAGTATAAACAGGCAGGGTGCCTGCTCTGATGCCAATTGAAATTCTGTGATCAGGTATGAGATGTCCTAAGAGATGTCCCAACACTTGATAGGACACTTGACAAATTTAACCAAAACTTAAATAGCAAGAAAAGTAAACAACACAGAAGTTTGTTAACCCAGTTCAGTGTATAACCACACCTACATCTGGAGGCTACCAAGCCAGGAGGAAATCCACTATAAGTATTATTAATTCTAGACTTAAACCACCCTGTTTAATCTATCACTTAATAACTACCCAATGCAATTTCTACCTAAGACACACCTTAGATAAGAGTACCCTACTCACTCCCCCTCAATCACACAGTGATCAAGTTTACAAGTTTAATGAAATTGAAGACATTCTTCAAACAATACAGCTTGATCTTACTTCACAGTTTCAATCAAGTCACAAATGCACTTTTGCTTAAAAGCTCATAAAGTGGTACAATTAAAAACACCTGCTATTTAAAAACACTAGACACCCTATTTGGTCTTCTGAAATTCGTACTCAATTCTATGAGTTTCTGTTGCTTAAATAGGTATCTGAATTTTGGGCTTTCTGTAGAATGATCCAGCCCTAATGTGCAACAGCTTTCACCTTGAATTTAGGGTTTGTTACCTCCTAGATTCTAGGTGATTTAGGTCTTCTGTTTTAATCTGAATCTTCAATATAAAACACCCTACAGATGCGCCTTGTTCTGTTTTTATCCATCATTAATTAATTCCAGATAATTCTCCTTAAATATCTCTGATCAGTTAATCAATAATTAATTCTGGTAGCAGGTCTGAGATGTCTCAACATCTGTTGGGACATCCTGAAAAACTGAACTTAAGTTATTTATACAATGTCCCAACATCTGGTAGGACATCCTGAAATAAGTTCATATACTCTGTTTGATAATGTCCCAACATTTGATAGGACATTCTGAACTGAATTCAACATTTCTTGTTGGTCAAAAATTCTGCCAATTCTTAAACATCTACACATCCAAATTCTAATACTATGAGACTTGTTTTAGCTCAATGTAATATTCCTTATTCTAATAAAGCTGAATCTGTCTTTTGTTCTGCATGTTGTATGGGAAAGGCACATAGGTTGCACTCCCCACAATCACAAACTCAATATCACTCTCCTCTTGAATTAATTTTCAGTGACCTATGGGGTCCTGCCCCAGTCAAATCCTCCCAAAATTTTACCTACTACATCACCTTTGTTGATGCATACACTAGATTTACTTGGATCTATTTGCTCAAAAATAAATATGAAGCCTTAACTATCTTTAAACAATTCAAAGTCATGGCTGAATTACAATTTGGATTCCCTATTAAATCTGTTCAAACTGATTGGGGTGGTGAATTTCGCCCATTTACAAAGTTTCTTTCTGATCTTGGCATTATTCATCGTCTAATTTTCCCTCACACTCATCACCAAAATGGTGTAGTGGAGAGAAAGCATAGACACATTGTTGACCTTGGTTTAACCCTCTTGAGTCATGCCTCTTTACCGCTCAAATTTTGGGATCATGCCTTTTTAACTGCTGTCTACCTAATTAATAGGTTACCCATCACGTCTCTCAATCAACGTATACCATATGCTGTCCTTTTCAATCAAAATCCTGACTATAAATTCCTCAAAGTCTTTGGGTGTGCTTGTTTTCCTCTCGTTCGCCCATACAACTCTCAGAAATTTGACTTTAGATCCCATAAGTGCCTTTTTCTAGGGTACTCTACATCTCACAAAGGTTACAAATGTCTCTCCCCAAGTGGTAGAATATTCATCTCTAAAGATGTTCTTTTCAATTAGTCCAAATTTCCTTACAGTGATCTTTTTTTCTCTAATGTTTCTCTCCCCTCATCAACCATTCCATCCTCCTCCTCATCTAAAGTAACCCTTAACACACAAGCTCTCCCTAATGTTTTTCCCATTCCTACTGCTTCCACTACCTCACACTCCTCTTCTTCTCAATCCAATTCCAGCCACACACCTATTACCTCTGTGTCATCCACCCCTGTAACACAAACAACCAGCACCAATCCTACTCATTCACCCTTTTCAAATGCCAACAATCAGTCTACTACTACTACCACTTCATCATCATCGTCTTCTATTTCTGCTCCTAGGGATCCTAACCTTCAATATCTCCCCACCAATACTCGTCCTATGACTACCAGAACTAAATCCGGTGTACCCTTACCTCATCTAAATCCTCCCATTTTTCTTTTCAATTCTGAGCCTAAGAGTGTTAAAACTGCTCTCCAGGATCCCAAGTGGTTTGCTGCTATGCAAGAGGAGTATGATGCCTTGATAAGGAACAACACTTGGTCTTTGGTTCCACTGCCTACTAATAGGAAAGCAATAGGCTGCAAGTGGGTTTTTTGTGTAAAGAAAAATGCTGATGGGACAGTAAATAAGTATAAAGCTAGGCTTGTTGCTAAGGGGTTCCATCAAGTCCATGGATTTGACTTTAATGGGACTTTCTCCCCTGTTATTAAACTGGTCACAATTAGAATTATTTTGACTCTTGCTCTCACTTACAATTGGCCTCTACAGCAGTTGGATATAAACAATGCCTTTTTAAATGGCATTCTTGAAGATGAGGTCTATATGATGCAACCCCTTAGATTTACTGCCCCTAATTCATCTTTGGTTTGTCACTTGCACAAGGTCTTGTATGGCCTCAAACAGGCCCCAAGGCAATGGTTTGAAAGACTCAAAACCACTCTTTTATCCTTTGGCTTTCTGAACAGCAAGTGTGATGCTTCATTGTTCATCTACAAGCATCATAGTGCTGTCATTTATATGCTGGTTTATGTTGATGATATAATCATCACAGGAAACTCTCCTCCTCTCATCAAGCAAGTTACTCAACAACTAAGTAATGTGTTTCCTCTCAAACAACTTGGTGACTTGGATTATTTTATGGGCCTTGAGGTGAAGAAACTGTCCAATGGTAATCTCCTTCTCACTCAATCTAAGTACCTAAGGGACTTGCTAATCAAAACTGATATGGAGAATTCTAATCCAGTTGCTACTCCTATGGCATCCATAACCAAACTCATCAAAACAGGGTCTACTGCCTTGTCTGATGCCTCTCACTACAGGTCCATTGTAGGGGCCCTGCAGTATGCAACAATCACACGCCCAGAAATCAGCTATGTTGTTAACAAAGTATGTCAGTTCATGGCACACCCCTTGGAG
This sequence comes from Lathyrus aphaca, assembly GCA_963966055.1. Taxonomy (NCBI): domain Eukaryota; kingdom Viridiplantae; phylum Streptophyta; class Magnoliopsida; order Fabales; family Fabaceae; genus Lathyrus; species Lathyrus aphaca. The sequence goes on from OZ014523.1 coordinate 508,659,452, forward strand.
TCCCATTGGCTAGCTGTCAAGCGTATTTTGCGCTACCTAAAAGGCACTATCACTTCTGGTTTACTGTTCACTCCTGCCTCCACTGTTCTGTTTTCTCTGTAGGCCTACTGTGACGCTGACTGGGCTACTGACCCAGATGATAGAAGATCCACCTCTGGGTCAGCTGTGTACCTAGGCCCTAATTTGGTCTCTTGGTGGTCCAAAAAGCAAATTGTTGTTGCTCGTTCTAGTGCTGAGGCAGAGTATCACAGCTTGGCTCATACCACAACTGAAGTTTTATGGGTTCAAACTTTGCTAACTGAACTAAATATTCCCTTGACAACTCCAGCCATCTATTGTGACAACCAAAGCACAGTTGATATGGCTCATAACCTTGTTCTTCATGCAAGAACAAAGCATATGGAAATTGACCTCTTTTTTGTAAGAGAAAAGGTCTTTAATAAGTCTCTCACTGTCTGCCACATTCCTGGTGTTGGCCATAAGGCTAACATCCTCACCAAACCTCTCTCAAGTTCAAGATTTATGGAGCTCAGCAGCAAGCTCAACCTGTCTGCCTCAAATCAGCCTTTGCAGCCACCTTGAGCTTGTGGGGGAGTATTAGTGTTATGTCTCAGGATATGAAAAATCAGCATTATAGAATAATTAAGGCTAGCCTTAATTTAATAGAATAAAAATAGTTTTTCTTAAATGTAGAGCTTAAATGATTCAACTCTTGAATGTCCAACTCCTCTTGTATAAATAGAGCATCATGCTTCATTCATATTCAATAATAATAGAATCAGTTTCTCTATTCTCTCTTTTAGATTTCTCTCTTTTCTCTCTCATATCTCACTTTAATACAGTGTGATGGCTGACGCGTGAGAGCAAAGGTTCGATAGTGAAAGTTAAAAGAAAGATAGATATGTGAAAATGTGAAAACGTATTAAGAAAGAATATGTGAATTTTATATTGACATCGATACAAATTAGAATAACTTCAATTAAGTTATTCAAAAAAATTAATTTTTATAATTTAATTTGTTAACTATTTAATCATGTTCTCTTAATAAAAAATAATACTATTATTATAAAATAAAATTTAATAATATATATTTTTTATAAAATAAAATATAAAATAATAGAATTAGATACAAATAATAATAATATATTATATTTTATCACATAAATTTAATAAAAAATGGATTTATTATATGATGGATCTTTTTAAATATAAATTAAATATCATATATATATATATATATATATATATATATATATATATATATATATATATATATATCATTCAAATTTATTTTTTTTAAATTGAAAACGTATGTGGGATGCACTGCCTTTTTAGTAAAATCAAAATATGAAAGAAAATACTTAAGCTATGATATCCTAGACTCCTGGGTGCATATTGAAAATTTTCATTTTTAATAAAATTACAATATGAAAAAAGTGCATAAGCCAGGAATCGAACACCCAAACATATTATTACAATATTGTGTCTAATCCCGTTAGGAAAAAGCTGCAACTATATATATTTTTAGTAAATAATGTATTTATTACATATTATTTATTATTATTTTTTTTAACTTTTTATCCGATTTTGTGGCCCCCGATATTTTGAGACCATAGGTCGTGGGACTGATTGTCCTGGCCCAAGGTTGGCCCTGATAATGGTTACCTCTTGTGGCGATTTATTGTTGATGTCAAATTCAGAGAACGATCACGAGCATTGAATGAACAACAACACCTCTAATCGGTCCACACTAATAATTTGCCTTCAATCTCGATGCCAGTTCTAAATTAAGACTTTGAGAGAGAGAGAGAAAGAATAATTAGGGTTGCATAAACTGAACTTCATCATTAACATAACTATTTTCATCCATTCTTTCATTATGTTATGCTAACTCACTCTCTCGTGATCCCAAGTTGCTGACTGGATATCTTGCACAAACCATGTTAAACATTAACTCGTAATATGACCTAAATCTAATGTCATAAAAACACAATTTGATTAGCTAAATATATATCAAAATAATAATGAGTTTTCCTCTTTTATGAAATGAGACCGGGTAAGTGGTGAATGATGGTTGATTTTTGGAGAAGTGAGTTGGGTTAGGATTTTTTGTGGATTGAAATTTATCTTAAAATACACGAGCCATAAATATTTCTTATCTCAATGAAGTGTGGGCTTGATATATAACCACACACAGTCTTTTTGAATACAAGGAAAATTTATTAGGCACCTCTGCTAGAACTTCAGTTGGAATGTGAAAAAGAAGATATTATGAATTGGATACCTTAAAACAATGTATAATAGGTTTCTTTATGATCAAGAAACCCATAAGGGTTAGGGTTTAGGTTAACCAAGGATAAAAAGATTGGTTATAAACTGATATTCTTTCTTTTCTTTTAAAACAAGATTACAAGTATACAAGAATAACAAATAACCTCTATCAATTTTGAATTAGGGTTTTATCTTCCTATTTTCCCTTATACAAAATATGAGAGACTAGTATGTTATTTATAATAAAACTAACACACTAACCTAATGGGCTTTTTAACAATTACTTATTACAAGATAAATTAGGGTACAAGCTAACTTAAACAATTGGATCCATAACATAATACCCAATTAAACAACAACATGTGAATGAACTTCGACGACATGCTAACCCTATAATTTGTTCCAATTCTCACAAATCTCCACCTTGAAAAAAACTATATAACAACAAGAAACAAACTAGCTTTCTTCATGCAACTTTATCAACTGTATACAGTGAAAAAACATGCAACCGGGCAATATCTTGGTGATCATATCAGCAATATTATGATCTGTCAAAACCTTCAACACTTGGACTTCTCAATGCTCGATTACCCATCTGAAAAAATGCAGCCTCACATCAATATGATTGGTTCTCTCATGGTAGATTGAGTTCTTCGACAGGTGTATTGCACTTTGACTATCACATTTAACAGTGATACTTCGACCTTAAAGTTTCATCTTCTTTGCAAAACCTTCAAGCCAAAATGCTTCCTTTACAACTTCAGTTATGGCGATATATTCTGCTTCAGTGGTTGATAAGGCAACAACCTTCTGAAGTGTTGTTTTCCAACTTATTGATGTGCCAAACATAGTGAAAACATATCCAAAAATAGATTTTTTGGAATCCATACAACCTGCATAATCAAAGTCGACATATCCTTAGATTTCTGCTTTACTATCTTCACCCAAGGCTCCACCATAAATTAGGACTTTATTCAGAGACTCGTTTATCTACATTAGAAGCCATTTCAATGCTTGCTAGTAAGCCTTTCCAGGATTCGACATGTACCGGCTTACAAGACTTACTGCATATGCTATATCGGGTCTAGTACAAACCATAACATACATCAAAGAACCTACTATATTAGCATATGTAATGTTATTCATATAAGCTCTTTCGACATCAGTATTGGGACACTGATCTATACTCGACTTGAATTATGGGTATGTTGGAGTCACAACAGGCTTTGAATTTGACATACCAAACTTATCAAGAATCTTCTTCAAGTATGCCTCTTGAGATAAGCATAATTTTGATTGCTTTCTATCTCTACGAATGTCAATCCCAAGAATCCTGGACGCAGCTCCCAGATCCTTCATATCGAACTCCCTATTGAGTTTAGCCTTCACCCTCATTACATCTTCGACATTATTGCTTGTTATTAGAACATCATCCACATAGAGCAACAAAATAACAAATGAATTACCAGGTCGACATCTAAAGTAAACACAATGGTCGAACTGACTTCAAATGAAACTTATGTGTGCGATGAACTTGTCAAATCTCCTATTCCATTGTCGAGGAGATTGTTTTAGCCCATATAACGATCTCTTCAGTTTGCACACATACTCTTCTTTCCCCTATTCGACATACCCTTCAGGTTGCCTCATCAGGATTGTTTCATCAAGATCACCATACAAAAACTCAGTCTTCACATCCATCTGTTCCAATTCAAGGTCGAACTGTGTCACCATGGCAAGCAACATTCGAATGGACTTGTGCTTCACAACAGGAGAGAACACATCATTGAAGTCGACACATTCATTCTGAGTGAACCCCCTTGCAACCAACCTTTCCTTGCATCTATTTGACGCCACTTCTTTGATTCCTTCCTAAACTTTGAAAATCCATTTACAACTGACTAACCTGGCTCCAGCAGGTTTCTTGATTAGTTCCCATGTGTTGTTATCATGAAGAGACTTCATCTCATAATCCATGGCCTTCATCCATTCAGTCTTATTTTGACTCCTCATACCTTCTTTATATTCTTTAGGTTCTTAGTCTAGAGCCTCGCTTGCAGATATTAAGGCATAAGCTATAAGATCTACAAACCCAAGTCTTTGAGGTGGCTTGATGTCTCTTCTCGACCTGTCTCTTGCCAGCAGGTAGTCATTATCAATCTCCTCATCTTCGACACCAGCTTCTGCTTCTTCTTTGACTTCATATGGGTCATGCATTTCAACATCACTATGTTCCACATCAACATGAATTTCTCCCTATTCCAGCTCTTCGACAACATCGTCAGTTTTCTTGAAAGCCATCTTGGCTTCATTGAAAACTACATCTCGATCGGTGATACACATCTTGTAACCTGGCTCTAGGCACTATAGCCTATAAGCTTTGAATCCTTCAGGATATCCCATGAACATGCATTTCAGAGCTCTATGTTCGACCTTGTCTTACCTAATGTGAGCATAGGCTACACAACCAAATACTCTCGGTTTGTCGAGATCTGGTGGATGTCCCGACCAAAATTCTTCAGGTGTCTTCATATCTAACGCAATTGAAGGACATTTGTTTATCAGATATGTTGATGTCGAAACAACCTCAACCTAAAACACCTTCTTCAATCCAGCACTAAACAACATGCATCTAACCATTTCGAGGATTGTTCGATTGAACCTCTCAGCTAGACCATTTTGCTGAGGAGTACCTGCTACAGTCTTGTGCCTTGCAATCCTAGACTCAACAAGTAACCGTCGAAAGCTTCATTTCAGAATTCAAGGCCATTATCAGTTCTCAACCTCTTGCCCTTTCTGCCAGTTTGAGTTTCGACCAGAACCTTTCAACTCTTGAAATTCTCAAAATTTTCATCCTTTGTCTTCTGAATGAATACCCATAACTTTCTGGAATAGTCATCAACTATGGATATAAAATATCTTGCACCTGAATGTGAAGGATTCCTTGCAGGCCCCCAAAGATTAACATGGACGTAATCAAGGGATCCATGTGTTCTTTGTTTACCTTTGTTAAATTTCACCCTACAGGCTTTACCCATTACAAGTTAACTTAGGGTACAAGCTAACTTAAACAGTTGAATCCATAACACAAGACCCAATTAAACAACAACATGTGAACGGGCTTTGACGACATGCTAACCCTAGAATTTGTTCCAATATCTCACAGAAGAATTTGGATAAAATAAGTCTTCATGCTCAAATAATGACAATGTGCTTGGTTGAATTATTAATCGGAGTTGGCTTGACCTTCTTTAAAGTACCTTTAGTTTTTGTCGGTTTCCCGAGTGTATTCATATCAGTGGTTTCTAAATAGGCTATCTTGCACATACGCTCTTTGATGTGTAGTTTCATGTTATAACCATCTTTAAAAAATCTCTCTCGAATCAATTCTTTGATTTATCGTCCTTGTTGTACCATTATTATCAACCAAAGTCTTTTCATATACATGTTTACCTCATTCATACATATAAATCTATCAAGTTTTATCTTCTTGGATATTAAACACGCACAAGGAAAATTTATGTTCTTATAAGTGTACTGCCACACTTAAAGCCAACTTGGCGTTTTTACTATGCTCACACAACTGCATAATATATAAAGTTCAACCCTCCTTAAAATATATATTATTGATCAACTATGAAAATATATTTTTGTTTTTGAATTTATGTTATAATATTGTGATGATTTAACAAAAAAAATGTACATATCTCATTATTCTACATTACAATCATGTTAGTTAAATGATTCCTAACTCTTGCAAATGTCATCCTTACTATCTCCCAACAATTTCTTTTATCTACACGAGCATAATCAACTTTGTTAGTTATGATATTGCTAATGTGTCTAACCTTATCAGTTCACGCACAAACTATTTATTCCTTAAATCATATTTATATTATAAATAAATAATCAACATTGTACATCAAAATTTTACAAATCACAATGCCAATATTTAATTTCTATATTATTATCTAATTCATTTTGTAGATTAATCGAATTGAAATAAAAATTACAAAAAACAATCAACTATCCAACTTATGGTTTTGCACGTGACTCTAATACCACTAATGAGAAATTGCGATTAAATATGCAGTAGAAAACAAAAATTCCTATTTTATGTTGATCCTCACGAATGAACATAATCAGGGATATAATGATTACCTTTTATCGATATTAATTGTTAATGTCAAATTCAGTGAACGATCACGAGCATTGAACGGACAACAACACCTCTAATCGGTCAACACTGATAATATGCCTTCAATCTCGATGCTAGTTCTAAATTCAGACTTTGAGAGAGAGTTTAATACCCCATATTTTAGTTAATGCTCCAGATAATATTAATTAAGATTAATTAGTATTATCTGAAGCAAAGGCTTTATTAAATATTCAGCTCAGAGACATTTTTGGATACTCTCAAATTGGACCCATTAATATTACTAATTGAGAGATATAATTTGTTTGGTTAATAAGGAAAATAATTTAAGTATTATAAAAGGAAAAAAAAAAGAAGAGAGAAATTTAGTAAGATAATTGGAAATAAAAAAGAAGAAGAAAGGAAGAGAAAGAAAAGGAGGAGAAGGAAAAGGAGAAGAGAAAACCTAGAGCTTCAATCCATCATTCTCCATCATCTGTCCGTCGAATCGACTCATTCTTTCCGCCAATCTTCAACTCTCGAGGTGGATTCTTAGTTAGAAGCTTTTATCTATGGTTTTGGTTGAGTTTTAGAGATTTTGTGGGTTAGGGTTTTATTGGAAAATCTAAGAAATTGAAAGTTTAACGGTTAAAACTCGATTAAAACTTAACTATAATACTCACATTATGTCTATGATCATGTTTGGCTATGTTTTTATGTATTAGTTGATGTTTGGAGTTAAGTTAGGCTTAGAAGAATTGTTTCCCGTAAGCCTGGAATTTCCTGAACTGGTGTAGCTCGCTCAACGAGAAATCCAAAAGATTTTTCGCTCAGCGAGACCTGTAGGTTTCAATTTTGGTATTTAATTCATAACTTTCGATCCGGGTATCCGTTTTTAGCGTTCCACATATCGATTCGAAGCTAAAAACATGAACTATCTTTTGATGCCGAAAAATGTTATTTTTACCCGACTTTTACCCGAATTTTCCGATTAATCGTAATTATGTTAGTTAAGGAATTGTGGTAATTATGTTAGTTGTGCAAGTTGTGAATATATGCGATAATCGTGAGGATTGAATGAAAATAGAGACAATGAGATTAGTTTAATGATGATAATTAGACTAGAATGTTAGAGTTATATGTTTGAAAACTATATAACCAAAAGTTTCAAGGATGGAGGAAGAGTTAGGAAATCTTACCATAAACCAATAGTGTGACCTAGTATTGTAACTAGAAATTGTTAGATGGTATGACTTGTGAGATGCTTAGGTTCATCCTAGGTCGTTGCAAATCCATGATGCTTTATACGCGGTATCCTCCGAAAAGTCTAGAGTAAGTCTTGAGGTGGGTATTACACTGAGTCCCACGGGAAGCATTCATAAAGGCTTGAGGCACCGTCAGTAATGATAAGTCTTGAGGTGGGTATTACACTGAGTCCCATGGGAAGCAAATGATAAGTCTTTAGGTGAGTATTACACTGAGTCCCATGGGAAGCAAATGATAAGTCTTGAGGTGGGTATTACACTGAGTCCCACGGGAAGCAAATGATAAGTCTTGAGGTGAGTATTACACTGAGTCCCACGAGAAACAAATGATAAGTCTTAAGGTGGGTATTACACTGAGTCCCACGGGAAGCATGATTTATGCTTGAGGTGAGTATTACATTGAGTCCCACGTGAAGTGTCGAGAATGTTATATGGATATTCCATCTTGTTTTGTTTCCTTATAGAGAAGTGACCTTAGGCTTGAGATGGATGTTACACCAAGTCCCATGAGGAGTAAAAGGTAATATCCTAGCTAGTGATAGTAGGATTTGTAGAACTCTTGGACGTGGTTCCAACGAGAGTGAGGCGTGTGAACTCAAGATCGTTTTCCTCGAATAAAAACTTGAGTTAGGTTTTGATAGAACCCTTAGAGCCGAGAGAACTCTAAGATAGGGAACCCACTGAGATGTTGTTATCTCACCCCCACTATTGTTGTTGCTTTTAAGGTTCCTATGCAGGTTTGATTTACGAGTGAAGCTATGCTCGAGATGTTTCAAGTGAAGCTTAGTTTAGTCTTCCGCTGTGTATTTCTGTATCTTTGTACAATAATGGATATTGTATTGTTCTTAGCTTTTATTTTAGTATGATTTCCATGTCTTGTGCCATATTTGTATAGTTTTAGAATTGTACGAGAATGTGAATTATACTAGTAGATATTTATGATGGTGTCAGTACCAAAAATTAACACTGTATGATATTATTCTAGATATATATTATATGGGTGTTACAGAGAGAGAGAGAGAGAGAGAGAGAGAGAGAACAATTAGGTTTGCATAAACTGAATTTCATCATTAACATAATTATTTTCATCCATTCTTTCATTATGTTATGCTAACTCACTCTCTGGTGATCCCAAGTTGCTGACCGGATTTCTTGCACAAACCATGTTGAACATTAACTCGTAATATGACCTAAAGCTAATATCATTAAAATATAATTTGATTAGCTAAATAAATATTAAAATAATAATAAGTTTTTCTCTTTTATGAAATGAGACCAGGTAAGTGGTGAATGATGGTTGATTTTTGGAGAAGTGAGTTGGGTTAGGATTTTTTGTGGATTGAAATTTATCCTAAAACACACGTGCCATAAATATTTCTTAGCCCAATGAAGTCTGGGCTTGAGATATAACCACATACAGTCTTTTTGAACACGCTTCAAAAAAATAGTCCAATAAAGCCTCAAAGTCTAATCCAATAATCAAAATTTCAAATTTCAAATTTTCATTTTTCATTTCTCTTTTTCTCCCTCATTTATCTTCTTTGTTAGAGTCTTTTCTTCTCCCTCATTATTCATTTCTGTTCTTCTTCTCCTAAACTCTCAAACTCTCTCAATATTCAAAATTTTATTTTTCACCAAACTTCATTTCTTTCAATCGATTTTGACAAGGAGCAATCACTTCAACGGTCAATACACTTTGAATCATTAAAACGTTGATTTAATTGGTAAGTTTTCGAGTTTTCGATAAATATTTGAGTTTTTCCCGTAAACGAGTTAGAATACTTTTTTCGGGGTAGAAATTCTTAGATAGTACTAGAAACATAGTTTAGATACAATATATGTATTATATGTTGGCTAAAACGGATGAACAGGGCTTCAAAAAATCAATTTTGAGGGGTAGGGGACGCCATTTCCGCGAGCTTTGAAGCTGCAGAATGTTCAGTAGATGCATTTACAAAACAAGTTAACGTCGGGGCAATTTCTTAGATGTATCTACGAAACAAATCAATGAATTCTGGTTACTTCCACAGATACATTTGCGGAAGTTTTTCTTGTGTATATACCCGGGCGTATAAAAATATTATTTTTATATATTTTTTATTTGTATCTAATTGTATTTTCTTGGTTATACCTTTTTTACATTGTGGCCGAGAGATCCGATCAATTGCAACTTGGACGGGTTACACAACATGCATCCGTCCGACGTGCGCGAAGCAGGGCCATTCAAAGGCAGGTGCTACAGCTGAGGCACAAACTTCTTCATCTGATGTCTAGGACACTTCATCGACATCGTATCCCACTCACCATCTACTTCTTCCTCCCGCAGGCGTCATGATTCTACCGATGACGCATCACCCCCCCGTCCTCCCACAAGAATCATTGGGATACTCCTGTTCCTCCTCCTGTTGATATTGATCTGGTGCCACCTCCAAAGGGTGATGACCCACCACTTCGAGGATGTTGATGACCACGATACTGAGCCTGAGGGTTTCTGAGGGGGTCCATCAGATATGAGCACCAATAGATTGAAGTTGCATCGAGGGTTACATTAGATGGTTCTTTACCGTGTCACACCCGTACATGGCGCCCACTGCTCCAGGATCCCCGCCCAGACCATCTCATCATGGGAGTTTAGAGGAGGAACACTCTTAGTTGGACCATACTCGGGATGTATTGCCTCGTTGGCGTCACATATTGGAGATGGCGTGAGAAGACCTTAAGCCTGATTTCTTCCCCGATGGGTCTGGCCACATGCGTATACTAGATGAGATTATTACGGAGACATGGAAGGCACTTCAACACCACAGACATCAAGCAAGGACATGTGCAATCGATGAGCAAGGACGCAGACCAGACGGTCGACAAGACAGTATAGACGGAGGAGGCGACATATGAGAGGATGAAGATATTGTCTGACACACTCAGTCATGTCTGTGATGTTTTTATTTATGTAATATACTCTTTACCATTTTCATGTTATTGTTGATGTACTATATTTTATTCATTTTCTAACATATGACATCTTATGTATAAACTATTATTATATTTACATATGTATTTTATTTTATATTCTTCTCCAACAGTCAAATTCCATCTGCGAACAATAATATTGTGTTTATTTTAAAAAAATCTATTCTGATAAGGTTTCAGATATGTATCTACTGAACTTCTTTCGTAGATGTATCGACAAAAGCATCCAACGCAAAGTAAAAAAAATGTTGTGTCCGTAGATACATCTAAGGAAGCATGAGGCATATTAGGAAATGTGCTAGGTGGTTAAGAGTATCAAGGGGTGGATTTAGAAATTTCCTCATCTAAAACCATAAAACCACCGCATGGTCTAGGTGATCTGTCGCGTTCGTTAAACGCTCCGGGTCTGGTGTGCATTAGTAATAAAATAAGTGTCCGACCTTGAAAATCCAAGCTAATGCGTTAGATCTGTTGAAACGAGGAAAATTTAATCGAACATTACAAGTGTGAAATGATTGTTCACGAGGAAGATGAGGTCCATAGGAAACGTGCGTCTGCAAAATAGTTTTCATCGGAGTCTCCATACATTACAACGTCAATGCCATATCGAAGATGAAAGCATTATAGGATGTAACTGTATAAGTTGGCAGAGTTGATGGTTTAGTTGGATGAAGACGGTCTCCGAAAGTTGAGCAACTTGGGATTCAATGGTGGTAAGGTGTGCTTCGTCGACCATGGTTGAATGAAAACACCAGTTATACTTACTACAAAGTAGAAAGAGAAAATGACTTATCAGTTATTGCATAATAACAAAAGTAAGTACAAAATTACACAAAGAGGACAATAATCTCAATAACAAAAAGTAAAGAGATTGAAAAGAAGCTTCTCGCGAGAGAAGTAATCACATAAGGATTCAAAAGGAAAGAGGAGAAATATCAATTATTCCACGCCTAATTCTTATCCTTATACACCTTATACCTTTTAATCTAGTGTTAGGAATCTTCACTCATTAGCTGCACCTTACTTCCACATTTCTCATATCACTAACATGATTACTTTCATTAATCCTTTTGTTTTGTTGTGATGACTTACTCTCTTTTAGTTCTAAGTTGTTGACTAGATTTCTTGCACCAACCTTGTTCAACATTAACTTGTCATATAACCTAAAGCCACCAACATAAAAACACAATTTGATTAGTTTAATAAATATTAAAATAATAACGAATTTCTTTATTTTATTCTCATATACAATATTCTTTATTTTGATTGTATTATCAAATAGAAAAAATGAGAGAAAAAATGAACGTAAACACTAAGAAGTGAAAGATTTTGCTAACACATCAAGAGAAAATAAAGTGGAGAAGAATATGAACCGAACCAATTAAAAAATAGATGAAACATATTTTTTGTTCTCAACGAAAGATGATGGATTGTATGGACGAAGATTCTTGGTTAGACTGGTTTAATCAATAAAATAAGCTGGAAGGATCTTGTAGATTTTCCATTTTGGACTAATCCGCATTTGTCAAAGGCTGATCTTTTGAGAATGAGAATCATTTGGTTGACAACTTCGTGGATGATTTGGACAACTCGTAACAGTGTTATTTTCAACGGGGTTGCTTTCACTTCTGAAGATTATTGGTTAAAACTTATTCTTCTTTCACGTGAATGTTTTTACGTCACTAATCTTTCTTCTTGTTTTATTAGTTTTATTAATTGGAAGGTCAATCCTTTGTGCTAACTCTTTGTAAGGGATTCGAGTACCCATTGTACCCGGTTTTCATCTTAATCGATATCTTCACCTATTAAAAAAATAGGGATAAATATTATTTACCCCCTGCCATATAATTTTGTTTTGACCCCACCCTCAACTTACTAAGATTCCCTTTTGAGCCACCCTTATTTGCATATATGGACTACTTGAGCTTATTTGGCACGCTGATTGTGTATATAATTACCATGCAGGAAATGTTTTAGGTTAAGTTCCAACTCTTCTTCTTCTTTGTTTCCCTTTACGTTGTGCATCGTCGTCCTCAAATTTCTCTTCTTCTTTTTTGATTCTGCAACTTTCTTCTTCTTCTCCCAAAATGGATGCAACTCAAAGTTATGAAAGCAATAATTTGTATGAAACTTCAGTCATTCCGTTGTATGGTTGTCATCGTCCTATGAAGACGTGGGTTGCGAAAATGGTAAAAAATCGCAACCGAAAATTCTGGAAGTGTCAAAATTCTGGGGTAATTGTTTGAAACCGAATCCATTTTAGGGTTTAGGGATTATTTTAGGGTTTAAGGATTATGTTGTATCTAATTATCTGGATTTTGCAGATGGGGAATAGTTGCGAGCTTTTCATCTGGGATGACATAACTACTCAGTCCATGGTGGAACTGTCCAAGGCTGATTTTTTTTTGTTGCAAAATTTGTGATGTGGCAATGGTGAAGTTTGATCTTACAGAAAAGAAGATTGGAAAAGCCAAGTTGAAGATAACTGAGTTGAAGAGAAAAAATTTCCAATGGAAGATGGCATTTTTCTTGTCTTGCATTATGTTTGTGTTAGTGTATAAGTACATGTAATTGGTATATCCAATGTGTAAAGAAGTTTATGTAGGTCTTGGTTTAAGTTCAATGTTTTTTGTTTAAGTTAGATTTCTTTGTTTTAGTTGTTAGAACATGAAATTGTGTTGTAATTGTTAAAGGATTATAAAATATGATTTGATCCAATTTGTTGAAACTTTGATGTCATTAATTATAGATCATAACACATACAATCATTAAACATTTGCCACAGAACACAGTTGCCATCAAACATTGACATAAGTCATAACAAATACAAAATTCTCAGTACATTGTCATAAGTCAATAATTAAAGGTTCCAAACTAATACATAACAACATATAAATATCACAATAATTGAACTATTTCTTCATTTTCTTCTTGGCACGAGTAGAGGTAGATCCTTTTTGTGTCAAAACTCCTTCATCTTCTTCTGGCAGAAGTATTGGCTGGTCAGTGTTTGAACCTGACCCAATTACTGATTTTTGAAACCACTTTAACTTGTTTCGCTCACTTGACCTCTTATTGACCGACTTGACCTCTTTTCTCTTCATGACTGGCTTGACCTCATTTCTCTTCATGACTGGCCTGACCTCAACTTCAGTTGCAGCAACATCGAGAAGGTTGGATATGAGGTCATCAGTAATGTCTTCAAAGTAATCAGATGTTCGATCTGCAATAATAGTTGGTTGTGCTGGCTCTTGTTGTAGAACTTGACTTGCTCGTGTTGCTTCTTCAGGTGCTTGTGTTGTTTCTTCTGCTTGTTGAATTATTTCATTTGTTGCTTATACTTTTTTCTGTCACAATATCAACATATTAAGATCAGACCAAACAAACACAATAGATTAGTTCAATAAGCACATCTCATCAAATCGTACATTTCTCTTCAACCCATTTGGATCTTGTGTTATGTTTTTACAAGTTTGAGCATTGTGATCAAACTTGTCACACTTTGTACACCTGTAAGACACACATGGTAATATTCTCCTAGCCCCATCTTCACCACTCTCCCTGATCCCAAGTTTCTTAGGCCTACCAAGTCCTTTTTTTGTACATTGGAGGCAATAGTTCTTCTGTCTCAATATCAAGCCACATATCTTGACCATTAATAGGACTCACAGGAAAACCATAACATTGTGCATATTTCTCTCTAGAATAACATTCATCTATAAAATCTTCAGGGTTCTGTTGCCTAAAACCTAAAGCTGCTATAACATGCCTACAAAGTATACTAACCAACTCCCAAAAATTACAAGTGCACGATTTTTTTTGCAATATCAACTATAAACTCCCGTGTGTTGAAAGAATGAGTGACTTGAAATTTTTCAGCCATTGCCCAGGTAGGAAGCCAATGGCCACTCAAAACAACCTCATTATCAAGTCTTTTCCTAGGAATTGGCATGACCTTGTGAGGCCATTTCTCAAGTTTCAAGGCAGATGTGGAACGCATATTCATAAGTTGCTTCCTAATACATTCACACATTGTTAAAATTGGCTTATCCCTAGCAGCTAAGATGGTTGCATTAAAAGATTCAACTATATTATTCACGAGCACACCATATTTGGGATAAAGGCTAAAAGCATGCTTACACCAAGTTTTTGTTGGAACACTTATTAGCCAAAACCATGCCCTTTGATCAACTTGTTTCAGTTCATTCATCTTATGAAACCAACCTTTATAGTATGTAGCTTTAGCAACACCCATCATCAGATCTCTAATCAAAGAGCCACCCTAAACCTTTTCTTGAAATTTGCACATAGGTGTCTAAGACACAACCTATGTTCTATCATTTCATCCATTTCCTAAAAAACAACTACCAATCTCTGCAACATATATACTGACACAAATAAATACATAATGTTCTACTCTTGAAAAATGATATGAACACAATAAAATACAATAAAAAACACATCTTTTGTTGATCAGAAATAAATACAAAGTTCTTGTCTTGTCCAATATCACTCCTCAGCAGCTCAAGAAACCATTTCCAGCTTTCTTTTGTTTCATTCTCAACCACTACAAAAGCTAATGGAAAGTACTGATCATTGGGGTCCCTACCCACAACAATTAATAGTTTCATTCCCATCACTCAACACTACAAATTCCCCTCTGTGATGAAAAACATCACCAAACATTTGCAAGTTCTGAAATAAATCAAAAACAAATTTTAACCAAACAAACCTTTTTTTTGCTTCAGCATTGCGTGTTGATTCTTTTTCCACCTGCTTATTCGGTTGCTCACATTACATTGAGGAAGTAGCTTCATTCGACTTTCTCTTCGTTGTGTTTCCCTTCTTCTTCTTCGACTGCCTCTTGGTCTTCTTCTTCATCGCTGAGTTCTTCCTTTTTTTGATTTCTATGAACCCTAGATTCGTTATGGGGTAATATGAAGAAGAATTTTGCATCTGATACATTATAGCTAACACATTTCCTGCGTGACAATTATATACACAATCAACGTGCCAAATAAGCTCAAGTAGTCCACATATGCAAATAAAAGTGACCCAAAAGGGAATCTTAGTAAGTTGAGGGGGAGATACAAAAAAATTTCTTTAGGGGGATAAACCAAATCTCGCTCATATGACATGAGATAAACAACATTTAACCCAAAATAATATGAATTGTGTAAAATTTTAATAATTTTTTATGTTTTTTTAATTGCGAGCTTCTTTATTTTTACTATAATTAGTGTATATTCTAAATTAGTTTTTTTTTTTACAAAACAAATTAATTTTTCAAATTTTAACCGATTAACCCAACTCATGAAAAATATCTTAATAGGTTGATATTTATTTCCTTCAAATCTGTTTAGGTCACACACATGCTAAAATAAAGATAAAATGAATCGAGTCTATTTTAAGAATTCTAAATATTATTGAAATTTTTTTAAGGGTACAAAAAAATTATATTCTAAAAACTTTACCAAACAAAAATTGAAGATACTGAAAAAAAAAAGAAAAAAGATTTTGACCTCTTTCTTTCCCGTATGCACAAAAATTGAAGAAATTTTAATAACAAGTGTTTTTAGTGTGCCATTTCTTTTCTTATACTGTATAAGTTATACACATGGCCAAAACGTGGCACAATATTGAAAACTATTATGACCCTTTACATATACTACTTGGTAACTCCATAAACCAAAATAAAAAGCACTTTGGGAAACAGAGAAGATAAAACGAAAGTTTGCGTAAAGTTTGGTTTTCCACTAAAATCCGTGATACGATACGAAGTTTGATCTCCCTATAAGCTTTGAAGAAGGAAGCAAGTTATACCCATCTTTGTTGTTCGCTTTGTGAAGCAAGCAAGGTAAGCAACAACATTTCCTTTTCTTGTTTTTACTGTGTTTTTTTCTTTTTACAAACATGCAAAGTTGTAGTTGAATGTTTTGGGTTAATCTTCTTATTATTGCAAAAAACTTTTTAAGAAAAAAAATTTGAGTCTGTCAGATCACCGTGTGACCACCCTAGTTAGTGAAACCAACGAGGAACGATCATCTACAGCTGAAGATGGTATCACAACATGTGACACACCCTGGCCGTTAATCACGCTCTGATTACACGGTCTTGATTCATCCACCAGACGTATGTTCCTGTCTCCTTAGAAATCGAGGACACAGTAGTACGAGCCTATAGAACAGATCCTGTTCAAGTAAGGTCGTGCTTATGTATGCTTAGGCCGAGGCATATAAACAGTGAACATTTGTTGAGGTTGAACGATGTGGGACGTATACAATGGTTTCTGCTGTAACTCTCGCTTTTGGGTTTATTTATTTATGCAAAAAATCTTCCTGTTAAGTCTCATAATCTTTGCAGATTTTGTAACAAAACAAAACACTCTGATAAGATGGTCTAAGTTGACATTGTAAATATGTTTCTAGAAGTAGTAGCTAATTTGTTTCTTTATGTAGATTAAATTGCAAGCTTTTTATAGAACCCTTTTCACCTCAGAACTCAGTTCTGCTTTAGGTGGATATATGGTTTACGCATTGTTAAATTAACTGATAATGTGTTAGAAGCATAGGAAATTTAATTTTGGTTGAGTTCTATCTTATTATTATAAAATAAGGTGTATATATAGCATGTCTGTGCTAATGTATCAAGTCTTTAGATATAATGATTTCTTATCCGTTTGCACTAGTCATTTGGCATGTTAACAACTGCCAGGACAAAAGCAAAGGAGTTGTAATTCTACTTTCTGTTGAAATTTTTGGCTTCTAGCTTTAAATTTATTCCTTGAACTTTTTTTCTTTCTGTTTCCCATTCAATTTTAGAATAAATGGAAACCTTCATGGGCACCCTAAAGGTAAATATTGTATCGAGTCACAAATTGATAAACATGACCAAGCTCATCATTGAGAACTTGTAATGAAACCAATAAGCAAATCCAGTGTAGCAAGTTTTTGAACAAGTTAAATCTCTTTCTCTTAACTTTATTCTTTGCTGTATATAATATTTTGCTTGTTTAAGGAAGAGAATGATGAGTGGAGACTTTCCTGCAAAATCTCCCAGTCCCACATTGCTAATGCTTGACTTGTTCGTAAATTGTATAATGTTTGGCAGTAGCTCATTTTGATATGCTTGAACAATTTGGTGGGTGTTTGATAAAGTTAAATTGATCACCTTGGTGTGCAATGAAGAGTAGTATAATTTTTCATTGGTGTTTTTGAAGGAAATGTGTCAAGTCTAATTAATTGTTTACAGTGCATGCATAACACTAAGGTTAATCTAATCCTCTCTTGTCTTTTACAGGATTCTTTTGTAGGTTTTGATCATGAAAATGGTGAGGTTTGTGAAGACTTGCTTAAAACCAAAGATAGAACAGATCATTGCCTCATATATAGCTCTTCTTTTCTAAGGTGAGTTATTATTCATGTGCTGTTTTTGCGTTGAAATTCAATCATGTTAGATTGGGATACTTAGTATTTAAAGATAGGGCCAAGTGAGCAGGTATCAGACTCAAGTTCCACATCGTCCACTTCGTAAAAGAAACTATACTGCTTACATATAAAGTGAAGGATCTCTACTTATGTTAGATACGGAGCCGTGTGATGATGACATAGCGAACTATTCTTTCGCCTTTTACTAAAGAATACCGTGTCAGCGTCACAATTAGCGGCATACGCTAGTTTTTGGAAGAGTTCTCTTCATTGAGGGCTCTGCAATTTTAGTTTAATTTAATTTATCAATAAAGCGTTACAATCTATCACCAGTAATAGTGTCTACTCAAGTAGTTCGTTTTTGATACATAGACTAGTAGATTGAGGTACAAATGTAAGGCAGAAGAATGAACAAGCGGACAAAAATAAAATTTAAAGAAACAGCATCTCTGTACTAATCTGATTTGATACATTCTGTAGAGGTCACTGCATAGCCCTGATCCTCATTGTGTGAGGCAACATCTGCCCCTTCTTTCAACAATGTGTTGGACTTGAGCATTTCTATCAATCCTTATATTCCTCTACAATAGGATTTTTAATTTGTTTCTGAGTTATCCACAATTACTTCACGTAAGCCACTGCAGTGGGAAATTGCAGTCCAGTGGGAATTGAAAGCTGCTGCAGCAACATCCACATAGATCACACTACGTGTGATAGATTGAGAGACTGAATTTACGTTCCAGGTGCGTGATAGATCGAGAGTACTGTTTGTTTCATCTCAATGTATTAGTATTTTCGAATAAAGTATGTTATGCCTAACTATTTATGGTGTATGCGTAACTTGTTGACTTGGGTCAGTACACTAAGGTAAAGCATCTCTGTCTTCAACACTTCAACAGATTCTTTTATCTGCTATAGCCACTATAGATTTTGATCTGTATTGAATGACAGATTGCAAACATAACCAAACTCACACCATCTAAAACCCAAAATGATCACATTTGTCATTTTGTGGCTGGATTAGAAGGAAGTAATTTCAACAACTTTGATACTGGTTCGGTGACTGGACTATTTTATACTATTGTAATGTTATTTTCTTGTCTTAGTTTTTGAACATGTTAGATATCTTTCTCTCAACTTTTATTCTTTGCAGATTATATTTGCTTGGGTTCAACTGAAGTCTTTGAGAATTTTTTAAAGGACTCTCTTAGAAGCTTTATTTGAGTTATTGGAAAATTTTAATTTTTTATGTCTAGCATAGTGACAAATGTCACATATATCATTATGATCTACATTTACAAAAGGAAATATATGTATAGGTGACATTGTAAATATGTCTCTAACCAGTTTAAAATTGTCCTATGTAGATTAAATTGCTAGCTTTTTACAGAACCCTTTACACCTCAAAACTCAGTTCTGCTTTAGGTGGATATACGGTTTACACATTGTTGAATTAACAAATAATGTGTTACGTTCTAGCTCTACTGATAGTGCATATCTAAACAATGCTGATTCAAGTGTATGTTGCTTACAGGCAGTTTGATACACTGATGGTCTTACCATTTCAACAAGCTAGGACCCACTTTGAGCTTTTCATGGTTGGTAAGATTTTTTAGGCAACATTGTAAATATGTTTCTAAAGTGCTAATTTATTTAGTGGTAGTTAGAGTCCAGATTTCATATATGGTCAGTAGCACCACTGTTGAAAATCCTTAAATCCAATTTTCCAACTTCGGAACAGATTTGATACCATGTGTGAATGTACTGTACAGGCCTGATTCACACTGTGAGGCAAAATCCGTGGTGGATCCTCTTAGATGTAAGACATATTTATTCTCTGCATCTTGTTAATCAGGGGATAATTAAACATGGATAAAGAAATCGACATTTTTTCTCCTTTCTTTCTATCTCTATATCCCTTTAGTTCCCTTCCTTCTAGCTCTATATCTGATCAGGTTACGTCTGAGCTCTTCAGGTTACTAAATAAAACTGAAAACTCATTTAGTCTTCTTACCATTTTCTGTTCTCCCTTCTTTAAATCTGGTATTGCTGTGTCTCAAACAGATTACTTTGCATAATATATAGTCGGCAAAATCGTATAGTCGGCAAAATCGTTCACGTGGTCTGTTAACTTAATTTCAAGTTTCGTTTTAGTCCTTTATGCTGATTTTTGGCACTAGCCCGGTCTGTACACCCTTTATGCTTAAATAGTGATGGAATAGATCGCTTAGCTCAATACAGTTGTTTTGTTGCAAGGTTCGTTTGTATTCTCATGTTGTTTCATCTTCTATATTTGCGTTGTAATTCAATTGTTGCTAGATTGAATTTTAGTTATTAAATTTAGTGAATCCATAGTCTTTTGCTGATGTTGTCATCAGAACAATATATCTTTTGGGTCAAGATGAAAGTAATTTCTTTTTGTTATTTTCATGTCAACGTTTGGACAAATGTTGTAAGACACTGGATCATAGGTCTTAGATTAGCTTCGGGTCAGGATTTATATAGTCGTCAGTTTATCCTAGACCTGTCCTTCACGATTCTATTGAAGCTGCCTTTGTCTTTCAAAGACTTTCCTATGAAAGCTTCATATATTAGAGGTTGAATGAGTGGGTATCTGACTAATGTCCCACATCATTTAATGCAATAAAAAAGCTAAGCTGATCACATATAAATTGAAAGAACCTCTTCGATTGTTAAACATGGAGCCGTGTGATGTTGACAAAGTGAACTATTCTTTCGCCTTTTACTAAAGAATACCGTGTTAGCGCCACAATTAGCGGCATACACTAGTTTTTGAAAGAGTCCTCTTCATTGAGTTCTCTGCAAATTTAGTTCAATGTTATGTTATATTTGTACTATTTATTCTAACTTGGTCTATAAAATGTTATGTAATTTGTTGAAACTTCTAATTCTATCCAAAATTCTGCATGGCGGAACCTAATTATATTCTTCCTTGTTGCATGCTTTGATTTTTGCCATGAACAAGCGCAGCTTGTGGAGGCATGGTAAAGGTGTAGCTCAATATTCTTCAATATTCTTTTGAGCTCGAATACCATAATAGTGAATGAAACTGAACAAGAGAGAGGATCAAATTGAAAGGAATTTGAGAGAGAAATTGACATTGGAGATCAATTGTGCATTCAACTTTTCAGAATGCATATCACACCCGAAGAAAGTGTTTATATACAAGCTTATTATCAACTTGTGAAACTGAATTCTAACTACAAGTATGAGTCAGTTGTAACAACCTAATTGGACTGAATTCTAATACCTTGGTGTATTTCACCTTGTGCAATGAAGAGTACTGTATGTTATGACTGATTATAGTGCATGCATAACCTGTTACTTTGCGACAACACAGAACGATAAGGCCTCTGTCTTCTACAAGACTCTTTTGAATGATATAGCCATGGTAGATTTTGATCAAGAAATGGTGAGGTCTTTAAAGACTTACTTAAATGAAAGATGGAACAAATCGTTTAGCTCAGTTCAGCTCCTCTATTGCAAGGTGAGTTCTTATTCATGTGCTTCTCTGTTGCAAGGTAAATTCTTATATTTAGGTAAATAACTGTTCTAGAAAACGGGATAGAGGAAAAATGAGGAGACCATGGAACAAGTGGTTTCATACACTCTGTAATGAGATTCCACAACTGCAATATGGTTTGTTATACATGTTTTATCTATTTGGATTCTAATAGAGTTGACAAATGTGAGTTGGTGTGGAAACTGTTGATCCACTCCTACATAAAACTTGGGAACAAATATGTTTTAGTTTAGATATGATGATTATCTTTCACAAAAGAATGCTGGCACAATGACACTTAAATGGTCTTGTGTTATCTTAGTCCCTCATCAAAATTGTAGAGTTAATAATATATTGCACTGTAATCCCTTAACATTCTGAAATAGACTCCAAATTTCAATACAGTTCCTCTGTATTTGGCTTGATTTTTTATTCAAATGAAACAATTTCATGTCATTTTTAAGCGAATGTTGCAGGTTACTGGGTCATAAAAGAAAACCATAGATGATTTCTGAGGGATAAGTTTGGAAATTAGGAAAAGAGGAAGTTCAGTCGTATTTTGGGATCGTGAAAAGAATTGTGAACAAAGAGAAGAAAGAAGGAGAAAGGGCAAGGCTAGAAGGAAGAATTCGCGGAGAAGGAAGGAATCGCTCATCAAACTAAGGTAGGGGTGGGATATCTTCATCTCTTAAGGGTTTAATAATAGGAATTAGGTATAGTGTTATTGATTAGAGAATTGAGTTGGGTAATTTTGGATGAACAATTGTGTTAGGTTGTTAGAAGTTGATGTTTGTATGAGAATTATGTGAATTAGAGGTGTAGTGATGATAATTATGTGATTGTTTGGCTGAAAAATAGTTTATGTTAAGCATTTTCGTAGCAGGATTTTGGGTTAATCGCAGAGCTCGCAAGCTCGCTCAGCGAGCAAGCCCCTCGTTTAGCGAGACCTGGAGTGAAAAATAAAATATTTTATTTGTAAAAAAATCTCTAAAATTATTTAATTAATATATTAAGGGATGGGGAGTGTGTAGAGTTGTTAGAGGTAAGTAGAGGCGAGTTACAAGCTTAATTGGAAGAATATTGCTATGTGTGGTTGTTGTTGTTACATGACATAGTTGTTGGTATACGTTAATGTAACTGTTGATGTATGTTGTGTTGTTGTAGGTGTTATTGATGTTGATATATATTGTTATAGTTGATGATTGTCGTACCTCGAAAAATACGATCCTCGCGAAGGACGCGGAAGAACAAACAACAGAGTTGCTACCTAATTCTATTTAATCTAACTAAAGAAAAGGAAGATATAGATAAAACCTATACGAAAAGAACTTAGTCGTTGGAACCAAGTTCTAGGTTCAGAAGTCAGTTATGCAAGAGGAATGTATTAACACTGCTTACGTCAGTTGTACTCAATGGGAACCTCTTAGTCTAGTTTGCGCTTGAATGCTAACCTATGCTATTGTCTTCTTCTTAAGGGTAAACAAAATGTGGAGAATGGGTGGTTTTGTTCCTAGGGTGCTTGACAAGAAATAAGATTCTTGTGCCTACGTATTCCCTCGTGCAATATGAAAGCCAAAGCTTTGTAGTTTGTGGTACTATGGTTGGTTGGTTCATTTTAGAGGCGTCAACTGATCACGTACGAGATAGATGCCTCGTACACAAATAATTGAGGAAAGGTATCAGAGATCCGACAACTCTCTTTTACACCTTTGAGGAAAGATGTTTAATAGTTATTAAGTGTTTTAATTTTGAATTAAGAAAAAGGATTGATCGTTTGTTAGTTTATTTTTAGAGGTGTCAACTGCTCACGTACGTGACAGATGCCTTACACCTAAACAATTGAGGAAAGGTATCAGAGATCCGACAACTCTCTTTTACACCTTTAAGAAAATATGTGTTCAATAAAGGTTAAGTGTTTTCAAGTTTAAGAGGCGTTCACTGCTCTCCTACAAGACAAATGCCTCATATTCAAACAGTTGAGGAGGAGCGTAGAAGATTCCACACTTCTCTTTTACACATTCGAGAATAACTCGACGTTGGACCGAGGTTATGAATTCGCGTATGAAGAAGTTTTAAGTTTAGATTTGAATTGGTATAGAGAGCCTAATGGACTAGGTTAAAGTAGATGACGACGCACGATGCAACCGACTTACATGAGTTTGAAATTGATTGTGAGACACAATGCGTTTGACTTTGGGAGAGTTAGATCTAATTTGATATGTGGATCAAGTGCTAAAGGCTATCTATGGAAAACAAGCTCGATGCGTTGATTCGTTTAAGTTGAAAAGGTTGAGAAAAGTTTGAAATATAAAGTTGTGCAGATGGAGATCATGGAATGATCGACTTAAGTGTGTGCTTGGAGTGTCTGTGAATATCTACTTGGCGTTGGACCAAGAGATTTAGTTATCTTTGAAACGATTTATCTTAGTGTGATCGCATTCTTTTTTATTTTGACAATTTATAGTCGAAATGCGAAAATAACACTCAAGTTCATACAAGTCATACATCATCATCATACGACTAAATAATGAGCAAGGGGATAAGCATACAATCACACACCATACACATAAAATCGATCAAAAGATAATTAATTAATTAAATTAAATATAATTATTTAATAAAATTAATTAACAAATTAATTAAATTAAATTAAATTATTTAAAATAATTAATTAATATAAAAAAAGGTTTTTTTTTGTGATCTTTGATAAAATAAAATAATTGGAAAAAAAGAAGAAACTAAAACAAATTAAATGAAAATAAAACAAATCATGGGTTAGGGTTTGTAAGTAAATCAGGGGTGTTGTTAGAAAAGTATACTTAGCCCAGATAAGGATGAGCTCACGCAGCTAAGGGTTCACAGAAGACCTTAGTTAACCAGGTTAACTACCCAAAACAATCTAAAGCGTTGATCCAATCATAGAGTCAACCTTGACTCTGATCTAAAGGTTGGATTATGATGGCGCATGCTAAAACTTAAAATGTACCCCACAGGATCTACTTCGACGTCACGACAAGTGGCGTTGGTGGCCATTTGTCACCACCAGGCCACCACACATCACAGACCACACAACGGAAAGGCAAAGGTTAGCATAAAAAAACCTGAGTGTTCATAACATTAACCTCTCTCTTATTACTCGTTATCTTTCTACATGTTTTCTATTCTCTGCAAATTAAAATCTCACCGGCGAATCACAAACTCATTAGAGAAAGAGGTGGTTAGAGGTGGCGGCGCCCTCCTCTCCGATTATCACCCTAAACAAACCTTATTCCAACGTAAAAAGGGGGTCTGAGTTCAAATCTAAACTCATATTTCTTAAAAACTCCACCTAGCTCTATGAATGCGAAACCCTAAAATGACTTAGATTCACATATTCAACAAGCAAGCAAACAGTCAATCAAGGGATGTGTAGAAACAACGAAAAATCAATGCGATAACACCTACAAAAAGGTAAAAAAGAACTCAAAGTTTACCTAGTCGGAGCAAGTCTGACGTGATTCCGTCGAGCTTCAGGTAACCTCGTTTCCTTCCTCTTTCTTTGTTTCGCTTCTTCCTCATTTTGATCGTATCTTATTCTTTCTCTCCTTTGTATTTGATGCCCTTTTCTTTTCTTCTGAAACCTTTCTTCTTCTATTTGAACATGTTGTTTGTTGTATTGTTATTGTGAAGGAATGTGAGATGAGAGGTTAAGCTCTAACATAAATTAGAGCTTTAATTTGAAACTCTAATGGTCTTATTCTGAGGGAGCTCTAAGGAAATAGGTCAAGGATGAATTTTCTTCTGCAAAGTGTTTGTTTCAAGTTTTCAGGTGTTAGCAATGGCTGCTAAGGTTTTCATGATGGTTCCCTCCTTTGTGAATGAAACAGTATCAGGTTTATATATGCATGAATTTAGGGTTTGTGGGTTTGAAATTTGTACTGAGAAAACTTGTGGTTGAAGGGTGTTTGAAGAGAAGGGACCAAGTCTGAGTTTTTGGTTGTAATGGAGAGTGTAGTGGTCTGGTTTTGTTGCAGGTATGTTGTTGTTTTTGTGTCTGTTATGAAAAATAGGTATGAGTTTGCTGGTATTGAATAAATTTTGTTGTCTGCTAGTAAAGCATGATGTGGTGGTCTCTACAATTTCTTTGCTGATGTATTGTGTCTTTGAAACCTAGATGAATTGATTATGTGAAATAACATGGATGCATTATATCTTGAATTGTATATGAATTTCTGAATATGGATTGATGAAATTTCACTAAGTGTATAATCTTGAGTAACATGTACTGATAATTCTTGAATTAATTCTAATCACTTATCAACTTTATTTTGGGCACATTTACACGAGCTATACATGACATTGGCTTTGACAACAGGATATTCGGGCGTGCAAAGACATTAAAGGCATGAAGGACACGTATTTGGCACGACATCGACAACGGAAAATAAATCTTCATTTGAGACAAGGCCTTGGTGGTGTCTGGCATCACTTTCTATTAGGCTTAGGAGTTTTTTTTGTACTCAAACCTTGTGTATTGTTCAAAATCATGTAACAAATTATGAACAACAACTTGTATTGTCTTTATGATATGATAACTTGCAACTCATTGGAAAAATGGATGAAAACAAACTTTGAATTTTTGAATTAAAGCTTTGGATCAAATCTTGAATGAAAAAAACATAATGGACTTTGATGAAGCTCAGATGAAAGTCTTGTTTTGGGTCTCAAGACTAATCTCATGGGTGAACTGGAATTGAAATCCTTGAATGAATTGTTCATGTGAATGACATATCCAAAAAAAAAACCACTTGAAACCAACGCTTAGAAACCTTGAATCCATCTTAAATAAACTAAAATCTTGGAATAAATTGAAGTCTTGAATCAAGAGTAAATCAATCTTGCGCTTGTTTCCCTGAACCATGATGAACCACAAATCCTCACTATGGATTCTCCTTGGACAATAATACTATAGACCTCAATCTCAACCAAACCCAAAATTTCCCTAATCTCTAGATCTCAAAATGAAATAGGTTTTGAATCGTTTTGGATTTGTCTGAATCCATATCTTGAAATCAAGGAGACCATGAATTGAACTATGAATTGCATCACAAATGCACAAAACCCTAATTGGAAATAATTTGTATTTTGATGATTATCAACCATGAAGCCCTAATGAACATAACATTGTTTGACCAATTGATAAAGAGGAAAACCAATTATTTGACCAATATTGGGTTAAACTTCCACTGAATTTCAACCCTTACTGCACAAACACTTGTCTTGATAGACTTGCCTGAATCTCGATTCATCCTTGTAACACTTGGACCTGACCAACGGAGAAATGAAAGCAACTGCATATCTTTTTTATTTTCATTGGGTTAGTAACATGTAAAAGACACATACATGAAGTGCTAGATGTTATGTGAATGATGCAAATGAAGATACAGACAAATTAATGAATTAATGAAAGTTAGGGGTAAAATTTGGAGTGTGGCAATGATGCATGTTATAGGTGTTATTAATGTTGATATATATTGTTATAGTTGATGATGCATGTTGTAGGTGATGATATGTGTTATTGATGTTGATATATGTGTTTATAGTTGATGATGCATGTTGTAGGTGTTGATAAGCGTTATTGATGTTGCTATATGTTGTTGTAGTTGATGATGCATGATGTAGATGTTGATTGAAGTTATATAATGTTGTTATGTATTGTTGTTGCCGTTGTAGTTATATGACGTAGTAGTTGTTCAGTGTTGTTGTATGTTGTTGATATATATCGTTGATGTTGCTATGTGTTGTTGTTATAGTTGTGGTTATATGATGTAATAGTTGTTAGTGTTGTTGTATGTTGTTGATATAGGTTGTTAATGTTATTATTTGTTGTTGATGATGTTATTGCATGGGATAATTGATGTTGTATATGGTGGATGATGTTGTCGTATGAGATAGTTGTTGTTGTATGTTGTTGGTGATGTCATTGCATGAGATAGTTGTTGTTGTTGTTGTATGTTGTTGGTTATGCTATTGCATGAGATAGTTGTTGTTGTATGTTGTTGGTGATGTTATTGCATGAGATACTTGTTGTTGTATGTTGTTGATGATGTTGTTGCATGAGGTAGATGTTGTAGTCATTGCATATTGTCACTGATGGTGCATGGCATGTGCATAGTTGGGGATGGTGTACCAAGGTAGGGTATATCCATCTGAATTCCAAAGAGAATTGTTGTGATGTAGGTACGGTCATGAAATAGGGATCATATGTGACCATGAAATAGGGGTCGAGGGTGTGATCATGAAATAGGGATCATATTGGACCATAAAAAAGGGTTTGAGAGTTCTGACGGGAACTGTATCTTGAAATAGAGATCAACATGCGGTACCATATGCATAGAGTTGGTAGAGTCTCATTTCATCGTTGTTTGTTGGTGTGCATAATATTATTATGTGTTGTGGTGTATTGGTGTAATTGTTGTTTGGTGAGAAGTGAAGATTGATTGATGATACTTGCTTTTATTCTTATTATTTTTCCCTTTTGTTGGTATGAGTATTTCACCCATTCTATTTGAATGTTACCCTTATGTTGTTAACATGCAAGTGATTAGGATTAGTATAGTGGAAGTCGGCGAAGTCAGTGTACTTCACATTTAGATGAGTCGACTCTGATACATGTTTTGGGGGTGTCGGGATGACGATTGTTCTTTGTTTATTTATTTTAGAAAAAAAATTTGTAAGTGAAGATTACTTTATATTTCTTTCGAGTGTTCCGCTGCAACTTAAACTATTTTTTAAGATGTATCACATTGAGTCATATGTTTTGTTGATTGTGACACTCAGAATAAAATGGTGTTTTTTATTTAATCTGATTTTTATTTATGAATTCGTGGGAAAATTTTGGGTGTTACAAAGCTTCATTCCATCAAATTTATATACCTAAACTCTTTAAATAAAGGCCTTTTCTCATTCATTTCACAAGCTTTTGATAGCCAAAAAAATCTCTTGCAAAATACATCTTCAACCCACAAAAATCACCTAAAGCTCATTTTTTCTTTTGAAAGTTATCAAGAATTTGCATTGAATTATTGAATAACTTGAGATAAACCTTCATCATTTTCATTTTTCTTCATCGATTTTAGTAGATCAAGTTTGGTATTGGATCAATTTGAAGTTTGTGCTCGGTAATTCATCTTCCTCCATTGTCACCCTTCATCACCATCATTCAAGATGTAGTAGATCTTCAGTGCTATTAATTGTTGATCCTTTGGATCATAAATTATTGTTTGATTGTAGGGATCTCACTTTTTTACACTTTAAAATTTATGTCGATTCAGTTCATGAGCATAAGGTGTTTGAAAAATTATTTTAAAAGAGGATCATGCTGAATTTTTCACTATTTTTTGCTACTGCATCAGCGTTAACCGATTAACCATTTTCAGTACAAAATGGTTAACCAGTTAACTAGTGTAAACTTGTGCAGAGATTCAAAATTTAGTTGTGTTAACCGATTAACACAGAGTCAGTAGCAATTTTTGGCTTGTTTTTGACTTGTTTTTGGTTCCTTTTGCTTCTTCTTCTCCCTTCTTCTTATTTTTACATTGGGAGACATGTTTGGGACTGATTTCTCTTTAAATTCAATGGACGTTGGATGTATATTAGAGTGGTTAATATTCATTAGTTCAAATCTACCTCTAAGTGAATTATTTAATTCACTTTAGGTACTTTGCATTAGTGAGATATTTTCATACTTGAATCCACCAAAATGAGTGATTGAACTTAAAGATGAAAGAATACCATAAGTGTAACTCAATTTGGTATTCATCTTTATTTTCGTGCGGCATTGTGTTCGGATGCCGATTTACATATCGTTTATCTCGCATGTATTAACACTAACATCATTAACCTTAATTAGTTTTGGCCGACCTCATTTGTAGGGTAATTACTCCGTAAATTACTCGACGATTGCTTAACATAGACCTAAATGTGTCTCTACTTCAAAATAAAAATCCAATTGGATACTTGCACTTTCATGGACTAGACCTCGTGTTGGTCGCGCTATCCCAAAGTAGTTAATCATTTGTATTAAATCCACGACTTTTGAAGCTTGATGCCTAGTTGCTTTGGATATCCTAATCTTCTTTCAAATTTCATTAAATTTGGGATTAATCACATCGGTTAATCACTATAGTGTAAGATACTAAGCGGAATCGATTGCTTTTTTCGGTTTTGGCATTATTTGCCTTTTACTCTTTTGGTTGTGGATGATTAAGTTCATCATACCATTATTTTGTACATACTATTACTACTATCAGTATACTAACATTTTAATTTCTTCTTACACCTTATCCTCTTTATTTTTATCACTCGTTCTTTATCTCCTTTATTTTTATTATACTTTATCATTCATTATCATGTTTATGTTTATGTTTATATATCATTGTGACTTTTCCTTTGTCCACTTTGACACAAAAATATTAATAAAGGATTAAACCTCTAAAAAACTTGTGACCTTGATCTTGGACTATGGTTACTATCCTTTGCATTGGAATTGGAGTTTTGGACTTAGGTTATAGGACACCCTCCTTTTGCTTTGATCATCACGGAGTTGGTATTTTAGCTTTTATTTGGCCATTTGCTAGCTTATGCTTTTAAGGATATAACTCTTGTGCTTATGCTTTGAAGTATCATCAAGTTGGTTAGATCATTCCTCCTTTATCTCTTTTATGTTCTTTTTTAGGATAGCCTCTTTAGCTCTTCCCCTTCTTTAATTTTCAAAAACTTCTCCTTCATTTCAAAACTTTCTTTGTTTTCAAACTTTAACCACTTTCAAAATTCAAACCTTGACTTCGGTCAAGCGGTTTTTATTTTTTAATAAATGCTAAACCACATAAGCATATTGACACATTTTTCAAAAGACTTTAAAAAATTCAAATCACATTCATTCCTTTTTGTGCCCTCGTGCACTTCTCCTTTTAATCATTTTCATATGTTTAGAAATGATTCATTCTTTCTAGCAAAATTATTTGCTAAAGAATGACAACTTGTCTTTACATTTTAAAATCAATCCAACACATCAATTTTTACTATTTGTACCATGAATTACGAGGTTTTTATCTTACATTGCACATATTATGGGTACGTAGGCATGAGATGAAAGTCTTGCTAAACACTAAAATCTTAAAAAGCATTTCTCTTCTCATCTCTTTAATCTCTTCTAACAAACCATTTTCAAACAAAAAGCAATAAATTTTTCAAAGGGCTCCAGTGGAGTACCACAAACATTTTGGGTGTTTAAAACCTTCCCATTTTGTAACCAACCCCCTTACCCGTTCTCTGCTTGATTCTTAGATTTTTTCTTGTAGAATCATTAGGATTTATTCACTCATTTTTCCTTTTCCTTCTGGAATAAAATAAATGTGCGGTGACGACTCTGTTTACTTTGAGTTAAGTTAACCAATAGCTTACACTCATGATTTTACCGCTACAGTACCTATGTCCATATTAATGGGAGGACAAATATGTAAGGATTGGATGATGAGGACGTTAAAGGTTTTGATGATAGTGAGGATGAGAGAACTACTATTAGGAGAAAAAAACCTGATGTAGCTTATAAATGTATCAAATATGATAAATTTGGTCACATGCAATGTCTTGCAAGAGCCAAACACAAGATCTGAATGCTTTGAAAAGAATGGTAATTTTCTAAACTACCATGTTTTATATGCTTGAACTGTCATGATTTGAATGTAACATAACATTTTTTATATAGGAAACCCAAAGCAAGACAGGCTATAGTTAAGCCAAAGAAGAACATGGTTAATGCCACTGACATTCAAACTGATGCAAGTAATATTCAAACTGATGCAAGAAATATTCAAGCTGATACAAGTCATGTTCAAGTTGATACAGGAAATATTCAAGATGATGCAAGTCATGTGTAGTTAAAGCAAGTCAAATTGATTCAAATGTGGTTGAAATAAGTCAGATTGAACCAAAACATAAGAATATTGAAGTTGAGAAAGAGGAAAAGTGAGAGATGGAGTTGAAATGGTTTCGAAAACCAATTATAGGTCCAAGTTCAAATTTTGATCATCTTATAACATTGACAAAGCATGATGAATGAGCTTTGACACAAGGAAAAACTGCTCATAAACCTGATTCAAAGTTGGGTGTGTGTCTGAGATCAATGTAATCTTGGAGGAAAATTTAATAACAAATCAATGAATTTGTTACCGCTAGTATGTTTTTGTCTTATGTGCCAAGTAGTATGTTATCATTTTGTAATGAATTTGTTATGCCTTTGTAATCACTGGTATGTTTTTGTCTTATGTGCCAAGTAGTATGTTATCATTTTGTAATGAATTTGTTATGCCTTTGTAATCATTAGTATGTTTATGTCATCTTTTACACACTTTTGTCTGCCATTTTGTAATGTAATGAATTTGTAATGCAAATGTAATGACATATTCACTTTATGTGCTTTTTATTATCTACAATATGTTCACAATCATTCGAGACAAATTGATAATTTGACAAATTTTTAGTTTTGTGCTTCTTATTATGCACTTAATCCACATGACAAATTTTAACAACAATCACATGACCACATGACAGAATTTAACCACAACCAAATTTGACCAAAACCAAATTTTCCACCTGTAACCAAAACCAAATTTGATAGAATTCATTGTTGACAAAATTCAAACTTTTCCAAATGTAACCAAAACCAAATTTGGCAAAATTCAAACATCATAATTGTAACCAAAACCAACTTTTTTATTAGATAAACTAATATTACATCAACATTATAACTGACAAAGTTGAAACATCACAATTTCTACAATGACAATTCATATGTCACATTTGATTTAATATCATATGATACACCAATATTACATGAACTTGACAACTATGGGGAACAAAATCTGGGATAGCATGAGCGTAACTGTTGTAACCCAAAATTTTTCCTCCCACAATCAAAACAATGTGTCTCAAGAGTTCTCTCAATAATCACAAGGTTCACAAGGTTCCCAATTGGTCAAATGGATTGAAGGTTTCATCAGACAAAGCCTCCTCCTGAACAATGGATCCAAAACTAGGGTTTTGAATTTCTCCAAGCTAAATGGACTTCCAAGGCCTCAAGTGAGCTTCATAACATCTCACATGTATTCAAGAATCCCCATGTCAAGTTTCAGAGCTTTCTCAATAAGTTTGACCAATCAGATGTTCAGGTATTCAAAAATCAGTCAACTTGGTAAAAAAAGTTAAACTGAGGTCAACTGTGGTCAACTCAAAGTAAAACTTCAAGATTTTTTGCCAACATCAAGATTATGAGGTAAGATTCATCATTTGATCAAGGTTTGATCATGATTCATCAAGAAAATCTCAGATCATCAAGAATCAAGAAGTTTCTAAATTAGGGTTTTCATAGTAAAAGTCAACTAAACTTTGACCAACCATAACTTTCACATACTTCATCAGAAATTTCCCATCCAAATCTCATTTTAAAGGAAATTCAATCCTCTACAACTTTGTGACTCACAAGAGAATCCTAAAAATGTTTCATTTGGAAGGTATGAGCTAAAACATTATAGGTCCATTTGAAAGTCAACAAAAAGTCAACTTTTTCCAAAACTCATAATTTGAAAATGGTAAAAGATGTGGACATGGGACCAAAAAGGTTGGTTAGAGGACACTCAAATATTTCTAAAAAGTCCAAGATCAGCTTCATAGCATTAAAATTGAGGAAGTTGTGCTTTGCCAAAGTTGGTTGATTTTTAAGGGGTGTATGAAGCAAAAAAGGTCTTAACTTCAAAATTTTCCAGATGGGCCCATAAAATTGCAACCCAATCTCAAAGATAAAGTCATGCATAACCCAATGACCATTTATTATGATTTTTATAATTTATTTTAAATTATGTTGGATTTTTATTTGTTAAAATTCAATTTTAATAAAAATAAAATATAAAAAGACAATATTTGGATCAAATCTTTGTTCTAGAAGCTTTTACACAACATTTAAAGATGATTGAAGTTATCCAATTTCGTGCAAACTTATTATGGTAATGATATATTTTATTTTTTGACAAAAACAGAAGTGGGATTTCTTCATGATCAAGTAACACCAAGATGCACCCAAGACCCAATTTTTCTTTGACCTAATCACACTACTATAAGTATACAACAAGACCAATGCATGACACACGAATTTCAGCAGGCAAAACCCCTTATTCAAACTCAAAAAAATTCAATAAAAAGCAAGTTTCAATTTACATATCCCAAGGCGTTTCCAGAGATTTCAAAGGTCTAAGGTCACGCACAAAAACCATAGCCAGATGGATCAGGAAAACCGTTGCCAAAAACCTCCAACCTGAGGTTGAAGACGATGGCGCCAAATCCAGAATTCAAAAAACGGTCTTATTTTATATAATATTGTTTATGCTTTAATACTCAGATGGCGCAGGTGGCTCAGTGGTAAAGGCATTGCATTGGGAGCGAAGGGACATGGGTTCGATCCCAGGTTCCCTTATTTTTGGTTATCCGCCCTTATTTTCTTCCCTTTTATTTATTACTTTGTTTTTTTTTTAATTTGGTAAGTAATATATTAAATTAACAAAAACTAATTATAATTAATTAATCACCATTTTTTTAAATAATTTAGTAAAATAATTAATAATTTTTTATTTATTTATAAATCCTTAAGTATTTTCTTAAAAATTAATTTCACTAATTATTTATCTCATATAAATTAGGTTTTTTAGATTAATAATTAGGTTCTAAAAACCCTTATTTTAAAAACCCTAATCAAATTCTGATTTTTTGTAAACCCTAATTTTTCATTAAAAAAAATTATTTTCTTAATTCAATTAGTTTACTTTATTTATTTATTTTATTTATTTAGAAATTTTTATGGATTTGTTCTTATGTAATTTCTTTTTCGCTTGATCTTGTAATTGTTTCTATCATGTAATAACTTAAGTTTATTTTCCGTCTTTTAATTTTTGTAATCCCTCTAAAAAATGTATCCCCTCCTGATCTTACCTGATCAGGAGGGCCTTCCAGCAATTGGGTGAAGACAACAAATGGATGGAATGGAGGGGGTGTACCTGCAAGGCGCTCCGATGCCAAAGTCAATAGAGGTACAACAAAATAGGTAAGTAGAAGAGTGGAATCAAAATACCTGACCCTTTAGTGAAAAAAAGTATTTATAAAGAGCCCCCAGCGCTGGGCCAAGGTCCTTCCTTGGGCTGGATCAGCTAGGCCCAAGGAAGAACTGCCAAGGAACGCGTGAGAAACGTAAAGACCTAGCTAAGTGGTCTGGTCCTTGGTCCAACTTCCCCTATCTTTCAGGAGACAAAGGGGGAGACAGTTGAATGACGTGGCAAGTGAACTAGCTGACATGTTATTCGCCCGTTCTGAGTACGTGCCCGACACATAGGATATGTGCCCGACCGTCCAGCGTCTATGTCCGTCTATCAGTCGTGTATGCCCGAGCATATGGGTTTCTGCTCGACATATTGGGTCGTAGCCCAATACAGTCTAGAGGCCCAATCCGGAACAAGAGCCCCCCAAGTCGAGTCTTCGGGGTGGAGCGATGAATTATAAGACGTAGGCGCGTTGAAGAAGGTGTCGAGTATATATCAGTCGAGCATGATGTTAGCCAAACCATTGCATGTACTGCCGAGGTTGTCGGGTATGTGGCGTTTACAAAGGTCGGGGACGTTTCCTGTAGTCGGGGAGAATTGTAGTTGCTCGGCATCGTTCAGGGTTCTTGTGGATTGACGTGTCTTAGCATTAGTGGTGTGTCGCTTCGTATCTCGTGCTAGCGCCGGATTAGGGTCTAGGCAATGATTACCTAGCGCGTCCGCCCACGCGCCTCTTACTATATAAAGGGGGTGGTCTACTTCATTTGAACTTTTTCGCTCTTACATTTAACCGGAAGCACTTGAGAAGAACTTCGTCTCCGCCCATCTCCGCCGTCTGCACCATCGTTTTCTGCCCGCGCGCAACCGTCTTCTCCCCGTCTTCATTATGTCAGGTAACAACCCCAACCTCTCTTTTTGTGTGTTTTTTCTTTTAATAAGTAGTGAAATGCATGTTTTATTCGTGTAGAGTAAGCAAATCTTCGTGTAGAGTAGGTAGATCTGTGTTTAGGGTTAGTTTTTAGGTTTTGGGTATGAATATCCCGGGCAAGATTAGCATGCCGTGGACGTAAAACTCATAGAGACATGAATGTCCCGGGCAAATCTTGCATGTCACGGGCGTAAAATTCATATGCGTATGAATATTCCGGGCATGGCTAGCATGTCGCGGGCGTAGAGTTCATGTGTATATGAATGCGTAGGTTTAGAATCTTTGCACGTGTTCGGAGGCAAACGAAGGTTGTCTCTCCGTTGGTCTAGTGTAGTTTGGCGAGGTTCCGGGCGTTTTGGCCTTTCGCCCTTTCACTTGATTTGCGGTGGAAGGGTGGATTTGATGCAATGTCGAATTCACTTTTCCTGTCTACTTTTCAGGTACGACCGAGCATCGACAGGTCGAGGATGGAAATGCCGAGCACTGACAAGTCAACGAAAGGGAGGCTGAACATCGTGAAGTCGACGAACGGGATGCCGAGGAAGAAAATGAACATGTCTCCTCGTCTGGGTGCAACGACCTGTCGTGGGTCGCGGACGAACCGTTGGAAGAAGAATCATATTTTGTCGACGAGTCGACCACCGCATACGCCATGGTGGAGGACATCAACCCCGAAGATCCTGCAAATTGACAATGTCTTGCTCCTCGGGAGGCAGACCGAACATGCCATCGTTTCCCGGGGAAACAATTTGCTATGTACAAATTTGCCTTCCGAGAGGTGAGGGCCAGGCTGCCCTTCAACTCTTTTCAGATGGGGGTTTTAGGTGGCTTAGACTGGCGTCGTCGCAACTGCATCCGAACGCCATCGCTTTTATGCGGGCGTTCGAGCTAGTTCGTCGTTTTCTTGGCGTTGGGTGCACTTTGCCTCTCTTCTTCCACATCTTCCACCTGCAACGGTCGGGTGCCCGGGGACGTCACAACTGGGTGTCTCTGAAGAAGCCAGTGAGATTATTCAAGACCTATGTCGATTATGCCCGACACTTTAAGGGGCGATGGTATACGGTGAAGCTAATCACCCGTAGGGATGGCAGACACACCCAAACCCACGGGCCCCACCCGCACCCAAACCCGAGTCAACGGGTGAAAACCCGATTTGACTGGGTTTGGGTTCGGGTTCGGGTGCCACCCGATATTTCGGGTGCGGGTTTGGGTAGTGTGAAACCCACACCCGAAACCCGAAACTACACCCGTTTAGACTTTAATTTTAATTTTAATTGCATACTTTAATTTTAATTGTAGATTGTAGAATTTAATTTTAATTATAATGTTAAGATATTGAAGACCTTAATTTTAATTATAATTAGGGGTGTGCAAAATATTCGGTTGTGTGCAAAATTTTAATTGAAATCTTATTTTGTAAGCAACAATATTATAGTAGTAAATAGAACTTATAATCCTTCTTATAATTAACTAAGTAATATATATATATATATATATATATATATATATATATATATATATATATATATATACTTGAAAACTAATTAAATTTTTTGAAAAAAAAATTAATTTTGTGTTTTTGTTACGGGTTTGGGTTTGGGTGGAAAAACCCGAACCCAACGGGTGTGGGTGCGGGTGTTATTTTGCCACCCGAATAACCTTTGGGTTTGGGTTCGGGTTCGGGTGTTGATTTCGGGTGCGGGTTTGGGTAGTGTGAAACCCGCACCCGACCCGACCCGTTGCCATCCCTAATCACCCGTTTCGCCCTCAACTTTCTTTACTACTACAAGCGGAACACTGACGATGAGGAGAAGCTTATGTCGAGGATCCCCATGAGATAGAAGCCCGACCATTTCAACCTGTCGACTAGCCATTACCGGGTCAGATTCTCGAGCCCGGGGGTCGAGTATAACTGGCTTACTAAAGGCTGGTTGAGTACGTGCAGAGCTTTAATCTGGCGGCCTGGGTGGATCGACAAGATAACTCCCACGTTGATGAGGTCGGGATGCCTATTCATGAGACCCGCCTCATAAATACCAGGGATCTGCTCGTGTATGATACAAACGAGGAGGCCGTGGAGTTATTGTGTAGGTCTTTTCGACTTGTTTTCTTTTCTCGGTCTTATGCTCGTTCAACTAATATTTCTCTGTTTTTGTTTTGCAGGAACTATGCCCACCGCCCGTGAACGGGTCTTAAAGCTGGCGAACCAGGCCGAGGCTCTAGACAGGGTCCCCAAGAAGAAAAATAAAGTGGCGCCTCGTGTCCAGAAGGTGGCTACGGAGCTCGGGGTGGGAAGCTCGGGTACTGCTAGCCTAGCGACCAACTCCCCTCAGACCACTCAACAAACTTCCCCGATCCACATACGGGATAATCCTCCTCCTTCCACCTCTCCTCTGGCGAAGCGGAAGCGTCTGGATGGGACTCTTTCCCGGTCTGCTACTGTGGGGGGCAATGAGTCTGGTGCCCCTGGGAGTTATTTGTTGCCTCCTTGCTACCTGGAGCAGGAGTTCTTTAAGGCTGAAGGTTTCGTCGTGGTGGCGGCACCCGAGACGAGGGCTATTCTGAATCAGGGCACATATGCTAGGCGGAAAGACCTGGTGTGAGACTTGGCCGCCGTCATCCGGGTGATGGAGACTGCCATGGTCCTGTCCGAGACTGTTGTTTCCACAGCTTCTTTGGAGGATGCCCTTCTAACTGCCCAGACTGAGAAGGATAGATTGTCTAAGGATTTATCCGACTATAAAGAGGAGCACCAGTTGCAGGCGAGGCTGAAGATAGAGCTGGAGGAACTGAAGCTCGAGCGGGACATCCTGAAGGCCGAGAAGTAGAGTCTGGAGGATCAAGCTGCGGGGCACAAAGAGGTGGCTGATGAGAATGTGCGGCTTCGAGCTCGAGTTGCTCTGCTCGAGGGTACAATCCGCCCTCGGGACGATGAAACCAAGAGGAGCTTGCCCTTTCCACCCGGGGCGAGTTGGTTAATCACATCTGCGCACTCAACAAAGACTTGGTTGTGGTGTTCAAGGATGGGTTCGACAACGCCACCGAGCATCTCAAGGTGTTGAACTCGAGGCTTGTGACGGAGGGGTCAACCCATAATTACTGTGTGGCCGACAGGGAGATTGTGTGTCCCTTTGAAGCTGAATAGGAGCTGGAGGAGGAGGAGAATGATGACCGTGAAGAGTAACTCTGGGCGGAGACTTCAGGATTTTGGTTTTTTCTGTTTTACTTTTTGTCGGGCCTGCGTGCCTTCGTTTATGTAATGGCCTTCGTTCCCGTTTTTTATAATGGCCTTTGTGCCTCTAATCGTGATATGCATAGGGCCACCTGATAAGAAGAGTCATCGGGGGTGTGTCCTTGCGGGGTCTCTTTTTTTCTTGCTCTTCGTGCCTGAGAGCTTCGTTCTTTCTAGTGTACTGTTTGAGATGGCCCTCTTGGATCAAGATTTCTATTGCATCCTTCAAGTGGACACAGTCTTCAGTCACGTGCCCATGGCTTCTATGAAACCTGCAGTACTTGGATTTGTCCATGTGGGGCTTGGGTGCAGAAGGTTTGGGGAACCTCATCCTGCCCTGTTTGAAGTCGGAATTGATGCATTCATCAAAGATGCGTTCGCGGGGAGCTGTTAGCAATGTATACTCGCTATATCGGCTCGCGGGTCCTCTTCCTTCACGAGGCTCGCGGGGTTTCTCCTCCCTTCTCTTGTCCCTGTTGCGACGGAGAATGTTCGGGTCCTCGCACTTGGGATGGTCGGTCTCCCCGGCGTTGCGGCAGCTGCGAGCATTGTGGGCGACCTGTTTTTCTTCATATCTAATGTAAGTCTGGGCTTTATGCAGGAGGTTGTTCAGGGTGCAAGGAGGTTCTATCCCGACTGCCCTGCTAAGTTCACTTCCGGGCAGGTGTCCCCTCTCGAGGAGGTATTTCTTCATGTGTTTTGTGGTGTCCACCTCGACAGCCTCTTGGTCGAACCACTCGATATATGAACGCAATGTTTCATTTTTCTTTTGCATTATACTTCGAGGGTCGCCTCGGTCTTGGGATGGCGTCGGGAGGCTGTAAAATGCCTCGGGAACATGGATCTCATGACCCTCCAGGATGTGATGGATTCTGGAGCTAGACTTTTGTATCAGGCCATGGCTCCCTTCCCGAGAGTCGTTGAGAACAGCCTGCATTTGAGATGTCTGGTGATGTCATTGCGATAATCGAGCATCACATTAACGTTGTCGACGTGATCGTCGGGGTTAGTGGTCCCATCGTAGATAGCCAAATTTGGGGGTTTCTCCATGCCCTTGGGGAGTGAGCCTCCATTATCGCCCGCGAGAGGGGGCAATGTAGGTCTTCTTCGTCGCTCCTCAGTAGGGAGAGCTCATCATTACCAGGGCTCTGGTCGTGCCTTGGCGAGGTCCCTGATCGGTCGGTATCACGGCGTGCACGTGACCTACTGTTGTTGGGTTCTAGGGAGCGTCGTCCCCGACGCGGAGGGGAGCGTCCCCGCTTCTTCGCAACTTCTGGATGCTGCAGCGTCCTTCGTTCTTGCTGAGGTCAGCTCTCTTGTCGGTCAGCCTCCAGGGCCATGATTCTCTCGTGGTGCTGGTAGAGCATGGATCTGGCTTGATTGAGGGCGTTCACCATAACAATCATGGTGGCATCCCCTCGACGAGCATGGGGATGGGCTGGAACGTAGTGACTGTCGGGTCCTGAATCTGTGGTTGGTTCCCATTGTTCTCAAGTTCAGGAGACGGGGTGGAAGGGCGCCTGTCTCGGGCGTCAGATTCATGGTAGTTCAAATTGTCCTCCATCGTGTAGTTAAAGAGGGGACGATTACAGTCGTTGGGCTGTTCTCCAGCCATGCCGAAAGGATGGAGTAGTTGAGCTTTGATCTTCTGCTATGGAATAAGGGGAAGCTAGTTTCCCACAGACGGCGCCACTAATCTTACCTGATAAGGAGGGCCTTCCAGCAATTGGGTGAAGACATCAAATGGATGGAATGAAAGGGGTGTACCTGCAAGGCACTCTGATGCCAAAGTCAATAGAGGTACAATAAAATAGGTAAGTTGAAGAGTGGAATCAGAATACCTGACCCTTTAGTGAAAAAGGGTATTTATAGAGAGCCCCTAACATTGGGCCAAGGTCTTTCCTTGGGCTGGATCAGCTAGGCCCAAGGAAGAACTGCCAAGGAATGCGTGAGAAGCGTAAAGACCTAGCTAAGTGGTCTGGTCCTTGGTCCAACTGCCCCTATCTTTCAGGAGACAAAGGGGGAGACAATTGGATGACGTGGCAAGTGAACTAACTGACACGCTCTTCGCCCGTTCTGAGTATGTGCCCGACACATAGGATATGTGCCCGATCGTCCAGTGTCTATGTCCATCTAGCAGGCGTGTCTGCCTGAGCATATGGGCCTCTGCTCGACATATTGGGTCGTAGTCCAATACAGTCTAGAGGCCCAGTCTGGAACACCTCCCCCAATGTAATAACGTAAGATATTTATTTCCACTTTTAAATTTCTATAATTAATTGTGTGGTTAGTAAACCTAGGGTGTGAAAAGAAATAAATGAAAGGACTTAGAAAATTAAATAAATAAGATAAATATTTTAAAATAACTACTCACACACGTAAGTCGATCATTATACGATCGTCGTCTGCACTTCCTAGGGTTACCCTTCTTGGTTGCCTTTAACATGGTCAAGTCCCTCGAAAATGGGGGTGTCTTAAGCAAAATCCTTCATAAAGAAATCATGAAGTCCCTCCCAGATTTAAAAGATCAAGTCCCTACGAGGTTGCCTACGATAATGATCTTGTCCCTTCGGTAAAAGATGATAGTCCCTCCCAATTGCTAAAGACACCCCTCCAGTTGACTTCATTGACCATACGATGACCCTACGCCCGTCCCTCAAATAAAATCCATGGTAATGACTACCTACTCCTCAATAGTAAGGACAGTCTTACCCTTGAAAGAACATAAAAGAATATGAAAGACTAATATAGGGTAAGAACTCTAAGTTACTTGCTCACACATTTAAAAAATACTTTTCACACCTCATTTTCTTCAAAGACTTTTCAAAATAAAGGTTTTGTATACATCCATACGAGGATCACAACAAAACACTTAGAAAATTTCTAAATACACACACTTCACCTTTTCAAAAACAATTAAGTGAGCTAAGTAACTAAGAGTCCATGGATAACCATGAATATAAAGGGTGCTAATACATTCCCTTTATATAACCTACCCCCCGAACTCAAGTCTTTTAAAATAGGTATTTCCTGTTCTTTTATGTCCTTTCCACTTGGATAAGACAAAAGTCGGTGGCGACTCTTGCTATCCGCAACATAACTAAAAAGTCAGTTCTCCCACCGTGTTACAGTAACCATCAAACAATAACTTTTGTTTTTCTCCATTTCAAGCTTCTACTTGGTCTTTTTATGCTTCTATGAACTGAATTCTACACCAAATTGATTTCCAAGTTCCTTCCTTACTTCCTTTCTAATGCCCTTCTCAGGTTTTCTCAAATAAGTCATTATCATTTCACAATTATTGCAATTTGTGGGAATCTCTTAATTTCTTTGAACCTGATCAACTTCATCAACCCAAATGATTAATTCACAACTTGCCATACTTTATAATTAGGCACAAAATAAGAATGAGTTAAACTTCAAAATTGAGAAACAATTGCTTACCCCTGAATTTTGACATTTCTAAAATTTCCTATTAGGGTTTTCAATTGTGTTTTAGAACCACATCTTCATTGGTTTATTACATCCACATTTGGAAAAACTCAATCCACTTGAGTTGCCAATTAATAAGGTTTTACTTCCACCCATTTTTAAACCCAAATTTCTTATTCACCTGAAGCCTGTAACGAAACAGAGAAGATGAAGAAACGGAGTTTGAACGATGAAAATTTGTAAAGAACGTTAAAGCCTACAACTTGAACAACGATGAAGATGAAGAATGACGAAGATTGGAGTGAGGAATGACACAGAAGATGAAGCATGGCGAAGATAAAGCTTGGAATGATATATGACATTTAAATTGACACGACAAAGGATAAAAAATGAAAAAAAAGTCATGTATACCAAACAAATAATGCCACATAGGATTAAAATAAGATTATGGGTTGAAATAGTCAACATAGGAGGCCAGCCACAAAGAATCTTCATATTATAAGGGTGGATCAAAAAAATATTTTTTTACCGGGGATAATCTAAAACTTGCTAACATTACAGGGGTGATGTATATTTAACCTTTTTATTTAACAAAAATTCTATTAGATTTTTAATGAAACTATGAGTTGCAATGTTTATTGTATTTTATTTATGACATTCCAATACATTAGAAAAGATTAAAAAATGTCAATATTGACTTCGAAAATAGTTAAACGAATAAAAAATTAT
This sequence comes from Lathyrus aphaca, assembly GCA_963966055.1. Classification (NCBI taxonomy): domain Eukaryota; kingdom Viridiplantae; phylum Streptophyta; class Magnoliopsida; order Fabales; family Fabaceae; genus Lathyrus; species Lathyrus aphaca. Next base: position 508,702,488 of record OZ014523.1, read on the forward strand.
GAACTTGCATATATTTCTTTTTTTCTATCTATAAAATACGAGAATAAATTTGAAATTGATCTGATTGTAGAAAAGATAGTTAATATAATGTCGATAATGGCCAAGAACTTGAGCTCACACAACCAAGAAATCATAACAGAAGAAAGAGAAAACATTAAAAGTAATGAAAAGTTTGTTATAATTCATTAACTGAACTGATACAATAAGTGTTACAATATATATACAAATATAGTGAGGCCCAATGATCATATGACAATTGTACTATCACTATATCTAATTACATAATGAAGAAATTAAAGGTAATACTAAATGTTTATTCTAATATGCCCCTCAAGTTGGACTATGTAAACTACAAAGGCCTAACTTGGACATAATATATGCAAAGGCTGGAGAATGCAATGGCTTTGTGAAGGCACCAACTAGCCGAGCAGAAGAAGAAACAAGAAGCAAGTGTATTAAGTTGGAGGTGATCTTCTCTCGAACCACATGACAGTCTAACTCAATATGCTTACTTCTTTCATGGAAAACAGGATTATGGGCTAGACAGATAGTAGATTTTCTACCACAATATACAAAAGTTGGTTGAGTAAAATGAATCCTGGAATCATTGAACAAATATTGCTGCCATTGTATTTCACAAGTGAGAGATGTTAGAGCTATATACTCATCTTCAGTAAAGGATCTGGAAACAATGTTTTTCTTCTTGGATTTCCAGCAAAGAAGAGAAGAGCCAAGTGTAACACCCTAAATTCATATTTAATTAACGGTTGATAATTTGTGAATATAAGACAATTTGTTGGTATGTTGTTGTGTTACATGGATAAGTAAGTTGGAATTATTTTAATAACAGTGATATTAAGAGTAATGTATAGTATATTATTTATTAAAATATGAGGTTAGAATCCCTGAGGGCACTATGGTAATTTGTGAAGGATAAGAGATGGTAAGATGGGAAGATCATATTAGGGGTATTTTGAGTCAAGTAGGGAATAGTGGGAGAAGTTTTCATTATTAGTATTTTTTTTGAGATTCCAAGTGTGTCTGGAGAAAACTCTGAGGAACAGAAAAGACGAGGCTAGGGTTTGAAGTGATGCAGGAGCGGGAAGAGAGAAGAGAAAATCATATTTAACAATAAGGTATGGGGAGAATCTTTGTTTATTATTTTGGTATATTGAATTGATCATGATAGATAGTTGGGGTTTTGATGGGATTTGATGAGAAAAAGGGAGATTCTAATGAGTTAGGATGATGAGGTTTATTCATGATGTTGTCTATAATATGATGTATGTTATTGTTACTAATTGTTGTTGTGAATTGATGAGAACTTCGTGCATTATGAGGATTGTTTTGGGGAGATTTTGGGTCTGATGTGGTATAAAAATGCAGATAACATTTTTGTTGTCGCTAATTTTTGTTTGATCCTCGGTTTTAAGGAAAATAACCCGAGTATGTCTTGTATAATCATCAACAAAGGTTAAGAAATATTTGTGTCCTAAAGTGGAAATATTAGAGAAAGGACTCCATAGGTCAGCATGTAAAATATTGAAAGGAACATTAGAATGAGAAATACTAGTAGGAAAAGGGAGTTTTCTTTGTTTAGCAAAGTGACAAGAGTCACAAGGTACATTATCTTTATTACAAGTAATTAATGGAAAAGACTTTGAAATGGTATGTAATCCTATGTATGAGATGTGACCTAGCCTTAAGTGCCACAAATTACAAGAAGTATGAAAAACATAATTATTAGCAGAAGAATGTGAAGGTGTAAAGTCATGAACATAAAGTCCCTAGTGCATACTAGCAACACCAATCATTGCCTTGGAATGATTATGCAAAATGTGGCAAGTGTTATCACTAAATTGAACAAAACATTGATTGCTTGCAACAAGTTTAGCTACATATATAAGGTTGATATGAAAACTAGGAGCATATAGAACATTGTGGAGAGTTAAATAAGGTGATATGGCAACTGCGCTAGAGACAAATGCTATAACATGTGAACCATCAGGTAAACTAACATGTATGGGAACTATGTTCTTATATGCAATAAAAGATGACAAATCAAAAGAGAAACAATCAGTAGCTCCAATATCAAGGATCCAAAGGCGAAAGTTCTTACTAGTTACATTGGTTGAATGAGAGTGCATGGTAAGAGGTGACGTGGAAACAAAATTGACAATAGGTTAGGACTTGGATTGTTGAAGCAAAGCCAATATACTGTCATATTGCTCTTTAGTAAAACCAAACGAAGATGATGTTGAACCCTGAGGAGAATGTGTGGATGTATTACTAGCAGTTGCAACTGATGATGAAGATGATGCATTCCCTTGAGTCATAGTTTTGTTTCGATAACCAGGAGGATATCCATGCTTAATAAAGCATGTTTCAAGTGTATGATTTGTCTAGCCATAATGAGTACAAACTCGATTAGAATCTATTGCAACATTGGAACCTTGAGTTCTTACACAAAAAGTGTTAGAACCTTGCTTAACAGTGTAGTTCCCTTCATGTGATTGAACTTGTAATGCAGCGATTTCTTCAGTTGAGCCTATAGAAACAAAACCAGATGTAGAATTGTCCATTTCTCATTCTTCTTGAATAACAAGTGAGAAAGCCTTTCCAATACCAGGAAACATATTCATCATCATAATCTGAGATTTTGAGTGAGAAAATTTCTTAGATAATCCTTTGAGAAAATGTATTACGTAGTTTTGCTCTATATACCTTTTAATTGATGATATGGCCCCCAAGAAAAGGGTATAAGACAAGAACAAAACAGAATTGGTCGACAATTCTCCAATTCATCCCATATTACCTTCATTTGTGTAAAATAGTTAGAGACATTGAGAGTACCTTGACGAAATTCGTATAAGTCTTTTTGAATGTCAGAGATGCGAAAGATATCACCGTGAGAATACCTAATCTGCAAATTCTTCCATAGTCAGTTGCGGTATCAATCCATAGGACGAATTTAGCTATATGTTCTGAAATTAATCATTGAATCCATGCAAGAACCATGGTATTACAACGAATCCATGGTGCGTACATGAGATCTGAAATAGGTGGTTTGGTTAGGGTTCCATCAATGAACTTCTCCTTGTTCTTGGAGATTAACGTAATGTGCATCGATCGAGCCCAGGTGTGATAATTCTTATTAGTGAGAAACGACATAACGAGAACGAGAGCTGGATTCTCGTTTGGATGTAGATAATATGGATTCACATAATTAGTCGCAAAATCAGCGTAGCTCTGGTTCACCATTGAAATAACAAGAGAAAGGGAAAAAAGCAACCAAAGGAGAATATCAAACAAAAGAAATACTTGCAGGAAGATAAAGATAGATCGCAAGAAGATGAACAATGGCTACAAGGGCGTTTGAAGCTCTGATACCATGTCGATAATGGCCAAGAAATTGAACTCACACAACCAAGAAATCATAACAGAAGAAAGAAAATACATTGAAAGTGATGAAAAGTTTGTTATGATTCATTAATTGGACGGATACAATAAGTGTTACAATATATATACAAATATAGTGAGGCCCAATAGTCATATGACAATTGTACCATCATTATATCTAATTACATAATGAAGAAAATAAAGCTAATAATAAATGTACATTCTAATATATAAAGACTTAAATGCACTTTTGGTTCCTCTAGTTTGATTTTCTTTTAACTCTTAGTCTCTCCATTTTAAAAATCAACTTTTCGGTCCCTCAACTTTACTACACTTGAGATTTTCATGGTCACCCACCAATTTTTCAGACGTGACATTGATGATCAGGACTAAAAAATAATGTTTTTAATGATGTGGCATGGATATGATAATTTTTTTAAAAGAAATTAATTAATAATTCATCATTCTATTATTTTTATTAGTTTTTTTAAATATTAAATAATTAAATTGTGAAAATTTAATATCGGGCCTTAGTCCAATTCATCACCTATCAGCCCAACACTACAATTACAAGCCAATGTTAATATAACATATACAAACACTTAAGCAAAGTACAACTCAAACAATGTGATACCCAACTTATCACTTAACTAGATCCATAACTCTTCTTCTGTTTTTTTTACTTCTATTTTGATGTTAATTTCTTTCCATGGTGTTTTGGCTCTGAGTTAATTTTTTCATCAATTCTTTTTCTTTATAGGTCTATAGCATATGGTATTTAAGGTTTAATATTAAGATGTGATTATTATGTTATTTGGTTGCCATATTATCATATAAGTTTAATTATGAACTTTACTGTGTGGTCTTACATAACATGTATGGAACCCACTAGGAATTGTTGATGTAATCACTGCTTTCAATTTTCAATGTGATGTACTAGGTATGCTTTTTGTTGTCCTATCTCAACATTTGTAGTGATAAATTTCCGGTCATTCCTATTTTAAGCATGTATTTCAAACATCAAGAGAACAATTTACACTTACTTTCTATTATTTGAACATATTTTAATGATTGAAATGTTTTATAGCCTGACCATTTCTATTTTATCTTAGGATGAAATGCTTGTGTTACACTAGTCGGTGGTAACATTGTTGTTTGGTAAGTTTACATAGCACTGAGTACATGTGTGCGCTTCTAAATTTCATACAATCTTTTTAATCTTCTTTTGAAGTATGGTGTTTAACATTTATCAACATTTAAGATGAAAAAATAATCTTCATTGTTGCAGATCATAATGAACTAACCGACTTTTATGCAAATCTATGTGAACTTTTTTTGTGATATATCGTCAACTACTTGTATTGTGTTTCAAATATTCAATAAAATTTTTGTTGTCTATTTATTATATTATTTTTCTTATCACCACACAAATTACAGTAAGGGAGCTCCAACTACTCCATTGTTTAATTTACTAGGCCAATTATATGCTTTAATATAGTATGTACATTACACTTTATACTAGTGAGCTGATAATGATGTGTTATTATTGTAGGTGACGCACTAATTCAGCGGACATTGAGTGAAAGATTTGGTTTATCTGCCACAATGATGTTTGGTTTATCTGCAATGTATAACTATTGCAGTGGAAGACATTAGTGGTAACATTGTTGGTTGGTAAGTTTACATAGCACCGAGTACATGTGTGCGCTTCTAAATTTCATACCATTTTTTTAATATTCTTTTGAAGCATGTTGTTTAACATTTATCAACATCAAATATGAAAAAATAATCTTCATTGTAGCAGATCATAATGAACTAAACGACTTTTATGCAAATCTATGTGATTTTTTTATATGATATATCGACAACTTCCTGTATTGTGTTTCAAATTTTCAATAAACATTTTGTTGTCTATCTATTACATTTTTTTTATTATCACCACACAAATTACATGAAAGGAGCTCCAACTACTCCATTGCTTAATTTACTAGGCCAATTGCATGCTTTAGTATAATATGTACATTACAGTCAATACTATTGAGTTGATAATGACAGGTTCTTATGTAGGCGCACTGATCCAGCGAACAATGAGTAAAATTTGATTTATCTAACACAATGATGTTTGGTTTATCTGCAGTGTATAACTATTGTAGTGAAAGACATCATGTTTTAACAAAGAGAACCATGACAATGTATAAGAATTGCTTTATCTGTAGATTTTTCTTAATGATATAAAGTGAGTTGAGTTTACGGAAAGGTGAGTTGAGTTGAGTTTATGAAAGTTTTGTAGTTGATGAAGAAGAAGAGTTGTGGAACTGGTGCAACAACTTCAAGTGGTAAGTTGAGTCCCACAATACTTTATTTAAGTGTTCATATATATATATATATATATATATATATATATATATATATATATATATATATATATATATATATATATATATATATATATATATATATATATATATATATATATATATATATATATATATATATATATATATATATATATATATATATATATATATATTACAATAACATAAACTTGTAATTGTAATGTTGGTTTGAAAGGTGTTGAATTGGACTAAGACCCAATATTTAATTGTCATAGTTTATTTTAATTATTTAATATTAAATTTAAAAAAATTAATAAAAATGATAGAATGATTATTTATTAATTAATTTCTTAAGAAATAAACATAAGTAATAAATTATTCTATTCATTCATGCCAAATTATTAAAAAACGTTTTTTAGTTTTAAGGTAAAATAGCACCAGGGATCCTTTAAGTTATTTTATGTTATCACTTAGGTCTTTTAAGTTTTTATTTTGTAACAATTAGGTCCTTTAAGTTTAAAAACGTTTGCAACGTTGGTTTTTTTTTTTTGAAATTCCGTTAAAAATATTCATAGGTGGCAAAAACACATATGGGGTGACTTTTAGGGATGATGACAGGGCAAAACAACTGGCAATTTACATTTGCAGGCTTGAAGGATTTTATAAATCCCCAAATCAAAAAAGACGAACCCTAAAAACAAAAATTTGCAACAATGGCATCTCAAGGTAGTAACAATGGAAATCGCAGGTATATAAAGACATCTGGAATGACGAAGAAGTGTACGTGTGGAACATGGGCCGTGCTACGTACTGTTAAGAAAAAAGGAAGCAATTTTGGGGATGCAGATTATTTGAGGAGCTAATTTTCGATTATGGTAATATTTTTGTTTTGGTTTATGATATTAATTTTCGTTTTGGTTTACGTAGAGTGAAACTTATAATGTGAGTTGCAATTTCTTTGAATGGTATGAACACAATGTCAGTGATGAAGCCAATCTTGAGTCAGATGCCCTAATTTTTTTCTAAATTTCCCAAATGTGAAGAAAATGATGTTGAAATCAACTTGCTCAAAAGGAACATTGATAATGAAGAGGAATACACCAAGGAGGTTATGAAGATCATGGAGAAGATGGTGAAACTGTTAGGCTATGTTATTGTGTTGTTAAGTCTTATTTTTCTAGGGTTATGTGTTTGTCTATTTTGGTTGATGTAATCTGCAACAAAGAAATGGATGTTGACAGTAGTTTTATTGCATACTGTGAAATTTCTGCTTCTGTGAACTTTTTGCCTTAAACTATGTTATTTACAATTAGGTTCAGGTAATGGTAAAAGGTCAGGACGTGGTTGTTACAAACTAAAAACTTGAAGGACCAAGTTGTTACATTTTAAAAACATGAAGTTTGTGGTTGTTACAAATTAAAAACCTGAAGGACCAAGTTGTGAACATTAACATATTCATGCATTCAGAATTCCACTCAATTATGAACCAATCTCAATTATAAGATAATTTCAAAACAATTTCCACACATTTGTAAGACAATGTCAGAACATTCCAAATCAATTCCAAAACATAATTGTCAATATATCATCCAAAAGACAAATGTAACAGCATAATCCATGCACTGATTGTTGTAACATCATACTACAAAACATAATAGTCTTAACAGAATCCAAAAAAGAAATATAAAACATATTCTAAATCCAAAGCATAAATGCTAGTTGTTTGGGGTCTTCCTCCTTATAGCCAATTTTGGCCTCATACTTGTTGGTGGCTTAAATGTTGTTGTGCCATATTATTTTCTCACTGCAAGTAGTAGTGAAACTGTCATAGATTGTCTTGTTTGGATTCTTGAACTTGATGTCGACTGCCTTGTTTGAACCCACGGAGTTGGCTGTGATTGAACAGTTGGAGTTGGAGTGGTTTGTGACTGTTTTTTCTGAGCCCTTGGAGTTGGTTGTGACTGAACAATATGAGTTGGAGTAGACTGTGTCTGAACAGTTGGAGTTGGAGTTGGAGTTGGTTGTGACTGGACAGTTGGAGATGGATCTGTTGGTCTTGCTGGACATGAGGCCTTGTTATGCCCAGAAAGACTGCATATGGAACGCTTATTTGGCAGCCCCTTCCTTGAATTATTCACTGCATCCTTTCTCTTTTTATCAGCCTCTTTATTTCTTATTCTTTTAGGCCTCCTTGGAGCTCTTCTAGAAGGTGGAGGAGGTATGTCTGGATAAGGTGTTTTTTCCCACAAATTTTCTCCATTTGTTGGATATATTATAGGTTTGTAGCAAGCTTTGTAAGTGGATTTCCTATAGCAGTCTGGAATGAAGTCAGTTGGTTGCAAAACTCTATGTTGCATGCAAGAGATAACATGATATCATGGAATGCCTATGAGCATCCAACTTCTACAAGAGCACTTCGGTCTCCTAAGATCCACTGTGTGTTTTTCTCCAACCATACTTGTATGTCTCACTTCATAAATCATGTCACTTGATAACCTATAAAACAAAAATTAAGATTTAACTACGACAATTACACCCATGAATTAACAGATCAAAGAACCATGCTCATGAATCCTTTGTCTCAGCTTCAACTACCACAATGGTAATGGGCAACATCTGATTATTTGGATCTCTATCCACTACTGCAAGAAGCTGTCCATCATATATGCCTTTTAAGAAACAACCATCTACTCCTATTATGGGCCTACAAACACCAAAAGCCTTATTGCATGCATCAAGGCACATGTATAATCTATGTAAACTTGGTAATAGTGGTCTCTCAACTTCTTCTTTCGACTCAACTTGAGGTAGCTCTGTTGCTTGGACATTTAGCTTAATGGTGCTGCTTGGATTAGACCTCAATAATTCATGTGCATAGTCATACAACCTGAGAAATTTCTCCTTGAAAGACCCTTCAACAACACCCAGTGTTGTCTTCCTTGCCCTATAAGCTTTCATCCTACTCATACTAGTATTCCATTTTTCATGTACCTTTTCACATATGGCAGTCAGTTTCACATTGGGATTTATTCTAACAGTTATTTGTAATTTCTTCCCTAGCCACTTAGAACTAAACATTCTAACATTGTACTTTCTATTATATGTGTGTTTATCCACAATAGTTCTCAATTTCCATGTATTTGCATTAGGTAATTTGGAACACATTGCCACCCATGGACACCCTTCCTTGCAACCAACTCTGACCCTTGTTTTATCATTTTTAAGGTACCTTAAATCTCTTCCATTGTGTACAACATAACTAGAAATGGCTTCCTTGAACTCCTCTTTTGTTGAAAACAAGCTACCCAAAACCCACTTATAGTCATTAAATCTCTTGGGATTAATAAATGAAGGATACTTAACTCTCTCATCATCCTCACTCTCATCCTCACTCTCCAACTCTTCAATTGAGTATTATGGGTCAGAAAAACCCATTGCCACCTTCTTGGATATATTTCTTATCATGAATCCATCCACAATGATATCTTCATCACTTATTGCCTCATCATTTCTATTCTGAGATGAACTTCCTTCATCCACACTTTTTTTCTTAGGTCTTCCCTTATACCTTTTGGAACTTATCTTTGCATTTTTTCTAGATGGTCTGCCCCATTTCTCTTTTTTTGTTTCATTTGTATCATCACCTAGGATATCAACACTGGTTGTATCTGCAAGTAAGTCTGATCCTACCAAATTTTCAGAAAAACCGGCATTTAGTATCTCATCATCAGAGTTAACAAAGTCTCCATGTTTTTGTGCACTGTCATCACTTCCTTCCTCAATATTATCTTTCTCCACATGGATCCCATTAGCATGAACATTATCTTCCTCCACATTGACCCCACTAACATCAACATTCTTTTGATCCACATGGTCCCCACCATTATTCACATGTGCTTCCTCTACACTCTCTTGATCCACATGGTCCACACCAACATTCACATGTGCTTCCTTTACATTCTTTTGATCCACATGGTCCCCACCAACATTAATAATTTCTTCCTCGTTTTGGGCTTCACAATTCGGTTGGGATGAAAGTAAAACCACTATCTCATCGGGTTCTTCAACTGGGTGGACTATAAAAATATCAACCTTTCTAATTGTCTTTGACCAATTCAAATCTTCTATTGCCCCAAAATCATCTTCCAATGTCTTCAAGGTTCCAACAAAGTCTTACCACATCTCTTGTACTCCTTGATACTTCATCTCTTTCACAACCCCCAATATTTAAAAGTAACTACACCTATCACCATCACATTTCCAGTTTGAGACTTCACCCCTAATATATTTATCACTTACAAAATACCCTCCATGATGAAAGTTAGCAAAAAACTCATCCATAACCATGTTTTTCCTGTTTAAATCACCGTAGCATAAGGACAATGGAGAGCAAAACTATCTAGTTACAGACAAAATAACTTCAAAAACATAAACAACAATGGCGACGAGGAGAGCAAACCTGATTCAAAGTTATCTCCAAATACTTGTGCTCTGCAGACTTGAAGAGAACGTTAGGGTTCACTAATTATTTGGGGAAGAAGATAACGTTAGAGTTCACTGATTATCCAAGGAAGAAGATAACATTAGGGTTCATTTTATACAATTGTGATTAACCTAATTAATATTAATCACAAAACCACGTAAATAATCACTAACTGCCAAGTCAGCACCGTCAATACCACATAGATATTTTCTGACGGAATTTGCAAAAAAGGTTGACTTTGCAAACGTTTTTAAACTTAAAGGACCTAAGTGGTAACATAAAATAAGTTAAAGGACTAAAAATGTTATGAAAATCAATGTCACGTCTCCAAATTAGAGAGGACTATAAAAATCGCAAAAAAAATAAATAAAGTTGACGGACCAAAAATTTAATTTTTAAAATAAAAGAATTATAAATTAAAAAACATCAATGATAACCAAAATTGTATTTAAGCCTAATATAAACTATTAGATTTCTAATGAATACAATACAAATAACTTCTGTAAAATAAAAATACTATAATTTTTTTTTTCCAAAGAAAATGGTATATGTTTAAAAAAAGTATTTAACTAATAAATTGTACTATTTAACAGAAAAATAAATTACATATAATAAATTAGTATGAATATTAAACAAAACAAAATAAAAAATCTATTTATTTAATTATATTAACATAAATTTTTTAATTAATGTTGATGGATCACCAAATCCCTTTACATTCTATTTCTAATTTCTTTCTCTCTTCCACACTGTTTCTTACTATATATTTTCTCTCTTCAAAACTTGAATTCCAAACAAAATACACTCTATTGTCCGAAAACGTGTCACAATTTTAAACTCAGATATTTCCATTGTACATTAAGCGGCATTTCCACTGAATCTCTTTACTATGCTTCTGAATTCTAAACAAGGAAACCGATCAAGTTATTGAATGGACTCAGGCTCCCCCTTTTAACATGCAAAGTTTTACAGAGAACGACGATCTTCCAATTCATGCTCTGATCTTTGGGAAGTAAGCAATATTTACTTTCTCATAAAATCTACTTTTCTTTCCCTTCTATTTGTTTTGCTGGGTTTGTCATAAAAATTTGAACTTGATGATGTCATGGGTTTTGTTAGGGTTTTGAAGAAGGAATCTAGTTATCTTTGTGAGAGGGATGCAAAGGACACTAAATAACAAACGAAGCAGCTATGGTGATGTTACCATTTCAACAAGCTAGGGCCTGCTTTGAGCTTTTCATGGTTGGTAAGATTTTGTAGGTGACATTGTAAAAAGAGGTTTTTTGAGTATGGTTGCCGTGTGACCACCCAGCCATTAAAACCAGCCGCGAAAGATCAGATGATGTCCACAACACTGAGATCATCCTGGCCATTAATCACGCTCTGATCATGCTGTCACGATTCATCCACCATACTTATAGGTGCCATTAATCCTTATAGGTGACATTGTAAATATGTTTCTAAAGTGCTTTTTTTTTATATGTTCAGTGGTACTTAGCAGTAGAAAATTCATTTATTTAACTTGTCATATTGAGTTTTTCACTCAAAGTTGCATGCTTTTTAAACAAAACTTTTCACCTTAAAACTCACTTCTGCCTTGGATGGATATACTGTTTACGCAAAGTTAAATTAACTGATAATATGTGTTAGGTTCTAGCTCTACCGATGGTGAATGTCTAGTCAATGATGATTTAAGTGTATGTTGTTTACAAGCAGTTTGATACACTGATGATATCTGCACTTTCAATTCCAACAAATGAATTTTTATACTCTAAGTGAAATCTGATGTTTGTTTGGCAGAAGCATACCCTTTATGCTTAAACAAAAGATGGTACAAATCGATTAGCTCAATACAATACTTTCGTTGCAAGGTGAGTTCTTATCCATGTTGTTTCATCTACTATATTGGTGTTGAAATTCAATTTTAGCCAGATTGGATTTTTAGTTATTAAATTCAGTGAAGCCACTGTCTTTGTGTTGATTGTTGTCTACTTGTCGTTAGAACAATATATGTTTTGGGTCAAGATGAAACTAATTCGTCCGTATTATTTTCATATCAATGTTTGGACGAATGTTGAACGATACCGGATCATATAAATGTGTTAGTTTAGCTTCGGGGCAGAATTTACATAGTCGTCAGCATATCCTAGACCCGTCCTTTGGATTCAACGAGGGCTGTCTTTGTTCCAAAGACTTTCAAGTGTCAGGCTTTAGATATTTATTCATTGTAGAGGGTATAAAAAGTAGATGTCAAGTAAGTATCTGACTAAACTCCCACATCTTTTAATATGTAAAAGAAATTAAGCAGGTCAGATATAAAATGAAAGGACTTCTAAGTAACTAGCCACGGAGCCGTGTGATGATGACATAGCGAACTATTCTTTCGCCTTTTACTAAAGAATACCGTGTCAGCGTCACAATTAGCGGCATACGCTAGTTTTTGGAAGAGATCTCTTCATTGAGGGCTCTGCAACATTTGTTCAAGTTTTTAGAAGAGTCCTCTTCATTGAGGGCTGTGGAACATTAATACAAGTTTATGTTTTGATTTTTTGGTATTTCTCATTATTATTTTTTATAGTTTAAAATGTTATTCTGTTTTATTCTAGTAACATCTGAATGATAATTTAATTCTATTTTATTCTAGTAACATCTGAATGATAATTTAATTCTGTTCTATTTTAGTAACAGCTGAATGATAATGATTTGCAGTATTATAAAAAACTAACCTCATAGTCGTCCCTCAACATTAATTTACAGTCTAATGAGAATGATGTTGTGTTGAGTCAGAGATTGGAAAACATAATCAAACTCATCATTACGATGAACCCATAGGCCAATCAATCCAATGAAGTGAATGAACCTAGCAGACTAACACCTCAATGTGAACCCATTTGCAAAGGAGATGACTGATGTTGCATTAAAATTCAAATCCAGCGTAGCAACCAAATGAATAATGACAATATGAACTAGAAGATACAAACACAGCCAGCGTAGCAACTAAATGGATGCGGTCAATGTACACTTAAGAACTAACATATTTATTTAAAAGTATTTAGTTCTCATTCAGATTTGTTCAAATGTACCCCACCAAAAAATCATTCCGTGGAAGACATCCCCTAATGGATGATGATGAAAATAGTATAATTATGGAGGACTAATAAAATTGCAAGAAACCTTTCCTTATAACATGTTGCTTCAAGGAATCTGTTCTCTCAAACATGTAGAGTCAAGAGTATATTTTACCAAAACCAATCGTCTCGTATGACACATCTTGTTATCAGAGAATATACAATAGCAAGAAGGATACTGAAACCTAGTTGAAACTAAACAATGGCAGGTATAAAACATCTATTAAGATGATAGAGTCAGTGAGACGCACTTCATTAGAAAATTCTGCCATGGCCATATTACCATAATCGGTATTGAATTTATCCTATATTATATGTCGATAACATGCCTAAAGTAGAGCATATGTGGTCAGTGGCACCATTATAAAAAAATCCGAAAATCTAATTTTTTGACTACAGAACAATCGAAACAGATTTGATACCTTGCGTGGAGGTCACTGTACAAGCCTGATTCACACCGTGTGAGGCAACATTAGCTCCTCCTTTCAATGTGTTGGACTTAAGTTAAGCATTCCTTGAATTTACGATCCAGGTTAATCTAATCCTCTCTTGTCTTTTACAGGATACTTTTGTAGGTTTTGATCATGAAAATGGTGAGGTTTGTAAAGACTTACTTAAAACAAAATATGGAACAGATCATTGGCTCATATATAGCTCTTCTTTTGAAAGGTGAGTTATTATTCATGTGCTGTTTTTGAGTTAAAATTCAATTGTGCTGGATTGGGATAGGGGCCAATTGAGTGGGTATCAGACTCAAGTCCCACATAGTCTACTTCATAAAAGAAACTATACTGCTTACACATAAAATGAAAGGACCTCTAATTATTTTAGACACGGAGCCGTGTGATGATGACATAGCGAACTATTCTTTCGCCTTTTACTAAAGAATACCGTGTCAGCGTCACAATTAGCGGCATACGCTAGTTTTTGGAAGAGTCCTTTTTGTTGAGGGCTCTACAAATTTAGTCCAAATTTGTGGGTTGATTTTATCAATGTTTTTTTTGATCTATTTGTCACTAACTAGAAATTTGACATATGGTTAAGTGTTTCATCTTCAAAAGCCAAAATCAGATATTTCATTTGCCCCTGCTATTTAATATGATACCCAAATATACTGTTTGTTTCATCTTTCATTGATGTTTGGTGTTTAGTATTTTGGAATAAATGCCTAACTATTTATGGTGCGTGCATAACTTGTTGAATTGCATACACTAAGGTAAAGCATCTCTGTCTTCATCAGATTCTTTTATCTGCTATGGCCACTATAGATTTTGATATGTATTGAATGACAAACTGCAAACATAACCAAACTCACACCATCTAATACCCAAAATGAACACATTTGTCATTTTATGGCAGGATTAGAAATTAGAAAGAAGTAAATTTCAACAACTTTGGTACTGGTTTGGTGACTGGGCTATTTTATTACTGTAATGTTATTTTTTGCTGTACAATATTTTCTTGTCTTGGTTTTTGAACAAGTTAGATTTCTTTCTGTCAACTTTATTCTTTGGCTTGTCTTAGTTGTTAGATTTGTTTATGGACAAGAATGATGAGTGATGACTTCACAGTGAAATTTCCTAGTCCCACACTGCTAATGAGATATTAGATGACTTTGAAGTTTTATATAAATGGATGTTTTTTCAGTGATTTATCTATCTTTGCGCTTGGGGCAATGACGCAGCTAGTGAGGTTCTAACCGAGGCGCGTCTATTGCTGGTTGAAAACTATTTCCAAACCCCCTCTTAGGCTTGTGTTCAACTCAAGCCTTTGAGAATTTTTGGAAGGACTCCCTTAGGGGTAAAGTCCTACAAATTTAGTTGAATATTTATGAAGTCCTAACATTTTTAGTTTAATGATATTATATTATTATTTAAATTTATTCTTTGAAGTTCATTAAACATCAGTTTCTTACTAGGTTCTTCACCCAAACTCAGATATTTCTATTATTTTGCACATGATAAAAAGCCCAGTCATCAAACCAGTATTATCCAGCCAGTGACAATCTTCAAACTCCACAAACCTTAGTTTACTCTTCTGCTACTATTTCTAGATTAAAAGATTTAACTTGAAACAAAATAAATTTGGTACGAAAGATAAGATTTGGTATCAGTTCTTGAAACAAAATAAAGATTCATATGAAAGGTAAGGTTTGATCTCAGTTAAATAACTGTTCTATAAAACATGATAGAGGAGATCATGGAACAAAATATTGCATTTATATTCACTTATGAGATTCCACAACTACAAATATGGTTATACATAGTTCGAAATGTGAGTTGGTGTGTAACATGTTGATCCACCAAGTGATATGGTTATACATAGTAATGTGAGTTGGTGTGTAACATGTTGATCCACCACACCAAGTGAATATAGACTGTACAAACAAGTCCGACACTAAATTTAGGGAATAAATAGTCTTGGTTTAGATTTATATGATTATTATCTTTCATAAAAAGAAATGCTGATATTGACACTTAAATGATCTTGAGAATGGTTTAGTATTATGTTATCTGAGTCCCATATCGAAATTGTTAGAGTGAATAGCATGGAACATCAAGTATAAAACAGAAGTGTGTGATGCTTTGCAACATACTTACCTGGATGGGGTCAATGGGTGATCATGAAGGCCCATTGCCTAGGCAAGTGACCTCCATTGCACTTAGGAGGGGTGCTAGCCTAAGGTCTATCCAAGTGGTGGAGCCTATGTCATAATTTGTTGCTGTGGGGGCCTGCGTTCGCGCGGCCTCCTCCCAATTGAGTTTCAGGCTTTTCTGTTTTTAAGTTTTTTGCATAATTATTGTATCCACAAGTTGAGATTTCAGATTAAAAAGGCAATGTTAATTCTTTGATACTCTTATCGTATCATATGGTTGGATGGTAATGAGTTATTAACATATTGCTTTGGCAAATTGGGGACTTTGAAATATTATATAGCTGATGGATGTTGGCAATCAAAGGTTTACTTGATGAAAATTCTAAGTAAGCTGAAGGATATTGGCAATCAAAGAAGGTTATTTGATGAAAATTTGAAGTTATATAAATAAATATCTCATCAGACGAGTTTTGTATCATTGATGTAGCTTAGGTGATTGTTTTGGGATGGATTTAGCATAGGTTTTTCGTTGCACGTGAAGTGGGTATATTGTAGGGGAAATGTTGAGTGCTATGTATTACCCTATACTTGTTCTGTTGTCAAATCTTGTTGTTTAGTGTTAGTAAAATTTATTTGCCTTTTGAAGAAAAATTATGTATGTTGCATCTACTATTTTATAAAGCTCTGATAAATAGATGCAAGATGCTCAGATAAAATATCTTTTGGAAGCTCCTATCCCAACCATGTAAGAAAATTCTAATGCAATTTTTCAATCCCATGTTTCATGGAAAGATACTAAACATAGTGAGTTCAATAGACAAATTTTGACCAACTAAAGCTGAATAATAATAATAATAAAATTAAAGAACCTTATTATATTTAACAAATTTTCATAAGCATATTTAAGTAACTAACTATACAATGTATAATGAGATACAACTCGGAATAAAAAGACCAATAAAATGCATAATCAATACATAAATAATATTCAATTGCACACCTTCAACTTATGTAAGCCTTAAAGGGAGTTGAGATACAAGAGTTAAACGAACCCTCAAGACATTCAAGGAGTATTCATTAGACTTTACGGATACTAAATTTGTAAACAAATACGAAACCAAAACGATGTTTAGTATAGGCACTGAAAATGTGCCATCAGTATAATAAATTTTTAACTATTTTTAAGTCTATAAATTGATATGACTTTGAAAATTCATCTTTTTTCTTTTTATTTATTTATTTTAATTTCTTCAAGTTGCACCAAGCCCTCTTTCAGTTTGGCTTCACTATTTAAGACAATAGATAAAGTAGTCAAAAGAAAAGAAGAATCTCACTATTTGGTAATTGTGTTTATTTTTTAAATTTGTTTCTCTAGTATCACGATGAATTAATAAAATAGTTATGATCAATTCCTTAGCTCATAATCCTCTATTTCAGTTACTATCCCTTAATTTCTTAGGTGGGTTCGTAATCAAAAGAGGTTTTATTGAATGTTAATTCCTATATCACAAACGAATAATTCAACATGTCTAAGGTACTTATAGATTGGACAATTAAATTATGACTAGTTTCAAAAGTTATGGTTAATAGTAGATCTTAGCTTGCAACCAATTCATACATTCTTCAACATTTAAAAGGCATTGAATGCAACTTTAACCAGTTGGAGAAGGCGTATGATAGAGTGCCTAAAGAATTTCACTGAAAAGCTCTAAAGAAGAAAGGGGTTAGGGTTGCATATATTCGAGCTATCCAAGATATATATGAAAGGGTATCTGTTCTGGACAGGCCTAACAAGTTCCCTAAGCTCAATTGAGGCCCAATTCAGTATACGTCTGAGGATAAGCCCAATAAGAGATTCACGAAGACATGACCGTTGGAAAATAGAGCCGTTGGCATATAGTCATTGGGGACTTCCTCCACACGCGCCCTAACACCTTTCACTTAACTAATTGTCCTCTGAAATTATAGGAAGCAATTACGCTCAATCAAAGGGTCGCGTGCCCGTAATCCACGGGCATACGCCCTTATAAATATCCTCCATCTTTAGAGGGCCAGGTATTCAATTTTAATCACTCAATTCTTTCTTACGCTTTAGTTTTTATCACCCTGAAACTTACTTGAGGTCAGAGTACCTTGAAGGTATACCACATCCTCTCCTATAAGCACCATCACAGTCCCAGATGAAGACCACGAGGACTTGTTCGGACACTCCTGAACAGTGGCACCATCTGTGGGAAACAACAGTTCCCCCATCTTTCGTGAACAAGATCTTTTCTTTTCAACGCAAGATCAAAACTCATTTTTTTTGTCTTCAAGGCTTCCCAACTCAACAAGACTGTGAACGACCCTCTCACCATCGTCATCAGTGACAGAGACAACCTCGACAACAACGGAGCAACCCATCACGTTGTCGACCATCTCAAGGGGATCCTTCATCCCCTTCTTCCAACAATCTGAAACAATCGTTCGTCATTCACAGAGGTCATGTATTCGAACCGATCCCCATCCCGTCTGACGCCGATGTTAGCACTCATGCTCTCATCACTTCCCTTAACAAGGCAAGTCTCACACTCTTCCAACAAAACGAGTGTATCCAAATGCTCAAGGGCGATCGTCGCTCTCCTTCTCCCACCAAGCAACATCGCCGTAGAGACTTTCGCAGCCCTCCGTGCCGCTCGCGATCCCCTTCGCACAAACACAAGAGGAAAGATACCAGAAAACTTTCTCCCCCAACAGATTTGGACAGGCCAAAAGGATCACAACCAGAAAAGGCTAAGTAACGCACTCGATCTCCTCCTCGAAAGTCGAGTCGCTCACCAAATGAAAGAGATCAAGGTACCAAGAAGTCCCATTATGATGAGGACCATTGTCCCCAAAAAAGAAGCAGGAGTCCGTCCCCATATCCCTCATCAAGAAGCAGCGATAACGAGGATAATCACAGACCATTGAGCCACAAAATTATGGAAACCCTCATTCCTCGCGTTCTCGAGAAGCCCCCTCCGTTGGCCGCCTACGACGGGACTACCGATCCTGATGATCACATAGAAAACCTCGAAGTCATGCTCCACTATCACAACGTGGAAGGGGCCATCAAGTGTAGACTTTTCCCTATCACGTTGCGAAAGGGCGCCATGTCGTGGTTGTAACACGGTGGGAGAACTGACTTTAGTTAAATGTTGCGGATAGCAAGAGTCGCCACCGACTTTTATTTTATCTAAAGGAAAGGCATAAAAGAACAGGAAAGACCTTTTTAAAAGATTTTTGGGTCCGGGGGGTAGGTTATGTAAAGGGAAGGTGTTAGCATCCTTTACATCCATGGTTATCCATGGGCTCTTAGTTACTTAGCTCACTTTAAAATGTTTTTGAAAATGTGAAGTGTGTGAATAGAAATTTTCATAAGAGTTTGATAATGATCCATGTACGGATGCGTAAAAAACTTGTATTTGAAAATTGTTTGAAATTGTGAAGTGTTTGAAAAGTTTTTGAATAGTGAGCAAGTAACTATAAGAAACCTACCCTAAAGTTTAAGTCTTTCTGTTCTTGAATCCTTTAAATGGTAAGACTATCCCTATTATTAAGGAATAGGTAGTCATTATCTTGGATGTGTGGGACAAGTAAAGGACATCTGTTTATATAGGCAACTGTAGGGTGTATTAAGCAATTTTGGAGGGACTGTCATCATTATTCGAAAGGGACAAGATCATTATAAAGGCAACCATTAAGGGACTTGATATTTTATTGTTAAGGGACTAGATGACTTTACTTTGAGGGACTTCTTGCTTTATACACCCTACTTGACCTTTTAATTAGGCAACAATGAGAGGTAACCCTAGAAAGTGAGATGGCGATCAAAGATCGACTTATGTGTGTGAGTGTTCAATTTAATATTTATCTTTTAATTAAGTGATCTAAATTATTTTTTAAATAACATACATGTTTACACTCCCTATTTTTACTAACCATGACATAAAAATAAATAATTTAAATATTACAAAATATTACATCCAGGAGCAATTACAATAATAATAATAAAGCAATTTAAATAAATAAGCAAAATAAAAATAATAAGCAAAATAAATAAGCAATATAATTGGGGTTAGTGAAAATAATAATAATAATCACAATTTAAAAATAAATAAGGTTAGTGACAAAATAATTATAAGAAAGAAAGGTTAGTACAAATATACAAAAATATGTAGAATTTAAAAGAACATTTTTAAATTAAATAAGCAATTTTTAAGAATTTTTAAGAAATAAATAATAAAGGAATTATAATAATGATAATAAACAATATAATAATTATTTACAAAAAGAACAAAATTAATTATTTAATTAAGTATTAGAAAAATTAATTAAGTTAATATTTAAAATTAAATAAGAATTAGGGTTAGAGATTTAAAAATAAAATTAGGGTTTATAATTTGAATTACCATATTAATTTGATTATTTACAAAAATCAATATATAATAATAATATATACATAAACAAAATATATTACAAAAATAAAATACAAAGTTTTCTGTTTTTATTTTCTTATTAGAATTATTATACTATTATTTTTAAAAGAATTTAATTTATAAAATATATAATTGAATAAATAATAAGAAAATAGGAGAAAATTAGATTTTAAAAAAAAATGGGGAGGCCTGGATTTGAACCCAGGACCTCCCCTTTACCTGAGGGAGTCAAAACCACTGGGCTGCACGCTACCAGCTGATAATATTTCAGCTTCATTTAGTTTTGTGCCTTAACCTGAAAAATAAAAAAAAAGAAAGAACAAACAAAAAGGCCTGGGGGAATCGAACCCAGGACCTTTCAAGCAATACACAAACACGTTACCATTCCTGCTGGGTGAGCGCATCTGGCAATGTAATGGCTATAATGAATAATATATGAAGCTTCATAATTGACCTGAAAAATAAGAAAAAATTGTACAAAGCCAGGATTCGAACCCAGGCTTACAAGCAGTATACACGCGCATCCCACCATCTGAGCCAACCAACATTTGTGAAATAATATTAAAACAAAACAAAGAAATATTATGTTCAATTTTCAAATATGAAATTCGCGCGCAGGGGTCTTCTTCTTCCTGGGTTCCTGCGAAATTTCATATAACTTTTGCTGCGAAATTTCATGCGTGTTCTTCCATGTTTACACCCTGCGAAAAATCAAAAACCAACGAAACAGTACAATTTCTTCAAATTGTTTATACCAATGAGTTCCTTATGACTCATACAATCAATCCACGTTGTTAGAATTTATTTATATTGTCTAAATCGTGAAACCCTAAAACTAAGTTCCAAACCCTAACAATGGCCGCAAGCATATTAGATGATGAAGCTTCAAGTTTTTTGTCCAGAAACACTCTATATATCATCACAATCAACAATATGAGGTTAGAAATCATTAACAATATGCAAATAAACAGAATCGAAAATTCACAAATGTCAAGTTAGGAGAATTCGGTTTATGCATATGGGAGCATTTTGAGTGATGCAAATGATCAGGATAGCTTTAAGAAGTATCAAGGATCATGTCTCCACCTTTAAAAATCCTTGAAACCTCCTGTAATTCAAAAACCGAATGTGTGTTCTTGCTTGAATTTTTGAAGTGTGAAACTTACTCTTGGAGGCTGCAATTTCGTGGCTTGTGATTGTCTTTGTGTTGTATATATATGGTACAATGAATTAGGTCAGAAACTTTAACAATTTGATGGATATTTGATCTTTGGGAGATTGAAAAAGATAAGCTTTTAAATTTTGAATATTCTTGATCTCACATTGCTATTTTAGGATGATCCTCATAATTCTTGTATCAATCAAGTCTAAATATAATTTAAGACCTTCTAGAAACCAAATCAATTTCAATTTTCATTATTTTATATTCTATTTGAATTTAAAATGATTTTTAATATAAAAAATCATAATAAATAAAAACAAAATGAATAAAATTATGAATAAATCAATTTAATTTCGTGCATGATGTTTTGGTGTGGATTGGGTCATCATTTGGCAAGCCCATTTAGAAGAAATTAGTTTTAGACCTCCATTTTCTTCATAAACCAACCAAAAATTTCCCAACTTTGCAAGGGCACATATCCCTCAATTTTAATGGTATGAGGGTGTTCTTGGACATTTTGGAAAGCTTGAAGAGTCCTCTAACCAACCCCACTGGTTTCATGTCCATATCACTTACCATTCTCAAGTTATGCCCTTTTGAAGTTGTTGTCTTTTTGTTGACTTTCAAAAGGACCTATAATGTCTTAGCTCATACCTTCCAAATGAAGCATTTTTGGGCTTGGCTTGTGAGACACAAAGTTGTAGAGAATTCAATTTCCTTCAAAATGATCTTTGGATGGAGACTTGGTGATGAAGCATGTGAAAGTTGTGGCTGGTCAAAGTTCAGTTGACTTTTACTAAGGAAACCCTAATTTAGAAACTCCTGATTCTTGATGATCTGAAATCTCCTTGATGAATCATGATCAACCCTTGATCAAATGATGAATTTTACTTCATATACTTGATGTTGGCAAAAAATCATGAAGTTTGACTTTGGTTTGACCACAGTTGACCCCAGTTTGACTTTTTAACTACTTTGACTGATTTTGACTTATCTGACCATCTGACTGAGCAAACTTTTGAGAAAAGTCTTGAAACTTGTCATGGGGATTCCTACACACATATAAGATGTTATGAAGCTCATTTGAAGTCTTGGAAGTTCATTTATCCTGATTAAAGTCAAAACCCTAGTTTTGGATGCACTGCTTAGGAGGTGCATTGTCTGAGGGAATTGTGAACTCTTCTGACCAATTGTGAACTTTGTGAACCTTGTGAACCATCATAAAATGTCTTGTGAACCTCATGGGAGGTCTTGTGAACCTTGTGAACCTTGTGAACCTCATAAAGTGACTTGTAGACTTCATGAACCTCATGAAAGGTCTTGTAAGTATTGTGAATCTTGTGAACCTTGTGAACCTTCTTAGCACACAAAGTCTTGTATTGTGAGGGCAAATTTTGGGGTGCAACAGTGGTACAAACACCTCCCCGCAGGAACTAGCACGTCATGAAAAGTTTTGAAGAATCAATTCACTAGGATTTTCACTGCATCAGACGTCATCCCAAATTTGAGGCCACACTCGAAGGGATCATACAGGGAACAGAGGAATCTTTGTGAGAGTACATAGATAGGTTCAACAAAGAAGCCGTGGAAGTACACACTACCGACTGCATGAAGCGGTACATCCCGGAGAAGGGCTCGCGCCCTAACAACGAATTACGTAAAGCCGTGGGGATCGAGTCTCCCTAGTCCCTTGATGAGCTGCTCCACGAGGATCAAGCCTATATCCAGTATGAAGAAAAGGAGGCCGCATACAAGGCATGAGATTCAAGAAATTAGGAGAATTCATGGACTCCCAAACAGAGGGACGACACTGAAGCTCCCAGATGCACATTCAAACTACTTTTGTGACCTTCAAGAATCATTCTTTTCAATTATGGATCTTCAGTAACACAAATCCGCTCACGGAATCTCAACACACCTTGATCATCCACTCAAAAATAACCATTTCCCGCACACTCATCTCTAATCATCAATTCTACCAACTTCACATCTGACTTCTGACTCTCTCTGATATTAGTGAGAAAATCATTGTTAATCTTCAACATTCCCAGTTTCACACTATACAATATCTGCTCACAAACCAAACTCATGTATTTGAATTGCTCAATCAACTCCAACTCCCTCATTATCATAGCCGACATATGAATTGTTTTCTGACTCAAAGCATCTGCTACGACATTAGCTTTATCGGAGTGATAATTAAAGCCGAAATCACGATCCTTCAAATATTCCAACCAACGTCTCTGCCTCATATTCAGCTCCTTTTGGTCAAACATATACCTCAAGCTCTTATGATCTCTAAACACCTCGAATCTAGAACCATAAAGATAATGTCTCCAAATCTTTAGTACAAACACCACTTCCGCTAACTCCAAATCATGAGTAGGGTAATTCCTCTCATGAATCCTCAACTGACGTGAAGCATAAGCCACCACTTGGTTATTCTGCATCAACACTCCTCATAAACCCATCAAAGAAGCATCACAATATACCACAAACGGGTCATCTGGTTTAGGCAAAATCAAAACTGGAGCTGTTGTGAATCGCTTCTTCAGCTCAATGAAACTTCGCTCACAATGAATATCCCACACAAACGCCTTACCTTTACAAGTTAACTGGGTCAACGGAAGAGCTAACTTCGAAAACCCCTCAATAAATTTTCGATAATAACCAGCTAATCCCAAAAAACTTATGATCTCGGTCACCGACTTCAGAACTTCCCATTGTAGAACTGCATCTACCTTGGATGGATCCACTGCAATTCCATTACTCGAAATGACATGACCAAGAAAATTCACCTCTTTCAACCAGAACTCACACTTAGATAACTTCTCATAAAGCTTTTTATCCTTCAACACTTGTAATACAATCCGTAGATGTTTCGTATGTTCTTCCTCTGAACTAGAGTAAATCAAAATATCATCTATGAAAACAACCACAAGCTGATCCAAGTACTCATGGAAAATCTGATTCATATACTCCATAAATACTTAGGTGCATTAGTAACTCCAAACGGCATCACCACATATTTATAATGTCCATACCGAGTCCTGAAAGTTGTCTTCTGAATATCCTCATCCTTTATATGTATCTGATGTTAACCCGGCCGAAAGTCAATCTTACTAAACACCCGAGCACCCACCAACTGATCCATCAAGTCATATATTCTCGGAAGTGGATATTTGTTCTTGATCGTCACTTTATTCAATTGTTTGTAATCAATGCACAATCTCATACTGTCATCTTTCTTCTTTACTAGCAACATCGGAGCTCCCCAAGGTGATACACTTGGCCTCAAGAACTCCCTCTTAAACGCAGCCCAAGTGATCGCGTCACCTGAAACTTCCAATCGTTGCTGGGTACCAACCCACCAATCATCAGCTTCTCCTACCAGCTTGTGAGAACCCAACCACACTTTTCGTACTTCAGAACATTCCATCACCCGAAAGATCCTATCGATCTCTTTGATCCACTCTTGCGCCCCATCTGGGTCATGCTTTCCCTTGAAATTAGGCAGATTGTTCTTTCAGAATTCATCATTCTTGCTGTTACCAGCATTCAGCGAGTTCTGCACAGCTTGAGCCATAGCCTACATAGCGACAGCAAGTGCAACGTCGTTTCTTCCAGCCATTCTCAAATACTAAGCAACAAAAACAAGAAACAACAGTCAAAACACATATACAGACAACAAACGACTATCACGAACCTCAACTACGACAACAACAACAACAACAACTCAACGACTTGGTCGGATGGACCGACCTGCTCTGATACCAATTGTAACACCCCGAATTTTCTCCATCATTTTTAATAAATAAAATACAACAAATCAGAGTAAAATGTTCTTCTCAATTCAAGGTGCTACTTTCAACCTTTCAAAACATGCTCTTAAAAATTTGATAAATAACATGAAATGGAAACTATTCAAATTAAGCAGCGGAAAACCAAACTGTAGCAATATCCTTAAAATAGGAAGTAGTTTGAAAATTTTAAAACAACACCAACATGTTCCAAACATAATAAATGAACTAAAGTAATTAAACGACGTTTCTGACTCCCATGTTACGTATCAGAGCGGACGCCACGACCACAACCACCATTACTCCTGGGTATCTGCACGTTACCAACATAGGGGTGACATTCAAACAAAAGGGGTGGGATTCTTAAATCAATTAAAAGAGGAAAATTATATAAATATAAGGTATATATCACATAAGTACAACATCAACATAATCATCACGACAAGAATCACAACCCAACTACACATCTATAACGAACACATCAACAACATATACATCCACATCATACACATCAACAACAATGCATGCAAATGAGACTCAACCATAGACTCAATGCATGTGGTACCAAGAATCGATCCATATTTCATGATCCAGTTCCCGTCGGAAATCTCGACCCTTTTTCCATGGTCTAGTGCAACCCCTCTTTCATGATTACACCCTCAACCCCTATTTCATGGTCCAGTGTGACCCCTATTTCATGACCACACCCTACACCGTGATTGAACACAATCACCTCACCAACAACGACAACATGCAACAACAACGACAATATGCAACGACAACAACAACAATATTTCATGCATATTCATTCTCATACTAACAATTTTAAATCAACAACACATATACAACTAAACATACATCATGAGTTCACAGGTTTCACACAACAACTTTCAACTTTAACAAAATGCACATACAACCTCTATAAATCTGCTCACACTGCATTAACAACATACCAACCCTCCTAAAACATAAAACACAATTTTTCATGAATTTTAATGAATTAAAAACATATTTTTTCACTTCCAGGTCTCGTTAAGCGACCGTTTTGCTTGCTAAGCGAGCAAGCTACTGCCTTGAAGAGGCGAAAGTTTCCAACGGCTCGCTAAGCGAGAAACTCCTTGCTAAGTGAGCAAGGCGAAATAGGCAGAAAAACTCTACGATTTTTGCACTTCTCCCCTGCGATTCTCACCCTAAAACAGTGTATAAAATCAGTCCCAATCACCGTTTTTCAACAGAACATTCACATCTAACACTACCAACACAAACATACAATTCAAACATCATGAATTCCTCAATTTCATATCACATTCATCAATTTATCAATCACCTAATCCCACTAACATACCTAAGGACATCTACCCTATCATTCATATCATAATACCCTTAAAAGATGAAAGAGATTCCACCCTTACCTTAATTCGATGAAAAATCCCTTCTTTCCTCATGAAATCTTTGCCTATAGCCTTTCTCCTCTTCTCTCTTCTTCATGCTCTTTCAACTTCCACGATCAGTTTTCACGAATGATTCTCAAATTCTCCTAATTCCAAACATAACCCTTGGACCCCTAATATTGGAATCCCTATTATGTCCCCAATAATACCTTGTCTAATTACCTTACTACCCTTTCTCCTTATTTCTAATACTATGAATTAATCTAATATAATATTCCACAACTTAATTAATTAATTGCAAATTAGAAACTTAGGATAATTTAATTATTCTACTCAACACATCATTAAGTCATACGTTATTAGTCCAACACTTCCCCTACGACTAAACCCACTTTTCACCACGGGTACCCAACACATGACTATAACTCCACCACACACAATTAATCACAATGGTTCATACAATCACACAAATATACGAAATAAATAAATAAACAACGACTTAAATAAATTAGGGCGTTATAAAAGGCGCTGCTCAGCTTCCCGAACGATGATGCGGCGATGCGACTCTTAGGTGGATTTTAAGTTTGTTGTATTGTATCTGAAGATTTAATCGACAACTAACTTGTTTATTTTTCTTTGCAGATAAAATGGCCGAGATTTGTGAACGCTTGGTGAAGGCCAATAAGGGAAATCTGAAGAAGGGACCCAAGAGCAGGGTCGAAGTTGTCAAAGACCAGACCACTCTTGAAGGTTTTTTTGTCTCAGGAAGTTCTACGCCAAGGAGCACTTCGGTGGGAAGCTCTCTGCTAGGAAAACATCTGAGGGTCAAGGAACACCCTCTCCTCCGAAGACTGTTGCGGTGCCTTCAAACACATTTGTTCTGCCTCAGTGTGTGACCCAAAGGTCATTATTTGATGAGGGGTCATCAGTTCGAGTTCCCGAGTTGGACGTGGCGGCTATTTTGACTACTGGTTGCAAGGATCTAAGGATGGAGTTGTGTTAGGATGTCGCGGGGATGATGCTAATTCTCGAAGTTTCCCTAACCCTGAACGATGTCGACATTGTCCCTTGCAAAGATCTTCAAACTGTTAAGGATAACCTTGTCGAGATGGAGATCGAAAATACCAAACTTGAGAATGATCTGCTTCAGGCTAAGGGGCATTACGAGAATAAGCTCGAGCTGATGAGAGAGTTCATAAAGATTAGGAACAAGATGGCGGGTCTCACTACTGACAACGAGCACCTAAAGAAGCAGGTCGCGGAGACTGGGAGGAAGTTTGCCATCGGGGAGGGTGAGACCGAAGAGGAAACCGCGATGACAACTAGGGCCGAGTTGATTGCTCGAATACGCTTGCTGGCACATGACAAATTGGAAATGGCTTCGTTTGGCTTCCACAATGTTGTTGAGCAACTTAAAGTGAAGAACCCCGCGGTGGAGTTGGTCGTGGAAGGCACTGGTCCTCTCCATTGCATGGAAAATGGCGTGGTTATCCCTCCCGATGAGGAATGAAGCTTTCTGCTATACGTTCCATTTCTATCTGGTCCTGTGTGCCTTTTTCATGTACTTTTGGCATATGGGACTTAGTCCCCTTTTTATGTAACTTATGACAATGTCCGGTCTTATGGTCGGTATTTTTGGTTAAATATAGTTATTGCCTTATTTATGCATTGTTATTTTGATCATATGTATGCTTTAAATGTTTAAGTTATAAAACTGGGGATATGCTCGACGTGTTATGATGAACTCGATAGTGTATGTAACTTGTCGAGGGGAGAGATTTGTTCTCGCTAAAGGGAATCGAGGACGCAGTTGAGTCCCTTATTCCTTTAAAGCTTAGACTTTTCCCATCGCGACCCGGGGGTCTGCCACGCTGGTATGGCAACGAAAAAGCTCGTTTGAGGTTTCCCCATTGGGCAATCATTTGTCCATCAACCGGAAAAGTGTTCGCTTACGTTTATGTGAAGGGTTGTACCTATACCGCAGTACATCCCTGAGATCAGGCGCTTCCCCTCCGTTAGCGAGGCATATCTGCCGACAACTATTCCGCGCTTTGGCTGGATTTAGCTATAGTATTGTTTTAGCTTTTTCAGTGTTCCATGGTCGAGTGAATGGTTCTCCATTTAGTTCTTCGAGGTAATAGACTCCCATGCCAGTTTTTTACTTGATTCGATATGGGCCTTCCCAATTGGCTGCGAGCTTGCCCTCGCGAGAGTCTTTCTGATTTTTGCGCAGGACAAGACTGCCTACCTGGAATTCTCTTTTGATGATTTGGTGTCGTAGCACAGTGCGATCTTTTTCTTTAAGGACTCTTCGCGTAGAGCTGCCCCTGAGTGGATTTCTTCTACTAAGTCGAGCTCTTCCCTTAATGCTTCATCGTTGAGTTCTTCTTCCATAGGAGACTCTGTCCGTCGAGAGGGTTCTCTGATTTCCATGGGGATGACTGCTTATGTACCATATGTCATCTGGAATGGAGTTTCCCCGGTAGTTGAATGTGGAGTGATCCGGTAGGCCCAGTGTACACAGTGGAATTCCTTGACCCATCTTTTCTTTGCTGAGCCCAGTCTTCGTCTTAAGCCTCATAGAATGACTTTGTTGGCGGCCTCGGCCTATCCGTTGGTCTAGGGGTGCTCGACTGACGCGAAGTGCTGCTTGGTGCATATCTTGGCAACGAAGTCTTAGAAATTCCTATCTGTGAACTGGGTACCGTTGTCCGTGATAAGTGATTAAGGTATGTCAGACCTGGCTAGGAGGTTTCTCTTATAAAATCACAAAATATTGAATGCAGTGATTCTGGCCAGGGCCTCGGCTTCTATCCACTTGGTGAAGTACTCGACAACCACGATCATATATTTGTTTTGAAATGAACCTATTGTGAAGGGCCCAAGGATGTCCATGCCCCACTATGCGAACGACCATGGTGACAATATTTTTTGGAGTGCGTCCGGGGGGCGAGCTGCATCTCCCCGTGAAATTGGCATTTGTCGCATTTCTTCACGTGTTCTTTGTCGTCGTCCTGCATGGTTGG
This sequence comes from Lathyrus aphaca, assembly GCA_963966055.1. Taxonomy (NCBI): domain Eukaryota; kingdom Viridiplantae; phylum Streptophyta; class Magnoliopsida; order Fabales; family Fabaceae; genus Lathyrus; species Lathyrus aphaca. The sequence continues at coordinate 508,732,266 of OZ014523.1, forward strand.
TCAATAGTAGTCTTCCCTTAAAGCCTTTCAGGCCAAGGATTTACCGCACAAATGTTGTGTGTTTATACCTTTGTGTATTTCATGAAAGATGTCTTACACGCTTTCTTCCTCGAGGTACTTGAGGAGTGGAAGGGAAAATCCTCGGCGGTATAGCTTGTTGTTTATGAGGACGTAGGAAGATGTGTGACGTCTGGTGGCGCTGGCTTTCTTGCTATCTTCGGGCAACTCGCCCGTTAAGTAGTGGTATACTGGAGTCATACCACAATTGTTGTCACCTATGACGTTGACGTCGATGATTTTGCAGGGTTTTTCAATGCTAGGGTGGGGAAGTGTTTCCTGGATGACAAACTTGTTCCCTCATTTCTTCCCCGTACATGCCAATTTTGACAGGACATCTGGCCGTGAGTTACGTTCGTGGGGCATGTGTTGGATGTCCCAATACTTGAATTGTGTCAGCATTTGCTTACCAATGCCAGGTATTCGACCAAATGGTCGTTTTTCGCCTGGTATTCTCCTTTAACCTGTGATGCGACTAGCTGGGAATCATTGTAGATTTTAACTTCATGTGCGCCTATGTCATTGGCCAAGCGGATTCCTGCTAGGAAAGGTTTATATTCAATCTGGTTATTAGATTTCGGGAAGGAAAATACTAGAGATGCTTCAACTACGAGGCCTTCTTCGTTTTTGAGGATGATACATGCTCCACTGCCTGACGGACTAGATGCTCTGTCGACGTAGATGACCCACTTGTAGGCGCTTTTAGGTGCAACTTCTCTTGGGGTCATCTCGGTCACAAAGTCGGCTGGGGCTTGAACTTTTAGAGCTTTCCTGCTTTCGTAGTGTATGTCAAATTCGGACAGTTCTAAGGACCATCTCAGCATTCTCCCAGCCATATTCGGTCGGGAAAGTAGTTGCTTGATAGGTTGGTCAGTTCGTACGACCACGGTGTATGTTAGGAAATAGTGTCTTAGTCTCCTGGCAGTGTTTACGAGCGCGAGGGCGACCTTCTCCCTTTGCTGGTACCTGATGTACCGCTTCATGCGGTCGGTAGTGTGTACTTCCACGACTTCTTTGTTGAACTTATCTATGTACTCTCGCAGAGATTCCTTTTTTCCCTGTATGATCCCTTCGAGTGTGGCCTCAAATTTGGGATGACGTCTGATGCAGTGAAATGCCTAGTGAATTGATTCTTCAAAACTCTTCATGACGTGCTAGTTCCCGCGGGGAGGTGTTTGTACCACGACATGGTGCCCTTTCGCAACGTGATAGGGAAAAGTCTACACTTGATGGCCCATTCCACGTTGTGATAGTGGAGCGTGACTTCGAGGTTTTCTATGTGATCATCAGGATCGGTAGTCCCGTCGTAGGCAGCCAACGGAGGGGGCTTCTCAAGACCGCGAGGAATAAGGGTTTCCATAATTTTGTGGCTCGAGGGCCTGTGATTCTCCTCGTCGTCGCTACTTCTTGATGAGGGATATGGGGACGGACTCCTGCTTCTTTTTTGGGGACAATGGTCCTCATCATAATGGGACTTCTTGGTACCTTGATCTCTTTCATTTGGTGAGCGACTCGACTTTCGAGGAGGAGATCGAGTGCGTTTCTTAGCCTTTTCTGGTTGTGATCCTTTTGGCCTGTCCAAATCTGTTGGGGGAAAAAATTTCTGGTATCTTTCCTCTTGTGTTTGTGCGAAGGGGATCGCGAGCGGCGCGGAGGGCTGCGAAAGTCTCTACGGCGATGTTGCTTGGTGGGAGAAGGAGAGCGACGATCACCCTTGAGCATTTGGATACACTCGTTTTGTTGGAAGAGTGTGAGACTTGTCTTGTTAAGGGAAGTGATGAGAGCATGAGTGTTAACATCGGCATCAGACGGGATGGGGATCGGTTCGAATACATGACCTCTGTGAATGACGAACGATTGTTTCAGATTGTTGGAAGAAGGGGATGAAGGATCCCCTCGAGATGGTCGGCAACGTGATGGGTTGCTCCGTTGTTTTCAAGGTTGTCTCTGTCACTGATGACGATGGTGAGAGGGTCTTCACAGTCTTGTTGAGTTGGGAAGCCTTGAAGACAAAAAAAATGAGTTTTGATCTTGCGTTGAAAAGAAAAGATCTTGTTCACGAAAGATGGGGGAACTGTTGTTTCCCACAAATGGTGCCACTGTTCAGGAGTGTCCGAACAAGTCCTCGTGGTCTTCATCTGGGACTGTGATGGTGCTTATAGGAGAGGATGTGGTATACCTTCAAGGTACTCTGACGCTCAAGTAAGTTTCAGGGTGATAAAAACTAAAGCGTAAGAAAGAATTGAGTGATTAAAATTGAATACCTGACCCTCTAAAGATGGAGGATATTTATAAGGGCGTATGCCCGTGGATTACGGGCACGCGACCCTTTGATTGAGCGTAATTGCTTCCTATAATTTCAGAGGACAATTAGTCAAGTGAAAGGTGTTAGGGCGCGTGTGGAGGAAGTCCCCAATGACTATATGCCAACGGCTTTATTTTCCAACGGTCATGTCTTCGTGAATCTCTTATTGGGCTTATCCTCAGACGTATACTGAATTGGGTCTCAATTGAGCTTAGGGAACTTGTTAGGCCTGTCCAGAACAGATACCCTTTCATATATATCTTGGATAGCTCGAATATATGCAACCCTAACCCCTTTCTTCTTTAGAGCTTTTCAGTGAAATTCTTTAGGCACTCTATCATACGCCTTCTCCAACTGGTTAAAGTTGCATTCAATGTCTTTTAAATGTTGAAGAATGTATGAATTGGTTGCAAGCTAAGATCTACTATTAACCATAACTTTTGAAACTAGTCATAATTTAATTGTCCAATCTATAAGTACCTTAAACATGTTGAATTATTCGTTTGTGATATAGGAATTAACATTCAATAAAACCTCTTTTGATTACGAACCCACCTAAGAAATTAAGGGATAGTAACTGAAATAGAGGATTATGAGCTAAGGAATTGATCATAACTATTTTATTAATTCTTCGTGATACTAGAGAAACAAATTTAAAAAATAAACACAATTACCAAATAGTGAGATTCTTCTTTTCTTTTGACTACTTTATCTATTGTCTTAAATAGTGAAGCCAAACTGAAAGAGGGCTTGGTGCAATTTGAAGAAATTAAAATAAATAAATAAAAAGAAAAAAGATGAATTTTCAAAGTCATATCAATTTATAGACTTAAAAATAGTTAAAAATTTATTATACTGATGGCACATTTTCTAGTGCCTATACTAAACATCGTTTTGGTTTCGTATTTGTTTACAAATTTAGTATCCGTAAAGTCTAATGAATACTCCTTGAATGTCTTGAGGGTTCGTTTAACTCTTGTATCTCAACTCCCTTTAAGGCTTACATAAGTTGAAGGTGTGCAATTGAATATTATTTATGTATTGATTATGCATTTTATTGGTCTTTTTATTCCGAGTTGTATCTCATTATACATTGTATAGTTAGTTACTTAAATATGCTTATGAAAATTTGTTAAATATAATAAGGTTCTTTAATTTTATTATTATTATTATTCAGCTTTAGTTGGTCAAAATTTGTCTATTGAACTCACTATGTTTAGTATCTTTCCATGAAACATGGGATTGAAAAATTGCATTAGAATTTTCTTACATGGTTGGGATAGGAGCTTCCAAAAGATATTTTATCTGAGCATCTTGCATCTATTTATCAGAGCTTTATAAAATAGTAGATGCAACATACATAATTTTTCTTCAAAAGGCAAATAAATTTTACTAACACTAAACAACAAGATTTGACAACAGAACAAGTATAGGGTAATACATAGCACTCAACATTTCCCCTACAATATACCCACTTCACGTGCAACGAAAAACCTATGCTAAATCCATCCCAAAACAATCACCTAAGCTACATCAATGATACAAAACTCGTCTGATGAGATATTTATTTATATAACTTCAAATTTTCATCAAATAACCTTCTTTGATTGCCAATATCCTTCAGCTTACTTAGAATTTTCATCAAGTAAACCTTTGATTGCCAACATCCATCAGCTATATAATATTTCAAAGTCCCCAATTTGCCAAAGCAATATGTTAATAACTCATTACCATCCAACCATATGATACGATAAGAGTATCAAAGAATTAACATTGCCTTTTTAATCTGAAATCTCAACTTGTGGATACAATAATTATGCAAAAAACTTAAAAACAGAAAAGCCTGAAACTCAATTGGGAGGAGGCCGCGCGAACGCAGGCCCCCACAGCAACAAATTATGACATAGGCTCCACCACTTGGATAGACCTTAGGCTAGCACCCCTCCTAAGTGCAATGGAGGTCACTTGCCTAGGCAATGGGCCTTCATGATCACCCATTGACCCCATCCAGGTAAGTATGTTGCAAAGCATCACACACTTCTGTTTTATACTTGATGTTCCATGCTATTCACTCTAACAATTTCGATATGGGACTCAGATAACATAATACTAAACCATTCTCAAGATCATTTAAGTGTCAATATCAGCATTTCTTTTTATGAAAGATAATAATCATATAAATCTAAACCAAGACTATTTATTCCCTAAATTTAGTGTCGGACTTGTTTGTACAGTCTATATTCACTTGGTGTGGTGGATCAACATGTTACACACCAACTCACATTACTATGTATAACCATATCACTTGGTGGATCAACATGTTACACACCAACTCACATTTCGAACTATGTATAACCATATTTGTAGTTGTGGAATCTCATAAGTGAATATAAATGCAATATTTTGTTCCATGATCTCCTCTATCATGTTTTATAGAACAGTTATTTAACTGAGATCAAACCTTACCTTTCATATGAATCTTTATTTTGTTTCAAGAACTGATACCAAATCTTATCTTTTGTACCAAATTTATTTTGTTTCAAGTTAAATCTTTTAATCTAGAAATAGTAGCAGAAGAGTAAACTAAGGTTTGTGGAGTTTGAAGATTGTCACTGGCTGGATAATACTGGTTTGATGACTGGGCTTTTTATCATGTGCAAAAAATAATAGAAATATCTGAGTTTGGGTGAAGAACCTAGTAAGAAACTGATGTTTAATGAACTTCAAAGAATAAATTTAAATAATAATATAATATCATTAAACTAAAAATGTTAGGACTTCATAAATATTCAACTAAATTTGTAGGACTTTACCCCTAAGGGAGTCCTTCCAAAAATTCTCAAAGGCTTGAGTTGAACCCAAGCCTAAGAGGGGGTTTGGAAATAGTTTTCAACCAGCAATAGACGCGCCTCGGTTAGAACCTCACTAGCTGCGTCATTGCCCCAAGCGCAAAGATAGATAAATCACTGAAAAAACATCCATTTATATAAAACTTCAAAGTCATCTAATATCTCATTAGCAGTGTGGGACTAGGAAATTTCACTGTGAAGTCATCACTCATCATTCTTGTCCATAAACAAATCTAACAACTAAGACAAGCCAAAGAATAAAGTTGACAGAAAGAAATCTAACTTGTTCAAAAACCAAGACAAGAAAATATTGTACAGCAAAAAATAACATTACAGTAATAAAATAGCCCAGTCACCAAACCAGTACCAAAGTTGTTGAAATTTACTTCTTTCTAATTTCTAATCCAGCCACAAAATGACAAATGTGTTCATTTTGGGTATTAGATGGTGTGAGTTTGGTTATGTTTGCAGTTTGTCATTCAATACATATCAAAATCTATAGTGGCCATAGCAGATAAAAGAATCTGATGAAGACAGAGATGCTTTACCTTAGTGTATGCAATTCAACAAGTTATGCACGCACCATAAATAGTTAGGCATTTATTCCAAAATACTAAACACCAAACATCAATGAAAGATGAAACAAACAGTATATTTGGGTATCATATTAAATAGCAGGGGCAAATGAAATATCTGATTTTGGCTTTTGAAGATGAAACACTTAACCATATGTCAAATTTCTAGTTAGTGACAAATAGATCAAAAAAAACATTGATAAAATCAACCCACAAATTTGGACTAAATTTGTAGAGCCCTCAACAAAAAGGACTCTTCCAAAAACTAGCGTATGCCGCTTATTGTGACGCTGACACGGTATTCTTTAGTAAAAGGCGAAAGAATAGTTCGCTATGTCATCATCACACGGCTCCGTGTCTAAAATAATTAGAGGTCCTTTCATTTTATGTGTAAGCAGTATAGTTTCTTTTATGAAGTAGACTATGTGGGACTTGAGTCTGATACCCACTCAATTGGCCCCTATCCCAATCCAGCACAATTGAATTTTAACTCAAAAACAGCACATGAATAATAACTCACCTTTCAAAAGAAGAGCTATATATGAGCCAATGATCTGTTCCATATTTTGTTTTAAGTAAGTCTTTACAAACCTCACCATTTTCATGATCAAAACCTACAAAAGTATCCTGTAAAAGACAAGAGAGGATTAGATTAACCTGGATCGTAAATTCAAGGAATGCCTAACTTAAGTCCAACACATTGAAAGGAGGAGCTAATGTTGCCTCACACGGTGTGAATCAGGCTTGTACAGTGACCTCCACGCAAGGTATCAAATCTGTTTCGATTGTTCTGTAGTCAAAAAATTAGATTTTCGTATTTTTTTATAATGGTGCCACTGACCACATATGCTCTACTTTAGGCATGTTATCGACATATAATATAGGATAAATTCAATACCGATTATGGTAATATGGCCATGGCAGAATTTTCTAATGAAGTGCGTCTCACTGACTCTATCATCTTAATAGATGTTTTATACCTGCCATTGTTTAGTTTCAACTAGGTTTCGGTATCCTTCTTGCTATTGTATATTCTCTGATAACAAGATGTGTCATACGAGACGATTGGTTTTGGTAAAATATACTCTTGACTCTACATGTTTGAGAGAACAGATTCCTTGAAGCAACATGTTATAAGGAAAGGTTTCTTGCAATTTTACTAGTCCTCCATAATTATACTATTTTCATCATCATCCATTAGGGGATGTCTTCCACGGAATGATTTTTTGGTGGGGTACATTTGAACAAATCTGAATGAGAACTAAATACTTTTAAATAAATATGTTAGTTCTTAAGTGTACATTGACCGCATCCATTTAGTTGCTACGCTGGCTGTGTTTGTATCTTCTAGTTCATATTGTCATTATTCATTTGGTTGCTACGCTGGATTTGAATTTTAATGCAACATCAGTCATCTCCTTTGCAAATGGGTTCACATTGAGGTGTTAGTCTGCTAGGTTCATTCACTTCATTGGATTGATTGGCCTATGGGTTCATCGTAATGATGAGTTTGATCATGTTTTCCAATCTCTGACTCAACACAACATCATTCTCATTAGAGTGTAAATTAATGTTGAGGGACGACTATGAGGTTAGTTTTTTATAATACTGCAAATCATTATCATTCAGCTGTTACTAAAATAGAACAGAATTAAATTATCATTCAGATGTTACTAGAATAAAATAGAATTAAATTATCATTCAGATGTTACTAGAATAAAACAGAATAACATTTTAAACTATAAAAAATAATAATGAGAAATACCAAAAAATCAAAACATAAACTTGTATTAATGTTCCACAGCCCTCAATGAAGAGGACTCTTCTAAAAACTTGAACAAATGTTGCAGAGCCCTCAATGAAGAGATCTCTTCCAAAAACTAGCGTATGCCGCTAATTGTGACGCTGACACGGTATTCTTTAGTAAAAGGCGAAAGAATAGTTCGCTATGTCATCATCACACGGCTCCGTGGCTAGTTACTTAGAAGTCCTTTCATTTTATATCTGACCTGCTTAATTTCTTTTACATATTAAAAGATGTGGGAGTTTAGTCAGATACTTACTTGACATCTACTTTTTATACCCTCTACAATGAATAAATATCTAAAGCCTGACACTTGAAAGTCTTTGGAACAAAGACAGCCCTCATTGAATCCAAAGGACGGGTCTAGGATATGCTGACGACTATGTAAATTCTGCCCCAAAGCTAAACTAACACATTTATATGATCCGGTATCGTTCAACATTCGTCCAAACATTGATATGAAAATAATACGGACGAATTAGTTTCATCTTGACCCAAAACATATATTGTTCTAACGACAAGTCGACAACAATCAACACAAAGACAGTGGCTTCACTGAATTTAGTAACAAAAAATCCAATCTGGCTACAATTGAATTTCAACACAAATATAGTAGATGAAACAACATGGATAAGAACTCACCTTGCAACGAAAGTATTGTATTGAGCTAATCGATTTGTACCATCTTTTGTTTAAGCATAAAGGGTATGCTTCTGCCAAACAAACATCAGATTTCACTTAGAGTATAAAAATTCATTTATTGGAATTGAAAGTGCAGATATCATCAGTGTATCAGACTGCTTGTAAACAACATACACTTAAATTATCATTGACTAGACATTCACAATCGGTAGAGCTAGAACCTAACACATATTATCAGTTAATTTAACTTTGCGTAAACAGTATATCCATCCAAGGCAGAAGTGAGTTTTAAGGTGAAAAGTTTTGTTTAAAAAGCATGCAACTTTGAGTGAAAAACTCAATATGACAAGTTAAATAAATGAATTTTCTACTGCTAACTACCACTGAACATATAAAAAAAAAAAGCACTTTAGAAACATATTTACAATGTCACCTATAAGGATTAATGGCACCTATAAGTATGGTGGATGAATCGTGACAGCATGATCAGAGCGTGATTAATGGCCAGGATGATCTCAGTGTTGTGGACATCATCTGATCTTTCGCGGCTGGTTTTAATGGCTGGGTGGTCACACGGCAACCATACTCAAAAAACCTCTTTTTACAATGTCACCTACAAAATCTTACCAACCATGAAAAGCTCAAAGCAGGCCCTAGCTTGTTGAAATGGTAACATCACCATGGCTGCTTCGTTTGTTATTTAGTGTCCTTTGCATCCCTCTCACAAAGATAACTAGATTCCTTCTTCAAAACCCTAACAAAACCCATGACATCATCAAGTTCAAATTTTTATGACAAACCCGGCAAAACAAACAGAAGAAGAAAAAAAGGGTTGATTACTTTGCTTACTTGTCAAAGATCAGAACATGGAAGATTTGCATGTTAAAAGGGGGAGCCTGGCTACATTCCCTCTCCATAAATAACTTGAATAGTTTCCTTGTTCAGAAGCATAGCAAAGAGATTCATGCTTCATATCAAAAACATAATGCACTACAAATTTCTAGCGGTAAAACGAAACATAATGCTTTTACCATCTTTTTTCTCTTCTTCTAGTTCTTTGTTTGATGAAGGGCTTTATTTCAGTTCTTAGAGATGCCGCTTATTGTACAATGGAAATATCCGAGTTTAAAATTGTGACACGTCGGACAATAGAGTGTATTTGGTTTGGAATTCAAGTTTTGAAGAGAGAAAATATATAGTAAGAAACAGTGCGAAAGAGAGAAAGAAACTAGAAATAGAATATAGACTAATATGATTGTTTTTAAATTATTATAAAATTACTTTTAAACAAAATAAAAACTTAAAAAACTATATTATTTGAAATATTTGATCTATCTTGAAATTCTTATGTTGATATAATTACATAAATAATATTAATTTAATAGACTTTTTAATTTTTTTTATTATTCCTACTAATTTACTATATGTAATTTATTTTTCGATTAAATAGTAGTATAATTTATTAGTTAAATACTTTTTTAAGCGTATCCCATTTTGTTTGACAAGAAAAATAATTTATAATATTTTTATTTTACAAAAGTAATGTATATTGTATTTCATTAGAAATCTAATAGTTTATATAAATTATCTCAACTATATAATTAGATTGTTTTTAAAATAATTCTTGTATTTTATAGAAGAAGAAAAAAGAAATATAGGTCGGTTTATAATTTTTTATTCCTTCAACTATTTTCAAAGTTGATATTGATATTCTTTTTTATTTTTTCTAAGGACATAAATGAAATACATTTAATATTGCACTTGCATTTATTAAAAAATTCTTATGGTATTTCATAAAGTTCTTAGATATTATATGCGTTTTCAAAAATGTCATTTGTTTTTAGAGATATATTTCTAGACACGTCTGATGACTGATAAAATATTAATCATTTTTTGAGATATATCTATGAAACAATTTAAATCTTAAATAGTCCCAAAATTTCTCTTTCATTTTCATTTAAAAACTTTTGAGATACACCTATGAATACTTATCCGAACTGTTTTTTTTTTTTTTCATTTTCATTTAAAAACAAAACATTTAGGTGCTTTTACCTTATTCTTTCTCATCTTTCTTTTTTTTTTGGTGAAGGGTTTTATGTCAGTTCTTGGAGATGTCACTTAATGTATAATAGAAATATATGAGTTTAAAATTGTGACACGTTTTCGGACAACAGAGTGTATCTGGTTTGGAATTGAAGTTTTGAAGACCTGGTTATGCAGATCTCATAACATTCATCCTAATCTCTGCAAGTGAGGTTCTTGGTGAAGAACCTAGAGACTACAAGAAAATTGTGAGGAGACGGAATAAGACTGAATAGCTGAAAGTCATGGATGATAAGATGAGATTTTTTCATGATAATAACATCTGGGAACTGATCGAGAAACCTGCTAAAGTTAGGTTAGTCAGTTATACATGGATTTTATCATGATAATAACACATTAATGGTTTGGTTATTTTAACTCCAATTTGGTTTAGTTCAGCAGCGGCTGTTAGGTTATTTGGTTGTGTACTTTTTGTGTGAAAGTTGTAATTAGATATTATATATTATAAATATATAGTAGTTGACTAATTTGTGGTTTTTTGAATAAGTTTGCGATTTTGATTTGAATTTATTTATAGTTTTGATTCTGAATGTAGATAGAAAATGATTTTTAAGTTAAAAAATAATGTAAAATAGTATATTAAAAAACATTTATAATAAGAAATGCTAAAGAAAACATTTTAAATGGTTTTATTTAAAATTAAAAAAATAAAAAAATAAGTATAACAGTTCGATTTTTTAACAAATGGTTTGGTTTGAAAAATTATTTATTCTAATGGTTTGGTACGGTACAGGATTCTGAATCATTATACTAAATCAAAACTTTTGGTTCAATTCGGTTCTAGACAAATTGAAACAGTTGGTTCAGTTCATATGACCTTATATAATGGTTCTGTTCAGTTTTCTGACAAAACTGTACTACGAACAGTCATACGCAACATGATCACCGGGATATATTTCTATCATTTTCATTGCCGATTTTTCTCCAATTTTTTTTTGTTATTATGATTCTTAGAAGCACCAAGTAATGTTCTCCATCTCGACTCACTTCCATGCTTTTGTATTATCTCATAAGCTTCCTCTAACTTTCCCGTCTGACCATAGGCATCAACCACGCACAAATAATGCTCAGATTTTGGATTAATCTTGTGTTTGTCAAGCATCAATGTAAAAAAAATGTAATTTTTCTTCTACATAATCTGCATGGCTACAAGCTGACATCAAAACTAATAAAGTTACTTAATTGAAGGTCACACCATTCTTCTCCAACTTACTGAATACTTCCATGACTTGTTGTGTTTTTTCATGATGTGTGTGTCCATATATCATGTCATTGAAAATCACTTCATTCGACTTTAATGGTTCACTAAAAGCATTCTCTGACTCCTCAACATTCCCACATTTAACACACATGTCTATAATTGAACTCCCAACATAGACATTGAGGTTGTAGTCAAACTTGATAGAAAAAACATGGAGTTGTTTACCCTCGCATATAGCTGAAAGTTATGAGCAAGCTGAAAAACATAGTGGAAGGATATAACTTGTAAAATTAAATCCTTTATTAAACATTTTTTTGCATATCTTTAAAGCTTTTAATTCCATGTTGTTTGTTTGTAAGTTCCAACAATGGAACTCTATGAACTATCATTTTTCCATTCAATGTCAACAGAAGCTTTAAATGCATCATCAATTAGTTTACACTCAGAGTACATGTGGACTAATGCATTGCCAACAAAAGTATGATGACATAAACTTAATTAGTTAATTTCAATAAAAGTGAATGAGTTTATCCACCTATAAGTAAATTTGATTCATTCTCACAAGACTTCAAAACAACAACCAAAGTGGCACTTTCAATTTGCAAGAAGGTTGTCCGACGAAGCTCTTGCAATAGTTGCATAAAATGACTATTGTAGTGGTAAAATCATGAGTGTAAGTTATTAGTTAGTTTAACTCAAAGTAAATAGAGTCGCCACCGTGCTTTTGTTTTATTCCAAATGGAAAAGGAAAAAAGAGCGAATAAATCCTAATGAATCTAAAAGCAAAAAGCTAAAAGAATCGAGCAGAGAAACAGGTAAGGGGATATGTTACAAAATGGGAAGATTTTAAGCACCCAAAATGTCTGTGGTACTCCACGGGAGCCATTTGAAAAATTTATTGATTTTGGTTTGAAAATGTTTGTAAAAGAGAGTGGAGGGATGAGAGGAGAATTAATTTTTAATATTTTTTTGTGTTTATAGAGGTTTACCACCTCATGTCTGCGTACCCACAACGTGCAATGCGAGATCAAAACCTCGTAGTTCGTGGTATAAATAGTGAAAATTAATGTGTTGGATTGATTTTAAAATGTAAAATAAGTTGTCATTCTTTAGCGAATAATTCTGCTAGAAAAAATGAATCATATCTAAACATGTGAAAATGGTTAAAAGGAAAGTGCACGAGGGCAGAAAAAGGATTGAATGAGTTTTGCATTTTTTTAAGGTCTTTTGAAAAAGGTTTTGATATGCTTATGTAGTTTAGCATTTATTAAGAAATGAAATGAAAAGAGTAAAGTCATTTAACCTAAGTCAAGGTTTTATTATGAAAGTGGTTGAAGTTTGAAAACAAAACAAAAATTGAAAAAGAGGGAGAAGTTTTGAAATTTAAAGAAATGGGAGGAGATGAAGAGGTTATCCTAAGACTTAAAGTAAAAGTTTAAGTAAGAACAATCTAACTGCATGGCGAGCATTCTTCCAAGAACAAGCAACAATAGGACTTCATTATCATAAACGAGTGAACCAAATGAAGGCTAAGGTTTCCAATCCATAATAACTCGAGCAAAGAGAATGATCCTAAAATCTAGGTCCAAAACTCCAAGTCCAATGCAAAGGATAGTGGTCGTAGTCTAAGATTAAAGTCACAAGTTTTTTTAGAGGTTTAACCTTTTATTAATATTTATGTGTCCAAATGGACAAAGGAAAAAACACAAAGATATGAATATAAACATAAACAATATGATGAATGATAAAGCATAATAAAAGAGATAAGGGAGCGAGAAAGAATTTAAAGAGGATAAGGTGCGGAAAGGAATTAAAATGTTAGTATAGTAGTAGTAGTAATAATATGTACATAATAATGGTATGGTGAACTTAATCATCCACAACCAAAAGAGTAATAAGACATTTAATGCCAAAACCGAAAAAGGCAACCGGTTCCGCTTAGTATCTTACACTATAGTGATTAATCGAGGCGATTAGATTCAAATTCAATGAAACTTGAAAGAAGATTGGGATATCTTAAACAACCATGCGTCAAGCTTTAAAAGTTGTGGATCTTAATGTAAAAGACTAACCACTTTGAGATTACGCGACCAAAACGAGGTCTGGTCCACGAAAGTGCAAGTATCCAATTGGATTTTTGTTCCGAATTTAGGGCACATTTAGGTCTATGTTAAGCAATCGTCGAGTAATTTACGGAGTAATTATCCTACAAATGAAGTCGGCCAAAACCAATTAAGGTTAACGATGTTAGTGCTAATACACACGAGATAAATGATATGTGAATCGCCATCCTAACGCAATGTCGCACAAAAATAAAGATGAATACCAAATTGAGTTACACTTATGGTATTTTTTCATCTTTAAATTCAATCACTCATTTTGGTGGATTCAAGTATGAAAATATCTCACTAATGCAAAGTACCTATAGTGAATTAAATAATCCACTTAGAGGTAGATTTGAACTAATGAATATTATGCATTATAATCTACACCCAAAGTCCATTGAATTTAAAGAGAAATCAGTCCCAAAAATGCCTCCCAATGTGAAAATAAGAAGGAGGAAGAAGAAGAAACAAAAGCAACCAAAAATAAGTCAAAAATAAGCCAAAAACAGTTTTTGGAGCTGTGTTAATCGGTTAACCAATTGGTTAATCAGTTAACACAGCTAAATTTTCAAATTTTACGCAAATTAACACTGGTTAATCGGTTAACCATTTTGTACTGAAAATGATTAACCGATTAACATTGAACCAGTAGCAGAAAATTAGTCAAAATTCAGCATGATCCTCTTTTAAAACAACTTCCAAAAACCATATGATCATGAACTGAATTGACACGATTTTTAGAGTGAAAAAAATAGTGAAATCATGCAATCAAACAACAATTTATGATCCAAATGATCAATAACCAAAGGAACCAAAGATCTACATCTTGAATGTTGGTGATGAAGGTGGAACCATGGAAAAAGGTGAATTACCAAGAACAATATTTAAATTGATCCAATACCAAGATTGATCTACTGAATTTGATGAATAAAAGGAAAAGGATGAAGATTTAGCTCAAAGTTAATAAAGAATTCAATGTGAATTCTTAATAACTTTCAAAAGAGGAAAAAATGAGCTTTGGTGAATTTTGTGGTTTGGGGAGATAATTGGCAAGGGATTTTTTTGCTATCAAAAGCTTGAGAAATGAATGAGAAAAAGGCTTTTATTTAAAGAGTTTAGGTATGGAAATTTGGTGGAATGAATCTTGCTTTGGAAATTCAAAATTAGGTTTGGAAATTCAAATTTGGAGGGAAATATAAAAGAGTGATGATTAGTGAGGCTTTATGGTGGGAACTGATCAAAGTGATGAAGAGAATTAAGAGGAAAATAGATCTAAAATATTCCAAATGAGATCAATGACTAAGATGTGCTGAAATTAAACAAGATATTCAAATTCAGCACTAGTTAATCAGTTAACACATTCGTTAACCGGTTAACCAAATCAAATTTTGAATATTTTGTTTAATTTTGATTGCTTGAGTGTTTCGGCCCGCTTCTTTTGCGCGTCAAAGAAGGCATGAAAATAAACACATGAACCTTGAAATTCATTGAATAAATCAATTAAATTGGGAAATCATTGATCAGATAAATTTGAATTAATTAAGGATCAACTTCGACTTTTATCTGTGAAATTCATTCGAGCTGCGGGACTACTATTTTTGGCATTTTTTACCTGAAAAAGATTAATAAAAGAAAACAAAAATATTTTTTGGATTTTAATTAATGACTAGTAAACATAAACAAACAAAAGCAATGGTGATCCTTTGTGAGGCATAAACCCGCAACTGAAAAGGATTGAAGAACCAGTGCGTGATCTTATTTGTATGCAAAAATGCAAATGAAAATATGAAATATCTTAGTGTCAAAAATTAGGGTATGACAGATGCTCTTATTTAAGTTTCTTCAATAAAGAGATATGAAGATTGACATCTTTTTTTATCAAGATGGACGATACTTAAATATTAAAAACCCAATTTTTGGCCCTAAGAGGTCATATAACTGGAATGGAATAAAATGAAACGAAATGAAACTATATGAAATGATATGAAAATGTTATAAAAGCATATGAAATGCAGAGAAATTTGTGAGGAACAAAACGACACAAGAAATAGAATAAACATTAGGGATAAGGAGAATAGAACTCCGACGGGGAAATAAAGCAGCGCGACAACTAGAGACCACAACATGGCTCAGCTGAAGAAAAGGTGTCCAAGAGTGGCATTGGATAGAATAAGTCATAACATCCAATAGTAGTTTTGAATGAAGTGAGAAAAATTACAAAAAGTTCACTAAAAGCATCCAAGAATGACATTAGTGACTTTTATTGGGAATATCCGAGAGTGGCATCGAATAAAAAGAGAATCACGACATTCAATAATGGCCTTGAATGAAATGAGAAAAGTCATAGATTGTTGTTGCACCCCAAAATTTGCCCTCACAATACAAGACTTTGTGTGCTAAGAAGGTTCACAAGGTTCACAAGATTCACAATGCTTACAAGACCTTTCATGAGGTTCATGAAGTCTACAAGTTACTTTATGAGGTTCATAAGGTTCACAAGATTCACAACATTTACAAGACCTTTCATGAGGTTCATGAAGTCTACAAGTCACTTTATGAGGTTCAAAAGGTTCACAAGGTTCACAATACCTCCCATGAGGTTCACAAGACATTTTATTATGGTTCACAAGGTTCACAAAGTTCACAATTGGTCAGAAGAGTTGACAATTCCCTCATACAATGCACCTCCTAAGCAGTGCATCCAAAACTAGGGTTTTGACTTTAATCAGGCTAAATGAACTTCCAAGGCTTCAAGTGAGCTTCATAACATCTTATATGTGTGTAAGAACCCCCATGACAAGTTTCAAGACTTTTCTCAAAAGTTTGCTCAGTCAGATGATCAGATAAGTCAAAATCAGTCAAAGCAGTTAAAAAGTCAAACTGAGGTCAACTGTGGTCAAACCAAAGTCAAACTTCATGATTTTTTGCCAACATCAAGTATATGAAGTAAAATTCATCATTTGATCAAGGGTTGATCATGACTCATCAAGGAGATTTCAGATCATCAAGAATCAGGAGTTTCTAAATTAGGGTTTCCTCAGTAAAAGTCAATTGAACTTTGACCAGCCATAACTTTCACATGCTTCATCACCAAGTCTCCATCCAAAGCTCATTTTGAAGGAAATTTAATTCTATACAACTTTGTGTCTCACAAGCCAAGCCCAAAAATGCTTCATTCGGAAGGTATGAGCTAAGACATTATAGGTCCTTTTGAAAGTCAACAAAAAGTCAACAACTTCAAAAGGGCATAACTTGAGATTGGTAAATGATATGGACATGAAACCAGTGGGGTTGGTTAGAGGACTCTTCAAGCTTCCCAAAATGTCCAAGAACACCCTCATAGCATTAAAATTGAAGGATATGTGCCCTTGCAAAGTTGGGAAATTTTTGGTTGGTTTATGAAGAAAATGGAGGTCTAAAACCAATTTCTTCCAAATGGGCTTGCCAAATGATGACCCAATCCACACTATAACTTCATGCACGACCCAAGTCATCAAAAAATCAGATTTTTTGTTATTTTATTTTTATTTATTTTGATTTAATTCATTTAAAATCATTTTAAATTAAAATAAAATACAAAAATCAAAGATTTAAATATGATTAAGCTTCTAGAAAATCATAAATATGTCTTGGATCAAATTGATATGGGAGTTATGATGATTGTCTTAAAATAGCAAGTGTTCATACAAAAATATTTGACTTTTAAAGGCTTATCATTTTAAATTTTTTGGATCAAATCTTCTACACAAGTATCCAATTTTTGACCTAAATTGATCATTCTATAAGTACACAATGCAACCCTAATGACAAGCACGATTTCCAGCCTCCCCAAGAGTAAGTTTGCATTGTCCAAAATCTCTCCAAAACTCAAATTCGGTTTTTATTATACAGGACATTAGAAGGTAATCTAAAGACATAGCAATGTTCCTTGGACATTCTTGAAGCAAAACCAATCATTACATTGCATCATAGCATGATATATTGAGAAATCCGAACTGTTTTTGCTCACTTTCGATTTTTTCTTGTTCTTGCATTTTCATGTGATATTAATCAAGTTTGATTTCTGGTTTGTGTTTAGATAAGTGCAAGGATGAATTCTGGGCAATTGAATTGATGGTTTAGTGACTGAATCGTGAAACACCATTCTTAGGGTTTCGGCTTAAGATTAGGGCTTCTTGATTTATGGAACATAAATGGATTATGAAACCATAGAACGATTCGAATGAACATTTGGATCATATTTATAGGTTTAATTTTGTGAAATATTATGGTTTTGTTGATCATTGGATTTCATAGGTCTTGCTGCAAATTGGAAATTCGCAGGAAAGTTGGTGGGTAATTTCGCAGCAAAATTCGCACTGCCAGAGGTTGAAGATGATGTCTGCGCGCGTGTTTGTATAATTCAAAAATTGTTTAAAAATATTATGATTTGTTTCTGTTGTTATTTCACAAACAGATGCTTGTCTCAGTGGTAAGGCGCGCGTGTATACTGCCTGCAAGCCTGGGTTCGAATCCTGGCTTTGTACAATTTTTCTTATTTTTTCAGGTTAATCATGAAGCTTCATATATTATGCATTATACTCACTATACTATCAGACGCGCTCACCTAGCTGGGATGGTAATGTGTTTGTGTGATACTGTGAAGGTCCTGGGTTCGAATCCCCCAGGCCTTTTGCTTTTTCTTCTTTTTTTGCGATTTTTTCAGGTTAAGGCATAAAAACAATTTGGTTCATTCTTCTATCACCCGCGCGCTGGTAGCCTGGTGGTATGTGTTGCTGATGGCAAGCCAAAGGTGCTGGGTTCAAACCCCAGCCAGGTAAGTTCCAATTTTTTTTTTATTTTGTTTAAATTGTTTTGTTAATTATATTAATGTTAATTAGAAATAATCATATAAAATAACCTATAAATATCTTATATTTTCTAAATTCCAAAATTATTTTCTAAATTCTAAAAAAAATTATTTTCTAAATTCTAAAAAATTATTTTCTAAATTCTAAAGTTAGTTTTATTTATTTATTATTATTATGTACTTAAATTGTAATATATATATATATATATATATATATATATATATATATATATATATATATATATATATATATATATATTTATTAACTTAATATTATTGATATTGTATATTAAATTATGAACCCTAATTTATTTTCTTAAACAAATCTCTAATCTTAATAATTTTCACAAAAACCCTAAATTTCTTTTATTTTAAAACTTAATCATATTTTATAATTTGTTTAAATCTTAGTTAAAATAATTAAAATTTTGTAAATATAATTATAATTAATCCTATTTTGCATAACATGTAAATATTTTGTAAATTATTTATAATGTAATTTTGTATGTAAATAATTTCTATTTATGTTTAAAAATTGATAATTTAATTTTAATTATAATTTACTTTTCCATAATATGTTCATAATTTATTTAATTTGTTTATAATTTTAAATTTCATAATAATTGATATGATTGTTTATAATTTCTTCTTAACCATTAAAATTTTTGTTTATTATAATATTTTTGCTTATTATTACTAATCATGTTTATTGCTAACCCCATTTATTCTTAAATTGCTATTATTATTTCACTAACCTAATTATATTGCTTATTTATTTTGCTTATTATTTCTATTTTGCTTATTTATTTATTTATTTATTTTGCTATTTATTTAAATTGCTTTTTATTATTATTATTGTAATTGCTCCTGGATGTAATTTTTTGTAATATTTATATTATTTATTTTTATGTCATGGTTAGTAAATAGGGGGTGAAAACTATTTGTATTTAAAATTTAATTTAGATCATTTAAATTATAAGATAAATATTTAAAATTGAACACTCACACCCGTAAGTCGATCCTTGATCGCCATCTCACTTTCTAGGGTTACCTCTCATTGTTGCCTAATCACAAGGTCAAGTGGGGTGTATAAAGCAAAAGTCCCTTAAAAGAAAAGTCATCTAGTCCCTTCACAATAAAAGATCAAGTCCCTTAAATGGTTGCCTTTATAAAGATCTTGTCCCTTTCGAATAATGATGACAGTCCCTTCAAAAATGCTTAATACACCCTACAATTGCCTTCATGAAACAGATGTCCCTCACTTGTCCCTCACATCCAAGGTAATGACTACCTATTCCTTAATAATAGGGATAGTCTTACCATTTAAAGGATAAAGAACAGAAAAGACTTAAAACTTAGGGTAGGTTCCTCATAGTTACTTGCTCACTATTCAAAAACTTTTCAAAACACTTCACAATTTCAAACAATTTTCAAACACAAGTTTTTTACGCATCCGTACATGGATCATTATCAAACTCTTATGAAAATTTCTATTCACACGCTACACATTTCAAAAAAACAATTTAAAGTGAGCTAAGTAACTAAGAGCCCATGGATAACCATGGATGTAAAGGGTGCTAACACCTTCCCTTTACATAACCTACCCCCCGGACCCAAAAATCTTTTAAAAGGTCTTTCCTGTTCTTTTATGCCTTTCCTTTGGATGAAATAAAAGTCGGTGGCGACTCTTGCTATCCGCAACATAACTAAAGTCAGTTCTCCCACCGTGTTACAGAACTGGCGACTCTGCTGGGGATTTAATAAAAGAGGGGTACCCTTAGGAATTAGATCACTTTTAAATTGTTTGCTTTGTTTGCTTTACTTTACTTGTTGGGCTCTTATGTGTGAAAGGTCCTAACCCGGATCTAGTGTACCTTAGGTAAATGGCAATAGACCAAGGAAATTGTACGGCGTATACCGATATGGTTGATCTGGTGGCCATAGTTAGTGTGACTTCTTGGTTGGTGCTTATGTTCCTTGAGTCAAGTTGAGGATAATATGAGGCTGCCATATGTTGTCAATGCACTAACTAACTTTTAGAACCCTAGTTAACTCATCTTGGCCTTTAGAAAGTAGTGAGGTAACCGGCTTTGGTGCAGACTGAAGTTGGTTGACACTCGATACTACACTCATTGAGATCTTAAACTTGGAGGGTTTTGGTTGGCAAGTAAGTTTCCTTCTGAACAACCACCCTTGTGAAGGATCAATGATATTGAGATCCCTTAGAACCTGGTTACTTTTGTAGGACAGGATGAACCATCTAACTTCAGGGGAGGGTACTTACCTTTGAACCTCATGCAAGCCTTTAAACCTAGGGCTATGGTGTGGCTTGTTTGTGTGTGCCACATGTTTGTGATTGAGCATAACATCATGACATCATCATGCATCATAAGCATAGCATTTTCACTAACCATTTCAAGGACCAAAGGATTTATCTTTGTTCTTTGTTGCAGGTCATGGCTACTGCTCATCAAGAGACATGGTCACCATCAGAATCAACTTTGTGGGCATACCTGCTAAGCTCAAAAAATTAGTTTCTCAAGTGTCTGATCACTCCCAGTTCATCAAGAGACATGGTCACTTATTGGATCTAGTCACCTCAGGGTTCAATGAAGACATGATGAGTGTTCTGTTTCAGTTCTTTGATCCTAAGCACCATTGCTTCACATTCCCCGATTACCAGATGGTTCCAACCATGGAGGAGTTCTCTAAACTTCTGAGTATACCTGTTCTTGATCAAATACCATTCACAGGCTTGGAGAAGGAGCTCAAACCAGAGGTTATTGCTGCAGCTCTACATCTGAAGAAGTCTGATATTGTTCTAGAAACGAGAAGCGGAGTTAAGGGTATTCTTGCCAAGGCGTTGATAGAGAAAGCTCAGTTGTTCTTGAAAGCTATGAGCTATGATGCTTTTGAGGAGATCTTAGCCTTGCTGATTTATGGCTTAGTGTTGTTCCCCAATCCTGATCAGTTCATAGACGTTCATGCCATCAACATATTCCTGAGTCACAATCCGGTACCTACATTGCTTGGAGACATCCTACATTCTCTTCACACCCGTACTACGAGGGCAAGAGGTGAAGGAAAATTGCGATCTAAACGCAGCGGAAAACAAAAAATTTTCCTTTAGTGATCCTTACGAATGAGCATGGTCAGTGATAGAATCGTTACCTCTTTGTGGCGATTCAGATCTTTGATGCAGCGATCACAAGCGTTGATGAAGTGCAACGCCTCTACTCAGTCCACACGAACAGCTTCCGGTCACAGTGCTAGCTGCTTACGAACGGAATTATTTGAGTGAGAATCAAAAACGAAATTGCATCAAGTAAAAGCTTCATCACAAGGGTTCCTTTTATAGACTCTCTTGTGGGCTGCGGGCTAAAAGCCCAATTCACATGATCCATAATAATATTATATATTATTATAATAACTATTATTATAATAAATATATTTATTTTATTATTATTTTATAACCATTATAAAATAACAATAATTATTATTATATTATCCGAATTTCTATTTTTCACTTAAGTGCACCGTACCTTACGGTGTTCCTTTGATTTCTCTATCTCTCATCAAACTGTCCTTATGTGTGTGACCCTGTAGGATTTCGTAACGTTGGTAATTATATTAAATTATATATTTAACATAATAAACAGTGAGCAGTATCTAGCAACACATCACTGCTACCCAAGTCACGAAAATGTCATGTGATCTGACAAAACCTTTTTCGTGATAATATATGTTTGTACAATTACCCTTTTGCCCCTATGTCTATATTGAACACAAGGCATACACTGTGTCATCCTTGTCCAGTTCAATATTGGGCCCTTAGACATTTCTCCTGTTATGCAGGATTGGCAAATTCCATCTAGGACACTCATGTCCCTCAGCATGCTTCGTGGAGTGCCCATCAACTGTCTTTATGATCATCCAGTTACGGATAATGTTTGATCAGCAATAAAGCACCCGACTCTACATCTAGGGTCCATAGTGGTTTCAGGTCGAAGGGTGGTAATACACCATTATCACCATGAGAATAACTTATGACACTTTGCATAACATACTATGTAGTATTCTCATAGCGGGTCAATCCGGTATAAATATTACTCCTAATATTTATACCTATGTCAAGACTTGATAACTCTTTATCCATGATCCATGAGATGTGATCATCAGTCTATCTTCATAATAGTCTCAATGCTTTAATGTTATCCCACTTTGCAATAAAGCTTGACTACGGATATTTTAAGAATAATGTCTTTATGTTTAATGGGATCTCATGATTAAGTCACACTTAACACTTCATTAAATAGACTAACTATTCTAGGGACTTTATTATTCTGAAAGACAAACATAATAAAGAAATGCCTTTTATTATTAAACGAATAATCCGATACAAGTACCAAAAAGTATTGGCCTCTAGGGCTTACACCAACAATCTCCCACTAGCACTAGAGCCAATTAGGCATACCCTTAATACCCATAGATCTAGTATGACCATCATGCTTCTGTTGCGCAAGAGGCTTTGTTAATGGGTCAGCGATATTGTCAAGTGTAGGTACTCTGCATATCTTCACATCTCCCCGATCGATTATCTCTCGAATGAGGTGATAACGCCTAAGTATGTGTTTGGATCGTTGGTGAGATCTAGGCTCCTTAGCTTGTGCGATAGCACCATTGTTATCACAATATAAACCAATGGGATCCACAATGCTAGGGACTATGCCAAGTTCACTAATGAACTTCTTGATCCAAACAGCTTCCTTTGCTGCATTTGAGGCAGCAATGTACTCGGCCTCAGTTGTAGAATCAGCAACTGTTTCCTGCTTTGAACTTTTCCAGCTCACAGCGCCACCATTGAGACAGAACACATAACCAGATTGTGATCTAAAATCATCCTTATCTGTCTGGAAGCTAGCATCAGTGTAACCAATTACATCAAGCTCTTCCTGACCTCCATATATCAAGAATGAATCCTTAGTCCTTCTCAAGTACTTAAGGATATTCTTGACAGCTACCCAGTGAGCATCACCGGGATCAGATTGGTACCTACTCGTTGCACTTAATGCATACGAGACATCTGGTCGAGTACATAACATGGCATACATGATAGATCCTATTGCAGATGCATATGGAATCTTATTCATGCGATCCCTTTCTTCCTTAGTTGAAGGGGATTGTGTTTTTGATAAACACAGACCATGTTGCATAGGTATGAATCCTTTCTTGGAATCATGCATATTAAAGCGTCTCAACACTTTATCTATGTATGTACTCTGACTTAAGCCAAGCAGTTTTTGTGATCTATCTCTATAGATCCTAATTCCTAATATATAGGCTGCTTCACCTAGGTCTTTCATAGAAAAACAATTCCCTAACCAAGTCTTCACTTGTTGCAAGGTAGGGACATCGTTTCCAATGAGTAATATGTCATCTACATATAATACCAGAAACACGATCATGCTCCCACTAACCTTCTTGTAGACACAAGGTTCATCTTCATTTTTGATGAATCCATATTGTTTTACGGTTTCATCAAAACGAAGATTCCAGCTTCTGGAAGCTTGCTTCAATCCATAGATTGATCGCTGTAACTTGCATATCTTTTGGGCATCTTGTGGTATGTCAAATCCTTCAGGTTGTGTCATGTACACATCCTCAAGAAGATTCCCATTAAGGAAAGCAGTTTTGACATCCATCTGCCATATTTCATAATCATGATATGCAGCGATGGCAAGTAAAATCCGAACAGATTTAAGCATTGCAACTGGTGAAAAGGTTTCATCATAGTCAACCCCATGAATTTGTTTATAGCCTTTTGCAACCAGTCTTGCTTTATAGGTATGTACCTTACCATCCATGTCAGTCTTCTTCTTGAAGACCCACTTGCATCCTATAGGGTTAACTCCTATAGGAGGTTCTACCAAGGTCCAAACCTGGTTTGTGTACATGGAATCCATTTCAGATTTCATGGCTTCTAGCCACTTCTCAGACTCAGGACCAGTTATGGCCTCTTTGTAGGTCACAGGCTCATCTTGATCCATGAGTAATACATCACCCTGATCACTTATGAGATATCCATATCTCTCAGGTTGGTGACGTGTCCTGCTTGACCTACGCTGGTCTTGTTCTACTTGAGCAGGTTGCTCTTCCACAACTACTTGTGTTTCCTGCTCTAGTTCCTCCATAGGTGTTTCAATGTTTTGTGATTCTTGAATTTCTTCAAGCTCTATTTTCCTCCCACTGTTTCCTTTGGAAATAAAATCCCTTTCCAGAAAGACTCCAGTTCGAGCGACAAACACTTTGCCCTCAGAAGGATTGTAGAAGTAATATCCTCTTGTTTCTTTAGGATACCCCACAAATAAGCATTTGTCAGATTTGGGCTCAAGCTTGGTTGAAATTTGTCGTTTGACGTAAACTTCGCAACCCCAAATCTTCATGTAAGACATATGTGGTTTCTTACCACTCCATATCTCATATGGTGTCTTATCAACCTTTTTGGATGGAACACGGTTAAGTGTGTAAGCTGCTGTTAATAATGCATGTCCCCAAAAGGAGTTTGGAAGATCGGCGTGACTCATCATGGATCGGACCATGTCTAACAAGGTTCGATTTCTTCTCTCAGATACACCATTCCATTGTGGTGTTCCAGGAGGAGTAAGTTGGGATAGAATCCCATACTCTTTTAGATGGTCATCAAATTCTAGGCTTAAATATTCACCGCCTCGATCTGATCGAAGAACTTTAATATTCTTCCCTAGTTGGTTTTGTACTTCATTCTTGAATTCCTTGAACTTTTCAAAGGACTCAGATTTGTGTTTCATTAAATGCACATATCCGTATCTACTGAAGTCATCAGTGAAAGTGATGAAGTACTGAAAACCTCCTCTGGCTGGTATGTTCAGTGGTCCACATACATCAGTATGTATGAGTGCCAAAAGATCATTAGCCCTTTCACCTTTTCCTGTGAATGGGGACTTTGTCATCTTTCCAATTAAACAAGATCTGCATGTCTCATATGATTCATAATCAAAAGAGTCCAAGAGTCCATCTTTATGGAGTTTGGAAATGCGTTTCTCATTTATGTGGCCTAATCGACAGTGCCAAAGGTAAGTTGGATTCAACTCATTAGGTTTCAACCTTTTAGTATTAATGTTATAAATTGGCATTTCAAGATCAAGGACATATAGTCCATTATTCATTTTTGCAGTAGCATAAAATATATCATTCAAATAAATGGAGCAACAATTGTTCTTTATTATGAATGAAAAACCAAACTTGTCCAAACAAGAAACGGAAATAATATTCCTGCTAATTGCAGGTACATAATAACAGTTCTCTAACTGAATTATTAAACCACTAGGTAAAGTTAAAACATAAGTTCCTACAGCTAAAGCAGCAACCTTTGCTCCATTGCCAACTCGTAGGTCAACTTCACCTTTTGCCAAATCTCTACTCCTTTTTAGCCCCTGCACATTAGTACAAATGTGAGAACCGCATCCAGTATCTAATACCCATGATGCAGAAGTAGATAAATTAATTTCAATAACAAAAATACCTGAATTTGAAGTCTCTACTCCATTTTTCTTATCTTCCAGGTACTTTGGGCAATTTCTCTTCCAATGTCCGGTCTTACCGCAATGGAAGCAAGTGCCCTCCTTTGCTATTCCTCCACTAGGCTTCAAAACAGGAGGAGTGGGTTTGGGTTTGGCAACTTCCTTGCCTTTCCCTCTACCACCCTGTTTGATGGGCCTCTTGTTCTGTTTCTTTCCATTACTGACCATCAGAATGGATTTCCCTTTTGTCTTCATATTCTGCTCAGCAGTTCTCAACATGCCTAGCAGTTCTGGAAGACTTTTGTCCAAGTCATTCATATTGAAATTCAGGACAAACTGACTGAAGCTCTCTGGCAACGATTGCAAGATCAGATCAATCGCAAGTTCTTTTCCAAGGGGAAACCCTAATCTGTCAAGGTTCTCCACATACCCAATCATCTTGAGTACATGGGGACTTACAGGGGCTCCCTCAGCTAACTTGCTGTTAAAAAGGGACTTTGAAACCTGAAACCTCTCATTTCTTGCTTGCTCTTGATAAAGCATTTTCAGATGTCCGATCATATCGAACGCAAACATGTTCTCGTGTTGCTTTTGCAACTCAGAGTTCATGGTAGCAAGCATGAGGCAAGCGGTTTCATTGGCATCAACGAAATGCTTCTTATAAGCATCTCTTTCTGCCTTTGGTGCAGAACTAGGAGGTTCCTCCTCAGGAACTGGTGTCTCCAAGACATACAGCTTCTTATCGTGCTTGAGGACAATCCTCAGATTACGGTGCCAATCCAGGAAATTTGTCCCAGACAATTTTTCCTTATCTAGGATGGATCGCAAAATATTGTTCGATGTGTTTGTTGTCATGGTAATCTACAAGAGAAATATGAAAATATAAGTATCATTAAAACAACATATTTAATTAGGCCTTTAATCAAATATGCTCCCACTATTTTATTCAAAACAAATGACCCTCATCATTTGATTCGGAAAATCCCGTTGGAAGACTTTCTAGTGGGTCGAGATCCATGTTTCACTTTGTTTTAAGTCAGCGTTAGGCTGATTACACAAAACTAAGTTATTTAGGTAGGAACTCCTTCCAATTGTATCTCATACAACTCTCGAATATTTTCAATTGGGTGAATAACTCCTTATTCTGATCCATCACATGAATCATTCCCAATTCTTGCTTCTAAACATGTATAATCTTATTATAATTTGTTTAGTTAAGTTTGACCCATTGTTTTAGCAATTGGATATTACAATTATCCCATCACACCTTACTAATATAGAACATGCACCTCGCGTAGGCGAAACCTACAATGCTCGATACTAGTCTTGATGAGTGCTAAAAATTGGAAAGCATAAACTTAATATTTAATTTTGAGGGATTTTGTTATTAGTTTGATCTCACCGGCTTAACATGCAAAACGTCTCTCACATGCATCAACATACAATTACATGCATCAACATACATATAAAAAGATACAATTATGGCCCCTAACGCAATTGTTCTCTCAAGCCAATGAGAGAACCTAAGCTAACCTAATAACGATCTAAGCTTCTCCAAGCATGATCTCCAAGGTTATCCTCCTTCAATATTGAATACTTCCTTTTTCTTCATAACATAATATTACATTACATATAAGAAAACTCGTTTTACATACGAGGGAGTGAGATGAGAAAAGAAGTTACATAAAGAGATTGAGAGAGAGGCACGACACGCAGGCCGTATTTAAAAATCCCAAAACAATAATAAAGGATAAACTAAGGCCATAACTGATCACCACAAATAAATAATAATAAACACACTTTTATTATTAGTTTAAAATTCCGATAATTAAATAAACTAAATGAAATTTCGGCTGATTGATCACACTTTGCAGACTTAGCCGGGGGTTCCGCTGCCCGGTCAGCGGACGGTGGTTCCGCTGACGGGGGTCAAGGGGGCAGCGCCTCCTTGCGGGGTTGTCAGGGGCAGCGCCCCGGCGAAAAATTTTATGAACACTTCATTGTATTTCACGTCGTTTCCTGCACAACTTTTGTGCATTTACAACCCCAACCGGAAAAGTCTGCGGCAATACAACACTTGTACTGCCATTAATCCTAATGCAACAATTTCATGCCGTCAAACACAACTTGATTGATAACTCAATATGATAGATCAACATGTCATTGCTTCACCATACTAACGTCGGATTCCGAAGCGAATGAAAATGATGATCTTTCAAAAGAATTACAATCCTTATGTGATTGAATGGATGAAATCAAAACAGTATATCCCATATACCATCTTTGCATCAGAATTTCTTATATCTTATATAAAAGTGATCGATCTAATTGTGTAACCTATGGATGATCAATGTATCGCACAACTTCACCATACTAATGTCGGTTTCTGAAGCATAATCAACATCAATCATCCAAATCGTACACAACAGATGCCAAATTTAATTAATTGTTTATTGTTAAATTCGTTCTGTGTTTTAATCGAATCAAATACAGAAAAAAAAAACGGAAATTTAACAGCTATCAGATCCATGGTTTCGTAAGTGGCTCTGATACCACTGAAGGAAAATTGCGATCTAAACGCAGCGGAAAACAAAAATTTTCCTTTAGTGATCCTTACGAATGAGCATGGTCAGTGATAGAATCGTTACCTCTTTGTGGCGATTCAGATCTTTGATGCAGCAATCACAAGCGTTGATGAAGTGCAACGCCTCTACTCAGTCCACACGAACAGCTTCCGGTCACAGTGCTAGCTGCTTACGAACGGAATTATTTGAGTGAGAATCAAAAACGAAATTGCATCAAGTAAAAGCTTCATCACAAGGGTTCCTTTTATAGACTCTCTTGTGGGCTGCGGGCTAAAAGCCCAATTCACATGATCCATAATAATATTATATATTATTATAATAACTATTATTATAATAAATATATTTATTTTATTATTATTTTATAACCATTATAAAATAACAATAATTATTATTATATTATCCGAATTTCTATTTTTCACTTAAGTGCACCGTACCTTACGGTGTTCCTTTGATTTCTCTATCTCTCATCAAACTGTCCTTATGTGTGTGACCCTGTAGGATTTCGTAACGTTGGTAATTATATTAAATTATATATTTAACATAATAAACAGTGAGCGGTATCTAGCAACACATCACTGCTACCCAAGTCACGAAAATGTCATGTGATCTGACAAAACCTTTTTCGTGATAATATATGTTTGTACAATTACCCTTTTGCCCCTATGTCTATATTGAACACAAGGCATACACTGTGTCATCCTTGTCCAGTTCAATATTGGGCCCTTAGACATTTCTCCTGTTATGCAGGATTGGCAAATTCCATCTAGGACACTCATGTCCCTCAGCATGCTTCGTGGAGTGCCCATCAACTGTCTTTATGATCATCCAGTTACGGATAATGTTTGATCAGCAATAAAGCACCCGACTCTACATCTAGGGTCCATAGTGGTTTCAGGTCGAAGGGTGGTAATACACCATTATCACCATGAGAATAACTTATGACACTTTGCATAACATACTATGTAGTATTCTCATAGCGGGTCAATCCGGTATAAATATTACTCCTAATATTTATACCTATGTCAAGACTTGATAACTCTTTATCCATGATCCATGAGATGTGATCATCAGTCTATCTTCATAATAGTCTCAATGCTTTAATGTTATCCCACTTTGCAATAAAGCTTGACTACGGATATTTTAAGAATAATGTCTTTATGTTTAATGGGATCTCATGATTAAGTCACACTTAACACTTCATTAAATAGACTAACTATTCTAGGGACTTTATTATTCTGAAAGACAAACATAATAAAGAAATGCCTTTTATTATTAAACGAATAATCCGATACAAGTACCAAAAAGTATTGGCCTCTAGGGCTTACACCAACAAGAGGAACTTTGACGTGCTGCATACCTTTGCTCTCTAGGTGGTTTATTTCTCACCTTCCTCGCTCAGTAATGAAGAATGAGCAAGGGTTCAGGTGGTCCAAGAGGATCATGTCACTTTCTCACTCAGATATCCATTGGTGCTCCAGATCTATGGAGAATGTCACTATCATTGACCGTTGTGGGGAGTTTCCTAATGTGCCACTTCTGGGCATAAGAGGGGGCATTACTTACAACCCTTCCTTAGCTTTACGACAGTTTGGTTACGCTCGGAGTGATGGTCCACATGACATGTTAATTCAGGGCATTGTGTTTGACTACGACAACGATCTTCAAGGTTACCGTCAGAGATTCATACGAGCCTGGGGAAAAGTGAACAAGGTTGACAGCAAGACTCTGGAGCCTAAGTACACTATTCCTATGGAGGCTTATCTCAGATGGGTGCGATCTCGTGCTCAGACTCTCATGATGCCATATCCTGCTATCCTGCCAGTTACCATGGAACCTGTTGCTAAAGGAGATACTGCTTATACCATCCTTCACCCAGACATGCCTACTGACATGGAAGATTTACAGAGATCCTGGATCCAATTGAAGGAGCAAAGGGATACTTTCGAGGCTCATTACAAAGCAAGCCAAGAAAGAATCCTGGAACTAACAAAGCAACTTCACGAGGAACGAAATCTCAACTCATACCTCAACACAAAGAGGAAACGTCCATGGGAGACTTAAAACCCCATCCCTTGTATTTATTGCATTTCATTTCCTGTAAGCCCAAGAGGCAAAACAAGTTTATTACTAATAAAAGTTTACCTTCTTGTTTGTTTAAGCAAATTTAAATCTTGCGGTCCTTGAAAACATTGCATACGCATTAAAACATCATATCATTGCATCACAGGTTTATTGTGCACAGGTTTCTCATCTTCTCGCTGTTTATTTCAGTAATGGCTCTTGAACAAACAGTTAAGGATCTCCAGGCACAAAATGCACAGTTCCAAGAGCTGATCCTGAACCTGACCAAGGGGCAGGATGAATTGAAGACACTGCTGGCCAAGAAGACTAAGAAGACTAGAAGGTCAGGTGGCCTGATCAACATGGGAAGAAGGTTCAAAGGTCTTGCCAAGACCAAAGAACCAGTTGAAGACTATGAATCTGAAGAATCTGAAAAAGAGGGAGGCAGTCTCCACAACACTATGGGGGACTCTGATTCTGAGGCTAATTACTACCATGATCCTAATGAAGACAAATTCAAGATACTGGTGGATAGAATGGATGCTATGGAGTTGCAGAAGTCATCTGGGCTGGATTTTGAAGATTTGAGTCTGATATCTGGGGTAGTCATACCCATTGGTTTCAAAGTTCCTACCTTTGTTGTTTATGATGGGGTCTCTTGTCCCAAGCTGCATCTGAGGTCTTATGTCAGAAGAATCCAACCTCACACTGCTGATAAGAAATTGTGGATCCATTTCTTCCAAGAGAGCTTATCTGGGGCTCAATTGGAGTGGTATTATCAATTGGAGAGTGTCAACATCAGGGAGTGGAATGATCTTGCTGAAGCTTTCTATAAGCAGTATCAATACAATGCTGACTTAGCTCCCACTCGCATGCAGCTTCAAAGCATGTCTATGGGTGCCAAAGAAAGTTTCAAGGAGTATGCTCAGAAGTGGAGAGATTTAGCTGGAAGAGTTCAACCCCCTCTGACTGACAGGGAATTGGTTGATATGTTCATGTGTACGCTGAATGGCCCGTTTTACAGTCATCTCATTGGAAGCTCATCATCTGGCTTCACTGAGTTGATAATGACAGGAGAGCGAGTGGAAAATGGTATAAAGAATGGCAAGATCCAGGTGGGTACTTCTTCATCAGGTGCTGCAAAGAAGCCTCCCACTGGGAAGAAAGAATCCAATGCTGTTTATGGTCAACCTGGTCGTAATAGAAGACATCAGTCTGTGAGTGCAGTTCATATTTCAAATCCAACTCCTGCAACAACAGAGCAGCCACAGGGCAACCAACAGAGGGCTAGAAGGCAGTTCACTAAGATCAACATGTCAATGGCTCAGGCATTGCAACACTTGTTGAAGGCTGAACTTATTACTTTGAAAGAGGCTCCTCAAAATCCTAATGTTACCTCTCCCAGGTACAATCCCAATGCACGATGTGCATATCATTCAAACTGTCAGGGTCATGATACCAATAACTGCTGGGTCTTGAAGAACAAAATTCAAGATATGATTGAGGCTGGAGAGATTGAGTTTGACCCTCCGGGTACTCCAAATGTGATTACTGCTCCCATGCCGAATCACGAGAAGACTGTCAACGCCATTGATGAAGATTTACATGTCTATTCAGTTGCGGAGTTGACCACACCATTGTCTGTTATCAAGAAGAAGTTAGTGCAAGCTGGGCTCTTTCCAGGTTGTCGTGACGATTGTTTGTATTGTACCTATAAGCCGGATAGTTGTTGGAGATTGAGAGATGGAATTCAGCGTCTCATGGATAAGTATACTATAGTGTTTGAGAGGACTCCATCGTCTGTAGAAAGTATGGTGGATCATATTACTCAAGGTAGGAAGATTGAAGAGGTTGACATGGTTGATAAAGTACCGGTAAGGATCACTTCAAAGAGACCTATTAAAATCACCCATCAGGGTCCAATCAAGATTACTGCTGAAGGTCCTGTGAAAGTTGTTGCTGAAGCCAGAGTGGCTCCTATGGTCATTACCACTCCTGGTCCTATTCCGTATACGTCTGATAAAGTTGTGCCTTGGCATTATGGATCTGATGTTTACATCCATGGTGTTAAGCAGGAGCCCTTAGTTGATGTGCCTGTTGATATTGATAATATTGTTGGTTCTAGTAAGATCACACGTAGTGGAAGAGTCTTCTCTCCCCCAGTTACTTCCAAGAATACAGTTACTCCTGCTGCTACTTCCACCACTGATGCTCGGGGCAAAGGTCCTGTTATTGAGCCTATACCTGCTGATGTGCCAGCTGCTGATGACCTTTCTAAGCAGATGGAGGAAGTATTGAAAATCATTCGCAAGAGTGATTATGACATTGTTGATCAGTTGGGGCATACTCCCTCTAAGATTTCTATGTTGTCCTTGTTGTTATGTTCTGAAGCTCGTGCAAAAGCTTTGATCAAGTTTCTGAAGATTGCTCATGTACCCAATGCAATTTCTGTTGACCAGTTTGAGAATTGTGTTGCCCACCTGACCTATGATAATGGGTTAGGGTTTTCTGATGCTGATTTAACCCCTGCCAAGAGGGATCATAACAGGGCTCTGCATATCTCAATTGAATGCAGGGGCACTACCCTGTCACATGTATTGATAGACAATGGTTCCTCTCTGAATGTGTTGCCCAAGGAAGTCCTGAATAAGCTGAGTCCTGAAGATGATGTGCTGAAACCCAGTAATATAGTGGTGAAGGCTTTTGATGGTTCTAGAAGAGTGGTGCACGGAGAGATTGACTTGCCCATCAAAGTTGGTTCTCATATTTTTAATGCTACATTCTATGTGATGGATATCCGTCCTTCGTACTCTTGTCTGCTTGGTCGTCCCTGGATCCATGGGGCAGGTGCTGTAACCTCTACATTACATCAGAAGTTGAGATATCCGGTAAAAGGGAAAGTTGTTACTGTCTATGGAGAGGAGGAATATTTTGTTAGCCATGTAAACACTTTCAAGTATCTGGAAATGGAAGGTGAATACATTGAAACTCCGTGTCAGACATTTGAAGTGGTTCCTTGGATTGTTAATGATTATGTAGCTCCTCCGGTTGCCAAGAAAGTTCCTGTGGTCACCAGAGTACCTCCAACAATGGCAATGGCCTCCATCAACGATGCTAGAGCTGTGGTAGATGAAGGTGGTTGTACTATTTAGGGTCAGCTTCCTGATATCCCATACAAGTCTGACAAGTTTGGTTTGGGTTTCACTACAGAGTCCCAGAAGGCTGTTCGTCGTGCTCGTACTGTTCGTATCACCAATCAAGGGGTTATGAAAGATCAGATCAATGTTGTGGGTGACTATGATGAAGACTACAATTTGGATGCTTGGATTTTTCCTACTGTGGGTGCTGGACTCAATAATTGGAAAGCTGAAGATGTTATCCCTATCTCCTTTAGTCAGGAGTAAATGCTATTACTGTGTTGTTGCTTTTAAGTTTGTAATTTCTTGAACAATTAAAACTCTCAAGCCTTGTGCCTTACTCGGGGCACAATGGTGTGCTTGTTACGGGCTGTCATTTCATTTGCATACTTCATTCAATAAAAATTAGTGGACGTTTCGTTTTCGTAAATATTGTGTTCCTTGTCTTTCTTTTCTTTTATTTTTGTTTTATCAGCTATGTGTTCTTACACACACCCACATCACTAAAATGCAGATCCTCATCCACTCTGGATCCTGTTGATAACAGTTATACTATTGCCAATTATAATTTCGAGAATCCGATCTATCAAACTGAAGACGGAAATGAGGACGATTGTGAAGTACCTGTAGAGCTTGCTAGGTTGTTACAACAAGAAGAGAAAGCCATACAGCCACATGAAGAGCCAGTCGAAGTTGTGAATTTGGGAACTGAAGAAAACAGGAAAGAAGTCAAGATATGGGCTGAATTAGAGGATAGTGTCAAGAGCAGATTGATTCAGATGTTACGTGACTATGTGGAGATCTTTGTTTGGTCTTATGAAGATATGCCAGGGTTGGATACAGACATTGTGGTTCACCGTTTACCATTAAAAGAAGATTGTCGTCCAAAGAAGCAGAAGGTTCGTCGTATGCGTCCTGAAATGTCAGAAAAGATCAAGGCAGAGGTAATGAAACAGTTCAATGCAGGGTTCTTAGCTGTGACTTCTTATCCTCAGTGGGTTGCAAATGTGGTACCGGTTCCTAAGAAAGATGGTAAGGTACGTATGTGTGTGGACTACAGAGATTTGAACAAGGTCAGCCCTAAAGATGACTTTCCACTTCCTCATATTGATGTTCTGGTAGAAAACACTGCTCAGCATAAGGTATTCTCTTTTATGGATGGTTTCTCTGGTTACAATCAAATCAAGATGGCACCCGAAGACATGGAGAAGACAACATTTGTTACACAGTGGGGCACTTTTTGTTATAAGGTAATGCCATTTGGTTTGAAGAATGCAGGGGCAACATATCAGCGTGCTATGGTGGCTTTGTTTCATGATATGATTCATCATGAAATAGAGGTATATGTGGATGATATGATAGCCAGGTCCCAAAATGAAGAGCAACGTCTTGATCATCTACACAAATTGTTTGAGAGGTTGAAGAAATACAAGTTAAGATTGAATCCAAACAAGTGTACTTTTGGAGTTAGGTATGGTAAACTCCTGGGTTTCATTGTCAGTGGAAAAGGTATTGAAGTGGATCCTGCAAAAGTGAAAGCTATACGAGAGATGCCAACTCCCCGTACTGAGAAGGAGGTCAGAGGTTTCTTGGGACGATTGAACTACATTGCAAGATTTATTTCCCAGTTAACTGCCATCTGTGAGCCAATCTTCAAGTTATTGAAGAAAGATCAGGTGATGGAATGGAATGATGAATGCCAGACTGCCTTTGATGAAATCAAGAGATATCTGTTAGAACCTCCAATTTTGATGCCACCAGTTGATGGAAGACCCTTGATCATGTATTTAACAGTGTTAGACAACTCAATGGGGTGTGTGTTGGGGCAACATGACGAGTCTGGTCGAAAAGAGCAGGCAATATACTACCTTAGCAAAAAGTTTACCGACTGTGAAACAAGATACTCACTGCTCGAGAAAACTTGATGCGCTTTGGCATGGGCTGCTCGCCGACTAAGACAGTATATGTTGACTCATACTACCTTATTGATTTCAAAGATGGATCCAATCAAGTATATATTTGAGAAACCTGCTCTCTCTGGAAATATTGCAAGATGGCAAATGATCTTGACAGAATATGACATACAGTATACTACTCAGAAGGCCATTAAAGGAAGTGTTGTTGCCGATCATTTGGCTCATCAAGCAGTGGATGATTATCAGTCAATGAGTTTTGAGTTCCCTGATGAAGACATTATGATTATTACCAAAGAATCTGGACAATATGACGGACCTGAACAAGGATCCCGATGGATTATGGTTTTTGATGGTGCCTCTAATGCACTTGGTAATGGTGTTGGTGTTGTGATCAGTTCCCCTGAAGGTTGTCATACCCCGATTACTACCAGACTTTGTTTCTATTGTACCAATAACATGGCTGAGTATGAGGCATGTATCCTGGGTATTAAAGCTGCTATTGATATGAAGATTCAGTTCCTTGATGTGTATGGAGATTCAGCCCTGGTAGTAAGTCAGATTAAAGGAGATTGGGATACCAAGCATGATAACCTCATTCCTTACAGAGAACATGTGTTGTCTTTGATCCCACATTTTAAAGAGATTACCTTTGGACATATTCCACGAAGAGAGAATCAGTTGGCAGATGCATTAGCCACCATGGCATCCATGTTTGAGATCAGCTGGGATGATGAAGCTCCCAAGATTACTATTGATAGATTTGAAAAGCCTGCATACTGTAATGAGGTTGGCACTGAAGAAGCAGAAGAGAAGCCTTGGTTCTATGAAGTGAAAAGATCAGGAATTCCCTGAAGGGGCATCTGTCAAAGATAGGAAGTTTCTAAGAAGGTTTTCTGCTAAGTTCTTTTTGAGTAATGGGATTTTATACATGCGCAATCATGATTCAACTTTGCTTCGTTGTGTGGATAAGAAGGAAGCAATAGAGATTATGGAAGATATGCATGAGGGGATCTTTGGCACCCACTCTAGTGGCCATACTATGGCAAAGAAGATATTGAGAGCAGGTTACTATTGGTCTACCATGGAAGCTGATTGCTATCAACACTCCAGAACTTGTCACAAATGTCAAATCTATGCTGATAAAGTACACATACCTCCATCACCGTTGAATGTGTTGACTGCTCCTTGGCCTTTTGCCATGTGGGGCATTGATGTGATTGGTGAGATCAAGCCTACTGCTTCTAATGGGCATCGTTTCATCCTGGTTGCTATTGATTACTTCACGAAGTGGGTAGAGGCAGCTTCATTTGCATCTGTTACCAAGAATGTTGTGGCTCGATTCATTAAGAATAATCTCATATGTAGGTATGGCATCCCTGAAAGGATTATCACTGACAATGGCTCTAATTTGAACAACACTATGATTACTGATCTCTGCATGCAGTTCAAGATTAAGCATCACAACTCTTCTCCATATCGTCCAAAGATGAATGGGGCAGTTGAAGCTGCTAATAAGAATATTAAGAAGATTATACAGAAGATGACTGTTACTTACAAGGATTGGCATGAGATGTTACCATTTGCTCATCATGGTTATCGTACTACAATACGTACTTCAACAGGGGCAACCCCATTCTCCTTAGTCTATGGTATGGAAGCAGTTCTGCCCATTGAAGTTCAGATTCCTTCCTTAAGAATTATGAAGGATGCAGGCTTGGATGAAGATGCGTGGATTCAGACTCGACTTGACCAGATAAATTTGATTGATGAGAAGAGATTAGCAGCAGTTTGTCACGGCCAGATGTATCAGAAAATAATGATCAAAGCTTTTAACAAGAAGGTTAAGCCAAAGGTATATCAGGCTGGTGACTTGGTAATCAAGCGTATCATATTACCACAGGGTGATCCTAGGGGCAAGTGGACTCCAACATATGAAGGACCATTTGTGATCAAGACAGTGTTCTCAGGAGGTGCCATGATACTTACTACTATGGATGGTGTAGACTTCCCACAGCCTGTAAACGCAGACATAGTTAAAAAATACTACGCATAAAAAGAGACCCGCTAGGTTGACAGGCCTAGGCAAAAATAAGGGCATCCCGGCAAACCAAAAGGGTTTGGGCAAAAATTAGGGATATATATGAAAAGATGTACACCCGGCAAGTCGAAAACCTGAAAAGGCGGCTTGGGCAAAAAAGGGTATCCCGGTGGATTGAAAACCTGAAAGGGCAATCCAGGAAAAAGTTAGGGATTAAAGCGTATGACTATGTCTCGTTTAGATCACCCATGAAACTGCAACCAGCTGTACTACCTACTCAAGCTCAAACAGAGAAAGCTCAATCCAATCGTTTATGTCTCAACAGCAGAAGATGAGATACTTGAAGATAATGGCAATAGTAGAATTGAAACTCAATATAATTATTTCCCACATAGCTGATTTTCTTTGTTTTGTAAAATTTTATGACAAAATCCTCTTACTAGGGTTTATGTCTCCTTGTACAAACTTACCCATATATGGGTCATTCTTTGATATAAATAAAATTCCATCTTTGAATCCAGATTTACTTTTACCCTATTTACATAAGCGAAACGTCCATTGGTTGTGTTTGAATGTATGTATGTTTTTGAATATGATTGATGTTTACCAGAAATGCATGTATGCTTTTTAATATGATTGATGTTTACCAGAAATGCATAAAATGCAGTAATAGTATTTACTAAGGACGAACGAAGGTAGGAATTCAACGAAGCTTCGTCGGTTCATCCCCACAAGACAACTACAAATCCCCAGCAGGGTAAGTCTATCTTTTATAGATACTTCGAGTCACATCTCCCCTGGAATTTATATCCATCTCTTTTATCCTCATACGGGTATTCGGGAATTTACTTTCCAATAAGAGTGCGACAAACGAAGACGGGATGTTATATCTACCCTACTATCAAACGAAGACGAAGGTTATATATACCTTGCTATCCCCAGTAGACGGGAAGTTATCTATACCTTGCTATCCCCAGCAGACGGGAGGTTATGCATAATATATTATCAAACAAGACAGGAATGAGTTCCTCATATTCTTCAACAACGAATCGGGATTTATTTTCCCTGGCCAGCAGTTATTATACGAAGATATCCGGACGCTTCAGGCAGTATCATATTATACATACATCATTTACATCATACCATAACATACATATCCATAAATACATAATACATTTAGGTGCATCATACTATACATGCATACATAATGCATAAACTAATGCTACCATATAGAATGCTACCTTGTTTTCAGTTTAATTCTCCAGCAAACAAACTTCATTAACAACTTGTGACTATCAGGATTGCTTTATCCTCCTGAAAGCTTCTCATACCTCAGGAATGCTTTATCCTCCTGAAAGCTTCTCATACCTCAGGACTGCTTTATCCTCCTGACAGCTTCTTGTACCTCAGGATTGCTTTATCCTCCTGAAATCACACTATTACATCAGGACTGCTTTATCCTCCTGAAAGCTTATTATTACCTCAGGACTGCTTTATCCTCCTGACAGCTTCTTATATCTCAGGACTGCTTTATCCTCCTGAAAGCATATCACTACATCAGGATTGCTTTATCCTCCTGAAAGCATATTACCACCTCAGGATTGCTTTATCCTCCTGAAAGAATATCATCCATCAGGACTGCTTTATCCTCCTGAAAGTTATCATTATATTTTGGACTGCTTTATCCTCCAAGAAATGTATATGAAGAACTTTTCTCCAAGTGGCATCTTTAAGCCCACTCAAGCATAGTCAACTAGTCACCTGTATCACTCTATGCACTAGTGAGTGCAAATTTTTGGGCTTTTGTGTTCAATCCCCTTCAACCTTCCAAGTTACGACTGGCACATATACCAATCTAACCCCTCAGGTTTCAGAAAATTGAACAGGGGCAGCTGTTGCACCCCAAAATTTGCCCTCACAATACAAGACTTTGTGTGCTAAGAAGGTTCACAAGGTTCACAAGATTCACAATGCTTACAAGACCTTTCATGAGGTTCATG
Source organism: Lathyrus aphaca (assembly GCA_963966055.1). Classification (NCBI taxonomy): domain Eukaryota; kingdom Viridiplantae; phylum Streptophyta; class Magnoliopsida; order Fabales; family Fabaceae; genus Lathyrus; species Lathyrus aphaca. The sequence continues at coordinate 508,772,052 of OZ014523.1, forward strand.
AAGTCTACAAGTTACTTTATGAGGTTCACAAGGTTCACAAGATTCACAACATTTACAAGACCTTTCATGAGGTTCATGAAGTCTACAAGTCACTTTATGAGGTTCACAAGGTTCACAAGGTTCACAATACCTCCCATGAGGTTCACAAGACATTTTATGATGGTTCACAATGTTCACAAAGTTCACAATTGGTCAGAAGAGTTGACAATTCCCTCATACAATGCACCTCCTAAGCAGTGCATCTAAAACTAGGGTTTTGACTTTAATCAGGCTAAATGAACTTCCAAGGCTTCAAGTGAGCTTCATAACATCTTATATGTGTGTAAGAACCCCCATGACAAGTTTCAAGACTTTTCTCAAAAGTTTGCTCAGTCAGATGATCAGATAAGTCAAAATCAGTCAAAGCAGTTAAAAAGTCAAACTGAGGTCAACTGTGGTCAAACCAAAGTCAAACTTCATGATTTTTTGCCAACATCAAGTATATGAAGTAAAATTCATCATTTGATCAAGGGTTGATCATGACTCATCAAGGAGATTTCAGATCATCAAGAATCAGGAGTTTCTAAATTAGGGTTTCCTTAGTAAAAGTCAACTGAACTTTGACCAGCCATAACTTTCACATGCTTCATCACCAAGTATCCATCCAAATCTCATTTTTAAGGAAATTGAATTCTCTACAACTTTGTGTCTCACAAGCCAAGCCCAAAAATGCTTCATTTGGAAGGTATGAGCTAAGACATTATAGGTCCTTTTGAAAGTCAACAAAAAGTCAACAACTTCAAAAGGGCATAACTTGAGATTGGTAAATGATATGGACATTAAACCAGTGGGGTTGGTTAGAGGACTCTTCAAGCTTCCCAAAATGTCCAAGAACACCCTCATAGCATTAAAATTGAAGGATATGTGCCCTTGCAAAGTTGGGAAATTTTTGGTTGGTTTATGAAGAAAATGGAGGTCTAAAACCAATTTCTTCCAAATGGGCTTGCCAAATGATGACCCAATCCACACTATAACTTCATGCACGACCCAAGTCATCAAAAAATCAGATTTTTTGTTATTTTATTTTTATTTATTTTGATTTAATTCATTTAAAATCATTTTAAATTAAAATAAAATACAAAAATCAAAGATTTAAATATGATTAAGCTTCTAGAAAATCATAAATATGTCTTGGATCAAATTGATATGGGAGTTATGATGATTGTCTTAAAATAGCAAGTGTTCATACAAAAATATTTGACTTTTAAAGGCTTATCATTTTAAATTTTTTGGATCAAATCTTCTACACAAGTATCCAATTTTTTGACCTAAATTGATCATTCTATAAGTACACAATGCAACCCTAATGACAAGCACGATTTCCAGCCTCCCCAAGAGTAAGTTTGCATTGTCCAAAATCTCTCCAAAACTCAAATTCGGTTTTCATTATACAGGACATTAGAAGGTAATCTAAAGACATAACAATGTTCCTTGGACATTCTTGAAGCAAAACCAATCATTACATTGCATCATAGCATGATATATTGAGAAATCCGAACTGTTTTTGCTCACTTTCGATTTTTTCTTGTTCTTGCATTTTCATGTGATATTAATCAAGTTTGATTTCTGGTTTGTGTTTAGATAAGTGCAAGGATGAATTCTGGGCAATTGAATTGATGGTTTAGTGACTGAATCGTGAAACACCATTCTTAGGGTTTCGGCTTAAGATTAGGGCTTCTTGATTTATGGAACATAAATGGATTATGAAACCATAGAACGATTCGAATGAACATTTGGATCATATTTATAGGTTTAATTTTGTGAAATATTATGGTTTTGTTGATCATTGGATTTCATAGGTCTTGCTGCAAATTGGAAATTCGCAGGAAAGTTGGTGGGTAATTTCGCAGCAAAATTCGCACTGTCAGAGGTTGAAGATGATGTCTGCGCGCGTGTTTGTATAATTCAAAAATTGTTTAAAAATATTATGATTTGTTTCTGTTGTTATTTCACAAGCAGATGCTTGTCTCAGTGGTAAGGCGCGCGTGTATACTGCCTGCAAGCCTGGGTTCGAATCCTGGCTTTGTACAATTTTTCTTATTTTTTCAGGTTAATCATGAAGCTTCATATATTATGCATTATACTCACTATACTATCAGACACGCTCACCTAGCTGGGATGGTAATGTGTTTGTGTGATACTGTGAAGGTCCTGGGTTCGAATCCCCCAGGCCTTTTGCTTTTTCTTCTTTTTTTGCGATTTTTTCAGGTTAAGGCATAAAAACAATTTGGTTCATTCTTCTATCACCCGCGCGCTGGTAGCCTGGTGGTATGTGTTGCTGATGGCAAGCCAAAGGTGCTGGGTTCAAACCCCAGCCAGGTAAGTTCCAATTTTTTTTTATTTTGTTTAAATTGTTTTGTTAATTATATTAATGTTAATTAGAAATAATCATATAAAATAACCTATAAATATCTTATATTTTCTAAATTCCAAAATTATTTTCTAAATTCTAAAAAAAATTATTTTCTAAATTCTAAAAAATTCTTTTCTAAATTCTAAAGTTAGTTTTTTTTTTATTATTATGTACTTAAATTGTAATATATATATATTTATTAACTTAATATTATTGATATTGTATATTAAATTATGAACCCTAATTTATTTTCTTAAAAAAATCTCTAATCTTAATAATTTTCACAAAAACCCTAAATTTCTTTTATTTTAAAACTTAATCATATTTTATAATTTGTTTAAATCTTAGTTAAAATAATTAAAATTTTGTAAATATAATTATAATTAATCCTATTTTGCATAACATGTAAATATTTTGTAAATTATTTATAATGTAATTTTGTATGTAAATAATTTCTATTTATGTTTAAAAATTGCTAATTTAATTTTAATTATAATTTACTTTTCCATAATATGTTCATAATTTATTTAATTTGTTTATAATTTTAAATTTCATAATAATTGATATGATTGTTTATAATTTCTTCTTAACCATTAAAATTTTTGTTTATTATAATATTTTTGCTTATTATTACTAATCATGTTTATTGCTAACCCCATTTATTCTTAAATTGCTATTATTATTTCACTAACCTAATTATATTGCTTATTTATTTTGCTTATTATTTCTATTTTGCTTATTTATTTATTTATTTATTTATTTTGCTATTTATTTAAATTGCTTATTATTATTATTATTGTAATTGCTCCTGGATGTAATTTTTTGTAATATTTATATTATTTATTTTTATGTCATGGTTAGTAAATAGGGGGTGAAAACTATTTGTATTTAAAATTTAATTTAGATCATTTAAATTATAAGATAAATATTTAAAATTGAACACTCACTCACGTAAGTCGATCCTTGATCGTCATCTCACTTTCTAGAGTTACCTCTCATTGTTGCCTAATCACAAGGTCAAGTGGGGTGTATAAAGCAAAAGTCCCTTAAAAGAAAAGTCATCTAGTCCCTTCACAATAAAAGATCAAGTCCCTTAAATGGTTGCCTTTATAAAGATCTTGTCCCTTTCGAATAATGATGACAGTCCCTTCAAAAATGCTTAATACACCCTACAGTTGCCTTCATGAAACAGATGTCCCTCACTTGTCCCTCACATCCAAGGTAATGACTACCTATTCCTTAATAATAGGGATAGTCTTACCATTTAAAGGATAAAGAACAGAAAAGACTTAAAACTTAGGGTAGGTTCCTCATAGTTACTTGCTCACTATTCAAAAACTTTTCAAAACACTTCACAATTTCAAACAATTTTCAAACACAAGTTTTTTACGCATCCGTACATGGATCATTATCAAACTCTTATGAAAATTTCTATTCACACGCTACACATTTCAAAAAAACAATTTAAAGTGAGCTAAGTAACTAAGAGCCCATGGATAACCATGGATGTAAAGGGTGCTAACACCTTCCCTTTACATAACCTACCCCCCGGACCCAAAAATCTTTTAAAAGGTCTTTCCTGTTCTTTTATGCCTTTCCTTTGGATGAAATAAAAGTCGGTGGCGACTCTTGCTATCCGCAACATAACTAAAGTCAGTTCTCCCACCGTGTTACAATTGTACATCAGAAGGATGATGACTATGCTACAAACATCCGACAGTAGCCTCAGAAAGAAAAGAGTTACAACATCCAACAATAGCCTTGAACAAAGTGAGAAAAGTCTCAAGAAGTTCATCAAAACAATGATAACTCCGCTATGGACATCCGACAGTAGTCTCAGAGAGAGAAAATCACAACATTCAACAGTTGCCTTGAATGAAGTGAGAAAAGTCTCAGAAAGTTCATAAGAAACAATGATGACTATGTTATGGACATCTGACAGTAGCCTCGGATAAAAGGGTGTAATATCTGAGAAAACATCTGGTAAGAAAAGATTATGGATAAACATCAGAACAAGGTATATCTGGACAAACATCAGATAGACACATGAAAGTTCGGGAAAACATCAGAACAGAGGTACCATATATCTTAAACAACATCAAATAAAGGTTTAACATATCTGGAACAACATCAGATAGAGGTAAAAGTTCTAGGGAAACATAAGAACAAACAAGGATATCCAGAATAATATCGGGTAAAAAGAGACAGACAAGTATGTCTGTAGGTGCCAAGTAAGTTGGACTTGGATCATAAGGTAAGATGTTGAAAACAACCAGACCTCGAGAAATGCATGTGAGGACTAAAACATTCATCATGTTGTTGCATCCCAAAATTTGCCCTCACCAAGACAAGACATTGTGTACTAAGAGTTTCACGAGGTTCGCAAGACATCTCATGAGGTTCACAAGGTTCACAATTAGTCAGAAAGTTTGACAACTCCCTCAGACAATGCATCCTCCTAAGCAATGCATCTTAAACAAGGGTTTTGACTTTCATCAGGCTAAATGGACTTCCAAGACTTCAAGTGAGCTTCATAGCATCCTATATGTGTTCAAGAATCCCCATGTCAAGTTTCAAGATTTTCCCAAAAGATTTGCTCAGTCAGATGATCAGATAGGTTAAAATCAGTCAAGGCAGTTAAAAAGTCAAACTGAGGTCAACTGTGGTCAAACCAAAGTCAAACTTCATGATTTTTTGCCAACATCAAGTATATGAAGTAAAATTCATCATTTGATCAAGGGTTGATCATGATTCATCAAGGAGATTTTAGATCATCAAGAATCAGGAGTTTCTAAATTAGGGTTTTCATAGGAAAAGTCAACTGAACTTTGACCAGCCATAACTTTCACATGCTTCATCAAGAATTTTCCATCCAAAGCTCATTTTGAAGGAAATTGAATTCTATACAACTTTGTGTCTCACAAGCCAAGCCCAAAAATGCTTCATTTGGAAGGTATGAGCTAAGACATTATAGGTCCTTTTAAAAGTCAACAAAAAGTCAACATCTTCCAAAGAGCATAACTTGAGAATGGTAAAAGATTTGGACATGAGACCAAATAGGTTGGTTAGAGGACTCTCTAAGCTTTCTAAAATGTCCAAGAACACCCTCATAGCATTAAAATTGAAGGATTTGTGCCCTTGTAAAGTTGGGAAAGTTTTGGGAAGTTTATGAAGCAAATAAGGCCTTAAAACCAATTTTTTGCTAAATGAGCCCACCAAATTGCCATCCAATCTTTATAATATCATCAAGCACGACACAACCCACACCTTTTCTGATTTTTTACATTTTTATTTAATATTTATTTGAATTTTATTCATTAAAATACAAATTAAATTAAAATAAAATATGAAAATCATATATTTGGAAGGGATTGTGGTTCTAGAAGGTCTTAATATTCATTTAAACTTGATTGATACCATATAATTTCAGATCATCCAAAAATAACAATGAGATATCCAAGATTTCAATGTTTTTAAGATCAAATCTTTTTCAATCTCATGAGGTCCAAAAGTCAAAGGAGTGATCAAATTTTTGACCTAATTTCATCACATGGTATATAAACAACCTAAGGGATACAAGAACACACGAATTCTCAGCCTCCAAGAGCATTCTCAAACTTCAAAAAATTCATCCAAAATTCTATTTTCGGGTTCACCTTTAGAGGGCATTTAAAGGTATTTTAAAGACATAGAGATGATCCTTGGACATCACTGAGTCTATCCCAACCTTCGAACGCATCCAATTCATGCTCATATGACTAAACCGAATCCATATTGTTCATACTTTTATTTTTTTCGATTTGGATTATTTATGCAATGATAATGAATTCTAACTGTATATTTGTGTTAGTGATGATGTTTAGATGCTTTCTGGACAAAGAAACTGAAGGATAAGGACATAAACCGAAAACGACCATTGTTAGGGTTCTTGAACCATAATTAGGGTTCTTTGATTTAGACCATATAAATTAATTTTAAGGACATAAATGAACTGTGTGAAGTGTGGTGATCATAACCATGTGTTTAATTTGATGAATGGTTGCATATTCATGATGATTTGAGATTGGCAGGATTCATATGCAGAAAAATTCGCAAGAAAACTCATGGATAAATTCGCAGGTAATTCTGCAAGTCCAGAGGTAGAAGATGATCCATTGGCGCCATCTAGAAAATTCAAATTTGCAACTTAATATTTTTAGGATTTGTTTACGTTATATTTCAATTAACGCGCTTGGCTCAGCTGGTTTGTACGTTTGGCTTGTAAATGAATGGTCCTGGGTTCAAACCTCCCCCAGGCCATTTTGTTTTGTTTTTATTTTCAGTGTTTTTGCAGGTTAAAAATAAAAGAATTATTGCCCTAAACATTATCACATGCGCGCGTTGGCCTGGTGGCAGTCTTGTTGGTCCAGGGGTGGAAAGGCCTAGGGCGTGGGTTCGATCCCTGCCCCAGGTAAGTTTTGTTTTCTCATTTTTTTTCTTATTTATTTGTTTTAAATTAATCCAAATTATATTTTTTTTCATATGAAAAAATTATTTTAATAATATGTAAATATATGTATATATATATAATTTCATATGTTCTAAAAATCCCTAATTTATTTTCTAAAAATTTAATTTAGTTTATATTTAATTTGAAAATTTATTTATATTATTATTGTATATTTTGTAAATAATTTAATTAAGTTTAGATTAAATTATCAAAACCCTAATACTGATTTTCTCAATTATAAGATTAACCCTAATTTCATCCTTAAAATTTCTAACCCTAATTTCTCACCTTAATTATTTTATTTAACTTTAAATATTAAACTTAATAAATTTTTCTAATATAATTAATCATGTTTTATTTTGTAAATAATTATTATATGGTTTATTATTATTATTCATATTATCTTATTTTCATCTCAAAAATTCTTCAAAAAAATTGTTTGTTTAAATCTAAATAAATATTTAATTAAATTGTATATATTTCTTGTATATTAGTACTAACCTTTTCTTCTTATAATCATTTTATTAACTAACCATTTTAATTATAATTTCTTTATTATATTTATTTATTGTTTATATTATAATGTAACTGCAAAAGCCTTGTAATAGTCGTAGGTTTATTTTTGTCTTTATTTTATTATTTATAAATATTTATATTGCCATGGTTAGTAACTATAGGGAGTGATAACATGTTTGTGCTTTAAAATTAATTTAGAATCACTTACTTAATAAGATAAATATATGAATATGGACACTCACACACGTAAGTTAATCTTTGATCGCCATCCTACACTTTCTAAGGGTATTCCTCATATTGCCTAAATCAAAAGGTCAAGTAAGGTGTCTAAAAAGCAAAGTCTCTTCTCATGAAATATCATCAAGTCCCTTTTAAGATTATAAGATCAAGCCCCTTCGATGTTGCCTACGGTATATGATATTGTCCATTCGAATAAAAGATGATAAGTCCCTTCGTATTGCTAAGACACCTTACAGTTGCCTAAACACAGATGTCCCTTCATATGTCCCTTACAAAATCCAAGGTAGTGACTACCTATTCCTTAATAATATGGATAGTATTACCATTGAAAGAACATATAAGAACAATAAAGATTTAACATAGGGTAGGTTCCTCTTAAGTACTTGCTCACTTTTCTTCAAAAAAAAACTTCATTACACTTCACATTTCAAACAAATTTTCAAAACAAAGTCTTTATATATATCCATACAAGGATCATTATAAGATGCTTAAGAAAATTTTTAATCACACACTACACTTCTCAAAACAGTTTAAAGTGAGCTAAGTAACTAAGAGCCCATGGATAAACATGGATGTAAAGGGTGCTAACACCTTCCCTTTACATAACCTACCCCCCGAACTCAAAATCTTTTTAAGGTCTTTCCTGTTCTTTTATGCCCTTTCCTTTTGGATAAAATAAAAGTCGATGGCGACTCTTGCTATAAGCAACATTTAACTAAAGTCAGTTCTCCCACCGTGTTATAGAACTGGCGGCTCTGCTAGGGATGATATTAAAGAGGGGTACCCTTAGGAATTAGATCACCTTAAATTGTTTGCCTTGTTTGCTTTATACTTATCTGTTGGGCTCTTATGTGTGAAAGATCCTAACCCGGATCTAGTGTACCTTAGGTAAATGGAAATAGACTAAGGAAACTGTACGGCGTATACCAATATGGTTGATCTGGTGGCCATGGTTAGTGTGACTTCTTGGTTGGTGCTTATGTTCCTTAAGTAAAGTTGAGGATAATATGAGGCTGCCATATGTTGTCAATACACTAACTAACTTTTAGAACCTTAGTCATCCCATCTTGGCCTTTAGAAAGTAGTGAGATAACCGGCTTTGGTGAAGACTGAAGTTGGTTGATACTCGATACTACGCTCATTGAGATCCTAAACTTGGAGGGTTTTGGTTGGCAAGTAAGTTGCTTACTGAACAACCACTCTTGTGAAGGATCAATGATATTGAGATCCCTTAGAACCTGGTTACTTTGTAGGACAGGATGAACTATCTAAACTCCAAGGGAGGGTACTTACCTTAAACCTCATGCAAGCCTTCAAACCTAGGGCTATTGTGTGACTTGTTTGTGTGCGCCACATGTTTTTGATTGAGCATAACATCACAGCATCATCATGCATCATAAGCATAGCATTTTCACTAACCATTTCAAGGACCAAAGGATTTATTTTTGTTCTTTGTTGCAGGTCATGGCTTCTGCTCGTAGGAATACTATCCGGATCAACTTTGTAGGAATACCTCCTAAGCTTAAGGAGTTGGTTTCTCAAGTTTCTGAAAACTCCCAGTTCATTAAGAGACATGGTCATCTACTGGATCTAGTCACTTCAGGGTTCAATGAAGTCATGATGAGTGTTCTGTTTCAGTTCTTTGATCCTAAGCATCATTGCTTCACATTCCCCGACTATCAGTTGGTTCCTACAATGGAAGAATTCTCCAAGCTTCTGGGTATATCTATCCTTGATCAGAAACCCTTCACAGGCTTGAAAAAAGAGCCTAAACCTGAAGTCATTGATGCAGCCCTACATATGAAGAAATCAGACATTGTCCTAGAAACAAGAAGTGGAGTTAAGGGTATTCTTGCTAAGGTATTGATGGAGAAAGCTCAAGTGTCCCTGAAAGCTATGAGTTATGATGCTTTTGAGGAGATCTTAGCCCTATTGATCTATGGCTTAGTATTGTTCCCCAATCCAGACCAGTTCATAGACGTACACGCCATCAACATATTTCCGACTCATAACCTAGTGCTTACATTACTTGGAGACATCTTACACTCTCTTCATACACGTACTACGAAGGCACGAGGAACTCTGATGTGTTTCATACCTCTATTATCTAGGTGGTTTATTTATAACCTTCCTCGATCAGTGATGAAGAATGAACAAGGGTTCAGGTGGTCTAAAAGGATTATGTCACTTTCTCATTCAGATATTCATTGGTGTTCTAGATCTATGGAGAATGTTACTATCATTGACCGTTGTGGGGAGTTTCCTAATGTGTCACTCCTTGGCATAAGATGGGGCATTACCTACAATCTTTCCTTAGCTCTACGTCAGTTTGGTTATGCTCGGAGTGATGGTCCTCATGACATGTTGATTCAGGGTATTATGTTCGACTACGACAACGATCTACAAGGTTATCGACAAAGGTTCATACGAGCATGGGGTAAAGTGAACAAGGTTGACAGCAAGACTCTGGAACCCAAGTACACTATTCCTATGGAAGCTTATCTCAGATGGGTGTGATCTCGTGCTCATACCCTTATGATGCCATATCCTGCTATCCTGCCAGTTACTATGGAGCCTGTTGCTGAAAGAGATACTTCTTATATCATTCTTCACCCAGACATGCCCACTGACATGGAAGATTTACAAAGGTCCTGGATCCAGTTGAAGGAGCAAAGAGATACTTTTGAGACTAATTACAAAGCAAGTCAAGAAAGAATCCTGGAGCTAACAAAACAACTTCATGAGGAGCGGAATCTCAACTCATACCTCAACATAAAGAGGAAGCGTCCATGGGAGACTTAAAACCCCATTTTTGTATTCCTATTCATTTTTATTGTAAGCCCAATGGGAAAACAAGTTTATTACTAATAAAAGTTTACTTTTTGGTTGTTTAAACAAACTTAAATCCCGTGGTCCTTGAAAACATGGCATACGCATTTACATATCATATCACTGCATCACAGGTTTCTTATATACATGTATCTTATCTTCTCGCTGTTTATTTCAGCAGAAATGGCTCTTGAACAGACTGTCAAAGATCTCCAGGCTCAGAATGCACAATTCCAAGAGTTGATCCTGAACTTGTCCAAGGGACAAGATGAGTTGAAGACACTGCTGGCTAAGAAGACTAAGAAGGCTAGAAGATCAGGAGGCCTTATCAATCTGGGAAGAAGATTCAAAGGTCCTGTCAAGACAGAGGAACAGGTTGATGATTATGAGTCTGAAAATTCTGAGAAAGAGGGAGGCAGTCTCCATGATACTGTGGAAGATTATGATTCTGAAGCAAATTATTATCATGATCCTAATGAAGATAAGTTCAAGATGCTGGTGGATAGAATGAATGCTATGAAGTTACAAAAATCTTCTGGGCTGGATTTTGAAGATCTGAGTTTAATATCTGGAGTGGTTATACCTATTGGTTTCAAAGTTCCTGCTTTTGTGGTGTATGATGGTGTCTCGTGTCCCAAGTTGCATTTAAGATCATATGTCCGGAGGATTCAACCACATACTGCTGACAAGAAATTGTGGATTCATTTCTTCCAAGAGAGCTTGTCTGGAGCTCAATTGGAATGGTACTACCAATTGGAGAGTGTCAATATCCGTGATTTGAATGATCTTACTGAGGCCTTCTACAGGCAATACCAATATAATGCTGATCTAGCACCTACTCGCATGCAACTCCAAAGCATGTCAATGGGTGCTAAGGAGAATTTCAAGGAGTATGCCCAGAAATGGAGAGACCTGGCTGGCAGAGTTCAACCTCCTCTGACTGACAGGGAGCTAGTGGACATGTTTATGAGTACGTTGAATGGTCCTTTCTATTGTCACCTCATTAGAAGCTCATCATCTGGTTTCATTGAGCTGATAATGACTGGAGAGCGTGTGGAGAGTGGTATAAGAAGTGGTAAGATACAAGTGGGTGCCTCTTCATCAAGCACTACAAAGAAGCCCCTAGTGGAAAGAAGGAGTCTAATGTTGTGTGTGGTCAACCTGGCCGTAACAGAAGTCATCAATCTATAGGAGCAGTTCACATTTCTAATTCTACTCCTGCATCACCAGAGCCACCACAGAGCAATTAACAAAAGCCTAGAAGACAATTTACTAAGATCAACATGTCACTGGCCCAAGCCTTGCAACACATGTTGAAAGGGGAACTCATTACTTTGAAGGACCCTCCTCAGAATCCTAATACTTCCTCTCCTCGATACAACCCTAATGCACGATGTGCTTATCACTCTAATTGTCCGGGACATGACACCAACAATTGCTGGATATTGAAAAACAAGATTCAAGATATGATTGAAGCTGGAGAGATTGAATTTGACCCTCCTGGGACTCCAAATGTGATTACTGCTCCCATGCCCAATCATGAGAAGACTGTTAATGCTGTTGATGAAGTTTCATATGTTTCCTCAGTTGCAGATGTGACTACTCCATTATCCATTATCAAGAAGAAGCTGATACAGGCTGGATTCTTTCCAGGTTGTAATGAAGATTGTTTTTATTGTGCCTACAAACCTGATAGTTGTTGGAAGTTGAAAGATGGTATTCAACGCCTCATGGACAATTACACTATATTGTTTGAGAGGACACCTTCTGTGGAAAGTATGGTTGAACATCTAACTCGAGGTACGAAGGTTGAAGATGTGGACATGGTTGATAAAGTGCCAGTGAAGATTACCTCCAAAGGCCCTGTCAAGATCACTTCCAAGGGACCTATCAAGATTACTGCTGAAGGTCCGATGAAGATTGTTGTTGAATCTAGAGTGGCCCCCATGATTATTACCACTCCTGGCCCTATTCCGTATACTTCTGATAAAGTTATACCCTGGAATTACGGTTCCGATGTTTATATCCATGGTGTTAAGCAGGAACCTTTAGCTGATACACTTGCTACTGATGATAACCTTGATGTTGATAATATTGCTGGATCTAGTAAGATCACCCGAAGTGGAAGAATTTTCTCTCCTCTGGCTACTTCAAAAAATACAGTTACTCCAACTACTACTTCCCCTTCTGAGCCAAGTGCTGATGCTCGGGGCAAAGTGTAACACGGTGGGAGAACTGACTTTAAGTAATGTTGCGGATAGCAAGAGTCGCCACCGACTTTTATTTTATCCATAAGGAAAGGGTATAAAAGAACAGGAAAGACCTTAGAGAATATTTTGGGTCCGGGGGGTAGGTTATGAAAAGGGAAGGTATTAGCATCCTTTTCATCCATGGTTATCCATGGGCTCTTAGGTACTTAAGCTCACTTTAAATTGTTTTGAAAGTGTAGTGTGTGAATAGAAAAATTTTCAGAATAGTTTAATAATAATCCATGTACGGATGTGTAAGAAACTTGTTTGAAAATTTGTTTGAAATTTGTTTAAGTTTGAAAATTTTTTGAAGTGAGCAAGTACATAAGAGGAACCTACCCTAATGTTTAAAGTCTTTCTTGTTCTTTTTCCTTTCCTTAGTAAGACTATCCCTACTATAATGGAGTAGGTAGTCCTTACTTTGGATGTAAAGGGACATGTGAGGGACAATTTGATTTTTGAAGGCCATTGTGGGGTGTAATAAGCATAAAGAAGGGTCTATCATCATTTATTTCGAAGGGACTCGATCCGTAAAGGCAACCATAAGGGACTTTGATGATTTTCTTTCGAGGGACTTGCTTTATACACCCCACTTAACCATTATTCGTAGGCAACTTGAGGGATACCCTTAGAAATGTGAGACGGCGATTAAAATCGACTTACGTGTGTGACGTGTTTAATTTAATTATCTTATATTAAAAATTATCTAAATTTATTTTAATGTTGCATACATGTTGTTACACTCCCTAATTACTAACCATGACAAAAATAATTAAAATAATTACAACATTACAACCGGGAAACAATTACAAAATTATAATAAAAATAATAAGCAAAATAATTAAATAAAAGTAAATAAAGTATAAATAAGCAATAAATAATAAAAGATAAAGAGGTTAGTGATAAGCAATAAAAATAATTAGTAATAAAATAAGAAGGGTTAATAAATAATAAAGAATTATAAAGTTAGTAAAATAATAAGCATAATAATTAAGGTAAAATTAACAAAATAAAATGGTTAGTAATAAGAATAATAAAAGTTAAAATATTATAAGGATAAGGAATTAACAAGTTTTAATATGAACAAATTATATTTAGATAAAACAAACATGAACATACAATTATTTTAATTAAATTATTTTTTTAAATATATTATAACCACAAAACTTAATTATTATGAATTCAATTATTTTCTAAACAAAAGTTATAAAAAGTATTTACTTAATATATAAAGAGAAAAATAAATTATAAGTATATTTACAAAAATTTAATTTTTTAATAATATGGAATATATTTATATTTTAGATGATAGAAACAATTTTTAATTATATTTTTATTATTTACACGAATCATACTAAACAAATGTACATTATAATTACATTAGAAAATAAAATTACAAAGAAATAGAATTAGATTTGTATTTAAAAAAATATTTTTAGAGTTTTATAAAATTAGGGTTTTATTTTTTTAGGATTTGTGAAAATTAGGGTTAACTTATATACAAAAATTTATTTTTTAATAATCATATAAAGTTATCTTAATTAATATAAAACTATACAAAATAAAAAAAATCAAGAGTTTTATATTTTTCTAGAAAATTATTTTAAGAGTAATTAGACTACATAATATATATACATATTTTATAATATAAATAATAATATGTTAATTGTTTAGACCAATTGAATTAAACTAGAAAATAAAAGAAAAATAAAAGAAAGGAAAAGAAAAGGAACCTGGTGGGATTTGATCCCAAGACCTCATGTTTACCAGCAACAATAATGACCATCAGGCTAGCCCACACGCAGGTGATAAAGATTGGAGCATAGTTGTTTTTGTGCCTTGCCCTTGAAAATCCAGAAAAATAAATGAACAAAAGGCCTGGGGTGGGATTTGATCCCAGGACCTTTATATTCACAAACGCGCACCTCACCACCCGGCTGGAAGAGCCCAACTGTTAGTTTGTTGACCATGTTTCATAATATATTGAATCTTCCTTTATCCTGAAAAATAAAACAAAAACAATGCCATGGCCAAGAATCGAACCAGGGCCTTTGTAGCAAATACGCTTCAGCCTAACCACCAGGACACACATGCGCGTGTGATTACAAACAACAGAACAATAATAAAATAAATTAACAATAATTTGAATTTGCGAACGCGCGGGAGATGACCTTCTTCTTCCTTGAAACCTACAGTTTTTCCTGCGAAAATAGTTACAAGTTTTCCTGCGAAACAAATATTCCCAGCAGAACCTATAATCATCAACAAGCAACCAAACTGTAAGATTTTGCAAAATTGAAACCAGCATCATGATCCAAACATTCACACGATCAATTCTATGTCTTTAAAATTAATTTATATTCATCTAATCGAAGATCCCCAAACCTAGGTCAAAACCCTAAAAATGGCATCTCACGAATTAAGCACTGGTTCTTGAGTTTTCCTGCCCAGAATCAATCCACACAACATCATGAACATCATTAGACAATCAAAAACAATTTAAACATAACAAATCAATGGATTCGAAAAAAATATATTCAAGGTCAAGATGAATTCGGGTTGAGCAATTGGGTGCGTATGAGATGCATATGGATGATGATTTATGATCAGAAGAGTCCAAGGAAGCTTGCTATGTCTTCAAAATACCTTGCAATGCCCTGAATTTGAAAACCCGAATGTGACTTTTGGAAGGATTTTTGTGTTTTTGATCTTACCTTTTGGCTGCTCAATTTCGTGCCTGAGGACTAGGGTTATGCTTAGTATATATGTGGGAGTGATTTAGGTCAGAAACATGGATGGGTTGTGTGGATATTTGATCCAAAAAAGATTGAAATTGATCAAGTGTTAAAAGTCAAATATTTGCTCTTGAATGCTTGCTTTTTTGGGAGAGATCACATGATTTCATTCCTCTTTAATTCAAATCACCAATTATGAAATTCTAGAAACATTATCCAAATAAAATCTTTAATTTTTATATTTTATTTATATTTAAAATGATTTTTAATGATTTAAATCAAAATAAATAAAAATAAAAATAATAAAAATCAGATTTTAAGTGGTTTGGGTCGTGCATAGTGTTTGTGTATGGATTGGGTCATGACTTGGGCAGCCCATTTGGAAAGAAATACTTTTAAGCCTCCATTTTCAACATAAACCATCACAAAATTGCCCAACTTTGCAAAGGCACATCTCCCTCAATTTTAAAGGTATGAGGGTGTTCTTGGACTTTTTGGAAAGCTTGAAGAGTCCTCTAAACGACCCCATTGGTTTCAGGTCCATATCATTTACCAATCTCAAGTTATGCCCTTTTGAAGTTGTTGACTTTTTGTTGACTTTTGAAATGACCTATAATGTCCTAGATCATTTCTTTCAAATGAAGCATTTTTGGGCTTAACCTTCAACATAAAAGTTGTAGGGAATTCAATTTCCTTCAAAATGAGCCTTGGATGGAGACTTGGTGATGAAGTATGTGAAAGTTATGCCTGGTCAAAGTTTAGTTGACTTTTACTGAGGAAACCCTAATTTAGAAACTCCTGATTATTGATGATCTGGAATCTTCTTGATGAATCATGATCAACCCTTGATCAAATGATGAATTTTACTTCATATACTTGATGTTGGCAAAAAATCATGAAGTTTGACTTTGGTTTGACCACAGTTGACCTCGGTTTGACTTTTTAACTGCATTGACTGATTTTGACTTATCTGATCATCTGACTGAGCAAACTTTTGAGAAAAGTCTTGAAACTTGACATGGAGGTTCTTACACATATATAAGATGTTATGAAACTCACTTGAGGTATTGGAAGTCCATTTAGCCTGATTAAAGTCAAAACCCTAGTTTTGGATGCACTGCTTAGGAGGTGCATTGTCTGAGGGAATTGTCAACTTCTTTGACCAATTGTGAACTTTGTGAACCTTGTGAATCTTCATAAATGTCTTGTGATACTCATGAGAGGTATTGTGAAGCTTGTGAACCTTGTGAACCTTGTGAACCTTCAAGAAGCAACTTGTAGACTTCATGAACCTCATGAAAGGTTATACAAGTGTTGTGGGACTTGTGAACCTTGTGAACCTTCAAGAAGCAATTTGTAGACTTCATGAACCTCATGAAAGGTCTTGTAACTGTTGAGAAGCTTATGAACCTTGTGAACCTTCATAAAGTAACTTGTAGACTTCATGAACCTCATGAAAGGCCTTGTAAGTGTTGGGGAACTTGTGAACCTTGTGACCCTTCTTAGAACACAAAGTCTTATATTGTGAGGGCAAATTTTGGGGTGCAACAGCTGCCCCTGTTCAATTTTCTGAAACCTGAGGGGTTAGATTGGTATATTTGCCAGTCGTGACCTGGAAGGTTGAAGGGGATTGAACACAAAAGCCCAAAAATTTGCACTCACCAGTGCATGAACATGATTGAGTGGGCTTAAAGATGCCACTAGGGGAAAGTTCTTCAGATATATTTCTTGGAAGATAAAGCAGTCCAAAATATGGAGGTATAATGAAAGCTGTCAAGAGTCTGGAGCAGTCCTGAGGTATTGATGATATGCTTTCAGGATACTGGAGTAATACTGATGTAACAACATGTCTTCACGAGGATAGAGCAATCAATAATGATAACCCTAAAGCAGTCTTGAAGTAATAATATGATTTCAGGAGGATAGAGCAATGATAACTCTAAAGCAGTCTTGAAGTAATGATTTCAGGAGGATAGAGCAATGTATAGCTCTAAAGCAGTCTTGAAATACTAATGTGATACGTCTTCAGGAGGATAGAGCAATCAATAATGATAACTCTAAAGCAGTCTTGAAGTAATGATTTCAGGAGGATAGAGCAATGGATAGCTCTAAAGCAGTCTTGAAATACTAATGTGATACGTCTTCAGGAGGATAGAGCAATCAATAATGATAACTCTAAAGCAGTCTTGAAGTAATGATTTCAGGAGGATAGAGCAATGGATAGCTCTAAAGCAGTCTTGAAGTAATGATTTCAGGAGGATAGAGCAATGTATAGCTCTAAAGCAGTCTTGAAATACTAATGTGATACGTCTTCAGGAGGATAGAGCAATCAATAATGATAACTCTAAAGCAGTCTTGAAGTAATGATTTCAGGAGGATAGAGCAATGGATAGCTCTAAAGCAGTCTTGAAATACTAATGTGATACGTCTTCAGGAGGATAGAGCAATCAATAATGATAACTCTAAAGCAGTCTTGAAGTAATGATTTCAGGAGGATAGAGCAATCAATAATGATAACTCTAAAGCAGTCTTGAAGTAATGGCTTCAGGAGGATAGAGCAATCAATAATGATAACTCTAAAGCAGTCTTGAAGTAATGGCTTCAGGAGGATAGAGCAATCAATAATGATAACTCTAAAGCAGTCTTGAAGTAATGGCTTCAGGAGGATAGAGCAATCAATAATGATAACTCTAAAGCAGTCTTGAAGTAACGATTTCAGGAGGATAGAGCAATGGATAGCTCTAAAGCAGTCTTGAAATACTAATGTGATACGTCTTCAGGAGGATAGAGCAATCAATAATGATAACTCTAAAGCAGTCTTGAAGTAATGGCTTCAGGAGGATAGAGCAATCAATAATGATAACTCTAAAGCAGTCTTGAAGTAATGGCTTCAGGAGGATAGAGCAATCAATAATGATAACTCTAAAGCAGTCTTGAAGTAATGGCTTCAGGAGGATAGAGCAATCAATAATGATAACTCTAAAGCAGTCTTGAAGTAATGGCTTCAGGAGGATGGAGCAATCAATAATGATAACTCTAAAGCAGTCTTGAAGTAACGATTTCAGGAGGATAGAGCAATGGATAGCTCTAAAGCAGTCTTGAAATACTAATGTGATACGTCTTCAGGAGGATAGAGCAATCAATAATGATAACTCTAAAGCAGTCTTGAAGTAATGATTTCAGGAGGATAGAGCAATGGATAGCTCTAAAGCAGTCTTGAAATACTAATGTGATATGTCTTCAGGAGGATAGAGCAATCAATAATGATAACTCTAAAGCAGTCTTGAAGTAATGGCTTCAGGAGGATAGAGCAATCAATAATGATAACTCTAAAGCAGTCTTGAAGTAATGATTTCAGGAGGATAGAGCAATGGATAGCTCTAAAGCAGTCTTGAAGTAATGATTTCAGGAGGATAGAGCAATGTATAGCTCTAAAGCAGTCTTGAAATACTAATGTGATACGTCTTCAGGAGGATAGAGCAATCAATAATGATAACTCTAAAGCAGTCTTGAAGTAATGATTTCAGGAGGATAGAGCAATGGATAGCTCTAAAGAAGTCTTGAAATACTAATGTGATACGTCTTCAGGAGGATAGAGCAATCAATAATGATAACTCTAAAGCAGTCTTGAAGTAATGATTTCAGGAGGATAGAGCAATCAATAATGATAACTCTAAAGCAGTCTTGAAGTAATGGCTTCAGGAGGATAGAGCAATCAATAATGATAACTCTAAAGCAGTCTTGAAGTAATGGCTTCAGGAGGATAGAGCAATCAATAATGATAACTCTAAAGCAGTCTTGAAGTAATGGCTTCAGGAGGATAGAGCAATCAATAATGATAACTCTAAAGCAGTCTTGAAGTAACGATTTCAGGAGGATAGAGCAATGGATAGCTCTAAAGCAGTCTTGAAATACTAATGTGATACGTCTTCAGGAGGATAGAGCAATCAATAATGATAACTCTAAAGCAGTCTTGAAGTAATGGCTTCAGGAGGATAGAGCAATCAATAATGATAACTCTAAAGCAGTCTTGAAGTAATGGCTTCAGGAGGATAGAGCAATCAATAATGATAACTCTAAAGCAGTCTTGAAGTAATGGCTTCAGGAGGATAGAGCAATCAATAATGATAACTCTAAAGCAGTCTTGAAGTAACGATTTCAGGAGGATAGAGCAATGGATAGCTCTAAAGCAGTCTTGAAATACTAATGTGATACGTCTTCAGGAGGATAGAGCAATCAATAATGATAACTCTAAAGTAGTCTTGAAGTAATGATTTCAGGAGGATAGAGCAATGGATAGCTCTAAAGCAGTCTTGAAATACTAATGTGATATGTCTTCAGGAGGATAGAGCAATCAATAATGATAACTCTAAAGCAGTCTTGAAGTAATGGCTTCAGGAGGATAGAGCAATCAATAATGATAACTCTAAAGCAGTCTTGAAGTAATGGCTTCAGGAGGATAGAGCAATCAATAATGATAACTCTAAAGCAGTCTTGAAGTAATGAGAAGTTATCAGGAGGATAAAGTAACCCTGAGGTGACGATAAAGCAGTCCCAAGGTAATAAGAAGCTTATCAGGAGGATAAAGTAACCCTGAGGTGACAATAAAGCAGTCCTGGAGCTCATAAGTTTGTTTGTTGGATAATTGACCTGAAACAAGGTAGCTTTTGTATAATAATGTTAGTTTATGCATTGTGTATGCATGTATGATATGATGCATTTAAGTAAATGTGTTATGTACTTATGGATATGTATGTTATGGTATGATGTAAATGATGTATGTATGGTATGATACTGCCGGAAGCGTCTGGATATCTTCATATAATAACTGCTGGTCAGGGAAAATAAATCCCGATTCGTTGCTGAGGAATATATAACTCTCCGTCTGTTGGGGATAACAGGGTATAGATAACCTCCCGTATGCTGGGGATAACAAGATATAGATAACCTCCCGTATGCTGGGGATGGTAAGGTATATATAACCTTCGTCTTCGTTTGATAGTAGGATAAGTATAACATCCCGTCTTCGTTCGTCGTACCCTTATTGGAAAGTAATTTCCCGAATATCCGTATGAGGATAAAAGAGATGGATATAAATTCCAGGGGAGATGAGACCTTATGGATTTGCCCTACTGAGGGTTTGCAACTGTCTTATAAAGGCGAACCGGCGAAGCTTCGTTGAAATCCTTCCCTCGTTCGTCCTTAGTAAATACTATTACTGCATTTTCATGCATTTCTGGTAAACATTAATCATATTAAAAGCATACATGCATTTCTGGTAAACATCAATCATATTCAAAAGCATGATACATTCAAACATAACCAATGGACGTTTTGCTTAGGGTAAAAATAAATCTGGATTCAGAGGGAAAAGTAAAGCTGAACTTGAAAACAGAATCGTTTCAACTTCGAGAGTGTATAACCAATTGGACTTAGAGCTCATGAAATTCATAACTTTACTGAATACCTTCCGAAGACATGATACTGACACCATCTGATACTACTGGCATAGACAATTAATTTTCATCATGACTTATGCTGAGAATTCTAGGTCAAAGTAGAGGAATGTATCTTCAAACGGACCATGTATTCTCCGGATACTAGATTTGAAACGAAAGCATTGCCCTTTGGTTGGGGATGGATTGTCCCATAATGGAAGTATCTGAA
The DNA here is from genome assembly GCA_963966055.1 of Lathyrus aphaca. NCBI lineage: Eukaryota > Viridiplantae > Streptophyta > Magnoliopsida > Fabales > Fabaceae > Lathyrus > Lathyrus aphaca. The sequence goes on from OZ014523.1 coordinate 508,793,169, forward strand.
ATGAGCTACCTCAAGAGAAACAAGCAGAATGCCCCATAAGCATATGCCCCTGGCATTATGAACCTTGCAGTGTTACCCTTGGTAATTCAAATATATGAGAAAAGTTGCCTCTGGCTATTAAGCATTGTTGGATCTGGAACTGATTGCCCCGAATGATCTGGACAGTAGCTTGGTATGCCCCCTTGTTTAGGAAACAATGACCATGCCCCTGGCATCATGAACTCTGTAATGTTACCTTCAGTAATTTAGACAGATGTGGAGATCTGCCTCTATTTGCTTAAACATAGTTGAGTCTTGTCCTGGTTGCCCCAAATGAATTAGGCAGTATCATGGTCTACCCCCCCTGGATTGGGAGATAATGACTATGCCCCTTTGTATACATGGACTTTGATCCAGGAAGCAACTTTGTTTATCGGGAGGACTTTGGTTCATTGAATATTCATCCTGTAAGCTTCTCCATTTGTCAAACACTTAGGTATATGCAAACAAATATATTAAAAAATGCAATGCTTATGTCTGTCTTGATGTTTTGAAAAAAGTTATTTTAGAAAAACAATTTTTATGAAAACTGTGATATTAACTCAAGCTTTATAATAAGCCCTAAAGGAGTCAGGATACCTTCTTGTAGCAGTATGCTTTCGAACTAACCATGCTTCAGTTAGGACTTTTAAAGGGTTATAACGTGGCCTGGTTCATGGTTTAAGAAACAAAGGATAAAGGCTCAAATTTTATTTGTACCCAACCCAATCTCCATGATGTTCTTCAGTCCTATGCTCAGTTAACTCATGCGTTGAAGTTCCATAGCAGTTTGGAGTTGTAACACTGATATTTTGTGATGATTTGGAAACCAAAAGTTTATTTGAACCTTCAGTCATCTTTCTTTGTTGAGGATTCATAGTGACCTCTTCTTTTTTTTTCTTTTAATTTTATTATCCCTTCTTTTTGCCTGAACTGCTTATTTCAAGGTTACAGTCAGCGGGATATCTTGATGTTTTACTAAGTCTCCTTCATAGGTTTTGACTTAGTGAATTGTTCTTTTGCTGGATATTGACTGTCAGGTTTCATGATTACAGAGAACCATCATTAGTTGTGTACAACACCAGCAATTGGCATATTTGAGTTAACTGAGTAACTACCCTGCCCCAGGTTATGAATAAGGGTTTTAATTTGTGCGAAAATAAAAACTCCTACTTCATAGGCTCAAAAGGGTTGACTAGGGATTAACTTCCTTATATCTCCACTGTTTAGGAATTGAAACAATGCCTGTACATCGTCAGCACAGTCTGTTCAAAAGCATACTGCATAAGATTATGGTATTGTTTTCGTCATCCTCCCTCTACAGGCTTATAGCTTTATCAGGAGTTAAATATCACAAGATAGAAATAAGAAGCATAATTCAAAATATAGTGGAACGAATGGATTAATTCAAGACAAACATATGCAATGCATTAAAGAAAACAAAAGTTTAACATAATAGTAAGTGTTCAAACAAATAAAAGAAATTACAAATGAAAAATTCAAATGTTGTCCCATCCAGTTGGCTGAATGTCTTCAATTGCAATCTGTGAACTTCGAGGAGCAATATACTTCACCATGAAATCAAATTTACCACTTGGACGTCCCAAGGTGCCCCATATCTCCACAGGCATGGGTATTCTTCCTTTTTTGTTACTTTGGGCTACTTGTCTTGCAGCTTCGGTGTTTGATGGACGATAGTAAAATTCAACTTGACCTTCTGGAGTAACCTCGAGTATTCCTTCGTCAATTAGGTCTTGAATCTTATTCTTCAACATCCAGCAGTTGTTAGTATCATGTCCAGGACTGTTGGAGTGATACTCACACCTTGCCTTGGGATTATAGCGAGGAGAAGAGGTTTTAGGATTTTGAGGAGAATTTTTCAAGGAAATTAGTTTCATCTCCAACAAGCATTGCAGAACTTGTGACATTGGAGTGCTGAACTTGATAAACTGTCTTCTACATCCCTTGTGTTGAGGTGGATTAACCTTACCAGGTCTTTCTTCTTTAATGGAAGAACAATCAATGGCAACCTGTCTCTTACCCTCTTTTATCCTCATCCTCCTTTCAACCAAATCAGCTTGTTTTAACGGAGGTTGACCGACAATTAGATTCCTGACTCCATTACTTTGAAGTTTGTGGAGAAAGGTTCTTAACTCTTCTTGCCCTTGAGCTAATTTTTGAATAAGAGCCACCTGGTCATTCATCTGGGCCCTCATTCCTGTCATCTCAGCTTGTAGCTGATCATCCTTGTTGTCCTCAGGATTCTTCTTCTTAGCCAGCAGTGTCTTCAATTCATCCTGCCCCTTGGTCAGGTTCAGGATCAATTCTTGGAACTGTGTATTCTGTGCCTGAAGATCCTTAACTGATTGTTCAAGAGCCATTGCTGAAATAAACAGCGAGAGAATGAGAAACCTGTGCACAATTATAAACCTGTGATGCAATGAAATGACATGGTAATGCATATGCAATGCTTTCAAGGACCGCAGGATTTAAATTTGCTTAAACAAACAAGAAAGTAACTTTTTATTAGTAATAACTTGTTTTGCCTTTTAGGCTTACAAAAATGGAAATGAAATAAGTACAAAAGATGGGGTTTTAAGTCTCCCATGGACGTTTCCTCTTTGTGTTGAGGTATGAGTTGAGGTTTCGTTCCTCGTGAAGTTGCTTTGTGAGCTCTAGGATTCTTGCTTGGCTTGCTTTGTAATGAGCCTCGAAAGTATCCCTTTGCTCCTTCAGTTGGATCCATGATCTCTGCAAGTCTTCCATATCAATAGGCATGTCTGGGTGAAGGATGGTATAAGCTGTGTCTCCTTCAGCAACAGGTTCCATGGTAACTGGTAGGACGGCAGGATATGGCATCATGAGTGTCTGAGCACGAGATCGTACCCATCTGAGATAAGCTTCCATAGGAATAGTGTACTTAGGCTCCAGTGTCTTGCTGTCAATCCTGTTTACTTTTCCCCAGGCTCGTATGAATCTCTGACGGTAACCCTGAAGATCGTTGTCGTAATCAAACACAATGCCCTGAATCAACATGTCATGTGGACCGTCACTTCGGGCGTAACCAAACTGTCGTAAAGCTAGAGAGGGGTTGTAGGTGATGCCTCCTCTTATGCCTAGAAGTGGCACATTAGGAAACTCCCCACAACGGTCAATGATGGTGACATTCTCCATAGATCTGGAGCACCAATGGATATCTGAGTGAGAAAGTGACATGATCCTCTTGGACCATCTGAACCCTTGCTCATTCTTCATTACTGAGCGAGGAAGGTGAGAAATAAACCACCTAGAAAGCAAAGGTATGCAGCACATCAAAGTTCCTCTTGCCCTTGTAGTACGGGTGTTAAGAGAATGTAGGATGTCTCCAAGCAATGTAGGTACTGGATTGTGACTCAGGAAAATGTTGATGGCATGAACATCTATGAACTGATCTGGATTGGGGAACAATACTAAGCCATATATCAGTAAGGCTAAGATCTCCTCAAAAGCATCATAGCTCATGGCCTTCAAGAACATTTGAGCTTTATCCACTAATACCTTAGCAAGAATACCCTTGACTCCACTTCTCGTTTCTAGAACAATGTCAGACTTCTTCAGATGTAGAGCTGCAACAATAATCTCTGGTTTAAGCTCCTTCTCCAGACCGGTGAAGGGTCTTTGATCAAGAACAGGTATACCCAGAAGTTTAGAGAACTCCTCAATTGTAGGAACCAGCTGATAGTCAGGGAATGTAAAGCAATGGTGCTTAGGGTCAAAGAACTGAAACAGGACACTCATCATGTCTTCACTGAACCCTGAAGTGACCAGATCCAATAGATGACCATGTCTCTTGTTGAATCGGGAGTGATCAGACATTTGAGAAACCAACTCTTTAAGCTTAGGAGGTATCCCTACAAAGTTGATCCTGATGGTGTTTCTACGAACAGAAGCCATGACCTGCAAAAAAGAACAAAGATAAATCCTTTGGTCCTTGAAATGGTTAGGGAAAATGATATGCTCATGATGCATGATGATGTCATGATGTTATGCTCAATCACAAACATGTGGCACACACAAGCAAGTCACACAATAGCCCTAGGTTTGAAGGCTTGCATGAGGTTCAAAGGTAAGTACCCTCCCCTGAAGTTAGATGGTTCATCCTGTCCTACAAAAGTAACCAGGTTCTAAGGGATCTCAATATCATTGATCCTTCACAAGGGTGGTTGATCAGAAGGCAACTTACTTGCCAACCAAAACCCTCCAAGTTTAAGATCTCAATGAGCGTAGCATCGAGTGTCAACCAACTTCAGTCTGCACCAAAGCCGGTTACCTCACTACTTTCTAAAGGCCAAGATGAGTTAACTAGGGTTCTAAAAGTTAGTTAGTGCATTGACAACATATGGCAGCCTCAATATTATCCTCAACTTGACTTAAGGAATATAAGCACCAACCAAGAAGTCGCACTAACTATGGCCACCAGATCAACCGTATCGATATACGTCGTACAGTTTCCTTGGTCTATTGCCATTTACCTAAGGTACACTAGATCCGGGTTAGGACCTTTCACACATAAGAGCACCCCAACAAGTAAGTATAAAGCAAACAAGGCAAACAATTCAAAGTGATCTAATTCCTAAGGGTACCCCTCTTAAATAGATCCCCAGCAGAGTCGCCAGTTCTGTAACACGGTGGGAGAACTGACTTTAAGTAATGTTGCGGATAGCAAGAGTCTCCACCGACTTTTATTTTATCCATAAGGAAAGGGTATAAAAGAACAGGAAAGACCTTAGAGAATATTTTGGGTCCGGGGGGTAGGTTATGAAAAGGGAAGGTATTAGCATCCTTTTCATCCATGGTTATCCATGGGCTCTTAGGTACTTAAGCTCACTTTAAATTGTTTTGAAAGTGTAGTGTGTGAATAGAAAAATTTTCAGAATAGTTTAATAATAATCCATGTACGGATGTGTAAGAAACTTGTTTGAAAATTTGTTTGAAATTTGTTTAAGTTTGAAATTTTTTTGAAGTGAGCAAGTACATAAGAGGAACCTACCCTAATGTTTAAAGTCTTTCTTGTTCTTTTTCCTTTCCTTAGTAAGACTATCCCTACTATAATGGAGTAGGTAGTCCTTACTTTGGATGTAAAGGGACATGTGAGGGACAATTTGATTTTTGAAGGCCATTGTGGGGTGTAATAAGCATAAAGAAGGGTCTATCATCATTTATTTCGAAGGGACTCGATCCGTAAAGGCAACCATAAGGGACTTTGATGATTTTCTTTCGAGGGACTTGCTTTATACACCCCACTTAACCATTATTCGTAGGCAACTTGAGGGATACCCTTAGAAATGTGAGACGACGATTAAAATCGACTTACGTGTGTGACGTGTTTAATTTAATTATCTTATATTAAAAATTATCTAAATTTATTTTAATGTTGCATACATGTTGTTACACTCCCTAATTACTAACCATGACAAAAATAATTAAAATAATTACAACATTACAACCGGGAAACAATTACAAAATTATAATAAAAATAATAAGCAAAATAATTAAATAAAAGTAAATAAAGTATAAATAAGCAATAAATAATAAAAGATAAAGAGGTTAATGATAAGCAATAAAAATAATTAGTAATAAAATAAGAAGGGTTAATAAATAATAAAGAATTATAAAGTTAGTAAAATAATAAGCATAATAATTAAGGTAAAATTAACAAAATAAAATGGTTAGTAATAAGAATAATAAAAGTTAAAATATTATAAGGATAAGGAATTAACAAGTTTTAATATGAACAAATTATATTTAGATAAAACAAACATGAACATACAATTATTTTAATTAAATTATTTTTTTAAATATATTATAACCACAAAACTTAATTATTATGAATTCAATTATTTTCTAAACAAAAGTTATAAAAAGTATTTACTTAATATATAAAGAGAAAAATAAATTATAAGTATATTTACAAAAATTTAATTTTTTAATAATATGGAATATATTTATATTTTAGATGATAGAAACAATTTTTAATTATATTTTTATTATTTACACGAATCATACTAAACAAATGTACATTATAATTACATTAGAAAATAAAATTACAAAGAAATAGAATTAGATTTGTATTTAAAAAAATATTTTTAGAGTTTTATAAAATTAGGGTTTTATTTTTTTAGGATTTGTGAAAATTAGGGTTAACTTATATACAAAAATTTATTTTTTAATAATCATATAAAGTTATCTTAATTAATATAAAACTATACAAAATAAAAAAAATCAAGAGTTTTATATTTTTCTAGAAAATTATTTTAAGAGTAATTAGACTACATAATATATATACATATTTTATAATATAAATAATAATATGTTAATTGTTTAGACCAATTGAATTAAACTAGAAAATAAAAGAAAAATAAAAGAAAGGAAAAGAAAAGGAACCTGGTGGGATTTGATCCCAAGACCTCATGTTTACCAGCAACAATAATGACCATCAGGCTAGCCCACACGCAGGTGATAAAGATTGGAGCATAGTTGTTTTTGTGCCTTGCCCTTGAAAATCCAGAAAAATAAATGAACAAAAGGCCTGGGGTGGGATTTGATCCCAGGACCTTTATATTCACAAACGCGCACCTCACCACCCGGCTGGAAGAGCCCAACTGTTAGTTTGTTGACCATGATTCATAATATATTGAATCTTCCTTTATCCTGAAAAATAAAACAAAAACAATGCCATGGCCAAGAATCAAACCAGGGCCTTTGTAGCAAATACGCTTCAGCCTAACCACCAGGACACACATGCGCGTGTGATTACAAACAACAGAACAATAATAAAATAAATTAACAATAATTTGAATTTGCGAACGCGCGGGAGATGACCTTCTTCTTCCTTGAAACCTACAGTTTTTCCTGCGAAAATAGTTACAAGTTTTCCTGCGAAACAAATATTCCCAGCAGAACCTATAATCATCAACAAGCAACCAAACTGTAAGATTTTGCAAAATTGAAACCAGCATCATGATCCAAACATTCACACGATCAATTCTATGTCTTTAAAATTAATTTATATTCATCTAATCGAAGATCCCCAAACCTAGGTCAAAACCCTAAAAATGGCATCTCACGAATTAAGCACTGGTTCTTGAGTTTTCCTGCCCAGAATCAATCCACACAACATCATGAACATCATTAGACAATCAAAAACAATTTAAACATAACAAATCAATGGATTCGAAAAAAATATATTCAAGGTCAAGATGAATTCGGGTTGAGCAATTGGGTGCGTATGAGATGCATATGGATGATGATTTATGATCAGAAGAGTCCAAGGAAGCTTGCTATGTCTTCAAAATACCTTGCAATGCCCTGAATTTGAAAACCCGAATGTGACTTTTGGAAGGATTTTTGTGTTTTTGATCTTACCTTTTGGCTGCTCAATTTCGTGCCTGAGGACTAGGGTTATGCTTAGTATATATGTGGGAGTGATTTAGGTCAGAAACATGGATGGGTTGTGTGGATATTTGATCCAAAAAAGATTGAAATTGATCAAGTGTTAAAAGTCAAATATTTGCTCTTGAATGCTTGCTTTTTTGGGAGAGATCACATGATTTCATTCCTCTTTAATTCAAATCACCAATTATGAAATTCTAGAAACATTATCCAAATAAAATCTTTAATTTTTATATTTTATTTATATTTAAAATGATTTTTAATGATTTAAATCAAAATAAATAAAAATAAAAATAATAAAAATCAGATTTTAAGTGGTTTGGGTCGTGCATAGTGTTTGTGTATGGATTGGGTCATGACTTGGGCAGCCCATTTGGAAAGAAATACTTTTAAGCCTCCATTTTCAACATAAACCATCACAAAATTGCCCAACTTTGCAAAGGCACATCTCCCTCAATTTTAAAGGTATGAGGGTGTTCTTGGACTTTTTGGAAAGCTTGAAGAGTCCTCTAAACGACCCCATTGGTTTCAGGTCCATATCATTTACCAATCTCAAGTTATGCCCTTTTGAAGTTGTTGACTTTTTGTTGACTTTTGAAATGACCTATAATGTCCTAGATCATTTCTTTCAAATGAAGCATTTTTGGGCTTAACCTTCAACATAAAAGTTGTAGGGAATTCAATTTCCTTCAAAATGAGCCTTGGATGGAGACTTGGTGATGAAGTATGTGAAAGTTATGCCTGGTCAAAGTTTAGTTGACTTTTACTGAGGAAACCCTAATTTAGAAACTCCTGATTATTGATGATCTGGAATCTTCTTGATGAATCATGATCAACCCTTGATCAAATGATGAATTTTACTTCATATACTTGATGTTGGCAAAAAATCATGAAGTTTGACTTTGGTTTGACCACAGTTGACCTCGGTTTGACTTTTTAACTGCATTGACTGATTTTGACTTATCTGATCATCTGACTGAGCAAACTTTTGAGAAAAGTCTTGAAACTTGACATGGAGGTTCTTACACATATATAAGATGTTATGAAACTCACTTGAGGTATTGGAAGTTCATTTAGCCTGATTAAAGTCAAAACCCTAGTTTTGGATGCACTGCTTAGGAGGTGCATTGTCTGAGGGAATTGTCAACTTCTTTGACCAATTGTGAACTTTGTGAACCTTGTGAATCTTCATAAATGTCTTGTGATACTCATGAGAGGTATTGTGAAGCTTGTGAACCTTGTGAACCTTGTGAACCTTCAAGAAGCAACTTGTAGACTTCATGAACCTCATGAAAGGTTATACAAGTGTTGTGGGACTTGTGAACCTTGTGAACCTTCAAGAAGCAATTTGTAGACTTCATGAACCTCATGAAAGGTCTTGTAACTGTTGAGAAGCTTATGAACCTTGTGAACCTTCATAAAGTAACTTGTAGACTTCATGAACCTCATGAAAGGCCTTGTAAGTGTTGGGGAACTTGTGAACCTTGTGAACCTTCTTAGAACACAAAGTCTTATATTGTGAGGGCAAATTTTGGGGTGCAACACAAAGGTCCTGTGGTTGAACCTGTGCAAGTTGAGCCACCGATTGCTGAGAATCTTTCTAAACAGATGGAAGAAGTGCTGAAGATCATTCGCAAGAGTGATTATGATATTGTTGACCAGTTGGGGCATACTCCCTCCAAAATTTCCATGTTGTCTTTGTTGTTGTGTTCTGAGGCTCATGCTAAAGCCTTGATCAAGTTCTTGAGGACTGCTCATGTACCAAATGAAATTTTTGTGGATCAATTCGAAAATTGTGTTGCACACCTGACTTATGATAATGGGTTAGGCTTTTCTGATGCTAATTTGACTCCTGCCAAGAGAAACCATAACAGAGCTTTGCATATCTCCATTGAATGTAGGGGAACTACCTTGTCTCATGTGTTGATATACAATGGCTCTTCATTGAATGTACTTCCCAAAGAGGTTCTGAACAAGCTCAGTCCTGAAGGTGTTGTGTTAAGACCAAGTAATATAGTGGCGGGGGCCTTTGATGGTTCAAGAAGAGTGGTGCATGGAGAAATAGATCTCCCAATCAAAGTAGGCTCTCAAGTCTTCAATTATACCTTCTATGTAATGGATATTCGTCCTGCGTACTCTTGTTTGCTTGGGCGCCCCTGGATTCACGGGGCAGGTGCTGTGACCTCCACTCTACATCAGAAGTTGAGATATCCACTGAAGGGAAAGATCGTCACTGTTTACGGAGAGGAAGAATATATGATCAGTCATGTGAATACATTTAAGTATGTTGAAGTGGAAGGTGAGTATGTTGAGACTCCTTGCCAGACATTTGAAGTAGTTCCTTGGGTTGTTCCTGCTGCTGAAGCTCCTCCTGTTGTTAAAAAAGTTCATGTGGTTACCAGAGTACCTCCTACAATGGCCTCCCTCAAAGATGCCAGATCTGTGGTTGAAGAAGGTGGTTGTACTATTTGGGGTCAGCTTCCTGACATTCCTTACAAGTCTGACAAGTTTGGTTTGGGTTTCACTGCAGAGTGCCAGAAGGCTGTTCGTCGTGCTCGTGATGTTCGTATCACCAATCAAGGGGTCATGAGAGATCAGATCAATGCTGTGGGTGACTATAATGAAGACTACAACCTGGATGACTGGATCTTTCCTACTGTGGGTGATGGGCTCAACAATTGGAAGACTAAAGACGTTATTCCTATCTCCTTTAGTCAGGAGTAAATACTATTACTGTGTTGTTATTTTTAAGTTTGTAATTTTGAACAATTAAACTTCTAAGCCTTGTGTTTTACCCGGGGCACAATGGTATGCTTGTGTCGGGATGTCATTTCATTTGCATACTTCATTCAATAAAAATCAATGGACGTTTTGTTTTCGTAAATATTGTGCTCTTTGTCTTTATTTTATTTTATTTTTGTTTTATCAGCTATGTGTTCTTACACACACCCACATCACTAAAATACAGATCCTCATCCACTCTAGATCCTGTTGATAACAGTTCTACAATTGCCAATTATAATTTCGAGAATCCGATCTATCAAGCTGAAGATGGAAATGAGGAAGATTGTGAAGTACCTGTAGAGCTTGCTAGGTTATTACAACAAGAAGAGAAAGCTATACAACCACATGAAGAGCCAATTGAAGTTGTGAATCTGGGAATTGAAGAAAACAGGAAAGAGGTCAAGATAGGGGCTGAATTAGAGGATGGTGTTAAGAGCAAATTGATCCAGATGTTACGTGATTATGTGGAGATTTTTGCTTGGTCTTATGAAGATATGCCAGGGTTGGATACAGACATTGTGGTTCACCGTTTACCAGTAAAAGAAGATTGTCGTCCAAAGAAACAGAAGGTTCGTCGCATGCGTCCTGAAATGTCAGAAAAGATTAAAGCAGAGGTGATGAAGCAGTTTGATGCAGGGTTCTTAGCTGTGACTTCTTATCCTCAATGGGTTGCAAATGTGGTACCGATACCTAAGAAAGATGGTAAAGTACGTATGTGTGTAGACTACAGGGATTTGAATAAGGACAGCCCCAAAGATGACTTTCCACTTCCTCATATTGATGTTCTGGTAGACAACACTGCTCAGCATAAAGTATTCTCTTTCATGGAGGGTTTCTCTGGTTACAATCAAATCAAGATGGCACCTGAAGATATGGAGAAGACTACATTTGTTACACAGTGGGAACTTTTTGTTATAAAGTGATGCCATTTGGTTTGAAGAATGTCGGGGCAACATATCAGCGTGCTATGGTGGCTTTGTTTTACGATATGATCTATCATGAGATAGAAGTATATGTGGATGATATGATAGCCAGGTCCCAGAATGAAGAGCAACACCTTGATCATCTGTATAAGTTGTTTGAGAGGTTGAAGAAATACAAGTTGAGATTGAACCCAAACAAATGTACTTTTGGAGTGAGGTCTGGTAAACTCCTGGGTTTCATTGTCAGTGGAAAAGGTATTGAAGTAGACCCTGCAAAGGTGAAAGTTATACAAGAGATGCCAGCTCCCCGTACTGAGAAGGAAGTTAGAGGTTTCTTGGGACGACTGAATTACATTGCAAGATTTATTTCCCAATTAACTGCTACCTGTGAGCCAATCTTCAAGTTGTTGAAGAAAGATCAGGTAATGGAATGGAATGATGAATGCCAGACAGCCTTTGATGAAATCAAGAGATATCTTCTAGAACCTCCAATCTTGATGCCACCAGTTGATGGAAGACCCTTGATTATGTACTTAACAGTGTTAGACAACTCAATGGGGTATGTGTTGGGGCAACATGACGAGTCTGGTCGAAAAGAGCAGGCAATATACTACCTTAGCAAAAAGTTTACCGACTGTGAAACAAGATACTCACTGCTCGAGAAAACTTGTTGTGCTTTGGCATGGGCTGCTCGCCGACTAAGACAGTATATGTTGACTCATACTACCTTATTGATTTCAAAGATGGATCCAATCAAGTACATATTCGAGAAACCTGCTCTCTCCGGACGAATAGCGAGATGGCAAATGATCTTAACAGAATATGATATACAGTACACTACCCAGAAGGCCATTAAGGGTAGTGTGGTAGCTGATCATTTGGCTCATCAAGCAGTGGATGATTATCAGTCAATGAGTTTTGAGTTCCCTGATGAAGACATTACGATCATTACCAAAGAACCTGGACAATATGACGAACCTGAACAAGAATCCCGATGGACTATGGTTTTTGATGGAGCTTCTAATGCACTTGGTAATGGTGTTGGTGTTGTGATCATTTCCCCTGAAGGTTGTCATACCCCGATTACTGCAAGACTTTGTTTCTATTGTACCAATAACATGGCTGAGTATGAGGCATGTATCCTGGGCATCAAAGCTGCCATTGATATGAAGATTCAGTTCCTGGACGTATATGGAGATTCAACCCTGGTATTGAGTCAGATTAAAGGAGATTGGGATACCAAACATGAAAATCTTATTCCTTACAGAGAGCATGTGTTGTCTTTGATCCCATATTTTGAAGAGATTACCTTTGGACACATTCCACGAGGAGAGAATCAGTTGGCAGATGCACTAGCCACCATGGCATCTATGTTTGAGATTAGCTGGGATGATGAAGCTCCCAAGATTACTATTGATAGATTTGAAAAGCCTGCATACTGCAATGAGATTGACACTGAAGAGGTAGAGGGGAAGCCTTGGTTCTATGAAGTGAAAAGATATCTTGAAGCTCAGGAGTTCCCTGAAGGGGCATCTGTCAAAGATAAGAAGTTTCTGAGGAGGTTTTCTGCTAAGTTCTTCTTGAGTAATGGAATTTTGTACAAGCGTAATCATGATTCAACTTTGCTTCGTTGTGTGGATAATAAGGAAGCAACAGAGATTATGGAAGACATGCATGACAGGATCTTTGGCACTCATTCTAGTGGTCATACCATGGCAAAGAAAATATTGAGAGCAGGTTACTATTGGTCTACCATGGAAGCTGACTGCTATCAACATTCCAGAACATGTCACAAGTGTCAAATCTATGCTGATAAAGTACATATACCTCCATCACCATTGAATGTGTTTACTGCTCCTTGGCCTTTTGCCATGTGGGGCATTGATATGATTGGTGAGATCAAGCTTACTGCTTCTAATGGGCATCGTTTCATCCTAGTTGCTATTGATTACTTCACAAAGTGGGTGGAGGCAGCTTCATTTGCATCTGTTACTAAGAATGTGGTGGCTTGATTCATTAAGAATAATCTCATATGTAGGTATGGCATCCTTGAAAGAATTATCACAGACAATGGCTCCAATTTGAATAATACCATGATTACTGATCTCTGCACGCTGTTGAAGATTAAGCATCATAACTCTTCTCCGTATCGTTCGAAAATGAATGGGGCAGTAGAAGCTGCTAATAAGAACATTAAGAAGATTCTACAGAAGATGACTGTCACTTACAAAGATTGGCACGAGATGTTACCATTTGCTCTTCATGGCTATCGTACTACAATACGTACTTCAACAGGGGCAACCCCATTCTCCTTAGTCTATGGTATGGAAGCAGTTCTGCCCATTGAAGTTCAGATCCCTTCCTTAAGAATCATGAAGGATGCAGGCTTGGATAAAGATGAGTGGATTCAGACTCGACTTGACCAGATAAATTTGATTGATGAGAAAAGGTTGGCAGCTGTTTGTCATGGCCAGATGTACCAGAAACGGATGATCAAAGCTTTTAATAAGAAGGTTAAGCCAAAGGTATATCAGGCTGGTGATTTGGTAATCAAGCGTATCATACTACCACAGGGTGATCCTAGGGGCAAATGGACTCCTACTTATGAAGGACCATTTATGGTCAAAAGAGTATTCTCAGGAGGTGCCATGATGCTTACTACTATGGATGGTGAAGACTTCCCACAGCCTGTAAACGCAGACATAGTTAAAAAATACTACGCATAAAAAGAGACCCGCTAGGTTGACTGGCCTAGGCAAAAATAAGGGCATCCCGGCGAACCAAAAGGGTTCGGGCAAAAATTAGGGATATATATAAAAAAAATGTATACCCGGCAAGTCGAAAACCTGAAAAGGCGGCTTAGGCAAAAAAGGGTATCCCGGTGGATTGAAAACTTGAAAGGGCAATCCAGGCAAAAGTTAGGGATTAAAGCGTATGACTATGTCTCGTTTGGATCACTCATGTAACTTCCACTGATGGTGCTACCTAACTCAAGTTCAAACAGATAAAGATCAATTCAATCGTTTCCATCTCAACGGCAGAAGATGAGACACTTGAAGATAATGGTAATAGTAGAATTGAAGCTCAATAGGATTATTTCTCACATAGCTGTTTTCTTTGTTTTGTAAAAATTTTTTACGACGAATTCCTCTTGCTAGGATTTCTGCCTCCTTGTATAAACTTGCCTATGTATAGGTCACTTTGTAATATAAATAAAATTTCATCTTTGAATCCAGATTTACTTTTACTCTATTTACATAAGCGGAACGTCCATTGGTTGTGTTTGAATGTATGTTTGTTTTTGAATATGATTAATGTTTACCAGAAATGCATGAAAATGCAGTAGTAGTATTTACTAAGGACGAACGAAGGTAGGAATTCAACGATGCTTCGCCGATTCATCCCACAAGACAACTACAAATCCCCAGTAGGGCAAATCTATCATTATAGATACTTCAAGTTACATCTTCCCTTGAATTTATGTCCATCTCTTTTATCCTCAGTCAGGATACTTAGGAACTTACTCCTCCAATACTATACTATCAAACAAGACGGGAACGGGGCCCTCATATTTTTCAGCAACGAATCGGGATTTATTTTCCTAGTCAGCAGTAGTTATGCAAAGATATCCAGACGCTTCAGGCTGCATGATTCATACATACATCATTTACATCATACCATAGCATATCCAAAAATGCATAATACATTTACTTAGATGCACCATGCCATACATGCATGCATAAATCTTGGATAAACTAACCTTTTCCTTGCAGGATAGTTATATGCAGATAAAACAACATCAACAATTCACAACAGGTCAGGAAAGATCTATACATTACTCAAGATGTCCTTGGAGAGTAGGCAAACAGTCTGTACAAATATCCATTCCCTAATCCAGGATATTTTCAGGAGATTTAATCCTGACACTCTTTTGTCCTCGGAGAATAGGCAAACGGTCTGTACAAAGATCCATTCCCTAATCCAAGATATTTTCAGGAGATTTAATCCTGACACTCTTTTGTCCTCGGAGAATAGGCAAACGGTCTGTACAAAGATCCATTCCCTAGTCCAGGATATTTTCAGGAGATTTAATCCTGACACTCTACTTGTTCTTGGATATTAGGCAAACGGTCTGTACAAAGATCTATTCCCTAGTCCAGGATATTTTTAGAAGATTTAATCTATTTGTCCTTGGATATTAGGCAAACGGTCTGTACAAAGATCTATTCCCTAGTCCAGGATACTTCCAGAAGATTTCATCTATTTGTTCTTGGATATTAGGCAAACGGTCTGTACAAAGATCCATTCCCTAGTTCAAGATATTTTCATGTTCTTTCGTCCTTGGAGAGTAGGCAAACGGTATATACGAAGATCTATTCCCTAATCCAGGATATTTCCAGAAGAGATAATCGTCACGAAGATTTATTTCTACTGGTCTGTTCAAACCATGTTGCATAAACGATTCAGAGACGGCCTATACAAAGACCTAGTACTGATATCTAGTATCAACATCAAGCTATTATCACCTCCTGATATTATGGATGTGTCATACCCCAAATTTGTCCTACTTTTTCATTTTTTATCTTTGAGGGTTTCATCTGGACCGAGGTCATAAATCCTTTGAGAATTAGGTCATAGAATCATTATGTACATGCTCATTATGACTAACAAGTTCGTAGATGCAGAAAGAGTTGATATTCATTTTTATGATCAAGTTATTTCAAGACAGTCAAATAGTAATAAGATTGTTGTTTCAAGAGGATCTTGGGCTAAATTTTTTCAAGTGTTTCTCCAGACGACTTTAGACCAATCTCTTAGGATATGGGCCCTGTGCGAGATTGTCCCATGACATATTGAATTTTCCTCAAAGGGTACTTGTGGACTATTTTCAAGATAATCTTAATTGAAGTTGTGGATCAAGGCGTTTATAACATTTTCGACACTTTTCAAGTGTATTTCAAATTTGACTTCAAAGTGGTCTTTAGTATTTGATTTCTTAGTGCTCAAGTTTTTTATTTATTGGCTTCATGGTTCATAATTTCTCAAATTTGTTGCAACATGTTTTTGGCACATCATGCTTTCAAGATTATATTTCAACATGGTTTTGGAAAAGGTGATTCGTGAAGTTCAAGTCCAAGTAGTGCTTCAATGAGAGTTTCTTTTTTTGATGGTATACATATTTGTTTTAAGATAACTTTAGGTCATGCTAAAGTTTCAGTTCAATGAGGATTGTTAGTTTGACCATGGTTTGTCGTTATTCAAGTTCACGAGACTAAAGGCTTGGCTTTAAAAGAGTTTGTTTCAAGTCACCATTACAAAAAAAATTCATTGCAAGTGCAAGATTGATATCAAAGGTCCCATTACAAATATAATAAGGTTATAGTTATTAAGCTCAAAAAGTTACAAGTTGCAAAGCTTTTTATGTACTTAGGTTGGAACTTTAATTGGCACAAAATTCAAGGCTTTTGTCCAAGTGGTTGTTTTAATTTATAATCTATGTATCAATCTGAGCTCGAAGAACGGTTCTCTCTATCTCTCCAAGCAGCTGTGCGTGAAAGAGAATAAAGTGAAGATGGGCAAGCGCAGTCCGCAGGCAATGCGTCATTAGTCAAGCTCACCAAGCAATAAATCTTCTACCTCATAGACAGCTGGTCTATGGTACTCCTGAACTTTACCTGTGAGCAGACATCATGTCATTACAAAGCTATGAGGCATCATCAAATAAAATATTCCATAACACCAATAATCAAGACATCTTTTACGGTAGCAATCATGTCACACAAAGATGCTCATGTCAAAAGAAAATTACCAAAACCAAGATCAGGACTTTCTCCGTACCTTATTCAGTTCTCTTCACGACAAGTTTTTAAAAAGAAAGGCCTTTGAAACATTCGGCAAGTCTTCAAATATCCATGTTCGGTTCTAAGTCTCCTGTTCATCCAACATTGTGCCAAGCTGCCTCGAAAATATACGACAAAATGAAGTACACAGTTAGTAAAAGGCACAAACAAAGCAGTGAGTAATTCAAGAGAAAAATCACCAAAGATTGCATATGCAAAACTAAATGATCATGTCAGAATTAAAATCACATTTCCAAGTTTGTAGTCATCCGGCACTTCTTTTCATAGGTTTGTCATGTCAGAGAATTCCCCACCATTCCGAGTATTTATCTTCAAGTTCATCTTCCATGAACATATTCCATTTACAGTACAAAAAAAAAAGAGAAAGGGGAAGGAAGTTTAAATAAAACCATGTAATATCAAAGTTAAGCTGAAGTTCAATAGTGAGTTTCCAAGAATATCACAAAATCGATTTCCAAGAGCATACAGGATGTTTTGAATTGCAATGATCATAAAAAAAAAGAGATTTGCAGATTTGAACAAGTTTAGGAAGACCTTACACATTTACAAAGTATTGTTTGTCCATCCTGTCTTCAAGCCATCGGTTCCAGAAACTCAGTAGCATCAAGAGCCATAACCAAAGTCACAATTTCGAATCCAATTGCTATAATTCACACAGGCAATCAGAGTTGACCTAGGTATCTTGTAGCACGATGCTCTCAGGATGAGAAGTAGTAGGTCATTGGTATTCGCTCGGGTGAGGCACAATGGCACAATCTTTGGCATTTTCACTCCCATCCATTTCTTGCCTGCAAATGACATCCATATGGTGATATAGGAACTTCTTAAGTGCTATATCAGAAATAATATGAAGAATAGTTTACAAACATTGTAGGAATCACAAAAATGAGTAAGAGTAGCTTGAAGTTCAAACACATCATCAGCAAGGTACAAATGCCGTGTTCATTGAGGTAAACCAATTCGCAACCCCAAGCATGACAACACCGATTTTCCTTCACCTGTTGTCCGTGAATTTACGCTGCCAAAGAGATCCCATTCTTCATATTGTTGGTGCCGAGATCACATGAAATTGTACAAACAATGATAAGAGTTTAGAATCCGTGGTGTTGTTATAAGGATCAAAATAAAAATCATAAAGGTGAGAGTTATACCAGGGATGAATTCAAACTCTAAAGTCCTAATAGGAGGCCAAGAGAGAAGTAATGCCAAACTGTCTTGCTCATGTCTTGATGAAGAGTGATGAAGAATTATTTCATAGGCAGACTTAAGCCAATATGGTTAGAGCAATCCTCTCTGAGATTCATTTTCGTTCTACTTGCAAAAGAAGAAGTTTGAGACTGCAAGGATTAGCCGATATCAAGCATAAAGCTGCAAAATGGCCTGCAACCCAAAATAGAGAGTGATTAGCATCATAGCAGTAAAAAAGGAACAAATCTGGTATCAGTAAAACCACCAAGCTGTTAGTAAAAATTCAGTGGGACCACATTGTTTCGAAAAGAGGTCACATCACTACAGACAAAAAAGAATTGCAAAATGGTGCAAGGACCACAAAATCCCTCTCGAATATTCTCTTCTAACAGTTTTAAAGATTTACACAACTCATTCACACGATTTCCTCACAACAAAATCCTTCAATTTCACATGTTCTAGGCCCTATTATAAATGCCAATCATTGGCAATCAGAAAGTGAAGAAGAAAATGAGCACACAGAGAAAACCCTAAAAAAAAGAAGCCATTACCTCCCTCAAACCCAAGCTGAACCCATTTCGCCAAAACAATCACCTTCTTTTTCCTTTTTTTCGTTACTACCACAAAATCCTTCCTTCCTTCTGTTTCGCCCAAATCGCATCACTGAAAACTCAAAACCAGCTAATCACCGCGAAAACCCCAAACCATCGCAAACCCTCACCGCCACCATATCCGTCGCACAGCCGCAACCCATCCACCTAAATCCAGACCTTCGAAACCTCTTCTTCACGAACCAACTCGCCGTGAAACCGCTAGCCTCACTCAAACAAAATCGTAATAAAAACCCAAACGCCAAAATCACCGCCCCCTTTTCTCGCACCCAATCACGAAACACCGAATACTCACAAACTTGTCTATAACCTATGCGCGAATGAAGAATATGAACCGAGAGAGAGACGAGAACGTTATTCTTTTTGCCGCCGCCGGTACCGTTTTGGTCAGGGTGGGTCATCACTCTGTTTTTCTTCTCTTTGCTAAAACCATGTTTGAGAGAAAAGATAGGATCCATGGTTCTTTTTTATTTTATTTTATTTTATTGCGTTAACCTTTTATTTTCAATTTATTGTTAACTTTTTATTTTATTTGTTTTTTTTTTAGAGTTTCCGGCGGGCTTAGCCCAATGTCTTATTCTCATCACATTTTTAGATCCAAATAAACCTTTTTATGTTTTTTATGAATTTCGTTGGGCCTAGGTGCCATTGTGTGGGCTCAGGACTGTTAAGCGCACCATTCTGTTTTCATGACCCACCCCTTCTTTGGTATTAATTTTATTTTTCTATACTTATTTAACTTTGTTTAGAATCATTATTATTTTGGATTTCCGAATTTAATGTCAATTTTTATCATGTTTCGATATTACATTTTGTTTTAATTTATTAGGGGCCAATGATATCATAAAAGGCCAATTTTTCGCCCGATTTTAATCGGTGGTTTTTGGTCAATATGAGGCCCTCCTTGTAATTAATTTTTCATTATTTTATTATTTCGATAAATAAACATTAATTTAATTTATTTCATATTCTTAAATTATTTATTTCATTTAATTATTTAATTCATTATTCTATCTTTATTTTATTCTAGCAATTCAATTTATTTATTCATTTAATTCGCATTTTAAATTACGATTCGACTCCTCATAGAACGATTTAATTAAATCGGCTCTAAGGCAGTAAACGAACCAAATTTCGTCGCGTCCCGAAAAGGTCCAACGCCTTCGAATAGTTGCATCCCGATTAAACAGGCCAAACGCCTTCGAATAGTTCAAAAACACTGCACACACGCTTCCTCTTGGGCTAACTACAATGAGACCTCTTTATTTCTCGCAATCCCCTGTATTTATTTTGTATCCCTCTCCCATTATTTTGTACGCACTTTATTTTCCGTATTTTATTTAATTCTGAATCCTTGGTCCAACGCCAAGCGATTGCACTTGCACACTCGCACCTTTTTATTTCATTTCGTTTATTAGGATCCACCTTGCGAGCCGAGCGCTTCGTGTCTCGCTAACAAGCCACAAAATAACCTCCATTTGCATTTACCCTCTAACCTCAAAAAACCAAAACGTTTCTATTAGATCCAAACCCTTGATCCAACGTCAAGCGGTCTTAGGAAATAAAGCACTCTAATAATATGAGAAGATTTGTACGCCACGAGCCTTAAGCGATAGAAAGGAGGATAACGAGCTCTCGTTACTCGCTCTGATTATTTCGACGCAGGACACTCGTCTTGTTGGGCGAGATAAACTATCCATAGTCTTTAGTGCATTTCAACTCCTAAACCCTTTCATCGACGTAAGGTAATAAAATCAACAACCATTACTCTTAGTAGGCCGAACTACGAGGCTCTGACTTTTCCATTGCACACGGGAGTACGTAGGCACGAGGATCTCAATCCTTGCTGAGCATCTAGGATCAATCTAACTTATAATTCAAACTCATTTCCCTCTAGCAAGCAATTCGTTTAAGCATAAACATCCTTTCACGCGCGTTAACTTAGATGGTTCCCATCGAGTACGATGGATGTAGGGGGTGCTAATACCTCCCCCCTGCATAACCGACTCCCGAACCCAGGCAATGGTTCCGTTGACCTTTGTCCTTATCCTTCTCTTCCCGGGTTGTATCTATATCTTCCCTTTCCCTCTTCGGGAATAAATAGAATTAGGTGGCGACTCTTCGGTCCGTCCAGCGCGTGACTCCGTCCTTTCGGATCACGTAAGGTCGTATTTTTCGGGGTACGACAGGATGACATCTATAAGCCCATCCCCATTTCTTCCAAGTGGCATCTTCAAGCCCACTCAAGCACATACAATTAATCATCAGCTTTACTTTACGCACCGGCGAGTGCAAATTTTTGGGCTTTTGTGTTCAATCCCCTTCAACCTTCCAGGTCACGAATGGCATATATACCAATCTAACCCATCAGGTTTCAGAAAATTGAACAGGGGCAGCTGTTGCACCCTAAAATTTGCCCTCACCAAGACAATAAATTGTGTACTAATAGGTTCACAAGGTTCACAAGACATCTCATGAGGTTCACAAGGTTCACAATTAGTCAGAAAGTTTGACAACTCCCTCAGACAATGCATCCTCCTAAGCAATGCATCTTAAACTAGGGTTTTGACTTTCATCAGGATAAATGGATTTCCAAGACTTCAAGTGAGCTTCATAGCATCCTATATGTGTTCAAGAATCCCCATGTCAAGTTTCAAGATTTTCCCAAAAGATTTGCTCAGTCAGATGATCAGATAAGTTAAAATCAGTCAAGGCAGTTAAAAAGTCAAACTGAGGTCAACTGTGGTCAAACCAAAGTCAAACTTCATTATTTTTTGCCAACATCAATTATATGAATTAAAATTCATCATTTGATCAAGGGTTGATCATGATTCATCAAGGAGATTTCAGATCATGAAGAATCAGGAGTTTCTAAATTAGGGTTTTCACAGGAAAAGTCAACTGAAATTTGACCAGTCATAACTTTCACATGCTTCATCAAGAATTTTCCATCCAAAGCTCATTTTGAAGGAAATTGAATTCTCTACAACTTTGTGTCTCACAAGCCAAGCCCAAAAATGCTTCACTTGGAAGGTATGAGCTAAGACATTACAGGTCCTTTTAAAAGTCAACAAAAAGTCAACATCTTCCAAAGAGCATAACTTGAGAATGGTAAAAGATATGGACATGAGACCAAGTAGGTTGGTTAGAGGACTCTCTAAGCTTTCTAAAATGTCCAAGAAAACATTCATAGCATTAAAATTGAAGGATTTGTGCCCTTGTAAATTTGGGAAAGTTTTGGGAAGTTTATGAAGCAAATAAGGCCTTAAAACCAATTTTTTGCTAAATGAGCCCACCAAATTGCCATCCAATCTTTATAATGTCATCAAGCACGACCCAACCCACACCTTTTATGATTTTTTACATTTTTATTTAATATTTATTTGAATTTTATTCATTAAAATACAAATTAAATTAAAATAAAATATGAAAATCATATATTTGGAAGGGATTGTGGTTCTAGAAGGTCTTAATATTCATTTAAACTTGATTGATACCATATAATTTCAGATCATCCAAAAATAGCAATGAGATATCCAAGTTTTCAATGTTTTTAAGATCAAATCTTTTTCAATCTCATGAGGTCCAAAAGTCCAAAGGAGTGATCAAATTTTTGACCTAATTTCATCACATGGTATATAAACAACCTAAGGGATACAAGAACACACGAATTCCCAACCTCCAAGAGCATTATCAAACTTCAAAAAATTCATCCAAAATTCAATTTTCGGGTTCACCTTTAGAGGGCATTTAAAGGTATTTTAAAGACATATAGATGATCCTTGGACATCACTGAGTCTATCCCAACCTTCGAACGCATCCAATTCATGCTCATATGACTAATCTGAATCCATATTGTTCATACTTTTATTTTTTTCGATTTGGATTATTTATGCAATGATAATGAATTCTAACTGTATATTTGTGTTAGTGATGATGTTTAGATGCTTTCTGGACAAAGAAACTGAAGGATAAGGACATAAACCGAAAACGACCATTGTTAGGGTTCTTGAACCATAATTAGGGTTCTTTGATTTAGACCATATAAATTAATTTTAAGGACATAAATGAACTGTGTGAAGTGTGGTGATCATAACCATGTGTTTAATTTGATGAATGGTTGCATATTCATGATGATTTGAGATTGGCAGGATTCATATGCAGAAAAATTCGCAAGAAAACTCATGGATAAATTCGCAGGTAATTCTGCAAGTCCAGAGGTAGAAGATGATCCATTGGCGCCATCTAGAAAATTCAAATTTGCAACTTAATATTTTTAGGATTTGTTTACGTTATATTTCAATTAACGCGCTTGGCTCAGCTGGTTTGTACGTTTGGCTTGTAAATGAATGGTCCTGGGTTCAAACCTCCCCCAGGCCATTTTGTTTTGTTTTTATTTTCAGTGTTTTTGCAGGTTAAAAATAAAAGAATTATTGCCCTAAACATTATCACATGTGCGCGTTGGCCTGGTGGCAGTCTTGTTGGTCCAAGGGTGGAAAGGCCTAGGGCGTGGGTTCGATCCCTGCCCCAGGTAAGTTTTGTTTTCTCATTTTTTTTCTTATTTATTTGTTTTAAATTAATCCAAATTATATTTTTTTCATATGAAAAAATTATTTTAATAATATGTAAATATATGTATATATAATTTCATATGTTCTAAAAATCCCTAATTTATTTTCTAAAAATTTAATTTAGTTTATATTTAATTTGAAAATTTATTTATATTATTATTGTATATTTTGTAAATAATTTAATTAAGTTTAGATTAAATGATCAAAACCCTAATCCTGATTTTCTCAATTATAAGATTAACCTTAATTTCATCCTTAAAATTTCTAACCCTAATTTCTCACCTTAATTATTTTATTTAACTTTAAATATTAAACTTAATAAATTTTTCTAATATAATTAATCATGTTTTATTTTGTAAATAATTATTATATGGTTTATTATTATTATTCATATTATCTTATTTTCATCTCAAAAATTCTTCAAAAAAATTGTTTGTTTAAATCTAAATAAATATTTAATTAAATTGTATATATTTCTTGTATATTAGTACTAACATTTTCTTCTTATAATCATTTTATTAACTAATCATTTTAATTATAATTTCTTTATTATATTTATTTATTGTTTATATTATAATGTAACTGCAAAAGCCTTGTAACAGTCGTAGGTTTATTTTTGTCTTTATTTTATTATTTATAAATATTTATATTGCCATGGTTAGTAACTATAGGGAGTGATAACATGTTTGTGCTTTAAAATTAATTTAGAATCACTTACTTAATAAGATAAATATATGAATATGGACACTCACACACGTAAGTCGATCTTTGATCGCCATCCTACACTTTCTAAGGGTATTCCTCATATTGCCTAAATCAAAAGGTCAAGTAAGGTGTCTAAAAAGCAAAGTCCCTTCTCATGAAATATCATCAAGTCCCTTTTAAGATTATAAGATCAAGTCCCTTCGATGTTGCCTACGGTATATGATCTTTTCCCTTCGAATAAAAGATGATAAGTCTCTTCGTATTGCTAAGACACCTTACAGTTGCCTAAACATAGATGTCCCTTCATATGTCCCTTACAAAATCCAAGGTAATGACTACCTATTCCTTAATAATAGGGATAGTCTTACCATTGAAAGAACATATAAGAACAGTAAAGATTTAACATAGGGTAGGTTCCTCTTAAGTACTTGCTCACTTTTCTTCAAAAAAAAAACTTCATTACACTTCACATTTCAAACAAATTTTCAAAACAAAGTCTTTATATATATCCATACAAGGATCATTATGAGATGCTTAAGAAAATTTTTAATCACACACTACACTTCTCAAAACAGTTTAAAGTGAGCTAAGTAACTAAGAGCCCATGGATAACCATGGATGTAAAGGGTGCTAACACCTTCCCTTTACATAACCTACCCCCCGAACTCAAAATCTTTTTAAGGTCTTTCCTATTCTTTTATGCCCTTTCCTTTTGGATAAAATAAAAGTCGGTGGCGACTCTTGCTATCTGCAACATTTAACTAAAGTCAGTTCTCCCACCGTGTGACACATGCGAACAAACACGAGAATGGGGACTAAAACACCCAATAAAATACATATGAGGACTAAAACACTCAAGTACGCGAACATAAACAAAAATGGGGACTAAAACACCCAAGAAGATAATATGATAGAAAATGCTGACACTAGTTTAGACTCTTAGGGGAGTGTGTAACACCCAAATACCCCACCGATTTTAAAATTGAAAATCATAATAATTAAAATACACCAAAACATTTGAGTGTCACATTCAACTAAACCACATGGTTCAAAATATACGTTTTATAAAAAATAATTCAACTTGCAGCGAAGAAACTTCAAAAGAAACATAAAGTAGTACTTCATTACAAAATATTTTCTTAAAAATAAATAAATAAAGCACGAAGGTCGTCCCGACACCCAAATCATGTATCAGAGCCGACTCCTAAAAATGTGAAGTACATCGGCTTCACTGACCACCACTCGACTTATAGTTATCAGCTGCATGTTACCAACATAAGGGTAACATTCAAACAGAAGGGTGAGATACCTACATCACAAAAGAGGAAAATAATAAGAACAAGGCAAGTATCATCAAACAATAACCACTTCTCAACAGCAACAGTCAAACAACCACACCACCACATATCAACATAGTACACATCAACAACAACTTATGCAATGAGACTCTACTTGACTCTATGCATGCGGTACCATAACTCGATCTCTATTTCAAGATCCAGTTCGTGTCGGAACTTTTGACCCCTCTTTCGTGGTCTAGTATGATCTTTATTTCATGATCACACCCTCGACCCCTATTTCATGGCCACGTACGATCCCTATTTCATGACCGCACCAACATCACATCGATCTCCATTAGGATCCAATGAATATACCATACCTTGGTATATTGTTCCAACCATGCACATGTTGTGCAACATCAATGACATTCATGCATATATACAACAGCTACATTATACAAATCAACATCAACAACTATCATACAACAACGAACATCAACAACATCACGCATATCACGTATAACAACTTATATCAACCTCAACGAGAATACATACAATAACACAACATACTTCCACATGTTACACCAACATATATCAACAACAATATCATATAACTATCACAACAACTACAACACATAACATCAACAGCAACTAATAAACATATCAATTCATGTTTATTTTTAAGTTATGTTAATTATCACTCCAATTAAGCTCATAACTCAACTCTACCTTGGATGGATCTACAACAATCCATTCTCCCAAAATCACATGACCAAGTGTCGCTCCCGGGATTTTCATCCTAGTATAAACGTGAAAGTGGCGCAGAAAAGGTAGAGTCGCCAACCATGCATTTTTGCAGGTTGCGGATGAGGGATATTGGAGAGAAAGGGTAAGGTTCAAGGAGAATGGAAAAGAGATGTTGAAGGGAGAGTGAATCTGAAGTTAGACAGAGTGCAGGAAAATGGTGAATGGAGATGGTGAAGGGAGATGAAGTTGTGATTTGCAGAAAAAATTGAGAAGAGGTTGAGGAAGAATTGGAGTGGTGAAAGAAAACCGAAGGAGAAGAAGAAGATTGGAGGGGATTTGTGATGGGGAAGAGTGGAAAATGGTGAAGAGATGGAAGAGGAGAAGAGGATTGTGGTGTAAGAAGAAGATTGAATCAATGATTTGGGAAGGATTCAAGAAGATTTTGTGAAGGAGAGGATTTTGTTCTTATAGAAGATAGCTTGAGGATCGTTCTAGAATCTTCCAGGTGAGTTCAGTTACAAAGTTTGTTGGAATTTAGTTGGGATCCTGTTATGAGTTTTGGTGAATTCAGTTATGAAGTCTTAGTTAATTGTCTTTCTGTTATGGTTTTCTTCTCAAATTCTGCCTTTGTTTTTGAATTGAGGACTTGTGATTTTTGCTATTAATCATCTACCATCCCTCTTGAATACTCATTAGATTCTGTTTTTTGCTTCTTGTGCGTGGTTCTGAATCCTCGTTAAAAATTTATGTTCGACTTTTTGTTGTTACAGGTTGAATGTTCTTGATGAGGGCTAAAAAATGAAGCCTGCATATCAAATCAAGATTGTCGGATTACGGAGAGTGACAAAAAGAGGAGATATTGATGATGGCCGAAGATTGATGAAGGTATATTTTATGCCGTGAGATGAAGAAGAGATATGGATATGCTGAAGAATCGTGAAGTCTTAATGAAGAGTTTTTTTTATTTCTCTGTAAAGCATGGCACCGCTATTTTTACTTCTACAGAAATTGAAGTTTTCTTCAACCTTAAGTAATCTTAGAAACAAATCTACAACGCATTCGTATGAATGTTCTAAATACACATGAACCAAAATCGACACGCAAAGCAAACCTAAAACCATTGCACAGAAAATAACAGAAAACTGAAATTGGACAGCTAAATCAAATCATCAACCATTGAGCAATTAAGAAAGCGTTTGACTCTAGATACGTCAAACCCGACTATTAGAGATGTCGTAGCAGACTCTTCCTTTGCTCTGGCTAGATTCTCTTTGCAAAGAGTCTCTTCCTCACATACTGTCTTCAGCTTCTCAGACAGCTCTTTCTTCTGCACTTCACATTCTTCCAACTCAAACTCAGACTGTTCCATGATCTTTTTATCCTTAGCTGCCTTCTGTTTCAGCTCACAAAATTGCATAAGAATCTGCTTAGCCTCAAGCACCTCAGTTAGCCTCTCATGTAACCATTCAACTTCCACTTTCATATTTCTTAAACCATCTACAAGAGTAATCTTGTCTTTCAAGGAACTTTCTTTAATATTGCGAACATCATTCTTTTTGAAATCCAATATGATTCCGCAGATAATCTCCAATAGTTCTGACCGGTGTTTCACCGATTCCGTCATACAATCCCTAGCAACATCGCCATGTTTGTCCATTATTTTTTTAGTTGCTCTAGCTTACTTTTGTAGAATCCTTTAATTTTGATTATAATTATATAAACTTTTTAGTTTCTCAATGCGTTCAAACATTTCTATTTGGAAGTCGCAACCAATCATATTACCACATCACAACTAACTTTTATTCTTTTTATTGAAAAAATCAATTGGAGAGATGTTGGTAGTTGAAGACAACGACCCACTTGAACTTTAATTCTTTGAACTTTTATTGGAGTGAAAATTAACGGCCCACTTGAAAGTAAACATGAACATGAATAATTGAATGAGCTCCTTTAAATGAGCCTTGGCCATTAGTAACAAAACATATCTTGAGACTTGCTCTCCACCTTACTTGACATTGCACAATAACCTCCATTATGACCATTTAGAATTCCCTCTATTGATCTGAATATCTCATCAAGCAATCTTCATCGTATTGCATTCTCATTTATGATAGATTAATACCTCGAGTCCACCATTGAGGAATACCAGTCAACCATTAACCACACGCAAAGCGAAATTAATTGATAGTCACTCAATCAAACCCTGAGTCCAACTGAATATGAATCAAGCCTCTAATTTTGAATAAATACCCCGTTTGACTTCCTTAAATTGTGATAGGTCGTGAACTTGTCTTGGAGATATGAGGACATGACTTGAGCAGTGAAATTCGATGTATCATACAAAACCTTTATTGGAGTTAGACCAGTATTTGATGATGCATTTGAACTTATCATAGCCTGTACAACCCAAATTTTGTAATCCACGAGACAAACCTTATTGAAGTAGAACCACAAACCAATGGAATAAACTGGTTCCTCAGAGTACTGACCCCATGCCTGAGGAAATCTATGCAAATGTGCGATTATGATTGTCATGACCTAATGGGAAAATGCAGATGAATATGAACCACGAGCCAATCAAGGGGAATAAATACTGTGGGCAAATTTTGAGGTATTACAGTTGCCCCTATTCAATCATCTGTAAGCCTGAGCAAATAATTGCAACAACTTTTAGATGCTTAAGGTGTGGAGTGATTGAATACTCGAATAAAACCTGAAAAATTTGCACATTGTGGATAATAAAAATATGCTGGGAAGAATGCCATCCTCGAATGACAATTCACACGGGATCCTCGGATCCAGTACTAAAACCCTCCTCGAATAGAAACACAATGGTATACCGGCCACAGGCGATAACCACCAACAACAAAGACTGACCTCGGATAGACTTTGCAAAAGAGACAAACTGACCTCAATCAATAAGCTCCAAAAAGTGGACTATCATCCTCAAATGATAGCCACAACAAAAACAAACAAGACCAACCGCAGAAGGACTTAAAGAAAAGGATGCCATCCCCGAATGACAATTCTCAAAAGATCCTCGGGTCTAACACGAAATCATTCTCGAATGGAGACGCACTGGTATACCAGCCTCGACTGATAACCAAACACAAAGCTGACCTCATACAAACTTTGAAAAAGAGACAAACTGACCTCAATCAATAAGCTCAAAAATGGTCTATCATCCTCGAATGATAGCCACAACAAAAACAAAACAAGACCAACCGTAGAAGGACTTGAAGAAAATAATCTCATCCTCAAATGACAATTCTCAAAAAGATCCTCGGATCTAACACGAAACCATCCTCGAATGGAGACGCAAAGGTATACCAGCCTCGACTGATAACCAAACACAAGGCTGACCTCAGACAAACTTTGCAAAAGAGACAAACTGACCTCAATCAATAAGCTCAAAAAGTGGACTATCATCCTCGAATAATAGCCACAACAAAAAAACAAACAAGACCAACCGCAGAAGGACTTGAAGAAAAGAATGTCATCCTCGAACGACAATTCTCAAAAGATCCTCGGATCTAACACGAAACCATCCTCGAATGGAGACGCAAAGGTATACCAGCCTCGACTGATAACCAAACACAAAGCTGACCTCAGACAAACTTTGCAAAAGAGACAAACTGACCTCAATCAATAAGCTCAAAAAGTGGGCTATCATCCTCGAATAATAGCCACAACAAAAAAACAAACAAGACCAACCGCAGAAGGACTTGAAGAACAAAATGTCATCCTCGAATGACAATTCTCAAAAGATACTAGGATCTAACACGAAACCATCCTCTAATGGATACGCAAAGGTATACCAGCCTCGACTGATAACCAAACACAAAGCTGACCTCAGACAGACTTTGCAAAAGAGACAAACTGACCTCAATCAATAAGCTCAAAAAGTGGACTATCATCCTCGAATAATAGCCACAACAAAAAAACAAACAAGACCAACCGCAGAAGGACTTGAAGAAAATAATGTCAACCTCAAATGACAATTCTCAAAAGATCCTCGGATCTAACACGAAACAATCCTCGAATGGAAACACAATGGTATATCGGTCGCAGGCGATAACCACAAAGAAACAAAGACTGACCTCAGACAGACTTTACAAAGGAGACAAATTGACCTCAATCAATAAGCTCCAAAATGGAATATCATCCTCGAATGATAGCCACAACAAAAACAAAACAAGACCAACCGCATAAGGACTTGAAGAAAATTGGCATTTACGGGAGTATTTACAACAATTGGATTCCATGGTAATCCAATAGTATCCCGATCTCAACAATTTCTTGGCCATAGCATGCCCTCCGGCATGGGTACCAAAGAAGCCTTCGTGAACCTCCTGCATCAACAGGTTTGCTTCGTGTTTATCCACGCATCTGAGCAGCACCATGTCAAAGTTTCGCTTGTATAGCACGCCATCTTGATTCAAGAAGAAACCTCCTGCCAGTCTTCTAAGGGTTTTCTTATCCTTACTAGATGCCCCAGCCGGGTATTCTTGAGCCTTCAGGAACTTCTTGATGTCATGATACCAAGGCTTGTTATCTTCACCATCGTCGACTGCAAAGACATAAGCGTGTCTTTTAAGACGGGAGACCGTAATTCGAGGCACGAAATTCTCTTGATAAACTTTAATCATGGATGACAAAGTTGCCAGAGCGTCGGCGAATTGGTTCTTATCTCGAGGAATGTAATTCAGCTTGACTTCGGTGAAGAAAGTTAATAGCCTCCTGACATAATCTCTGTAAGGAATCAAACGAGGTTGATGAACCAGCCATTTGCCATTGACCTGATTTACCACCAAAGCAGAATCTCCGAAGATCTCGAGGTTTTTGATTCACAAGTCGATTGCCTCTTCGATCCCCATGATACAAGTCTCATACTCCGCCCCATTGTTAGTGCATTCGAAAGTCAACCGAGCAGCTAAAGGTGTATGAACCCCTTCTGGAGAGATGATAACAACACCTACTCCACTTCCATTCATGTTCACAGCCCCGTCAAACATCAACTTCCATTTGGATTCAGGGTCTGGCCCCTCCTCCGGAAGTGGTTCTTCGCAGTCTTTTGAATTGAGGAACATGATGTCCTCATCCGGAAACTCGAACCTCATGGGTTGATAATCATCGATTGGCTGCTGAGCCAAGTATTCTGACAATACGCTTCCTTTGATTGCCTTCTGCGAAGTGTATTGTATGTCATACTCTGTTAATATCATCTGCCACTGGGCTACTTTTCCTGTCAGAGCTGGCTTTTCAAAGATGTATTTCACAGGATCCATCTTAGAAATTAAGAGAGTAGTGTGAGTCAGCATGTACTGTCTTAGTCGGCGAACAGCCAAGCCAAAGCGCAACAAGTTTTATCGAGTAGTGAGTAACGTGTCTCACAATCGGTAAACTTTTTGCTAAGGTAATAAATGGCGTGCTCTTTTCGACCAGACTCGTCCTGCTGACCCAACACACATCCCATCGATCCTTCAAGCACAGTAAGATACATAATCAAAGATCTCTCTGGCACTGGAGGCATAAGAATTGGAGGTTCCAACAGGTATTCTTTGATTCGGTCAAAGGCTTGCTGGCAGTCCTCGTTCCATTTAATGGTCTGATTCTTCCTCAGAAGCTTAAAGATGGGCTCACACGTGGCCGTTAGGTGAGAAATAAACCGTGCAATGTAGTTTAGTCTCCCTAAGAAGCCACACACTTGCTTTTCAGTCTTCGGCTCAGGCATCTCTTGGATAGCTTTCACCTTGGCTGGATCAACCTCAATTCCTCGTTCACTAACAATGAAGCAGAGTAACTTGCCAGAACGGACCCCGAAGGTACACTTATTTGGATTCAACCTCAGTCTGAACTTTCGAAGTCTGTCAAACAACTTTGCTAAATTAACCAAGTGCTCTTCCTCAGTTTGGGATTTTTCTATCATATCATCAACATAAACCTCAATTTCATGATGGATCATGTCGTGAAATAGTGTCACCATCGCCCGCTGATAAGTGGCTCCTGCATTCTTCAAACCAAATGGCATGACCTTGTAACAGAAGGTGCCCTAAGGAGTGATGAAAGTTGTCTTTTCCAAGTCATCGGAAGCCATCTTAATCTGATTATAGCCGGAGAATCCTTCCATGAAGGAGAATACGGAAAAATGAGCAGTATTATCGACGAGAACATCTATGTGAGGTAGAGGGAAGTCATCTTTGGGGCTAGCCTTATTCAAATCCCTGTAGTCCACACACATCCTGACTTTACCGTCCTTCCCTGGAACCGGCACAATGTTGGCAACCCACGGAGGATAACTGGTCACGGCCAAGAAGCCAGCATCAAATTGTTTTTGTACTTCTTCTTTTATTTTAATTATCATATCTGGACGTGTGCGCCTCAACTTCTGCTTTACCGGAGGGCAATCTTCTCTGAAAGGCAACTTGTGTACCACAATGTCAGTGTCTAAACTAGGCATATCTTGGTAGGACCATGCGAAGACATAAACATACTCTCGAAGCATAGCAATCAAATGAGTCTTGACAAATTCTTCTAATGCAGCCCCGATCTTGACTTCTTTCTTGTCTTCTTCAGTACCCAGGTTTATTACTTCAACAGCTTCTTCATGCGGCTGAATCATCTTCTCCTCCTGTTTAAGCAGTCTGGCCAATTCTTCAGGTAGTTCGCAATCCTCTTCATCTTCCTCATCGGCTTGATAAATTGGATTGTCGAAGTCATACTCAGCCATAACAGGGTCGTCATTGATAAGATCCGGTGACGAGTGTAGACACCCCAAATTTGCCCTCTGGTTTTCTGGCTTTTCATTTTTTGCATTCATACGCATTTTGCATACCATTTGCATAAGCTCCTGAGACATGGGATCGTTATTGTCTGAAGATTAGGGTTTCATGTCCCTATTTGTGGATTATCAGGAGAATTCAAGGTTTTTTGGCTATGCAGCCATCAGTGGCATCATCCTCATATTGCTTTTGTCACTGAATTAGGGTTTATTTCCCTGGGTAATGGTATTCAAGGTTTTCACTTGCAAATACTGTTCACGGGTGCATCTGGCCCATCATCAGCATTGAAGTGTGAATTAGGGGGTCTCTTCTTCATCAAGCAATCGAGTTTATCTTTGTCAAGAGCATCAAGTGCTTATGGTATTATCAAGGTTATAACTGAGACTTGCTATGAGCTAAGGGTTCTGCAAGATTGTTCACGATACAATTTGAATGGACGTTTGCTTTAATCTCGGTTAAACTATCAAGAGATTTCTTAATGTGTGCCTAGGGTGCAGTCGTGTCAATATGTGGATTTATTTTCCCTGTGATTGATTCGGACGAATTCAAAGTGGTTGAGGAGATTCATTTTTGTCAGAGATGAGTGGAAAAAGTTTGAGTGTGGTTGTTGGATTAAATTCAGTCAAGGTGTGCGTCAGTGGAAATATTTGCAGAGGGTTTATTCAAGTTCATTCCGAATTTCATTCAATAATCATTTCTCATATCCAATCTCATTTGTAAATCCATTATAGACCATTTTTTCCAAATTTTCAATTTTCCAATTAAACAATATCCATAAATAACTCAATGATCCATTTTAATTTAATTTAATTTTTCATTATCCATTTCTTTTTATTATTTTCCAATATTCATAAACCTTTTCTCTTTTCTCTTCTTCTTTCTTTCATTTATTTTTTTATTTTATTTTTTATATACAAGTTAATTTGTTAGCCATTTTTCATCTTTCCATATTCAAATTTCAATCCTAAACATTTTAAAGGTTCATTTTTAACCATTAAAACTCATTCCATGAATCCATTACATTGCTACTACACAAAAATTCAGCAAGGCCCATTTGTTTTTCATCCTAAGCCCATGTCAATATAGTCAAAAGAAAAATGAGTTGACCTACATATAAATAGGAATAATTTTGTTGATCCCAAAAGAAAAAAGGGGGCAGCCGCAAAAAACTCCACAACAAGCAGCAATCACCACCATTTTCACATAACCTTAATCCATCCTTTTCGTCAAAACACAGCAACAACCAAACCAAAAATTCCTTCAACTTACCGCCTCCATATTCAATTCATCACCATTAAAACCAAGCACACCATTTTTTGTTTCACCATCACAACTATTTTTTTCTTCATCTCACCCTCTGCTACTCTGCTACTCTTTTCCCCCATACATAAAACTAAATGCCATCCTCACACCGAAACAACCTTCTTTCTCCATCTCAACAACAACTTCATCGAGCCTTACAAGCTTATCAAATAACTCATGTCTCATCTTCCACACACTACAAATCTTCATCATCATCAACAACTCGGATGCGACTTATCACTCCACCTCATTGTTTCCCTGTCGAAGCCTGAGAGCTTCAGATTGGTCGAGTAGTTTGTTTTGAAGTTAAGAAATTGAAAGGAAAGCTTCATCAAAGAAACATAAATAGTACCATCTCAAGTGAAGGACAAATTTACGCTAAAAAGGATCACGAACATGTGTATTCCCGTGATGTACACTTGACATTAGTCGTGGCGAGTCCGATATTGCAACAACAGTGGCATTAACCACGGGATTTCAATATTGAAGGATGTTGTTGTGATTTTGGTGCGTCGCGGTTGGCGGGATTCAATGTAAATATAGTGTTGTTTTTGTTTTTTGCTTTGTTACAATTGAGATTCAAGTATTGCTAATGTTTGGCTGTTTTTATTTTGCTGCTAAATCAAGTATATATGTACTATTTTCGGAAGAAAAAAAACGTTCATCTGATGTTTATACATTGAATTCAATATGCTTGTTATGTTCTCTATATGTTGATTGTTTGAGAATTGCCAATAGATTCTAAAATGCTGCTGCTGCATCCAGTGTGTATGTTAACCTTGGATCTGAGTTTTGTTTGTTTCTTATATTTTACTGAGTTGAGCATGTTTGAAATTATTATTATTATGGTGTGTTTTTTTTTAAATATTACTGTGCTTGAATGTTATGGATTGTTAATCTTATAAGTTGTGTCGTTTAAAAATGTTTTGGTTGTGTGATTTACGATTCGGTGTTGTTGCATTACTGTTATCGCATTTTTGTTCTAGTAATTTATGTTAGCTTTGTTTGGCATCTCGTTTTCTTTTGGATGTGATCAGCAAGGATGACAGTGTTAACAACTATCTTTTGTTTTATTGCAATTGTTAGTTTAGTTTCTTAGAAATATTTGTTTTAGCTTTAGTTAATATGTATATATGACGTTTTATTTTTCTTCAGTATGTAACCTTTTGTCTAGTTTCTTAACATGTATATATAATATGCTTTTGGTTTTAACTATGTATATATATATATTTGTTATTGGTACCTATTTCTAAGACTCTTTTATATTTTATTAATATTCATATGAAATTGTAGATACAGAAAACCATGACCTTTGGCAAAGTTATTAATTGGTTTTTATGTGAATATTGTTTATGACATTTGTTTAGATAGAATATAATTTAAGTTATCATCCAAATTTTCTAATTCATATTGTGTTGATAAGTTGTGTGTAGGTAATATTATTGTTAATCATTACATGAGCATTTTCGTTATGATAATATTGGTCACACGTACTGTTAGTTTCTATCAAGTATTATATGTAAATTTACTAATATGTTTTTCATTAATCCTTTTAGAATTATTATTTTTTTAATTTAGATTTTAATTGACTTTTCTTGTTAAATATTTGATTAATTATTGATGATTAATGCTTGATAATAATAATGAATTGATTCTTGATACACACGGGATTTCGTCCTTGAGTTAAAGATTAGTTCTCGATGCCTTTGTTCCGGACTTGATATTTCTTCTTGTGTACTGAAGAGGCAACGAACCTTCTCCGTTAGGTAACACTGAGGCCCGGTTTCGCTTATTGCATGTTGTTGCATCTGGAAGTCCTACTGGTGTAGGCTCTGTTTGTGCATTGTTCATTTATTCCATCCGCATTCTTTTCTCCTTATCTTATTCATCCATTTCTTCTTATTCATATCAATTCTTCTTTCTCATCTTCTTTTATTAATTTGAGGTGTGCTTAGGCCACCATGGAGCTTCTCCTTTCATCTTTCTCTTTTTCTTTCTTTCTTCTTTAGGATAGTAAGCCTCACTAACCCTTAGGACATCCGAGCATGTGAATATTAGGATTAGACTTTTCCCGTTTAGCTTTCACCTTTGTGTCTCATTGAGTCTTCTCTTCTCACCTCATAATTAGGGACTAAACCCTAAAGGCTTTAAGGCTTTGTGATTAAGCTTATGCCTGCATCCTTCTATTAGGATGGAGTGTATAACTTTAATCCTAAGTGTTGAACCCTTAATGTGTTTAAATCTCTTAATCAATTCACTCTAATAACTATCAAGACATCACACTTGTAACTTGGGCCTTGCATTAGGGTTCTATTTCTTCCTTAAATGGTTAATAAGGACTAACCCTAGTGTTAATGGACAAGTCCCCCTCAAGTTGTCTTACAAACCCTAAAAAAAACACTTCATCATCATAACCATTGAATAAAATCCATTTAATAAAGGCTTGTTTTGTCATGAGTTTAATCCCTAAACATGGATTAAGTTGAGGAGCTTTCCTCAGCTTAAACACCCTCATCTATTATCCTTCTATTAGGATGGTGTAATGAGTCTGTTTAATCCTTGCTTATGGCTTAACCTCATTACTCAACACTAAACAAAAACACCAAAAACATCTAAATAATCACAAGTAGGTTAATGATCTTAATCCTACACCATAGATGATTAAGTGTGAGAATCTGACTTCACACTTAAGGTATTCTCATTACCCCTAATCAGAGGGAAGATGTGATGAGTTTACTAAATCCATTGGTTTAGACTTAAGCTCATCAACTTATGACAAAAATCCAAAAAGCAATAAAAGACTGAAAACACAAAAACAAACAATAATCGTCTCCTCCGGGATTCTTTTCTCATCTCATTCACTCACAAACGAGAGCTCGCTTCTTCCGTCTAATGCAAGACAGTTTGCACCTGAGCCAGACAGGTCATACACTTGAGCATAGACAAGCAAGCAGTTCACAAGTCAATTCATCTTTCAGTCTCTTTGGGTCGAACTACGGTGTTCTGACTTCCTCATTGCACGAGAGGATACGTAGGCATAACTTAACAGTTATCGAACAAAAGTCTCTGTACATTCCCCCCTCCTTCTAGCTTCATTCTTTAGCCTCATGATCTTGAGCATTTCACTCCTTTCTTACACTGACACTTTCATACTTCATATCACTTATACACTTTACACTGACACCTGTACATCCTTTTCCAGCTATCTTATACACAAATTGCACTGACACTACCCCTTTAAAACACAAATCTTTTAAGCGTGGATCCCGTCGAGTACGGCGGACAATCTGGGTGCTAATACCTTCCCAGGTTGTAACCAACCCCTTTCTCAGTCTCTCTGGTTCGCAACCGTCTTATCCATCTTTTTCTAGGTCTATGCAGCATTACCTTTCCTCCGGGATAAAAATGCCTAGCTGGCGACTCTATTCATCTCCAGTGAGTTCACGGCTGTGTGTTCTCATTGTCCCTCTCGCCGACCGTTCGCGTCTGTACCTTTATTTGACCCTGGTGTCATTTTATCGGGAGCGACAACGAGCACCTGCATGAATGATGATTTATGCAAGGCTTTAACAACAACTTGAGAAAATGAGAAACATTGCCATTTTAAAACGTTTCTTTCTTTTTGAAAAACAAAATCAAAAATGAAAGACAGAGAACCACATGAATGAATGTGAAACATCAGCTTTATTTATGATTGTGTTAAGAACAAAATGAACCTTTACAAAGAGCTACTATGCCTCGGGCAAGACATAGTGCTTTAATACAGGAAAAACAGAAACAAAAAATATTACTCTTCGAAAGAGGTGACCGAAATAAGCCTTTCTGATGTCCAGTTGCTAAGCTGAGTCCCTGGAACGGCAGGCCTGATCCATTCATCTAGGTCACAGTCACTATCGACTGTGTAATCCTGCACAACACTAATATTTCCGTAGTCTACCACTCCCGCACTCGTGAAAGTGATTGGGCTCTGACAACCCTTAGCACTTGGTCCAGACGACGACTTCCCAGGATGATAGCCAATTCCGAACATATCTTTCTTCTCTGGCACTTCTACTGGACTGCCCCAACCTTCTCGTACCCCAGATTCTACCAATTCAAGCGCTTTCTTATAAGAGGCTATGGAAACCCCCTTCTTCGGTTCTTTAGGAGAAGCTGCCACTGCAGATGCTTGTTCACTTTTCAAGGGCTCAAAAGCCTGACATGGAGTCTCAACTATTTCGCCATCCATCTCCATATATTTGAATGAAGCCAGATGACTAACGAAAATATCTTCTTCCCCACTGACAGTTACAATTTGACCCTCCCATACGAACTTTAACTTCTGATGGAGTGTGGACGAAACCGCTCCTGCTGAATGTATCCAAGGTCTTCCGAGTAAACAACTATATGCAGGCTGTATATCCATTACGTAGAACGTGGTATTGAAGATTTGTGGACCTACTTTGATTGGTAACTCCACCTCTCCGAACACCGATCTCCTCGACCCATCAAATGCTCGAACTACTAGGTCGCTGGGCTTTAGAACCACTCCATCATAATCTAACTTCACCAGTGCCTTCTTAGGCAAGACATTCAATGATGATCCAGTATCTACCAACACATGAGAGAGTACTGCACCTTTACATTCTAAAGAGATATGTGATGCCCGATTATGAGCACGCCCTTTAGAAGTTAGATCCAAGTCTGTGAATCCCAATCCGTGACTAGCATTGACGCTGGATACCACTGCTTCCAATTGATTTACCGAAATATCCTGAGGCACGTACGCCTTGTTCAGAATATTCAAGAGAGCCTTCCTGTGAGAATCAGAACACATGAGCAAGGACAAGATGGAAATCTTCGACGGCGTATGCTGTAGATGGTCCACAATTTTGTAGTCGCTCTTTTTGATAATCCTCAGAAATTCTTCAGCTTCTTTATCGAAAGTGAGGTCTGGATCAGTTGCTGGTGCAGGATCATTGACAACCACTGGTTGCTTCCCTCTCGCTCTAGCCTGGGCTTCTGCGGTGTCTCTGGGTGGTATCACATTATTTCTTAGTGTTTCCGGCGCAAACAACCTTCCACTTATAGCAAAGCCCCCTACTCCAACATTTTCTATTTGAGTTGGGGTTATACTAGTCGTGGCCAACTCTTGCTTCTGGCCGTTACGGTATACTTCACCACCATAATTCCAAGGAATAGCTCTATCACTCTGATACACTACGGGTCCTGCTGTGGTGATGGTTATCGGGGCCGCTCTGGCCCATGAAGGAACCTGAGATGGATCGTAGAAGATAGTTACTATGGAGACTTCGCCTTCTTTTACCACCTTGTCAAACTGCAACACTCCCTCATCAATCATGGTTTGGATTCCCGCCTTTAACTGCTCACACCTATTTGTAGCTTTAGCACATTCTGGACAATCTTCTTCACATCCAGGAAAGATACCTTTCTTTGACAAGCAAACTTTAACAACAATCAACGAAGTCTGCAAGTCGTTGACATCGCATACCAAGTTTAGATTCTCCCCTTCCTCAACTGCCCCAACCGTACCTCTGTGAGGAGGCATGGGGTTCTGAATCACATTAGGGGTAGGAACAAAGTTAACTACTTTAGTATCCAGTAGGTCTTGAACAACATGCTTCAGTGCTTTATAGTTCTCTGTGGTATGTCTGGGAGCTCCGGAATGAAATTCACATCTGGAATTTGAATCATAACCCTCGGGGATCTGGCATGGCTTCGGGGGTTGTAGAGTTCGGAGTTGAACCATCTGAAGTTGTAGAAGATTCTTCAAAAGCTGTGAATAGGACATCGACGGAGCTTCAAAATGTCTTTCCTTGGGCCTCTGGGGGTAATATGAACGAGGAGCTCTTTATTGATACCCTTGCGAGCGTTGTGGCTGTGGTGGTTGGACTTGCTGTTGAATAGGTGGAGTTGAGATAGTGACAGGGGCCACTTGCTGATAAAATCCTCTGTTGATTCCTCCCCTCTGAGTGTACACTGCACCGGTCTCTCCTTCTCTTATTTTCACTAAGGGTTTCTTAATACCTGAACTTGAAGCACCTCCGTTCTGAATCTTCCCTTGCTTGATCCAACTTTCTATCCTTTCGCCAGTCAAAATGATATCCGAGAATCCACTTGAAGATCATCCAGCTAGCCTTTCCATGAAATGCCCAGGGAGGGTATCCAAGAACAGGTCTACCATTTCTCTCTCCAACAAAGGTGGTTGCACTCGAGCGGCTACTTCACGCCAACTTTGTGCGTAATCTTTAAAACTCTCTGAGCTCCTCTGAGTCAAACTCTGAAGTTGGGTGCGACTGGGCGCCATGTCAATATTATACTGATACTGCTTGAGGAAGGCTTCTCCCAATTCCTTCCAGTTTCTTACCGAAATTCTCTCTAGCTTCATATACCATTCCAAGGACCCTCCGGAGAGACTATCTTGGAAGTCGTACATCCAGAGTTGTTCATCCCGAGTATGGGCAGTGATCTTCCGATAGAATGCCTGCAAGTGAGTCTTTGGGCAAGAACTACCATTGTACTTGTCAAAAGCTGGCGGCCTGAATTTATGAGGAATAACCACCCCGGGGGCTAGGCCCATGTCAGACACATCTATCCCCAAAGTATCCCTACATTCGAAGGCTTTGACTTTCTCAGCAAACACCAAAAAATCATTAATATTTCCTTCTCCAATGAACCCCATGTCATTGTTGAAATAAGGGAATTGGTCCTCCTGTCTGTCTTGTACTGGAACGAAAGTTGCCGTGCCAGGTTCTGGAATATGAGGTCCACCTGGGCCATTGCTGGTGTTGGGAGGAGCCCCTTTCCCGTCAGAAGTGGTCACAGGAGTATTAGTATGAGGAGGGTTGAGCCCTTGAATTGCATTCCTTAACTCTTGTTGTCCCTGAGTCATCCCTTGCATCATGGTCATGAACTCTCCCATTCTGGTGCGAAACTTATTAAGCTCTATTTGCATAGCGTCCATGACTGTCCTCTGATTGCTGCGAGTTGCGTAGCAATGCGGGATATCTTGTCGGAGATGTTGGGTCTTGGCAGCTCTCGCAATCTTTGCCTGAAACACAGATAAATTAAGCATCTTGTAGGAAACCTGCAAAAACAAAGAAGAAATGCGAATGATGCGTATGCAATGCAATATGTTCCTTTTATTCCCAAGTCTTTCCCTGTTTCCGGTCCTGGCATTAAGAGAATAATAATTGGGAAGAAGACCCAAGCAATGTTCAAATACAATGATGGCCGTGGAGAATTGGTGATCATTACCTCGTGTCGGTGCAACAAATAACGAATAATTGATTCAAAGCAATTCAATCACATAAACTGAAGTTTGAAATAACAAAGTCCCCGAAGGGTGCCAATCAAAAGAACAACAAAGTACATCAAATAAAATGAATCCCACAACAAGCCTGTGGGTAATCCAAGTACAATAGCATGAAACTAAACCCTAGGGAACTCTAAGCCTTGTAGCCTCCAGCTAAGACGCTTGACATTCTGGAACAACTAAACTATATCTGGATGATCGGGCTCCTGGATGAGTCTTTGGATGAGGAGGTCCCTCGTATCAAAGGAAGCATGTAACTCTTCAATCTGCTGCAAGAAAGTTGTCTCATTCTCTTTGCTTGGACCCGGCTCGGCCTTTGACCTCTTCACATCAGCTTTCAATTTCAAGTCTTCTATTTCCTTTTGAGTTTCCTTTACTGCTTGTTGACTTTCTGCTAGATGTTGGAGACGACCTTTCTCTTGATGATAAGCCTTCTGAAGGAGTTCTCTCTGTCCATCCAAAGAATCTTGAAGACTCTTGATTTCCAGCTTATGCTTGACATCCAACTCCTTTTGCTTCTTCAAATTGTCTTCCCATTTTTCTTGCCATAAGGTAACAACTTTATTGGCTTCATTCAGGTCCCTCCTTTCTTTCTGGCGCTGGGCCGCCTTGTTAGTTTCAGCTAATCCCTTTTCTTGAAGTAAAGCTCTCTCTCTTCGAAGTCCTTTTGCTTGAGACGAACTGTTTCCTCAGCTTGTATAGCTCTATCCTCTAACTGACGGTTATGAATCATCAATTTCTGACAAGAATTATAAGCCTCTTGATTCTCAAACCTAAGCTGCTTGACCAAAGCTTCCAACTTCTGATAATCTTCTAAAGGCACCGTTGCTGGAGGCGGAGTTGGTACAGAAAAAGGGACTAGAGCCGTTTGAACCTCCTCCTTTATCCAAGCTTCAAATTCATGGAACATCCGGTTATTGCTCTTGCCTAGACATGCCGTGTCCTTTCTTTTGATCACCTTCCAAGAACTTGTAACTTTTCTGACCAACGGAAGATTGTCTTTCACCGGGAAGTAAAAAGTTTGGAATAACTCAGATTCATCAGGAATCTCCTTGAGCGCATACCCTAACTATCTTCTCAAAAGAATGGGATTGTAGTTGATACCTCCTGATACTCCCAACAAAGGCACATTAAGGTAATTCCCACAACTGGTAATGAAATTCTTTCCTTTCAACCTTAAAGTAAACCACCTAATATCTCTGGCAGACAAAGTACTCAGCTTCTGGGCCTAAGTAGTATTAGGATCAGTAAAACTCTCAGTAGTAGGCAAGTGTCTCATAACCCACTTGTAGAATAAGGGAGCACAACATCTAACCAGACTTCCTCGCTTCTTCTCATTCTTGTAGTGCACTGAATAATACAAGTCACCTAGGAGAGTGGGCACCAGATTCTTCAACACAAACAAATGAATAGCATTTATGTCCACAAATTTGTCCATATCAGCGAACAAAACTATCCCATACACAGATAATGCCAAGATGGCGCAAACTGAATCCCACTGCTTTTCCACGACACATTCTTCAGCTCTTCTGACCAGAAACTCTAAGAGAAAACCAAGTACTCCTGCCTTGGTGGCAACCAGATTAGCAGATACCTCTGATGGGCTCAAATAAAGAGCATTAGCAATGTCAGCATGAGTTAGTCTTGTCATCTCTGAGTTGAAAGGAATCCGATCCTTGATTGACACTCCCATAATCTCAGAATACTTTTCCAGCAAAGGACCTAACTGAAAGTCATGAAATGTGAAACACCTGAGCCGTGGATCGTAATACTGCAACAAAGTGTGAATGACGCTTCTCTGAGAGCTATCCAAGTTGAATACAAAATCCAAAATATCACCATACTTTTCCTTGAAGTAACCCAAATGACCCGGGGTAATTAGAGACACCAATTGATTGATCAGGTCCATCTTGGTATCAAAGAATTTGTAGTGCACAGTGTAATCACGGTGGGAGAACTGATTTTCGTTAAATGTTGCTGATAGCAAGAGTCATCACCGACTTTTATTTTATCCAAAAGGAAAGGACATAAAAGAACAGGAAAAACCTTAAAAAGATTTTGAGTTCGGGGGTAGGTTATACAAAGGGAAGGTGTTAGCACCCTTTATATCCATGGTTATCCATGTGCTCTTAATTACTTACCTCACTTTAAATTGTTTTGAGAAAGGTGTAGTGTGTGATTAAAAATTTTCTAAGTACTTTATAATGATCCTCGTATGGATGTATATAAAGACTTTGTTTTGAAAATTTGTTTGAAATGTGAAGTATAAAATGTATTTTGAAATGTGTGAGCAAGTAATTAAGAGGAACCTACCCTATATTAAGTCTTTACTGTTCTTATATGTTCTTTCAACGGTAAGACTATCCCTATTATTAAGGAATAGGTAGTCATTACCTTGGATGTGATAAGGGACATGTATAGGGACAATCTGAATGTAGGCAACTGTAAGGTGTCTTTAGCAATTCGTAGGGACTTATCATCTTTTATTCGAAGGGACAAGATCATTTATCGTAGGCAACCTCGAAGGGACTTGATCTTTAAAACTGTAGGGACTTGATGATATTTATGAAGGGACTTTGCTTAAGACACCTTACTTGACCTTTTGAAATAGGCAACATGAGAGGTAACCCTAGAAAGTGCAAGATGGCGATCAAAGATCGACTTACGTGTGTGAGTGTTTATGTTAAAATATTTATCTTTAAATTAATTATTCTAAGTCAATTTTAATCACAAACATGTTATGCACACCCTAGAATTACTAACCATAGATATATTTACAAAATAAAATAAAAACAAAAAATAAATCTACAGCTATTACATGGCTTTCGCAATTACATGATAATAGAAACAGTAATGATAATATAATAAGAACAATAAATAATAATAAAAAATTAGTAATAATAAAAATAAAGGTTAGAAAGATATTAGGGATAAGAAACAAAAATCAGGATTAAGAAAGATTAGGGTTAGTTTTTTAATTAAGAAAATCAGGGTTTTAAGTATAACAAGAATGCATTATTAATTTATTTATAAAAATACCTAATTATATCATATAAACATATTATAAAAATTAAATACTAATAATTTACATTTTTAAGAAAATAAGTATGAATTTTAAGAAAATATAAAGTTTTATTAAAAATATGATTAGTTATTATTTTAGAAACTATTTTAATTTTATTAATTTAAATAAAGAAAAACAAGAAAATAGCAAAAATAATGGAAATTGGAAAAAACCTCAAAAGATAGGACCTGGGATTTGAACCCAGGTCCTTTACCTGAACATACATGCTCCAAAACCAGCTGAGTTACT
This sequence comes from Lathyrus aphaca, assembly GCA_963966055.1. NCBI lineage: Eukaryota > Viridiplantae > Streptophyta > Magnoliopsida > Fabales > Fabaceae > Lathyrus > Lathyrus aphaca. The sequence goes on from OZ014523.1 coordinate 508,838,000, forward strand.
GCGTGCGTTTGATATCTAAAGGCAAGGCAATCCTTATGTTGTAAGCTTGTAGAAAAAATGGAATTAAAGCAAAAAAATAGCTGGAGGCCGGATTCGAACCCTTGACACTAGCTTCACATGCGCGCGTCTCAGCCACTAGGCCAGTTATCAACCTGTGAAATAAAATACAAATAAAACAATAAATATTAAAATCAATTTTTTGAAATTCTGAAGCGCGCGAACATCTTCATCTTCAACCTTGGATTCGCAGTTTTTCCTACGAATTTATTCATGCCTTTTCCTGCGAATTCTCTTGCCAACGCAACCTGCGAACATCAAACACCATACAAACATTACAATTTCATCGAATCAATTGCACCAATGAGTTCCTTGTGATTTAAACAGTTCATCCATGTTCTTATAAGTCATTTATATTGCCTAAATCATGAACCCCCAATTTGAAACACGAAACCCTAACAATGGCGTTTCCCGGTTCAGGTCATGAACCTCTAATCTAATGGTCCAGAAAGTATCCTCAGATCATTACAAACACAAAACAATCATTAGAATCAATTGATAATGCATAAAAGTATGGAATTGAAAAAGACATTGTTCTTGAATAAGAACGATTCGGTTAGGGCATATGATGATGTTTTAGATGATGAGAATGATGCAAATAGCTTCAATGAACATCCAGGAATGTATTGAAACCTTCAAAACCTCTTGATATGGCCTGTAATCAAAAATCCGAATGTGACTTTTTGTGAGAAAATTTGAAGTTCAAATGTGTTCTTGGAGGCAGACTTTTCGTCCCCTTATGCTTGCAATGTCTTTACCTATGTGTAGTTAATGTAATTAGGTCATAACTTTGTGGATTTGTGGGCTTTGTCTTGATTGCTTGATCATGAAGTTTCCTCTTTTCAAATATTGAAAAATATCTTATCTAACCTTTCCAAATCAAGCTAGCACGAAATTGGATCAGATCAATCATCTCTAAATGGTGTTTATGACTTTCTAGAATCACAATCTCATCCAAATATTTGATTTATATATTTTATTTTGATTTAATTCGCATTTTAATGAATAAAATTCAAATAAATACTAAATAAAAATAAAAAATCAGAAAATGATTGGATTGGATCGTGCTTGATGATATTATGAAGATTGGGTGGCAATTTGGTAGCCCCATTTGGCAAAAATTGGTTTTAAGGCCCCATTTGCTTCATATACCTTTCAGAAATTTCCCAACTTTGCAAAGGCCTATCTCTCTCAATTTTAAGGCTATGAAAGTGTTCTTGGACTTTTTGGAAATCTTAAAGAGTCCTCTAACCAACATCTTTGGTCTCATGTCAATATCCCTTACCAATCTCAAGTTATGCCCTTTGGAAGATGTTGACTTTTGAAATGACCTATAATGTCTTAGCTCATACCTTCCAAATGAAGCATTTTTGGGCTTGGTTTGTGAGACACAAAGTTGTAGAGAATTAAATTTCCTTCAAAATGAGCTTTGGATGGGAAATTTTTGATGAAGCATGTGAAAGTTATGGCTGGTCAAAGTTCAGTTGACTTTTGTGAAAACCCTAATTTAGAAACTCCTGATTCTTGATGATCTGAAATCTCCTTGATGAATCATGATCAACCCTTGATAAAATGATGAATTTACTTCATAAAATTGATGTTGGCAAAAAATCATGAATTTTGACTTTGGTTTGACCACAGTTGACCTCAATTTGACTTTTTGACTGCTTTGACTGATTTTAGCCTATCTGATCATCTGACTGAGCAAACCTTTTGGGAAAGCCTTGAAATTTGACATAGGGATTCTTGAAGACATATAGGATGCTATGAAGCTCAATTGAAGCCTTGGAAGTCCATTTATCCTGATGAAATCCAAAACCCTAGTTTAAGATGCATTGCTTAGGAGGATGCATTGTCTGAGGGAATTGTCAAACTTTCTGACTAATTGTGAACCTTGTGAACCTCTTGAGATACCTTGTGAATATTGTGAACCTTGTGAACCTCTTGGGACACCTTAGTACACAATGTCTTGTCTAGGTGAGGGCAAATTTTGGGGTGCAACACACAGTTTTCTTTGTGACGTCTTCCATCCTGAAGCAATGATATGACCAGGAACCGGGAGTAATGCCGACTCTGAGAATAAAAGAAACACAAATAATTAATGATGATATGATGCTTATGCAAGGAGAGGCATGTGATCAATGAAATGTCTGTGATGTGTGCCCCTGTTCAATTTTCTGAAACCTGAGGGGTTAGATTGGCATATGTGTCATTCGTCACCTGGAAGGTTGAAGGGGATTGAACAAAAAAGCCCAAAAATTTGCACTCGCCGGTGCGTAAGGTAACACTGATGATTGGTTGTATATGCTTAAGTGGGCTTGAAGATGCCACTTGGAACTGGAGATGGGCTTATATATGCCATCCATAATATCAGGAGGTAATAATATCTTTATGTTGATACTAGATATCAGTACTAGGTCTTCGTATAGGCCGTCTCTGAATTGTTTATGCAACATGGTTTGAGTTGAATGCTAGCACTAGATCTTCGTATAGACCGTCTCTGCATTATCCCTGGGGGAAAAAGAATATCCTTCATTAAGTGTCAGGGCTTAGATCTTCGTATAGATTGTTTCTGAACCATATCTAAGAACATACTTTAATTTAAGTATCAGAATCAAATCTTCGTGGCGATCTTTTTCTGAATTGCTTGATAATATCTTGGGTTAAGTACAAGATCTTCGTATAGATCCTTTGTGTACCATCCAAAGATAAACTGTTGAATAGACCATTAGAAATAAATCTTCGTGGCGATTATCTCTTCTGGAAATATCCCGGATTAGGTAATAGATCTTCGTATAGACCATTTACCGCTCCAAGGACAACTTGAGTATTGATCATCAGAAATGAATCTTCGTAGCGATTATCTCTGAATTAAGTAACAACACTAGACCTTCGTATAGATCGTCTCTGAACTGTTTTGAGTTGTTAAATAGACCATTAGAAACAAATCTTCGTAACGATTATCTCTTCTGGAAATATCCTAGATTAGGTAATAGATCTTCGTATAGACCATTTACCCCTCCAAGAACAAATTGAGTATTGATCATCAGAAATAAATCTTCGTAGCGATTATTTCTGAATTAAGTATCAGCACTAGACCTTCGTATAGATCGTCTCTGAACTGTTGTGAATTGTTGATAGTGTTTTATCTGCATATAATTATCCTGCAAAGAAAAGGTTAGTTTATGCAATATGTATGCATGTATGGCATGATGCATCTAAGTAAATGTATTATGCATTTATGGATATGTTATGGTATGATGTAAATGATGTATGTATGAATCATGCATCCTGAAGTGTCTGGGTATCTCTACATAGCAACTGCTGGCTAGGAAAAATAAATCCTGATTCGTTGCTGAAGAATATGAGGACCTCGCTCCCGTCTTCGTTTGATAGTATAGTATTTATAACCTCCCGTCTTCGTTTGTCGTACTTCTATTGAAGGAATAAGTTCCCGAGTATCCTGACTGAGGATAAAAGAGATGGACATAAATTCAAGGGGAGATGTAACTCGAAGTATCTATAAAGATAGATTTGCTCTGCTGGGGATTTGTAGTTATCTTTTGGGGATAAACTGGCGAAGCTTCGTTGAACTACTACCCTCGTTTGTCCTTAGTAAATACTATTACTGCATTTTATGCATTTCTGGTAAACATCAATTATATTCAAAAGCATACATACACTTAAACACAACCAATGGACGTTTTCGCTTAGGTAAATAGGGTAAAAGTAAATATGGATTCAAAGACGAAATTTTATTTACATTATAAAGTGACCTATACACAGACAAGTTTGTACAAGGAGACAGAAATCCTAGTAAGAGGAATTCGTCGTAAAAGTTTTACAAAACAAAGAAAACATCTATGTGAGAAATAATCCTATTGAGTTTCAATTCCACTATTGCCATTATCTTCAAGTATCTCATCCTCTGCTGTTGAGACGGAAACGATTGAATTGATCCTTTATCTGTTTGAGCTTGAGTTAGGTAGCACTAACAGTTGGAGTTACATGGGTGATCCAAACGAGACATAGTCATACGCTTTAATCCCTAACTTTTGCCTGGATTGCCTTTTCAGGTTTTCAATCCATCGGGATACCCTTTTTTGCCCAAGCCGCCTTTTCAGGTTTTCGACTTGCCGGGTGTACACTTTTATATATATATATATATCCCTAATTTTTGCCCAAACCCTTTTTGTTCGCCGGGATGCCCTTATTTTTGCCTAGGCCAGTCAACCTAGAGGGTCTCTTTTTATGCGTAGTATTTTTTAACTACGTCTGCGTTTACGGGTTGTGAGAAGTCTTCACCATCCATAGTAGTAAGCATCATGGCACCTCCTGAAAATACTCTATTGACTACGAATGGTCCTTCGTATGTAGGAGTCCATTTTCCCCTAGGATCACTCTGTGGTAATATGATACACTTGATTACCAAATCACCAGTCTGATATACCTTTTGCTTAACCTTCTTATTAAAAGCTTTGATCATCCATTTCTGGTACATCTGATCGTGACAAACAGCTGCCAGCCTTTTCTCATCAATCAAATTTATCTGGTCAAGTTGAGTCTGAATCCACTCATCTTCATCCAAGCCTGCATCCTTCATGATTCTTAAGGAGGGGATCTGAACTTCAATGGGCAGAACTGCTTCCATACCATAGACTAAGGAGAATGGGGTTGCCCCTGTTGAAGTACGATAACCATGAAGAGCAAATGGTAACATCTCATGTCAATCCTTGTAAGTAACAATCATCTTCTGTAGAATCTTCTTGATGTTCTTATTAGAAGCTTCCACTGCCCCATTCATTTTTGGATGATACGAAGAAGAGTTGTGATGTTTAATCTTAAATTGCATGCAGAGATCAGTAATCATGGTGTTATTCAAATTAGAGCCATTGTCGGTGATAATCCTTTCAGGGATACCATACCTACATATGAGATTATTCTTAATGAATTGAGCCACCACATTATTAGTAACAGATGCAAATGAAGCTGCCTCCACCCACTTTGTAAAGTAATCAATATTAACCAGAATGAAACGATGCCCATTAGAAGCAGTAGGCTTGATCTCACCAATCATATCTATGCCCCACATAGCAAAAGGCCAAGGAGCAGTCAACACATTCAATGGAGCTGGAGGTATATGCACTTTATAAGCATAAATTTGACACTTGTGACATGTTTTAGAATGTTGATAGCAGTCAGCTTCCATGGTAGACCAATAGTAACCTGCTCTCAATATCTTCTTTGCCATGGTATGACCACTAGAATGAGTGCCAAAGATCCCATCATGCATGTCTTACATAATATTTGTTGCTTCCTTCTTATCCACACAACGAAGCAAAGTTGAATCATGATTGCGCTTGTACAAAATTCCATTACTCAAGAAGAACTTAGCAGAAAACCTCCTCAAAAACTTCTAATCTTTGACAGATGCCCCTTCAGGGAACTCCTGAGTTTCAAGATATCTTTTCACCTCATAGAACCAAGGCTTTTCCTCTCCTCCTTCAGTATCAATCTCATTGCAGTATGCAGGCTTCTCGAATATGTCAATAGTAATCTTGGGAGCTTCGTCATCCCAGCTAATCTCAAACATAGATGCCATGGTGGCTAACGCATCTGCCAACTGATTCTCTCCTCGTGGAATATGTCCAAAGGTAATCTCTTCAAAATGTGGGATCAAAGACAACACATGCTCTCTGTAAGGAATAAGATTTTCATGCTTGGTATCCCAATCTCCTTTAATCTGACTCACTACCAGGGTTGAATCCCCATATACGTCCAGGAACTGAATCTTCATATCAATGACAACTTTGACGCCCAGGATACATGCCTCATACTCAGCCATGTTATTGGTACAATAAAAACAAAGTATTGTTGTAATTGGGGTATGACAACCTTCAGGGGAAATGATCACAACACCAACACCATTACCAAGCGCATTAGAAGCCCCATCAAAAACCATAGTCCATCGGGATCCTTGTTCAGGTCCGTCATATTGTCCAGGTTCTTTGGTAATAATCATAATGTCTTCATCAGGGAACTCAAAACTCATTGATTGATAATCATCCACCGCTTGATGAGCCAAATGATCAGCTACAACACTTCCTTTAATGGCCTTCTGAGTAGTGTACTGTATATCATATTCTGTTAAGATCATTTGCCATCTTGCTATTCGTCCGGAGAGAGCAGGTTTCTCGAATATGTACTTGATTGGATCCATATTTGAAATCAACAAGGTAGTATGAGTCAACATATATTGTCTTAGTCGGTGAGCAGCCCATGCCAAAGCGCAGCAAGTTTTCTCGAGCAGTGAGTATCTTGTTTCACAGTCGGTAAACTTTTTTCTAAGGTAGTATATTGCCTGCTCTTTTCGACCAGACTCGTCATGTTGCCCCGACACACACCCCATTGAGTTGTCTAATACTGTTAAGTACATAATCAAGGGTCTTCCATCAACTGGTGGCATCAAGATTGGAGGTTCTAAAAGATATCTGTTGATTTCATCAAAGGCTATCTGGCACTCATCATTCTATTTCATTACCTGATCTTTCTTCAACAGCTTGAAGATTGGCTCACAGGTAGCAATATGGATCCCAATAAACCTCTAACTTCCTTTTTAGTACGGGGAGCTGGCATATCTTGTATAGCCTTCACTTTTGCAGGGTCTACTTCAATACTTTTTCCACTGACAATGAAACCCAGGAGTTTTCCAGACCTAACTCCAAAAATACACTTATTTGGATTCAATCTCAACTTGTATTTCTTCAACCTCTCAAACATCTTATACAGATGATCAAGGTGTTGCTCTTCATTCTGGGACCTGGCTATCATATCATCCACATATACCTCTATCTCATGATGAATTATATCGTGAAACAAAGCCACCATAGCGCGCTGATACGTTGCCCCGGCGTTCTTCAAACCAAATGGCATCACCTTATAACAAAAGGTGCCTCACTGTGTAACAAACGTAGTCTTCTCCATATCTTCAGGTGCCATCTTGATTTGATTGTAACCAGAGAAACCATCCATGAAAGAGAATACCTTGTGCTGAGCAGTGTTGTCTACTAGAACATCAATATGAGGAAGTGGAAAGTCATCTTTAGGGCTGGCCTTATTCAAATCTCTGTAATCCACACACATGCGTACCTTACCATCTTTCTTAGGTACTGGTACTACATTTGCAACCCATTGAGGATAAGAAGTCACAGCTAAGAACCCTGCATCAAATTGTTTCATCACTTCTGCTTTAATCTTTTCTGACATTTCAGGACGCATGCGACGAACCTTTTGTTTCTTTGGACGACAATCTTCTTTTACCGGTAAACGGTGAACTACAATGTCAGTATCCAACCCTGGCATATCTTCATAAGACCAAGCAAAAATCTCTACATAGTCACGTAACATCTGAATTAGTCTGCTCTTAACACCATCTTCTAACTCAACTCCTATCTTGACCTCTTTCCTGTTTTCTTCAGTTCCCAGATTCACAACTTCGATTGGCTCTTCATGTGGCTGTATAACTTTCTCTTCTTGTTGTAACAACCTAGCAAGCTCTACAGGTACTTCACAATCTTCCTCCTTTCCATCTTCAGCTTGATAGATCGGATTCTCGAAATTATAATGGGCAATAGTAGAACTGTTATCAACAGGATCCATAGTGGATGAGGATCTGCATTTTAGTGATGTGGGTGTGTGTAAGAACACATAGCTGATAAAACAAAAATAAAAAAATAAAAGAAAGACAAGGAGCACAATATTTACGAAAACGAAACGTCCATTGATTTTTATTGAATGAAGTATGCAAATGAAATGACATCCCGTAATAAGCATACCATTGTGCCCCGGGCAAGACACAAGGCTTAAAAGTTTAATTGTTCGAAATTACAAACTTAAAATAAAAACCTAGTAATAGTATTTACTCCTGACTAAAGGAGATAGGAATAACGTCTTCGGTCTTCCAGTTGTTGAGCCCATCACCCATAGTAGGAAAAATCCAATCATCCAGGTTGTAGTATTCATGACAGTCACCCACAACATTGATTTGATCTCTCATGACCCCTTGATTGGTGATGCGAACAACACGAGCACGACGAAAAGCCTTCTGGGATTCTGTAGTGAAACCCAAACCAAACTTGTCAGACTTGTAAGGGATGTCAGGAAGCTGACCCTAAATAGTACAACCACCTTCTTCAACCACAACTCTAGCATCTTTGAGGGAGTCCATTGTAGGAGGTACTCTGGTAACCACAGGAACTGTTTTAACAACAAGGGGAGCTTCAGTAGTAGGAACGACCCAAGGAACTACCTCAAATGTCTGGTAAGGAGTCTCAACAAATTCACCATCCATATCAACATATTTAAAAGTATTCACATGACTGATCATGTATTCTTCTTCACCATAAACGGTGACAATCTTTCCTTTCACAGGATATTTCAACTTCTGATGTAAAGTGGAAGTCACAACACCTGCCCCATGGATCCAGGGGCGCCCAAGCAAACAGGAGTATGCAGGACGGATATCCATTACATAGAAAGTAGAGTCAAAGACTTGAGAGCCTACTTTGATCGGGAGATCTACTTCTCCATGTACTACTCTTCTTGAGCCATCAAAGGCCCTCACCACTACATCACTTGGTCTTAACACAACATCTTCAAGACTGAGCTTGTCCAAAAACTCTTTGGGGAGTACATTTAATGAAGAACCATTGTCCACCAGCATATGAGACAAGGTAGTGCCCCTACATTCAATGGAGATATGCAAAGCTCTGTTATGGTTTCTCTTGACAGGAGTCAAGTCAGCATCAGAAAAGCGTAACCCATTATCATAAGTCAGATGTGTAACACAATTCTCGAATTGATCCACAGAAATCTCATTTGGCACATGAGCAATCTTCAAAAACTTGATTAAGGCTTTAACATGAGCCTCAGAACACAACAATAAAGATAACATGGAGATTTTGGAGGGAGTATGCCCCAACTGGTCAACAATATCATAATCACTCTTGTGAATGATCTTCGACACTTCTTCCATCTGTTTAGAGAGATTTTCAACAGTCGGTGCCTCAGTTTGCACAGGTTCAACCACAAGACCTTTGCCCCGAGCATCAGTACTTGGCCCAGAATTGGAGGTAGTAGTTGGAGTAACTGCACCTTTGGAGGTAGCCTGAGGAGAGAAAATTCTTCCACTTCTGGTGATCTTACTAGATCCAGCAATATTATCAACATCAAGATTATCATCAGTAACAGGTGCATTAGTCAGGGGTTCTTGCTTGACACCGTGGATGTAAACATCAGAACCATAATTCCAGGGTATAGCTTTATCAGAAGTATAAGGAACAGGGCCAGGAGTGGTAATGATCATGGGAGCAATCCTAACCTCAACAACAGTCTTCACAAGGCCTTCAGCAGTAATCCTGACAGGTCCTTTAGGAGTGATCTTGACAAGACCCTTGGAGGTAATCTTCACTGGCATTTTATCAACCATGGCTACATCTTCAAGCTTCGTACTTCGAGTTAGATGTTCACACATACTTTCCATAGAAGGCGTCCTCTCAAACAAAATAGTGTAATTGTCCATGAGGCATTGAATACCATCTTTCAACTTCCAGCAGCTATCGGGTTTGTAGGCACAATAAAAACAGTCTTCATTGCAACCTGGAAAGAATCCAACCTGCACCAGCTTCTTCTTGATAATGGATAAGGGAGTAGTCACATCTGCTATCGAGGAAACATAGGAAACCTCATCAACATCATTAACAGTCTTCTCATGGTTGGGCATGGGAGCAGTGATCACATTTGGAGTTCCAGGAGGGTCAAATTCAATCTCCCCAACTTCAATCATGTCTTGAATCTTGTTTTTCAATACCCAACAGTTGTTGGTGTCATGTCCCGAACTATTAGAATGATAGGCACATCTTGCATTAGGATTGTATCGAGGAGAGGAAGTATTAGGATTCTGAGGAGGGTCCTTCAAAGCAATGAGTTCCCCTTTCAACATGTGTTGCAAGGCTTGGGCCAGTGACATGTTGATCTCGGTGAACTGTCTTCTAGGCTTTTGTTGATTATTTTGTGGTGGCTCTGGTGCTGCAGGGGCAGGATTGGAAATGTGAATTGCTCCCACAGATTGGTGACTCCTGTTACGACTATGTTGACCATACACAACATTAGACTCCTTCTTCCCACTAGGGGGCTTCTTAGCAGTGCTTGATGAAGAGGCACCCACCTGTATCTTACCACTTCTTATACCACTCTCCACACGTTCTCTAGTCATTATCAGCTCGGTGAAACCAGATGATGAGCTTCCAATGAGGTGACTATAGAAAGGACCATTCAACGTACTCATAAACATATCCACTAGCTCCCTGTCAGTCAGAGGAGGTTGAACTCTGCCATCCAGGTCTCTCCATTTCTGGGCATACTCCTTGAAACACTCCTTAGCACCCATTGACATGCTTTGGAGCTGCATGTGAGTAGGTGCTAAGTCAGCATTATATTGGTATTGCCTATAGAAGGCCTCAGCAAGATCATTCCAATCACGAATATTGACACTTTCCAGTTGGTAGTACCATTCCAATTGAGCTCCATATGTCGCTCCCACCAAATGAGGCTAAGTCAAATGGGGTACAGACGCGAACGGTCGGCGAAAGAGGGAGAGAACACACAAGGGTGAACTCAGAAGACAAGAGTTGCCAGCTAGGCATTTTTTATCCCGGAGGAAAGGTAATGCTGCATAGACCTGAGAAAAGATATGGATAAGACGGTTGCGAACCAGAGAGACTGAGAAAGGGGGTTGGTTACAATCTGGGAAGGTATTAGCACCCAGATTGTCCGCCGTACTCGACGGGATCCACGCTTAAAAAGATTTGTGTTTTAAAGGGGTAGTGTCTGTGCAATCTGTGTATCAAAGCTGGAAAAGAATGCAAGTGTCAGTGTAAAAGAAGTGAAGTGTACAAGAGAAGTATCAGTGTGAGAACAAGAATGAAATGCTCAAGACTATGAGGCTTAAAGAATGATGCTGGAAGGAGGGGGAATATACAGAGACTTTTGTTCGATAACTGTTAAGTTATGCCTACGTATCCTCTCGTGCAATGAGGAAGTCAGAACACCGTAGTTCGACTCAAAGGGACTGAAAGATAAATTGACTGTGAACTGCTTGCTTGTCTATGCTCAAGTGTATGACCTGTCTGGCTCAGGTGCAAACTGTCTTGCATTAGACGGAAGAAGCAAGTTCTCGTTTGTGAGTGAATGAGATGAGAAAAGAATCCCGAAGGAGACGATTATTGTTTGTTTTGGATGTTTTCAGTCTTTTATTGCTTTTTGAATTTGTCATAAGAAAATGAGCTTAAGCCTAAACCAAGGGATGGTAAACCCATCACATCCTCCCTCTGATTAGGGGTAATGAGAATGCCTTAAGCATGAAGTAAGGACCTCACACTTAATCACCATGATGTAGGATTAAGATCATTAACCTACTTGCAATTATTTAGATGTTTTTTGTTGTTTTGGTTTAGTGTTAAGTAATGAGTTTAAGCCATAATCAAGGATTTAATGGGCCCATTACACCATCCTAATAGAAGGATAATAGATGAGAACATTTAAGCTGAGAAAGGCTCCTCAACTTAATCCATGATTAGGGATTAACTTCATGACAAAACAAAGCCTTTATTAAAGTGTATTTTAGTTAATGGTAAGATTAAGAAGTGGATTTTATGGTTTGTAAGACAACTTGAGGGGGACTTGTCCATTAACACTAGGGTTAGTCCTTCTTAACCAATTAAGGAAGAAATAGAACCCTAATGCAAGGCCCAAGTTACAAGCTTGATGTCTTAATGGTTATTAGGTGAATTGATTAAAGGATTTAAACACCTTAAGGGTTTAACACTTAGGATTAAAGTTATACACTCCATCCTAATAGAAGGATGCAGGCATAAGCTTAATCACAAAGCCTTAAAACCTTTAGGGTTTAGTCCTTGATTATGAGGTGAGAAGAGAAGACTCAATGATGACACAAAGGTAAAAGCTAAATGGGGGACTAATCAAACCCTAATTGTTATCATGCTTGGTTGTTCCTAGGGTTAATGAGGCTTGCAAGAAGATCTTCAGAGGAGCCACCAGGAAAGAAGCAGATGAAAGGAGAAAGAAATAGAGAGAAGCAAGACAACTTGCTTCACTTAAGAAGACAAGTTGCTTGAAGAAAGAAAGTAAGAGATGAACATGAATGAGCAAGCTCACTCCAATACACAAGATAAAATGCAGCAATGATACAAGGGAAATGAAGATAGATTGTGAGAAGTGAAGGCAAATTCACTTCTTAAAACAACTTACCACCTGAAAAGTTAACAAAAGGAATGAAATGCAATGCAAATGAGATGAAGTGTCATGATGAAGACCAAAGTCAGAAGCATAAACATGATGTTAATGATGCTAATAGATGATGCAAACACATGACTAGAGATGAGGAGAATCATACAAGCATAAGGATGCAAATGAGGCATGCTTTGAACCATAAAGGTTCATGAAAGTTTATGAAATGATATGAATGCATAACATGGCAAATGAAAGATGCAATGATTAAACATGATTCTAATATGTCCTAAGATGTATTATGAATCATGTGGATGCATAAAATATCATGGAAAGTTCTTTAATGCAAGCAAATGAGAGATGGATGCAAAGGAAGGCACAAATTAGGGTTTATATGCAACATACAATGCAAAAATTCAAAACCAGAAGCAAATGACATGACAAAAAATTGAAAATGGGATTAAAGGAACCCTAACCTTACACAAGTTCACTGCCCAAAGGAGGGGATCTAACTCTTAACCTAGTGAAAGTTATGAATTTTCTAAGTCAATTAGGGTTTAGGGATACCTCACAATGAAAAATGAAAAACAAATTGAAAATGAAATATGAACTCAAACCAAATTTATCCTATAAACTAAATGCTATGGAGGATGCAATGCAAGAAGAACCATCATCAAACTCTCAATGGTTAGGCAGAATGGATTTTTCCAAGTTTGAACAAAAATATTGCCTTTAAAATAATTAAATTCCAATGAAAATTGTCAAAATAGTTCAAGAACCAAAAAGAAATTTGTTTTGAGAGTTGGATAATGTTTCTAAATGTTTTTAAATGCAATGTGATTTTTTTGGTGATTTTTAAATACCTAAATGCATTTTTAATTAATTAATTTCCATTAAATAATTAAAAATAAACATTTAAATGATTTAAAAATGATTTTTAATGCAAAAAATAAAAATAAAAATATTTTTGGGTTCTGAAAATTAATGAAATGTTTGACAAAAATTTTCAGAATTTTAAAATGTGTTTTGCTATTTTAAATAATTCGTGGAAATAAAATGGAAAAGAAATGAAATTAAATTAAAATAAAAGAAAGTATGCATAATGAAGAGTCAAGATTTGATCTGGGCTTAGGAAGTTTGACCTGGCGCGCATCTGGACGGCCCAGGTTCAAACTTCCCTAAACTTAATTAATTAACTAATTAGCATTTAATTAAATCTGGATTAGGGTTAATCATGAAATCCCAGCCATCCAACACACGCGGGAAAGAGCTATCGCACGGCCTACTTTCAAACTCTCATTAATTACACTGCTAAACCTAATTAGGGCTAATCAAACTCAGACGGCCGGAACAGTGTTCCGGTCGTCTTCTCCGGCGAAACAAAAACCCTAGATTCTTCTACAGGCTACCAAACATGAAATTTCTTCCACCAAAATGATCCTCTCATCAATCTAAACCTAAACCCTCATCTCAAATTCATTTATTTTCACTCACAAGCCTGAATCGAAACAAAATATGAAACACGGGCAAATGTTCAGAGATGTCATACATGCTGGTTTCTTCACTATTTCAAAAAATAAATACATATTCATGATTAGGAGAACACATAGCATCATAAAAGAACTTAAAAATTAACTTCTGGGAAAAATGTTCTTCATGTTACCTGAGATGAAGCTTTCCTGATTTTGAGCTTTCTGGCCTCAAACTTTGTGCAATCCTGCTTCCTTGAACCTCCTGATGATGGAATGAAGCTTAGAAAACTTGGGGAGTGGCTGGTTTGAATGATTCAGATCTGGTGTAGCAGAAATGGAGGTCTTTGTGTGTGATGTTTCAAGCTGTTTCAGGGGGTGGATTTTGTTCTATGAGAGATTTGTGACTTGTTGGTGAAAGAAAAATGAAGGTTTGATGGTTGAGGAAGTAGTTTCGAAGAGGAGAAGGTTCAGGCCAGTTTTTGTGAATCTGCTTGTGTGTGTGTTCTTGGCTCATGTCCAGCTTGCTTTATGTTCCATAACATATCCCTAGACTATTGGAAGAGGTCTGAGGAAGTGTCATGTACTGTGGGAATGGTATGGGGTGATTGGCCAAAAAGTCAAGGATTGTGTACTATAGGTATGGGCTATGGCAGAGGAAATCTAAAGGGTGTATCTGCCTCAGCTGAGTTTGAGGATGACCCTTGGATGATTCTTGAAGGACTACAGCACTTGGATCACAAGCTAGCATGAGTTTTGCATTTTTCCCTCTTTGAAATTTCTTGTGAAACAAGGCATGCAATCTCATAATTTCTTGGGCAATTTGTAACAAAGTGAGTTGTGTGATGTTGTTATGATGTTTTGATACCAAGTGGGGTTCAATTCAAGCATGAGAGGTCCCTTTTGCAAAGTTTCAATTTTGAACCTTTCATGAAAAATGCCTTATGCAACTTGTAATCCAAGGCATGGAAATGAAAAATTCTTGGCACTAATCTGACTTTTAGGCATTTCAATGGGTTTGTATGATGATTAGAAGCCACTTTGAAGTCATGATAATGCTTGGCATGTGAAATTGCAAGTTTCCCTTTTTGTGCAAAAAGTGAAATTTCAATGATTTTATCCAATTTTGACAAGCCATAACTTTTGATCCATAATGAATTAGAAAAAGTTCTTGTACTTTTTGAAAATGGGAGGATCCATTCTACAACTTTCATGACCAAAGTTTTCTCATTTGAAGCATTTTTGAATCAATTTGAGGAGGTTGAAAAACTTTCCCAAAATAGCAAGTTTACATTACAAGTCACTTTCCCAAAAAGGCAACTTTGCAAATGGCTTGAAATTCTTCAATTTTGTGAATTTATAACATCTTCTATGATCAAATAAAGATCATACACATTCAAAATGATGGAGAATACCCTTTGGTTGGGTCATTGGGGGCCTCAAATGCCCTGATTTTGCACTGACTTGCTCAAGAAGTCAACTCTTGATTAGATGCCTTCCCCATGGAATTTATTCATGAAAATTGATATGAATGATCCTTATACCATATAGATACCAATATAAACAAGAATGACCCAAAAATTTGGATTTATGGCCTCTGAAACCAAAACCCTAATTCTAGGTCATCTGTGTAGTTAAGCCTGGCTCTGCTTCCATGCCTTTCTCAGTTCTTGTGATTCTTTGACTTCCTTGATCTTGTGAGGATATAATATGATGCTTGAACATACATGGACCCCCTTGAAGTGATTAGTGACCTTTGGAGTGGCTCAAATGGCTCAGGGATGGCTCAGATCACAAACCCTAGATGCAGATGACTTTGAAGCAAAAATGTAACATGAGATGACATGATTGAACTTATGCAAATGAAAAGATCATAAGCCATGGTGAAATGAGTGAGGGAAAATTTGGGGTGTTTACAGCTGCCCCTATTCAAGCATGAGTTAGCTGTGCAGGATGTAAACAACGGCTTAACAGGCAAACAAGATAACTTGTGGTTGAATACCAAAAGACAATCCAAAATTTGCACTCACATAATGAAGAAGAAAAGGGATATAGATTGTAAAAGAAAATAAAGTATATTTATAAAGTGCGGGCGACGGAGGACGACCGTCGAGCAGAGGACGACTGCTGGGGATAAAGTAATGACGGGGACGACCGACATGCTGGGGAAGATGTGGGAAACAAAGCAATGACGGGGACGACCGACAAGCTGGGGATATAAGAGGTTATGATGGGGACGACCATCAGGTAAAGCTATAAGACTCTCCGGAGATTGAAATAAATTATGAGGTACGGTCATCAAAGGTGAAGGACGATCACCTGGTAGGGTACGGCTGCTCTGTTGGGGATAAGATGAGGGACGGTCATCTATGGGTGAAGGACGATCACCTGGAAAGGTACGGTTGCCAAAAGTATCACGACATAGGACGAATGCCGGATGAAAAGGTCGACGATGGGGACGGCCATCGGATAAGCATGATGAAGGACGATCATCAAGAGGCGAAGGACGATCACCTAGCAGGGGACGGCTGCTCTCGGGTTTTATCACGACATAGGACGAATGTCAGATAACAAAATCAACGACGGGGACGGCCATCGGATAAAATGATGAAGGACGATCATCAAAGAGGTGAAGGACGATCACCTGGCAGGGGACGGCTGCCGAAAGGTATCGTGACATAGGACGAATGTCAGATAGAAAGGGAATAATTCACTGGGATTTGCTGGGACTCTTCTGGGGAACAGTAGACATAGACGAGTGTCTAAATTCAAGAAGACATAAGTGTTTGACATGGTGCATAGATTAAAGATGCGGACGAGCATCCTTAAGACCATGATACAGACGAGTATCAGTAGAAACAAACGCTTGACGCATGTTCAGAGATGATGATACAGACGAGTATCAACTGGTTAACAAGGAACACAGACGAGTGTTGATCCTAAGAGAATTCAGGTGGCATATATAAGATACGGACGAGTATCTGTATGAGTAAAAAGTGATGAGTGAGACACAGACGAGTATTTAACTTGCTGGGGAGAGTGTGACACGGACGGGTGTCGGAACAAGTATTTGATTTCCAAAGTGTTTAGACAACTATGCTGAGGGGTGACACGGACGGGTGTCGGGGAATTGTATAAATATGTACACATGTGTTGTGAGTGCAAAGGGGATATGGCACAGACGAGTGTCAAGAAGTATCCGTTTGCTGTATTTGTGGATGTAATACTTTAGCTTTCTGGTGGGGAATTTGGGAAATATTCTGTATATTGTTGATGGATGGTCATTTTTTACAAATGTTCAGTTCGACACATGGCTTACGATTATGGAATATGTTTGATTTTTTGCCGTAATGTTCCGTATTAGACGGAATGCTACGCTCTGTGGGGAAAATATGATGTGAATGCTATGATTATGCAAAGATACCGATCTGGGATTCGGATCCCGCTGCTGTGGAGATCTCTGGCTGATCTGCTTGAAATGGATTTCCCAGCTGGGGATAAGATCATTGGTAGATCTGGCATATATGACTCTGCTTGGGGCAATAGATCACTGACAGATCTTTCTTAGTAATGAGGGACCCAGCTGGGGTTTGCAGAAGCTTTTGTCACTCTGTTATGAGATCTTCAGGTATTGCTTATCTGGATAGAGGCTGAAACTCTGTGGGGAGATGGTTCCCGGTCTTTGCACTTGGCTGAGGAGGAATGATGACTGGCAACTCAGCTGGGGAGAAAGCACCTCCGGTGCTAATCGGGAGATAGACTGAGTAGACAGCTTGCTGGGGAGAAGCCTTCATGCCCCATGTTGTGCTCTGAACACCTGCAATCCTGTAAAGACAAAGAAACGTACAAGCATCCCGAGATATTCCTTATTGGATTCCGTCATAGAAGTTTAGGCAATCCTAGGGGAAAATATATTTCCTGTAAGCATGTATTCTTTAGAAAGGAAGCATTTGTATTTATGCAATCAATATCTTAAGACATCGGACATTTTTGCAAACGAAAATAAAATGCACGAGACGAAACATGACTGAAAATCTGATTTTATTAATTCGTGTGCCCTGAATTGGCATGATACAGTCAAAGAAACAGATCCCCTGAAATGAGGAAATCGTTACAAATTGAAAAACAACAAGGTGCTGGCAATGTTGGCGACGCTTCGAGGAGCTTCCCTTTTGCTGTGACTCGTATGACTTTTGACGTTCTTCTCACTTTGCTTTCTGAAGAAGGCTGATTCTGACCGACGCTTGAACCTTTCGGAGCTTGCCAGGTTGTAAGTGATACAGAATGCAGTTGTTCGCTTATTCCCTTATTTTGCGTGAATCGCCCTTTCGGGTTTTCAATCCACCGGGATACCCATTTTTGCCTGAGTTGTCCAATGCAGCTTTTCAACTCAGCGGGTGTACATTTTTTTATTTTATTTTCCCTTATTTTTGCCCGAGCCTTTTATTCTGTTTTTGACTCGCCGGGATGCCCTATTTTTGCCTGGACTTACATTCTGTTTTTACGTCCAGCGGGTCATTTTATGCGAAGTATTTTTTAACTGCATCTGAATTCACAAGGGACAGGAAGTCTTCACCATCCATAGTACTGAGCATCAGTGCTCCACCAGAGAAAACTTTCTTTACTACGAATGGTCCTTCATAGTTCGGGGTCCACTTGCCCCTGTGGTCTTATGAGGGGGGAGGAATCTTTTCAGCACAAGATCTCCTACTTGGTACTCTCGGAGCCTGACTTTCTGATCGAAGGCTTTCTTCATTCTTTTCTGATACAGTTGCCCATGACAGATTGCAGCTAATCTCTTTTCTTCAATCAGATTCAGTTGTTCGTATCGGGATCGGACCCATTCCGCTTCATTCAGTTTAACATCCATCAATACCCGTAGGGAGGGTAATTCAACTTCAACAGGTAGGACTGCCTCCATACCATACACAAGCTGATACGGTGTTGCCCCAGTGGATGTTCGGATTGACGTACGGTACCCATGCAAGGCAAATGGTAGCATTTCATGCCTGTCTTTGTATGTAACTACCATCTTCTGCACAATCTTCTTGATATTCTTGTTAGCTGCCTCAACAGCGCCATTCATATTTGGCCTGTAAGGAGAAGAATTGTGGTGTTGGATCTTGAAGTCCCGGCACAGTTCTGCCATCATTTTGTTGTTTAAATTGGAACCATTATCAGTAATGATTCGCTCGGGCACTCCATACCGACAGATGATATCTCTCTTCAGAAATTGGGCTACCACTTGCCTTGTAACATTTGCATAAGAAGCCGCTTCAACCCACTTGGTAAAATAGTCAATAGCAACCAGGATGAATCTGTGGTCGTTTGAAGCAGTTGGTTCAATCTTGCCAATCATATCAATGCCCCACATGGCAAAGGGCCAGGGTGAAGACATCACATTCAAAGGATTCGGAGGCACATGCACTTTATTCGCATAAATCTGGCATTTATGGCACTTCCTGACGTAAGCACAACAATCTGCATCACTGTGATCCAGTAGTAGCCTGATCTTAGCAACTTTTTAGCCATTGCATGCCCTCCAGCATGGGTACCAAAGGATCCTTCGTGCACCTCGTGCATTAACAATTCTGCTTCTGCCCTATCAACGCATCTGAGGAGTACCATATCAAAGTTTCTCTTGTACAAGGAACCATCAGTATTCAAGAAGAAACTACCAGCTAGCCTTCTTAAAGTCTTCTTGTCATTGGATAATGCCCCCGGTGGGTATGTTTGATCCTCCAAGAAGCATTTGATATCATGGAACCAAGGCTTATCATCTTTAGCAAGGTCTACTGAGAATACGTATGCTGGTCTGTCAAGTCTGGATACCGAAATCCGAGGCACAAAGTTGGCAGCTTGAACTTTGATCATGGATGAAATGGTAGCCAGAGCATCTGCAAACTGATTTTCATCTCGAGGGATATACTCAAGCTTGACTGTAGTGAAGAAAGTCAGTAATCTCCTTGTATAATCCCGGTATGGAATCAGATGATCCTGGTGAGTGTACCATTTGCCGTTGGTTTAATTGATTACCAGAGCTGAATCTCCGAATACTGTCAAAGTCTTGATCCTGAGGTCAATGGCTTCCTCAAGACCCATAATACAAGCTTCGTATTCAGCTTCGTTGTTAGTGCAGTTAAAGGTGAGCTTTGCCGAGAAAGGCATGTGAACTCCCTTAGGTGTAATGAGTACTGCACCAACACCACGACCATTCATATTAACAGCCCCATCAAACATCATAGTACATTCTTCTTCTGGGTCAGGCCCTTCAGTGTGAATAGGCTCTTCATGATCTTTTGCTTTTATGAACATGATGTCTTCATCAGGGAAGTCAAATCTCATAGGCTGGTAATCATCAATGGGTTGCTCAGCAAGATAATCAGACAATACACTGCCCTTGATGGCTTTTTGAGATGTGTACTGAATATCATATTCTGTGAGAATCATTTGCCATCTTGCAACCCGTCCGGTAAGTGTTGGCTTCTCAAAAATGTACTTAACTGGATCCATCTTTGAAATCAACAAGGTAGTGTGGGTCAACATATACTGTCTTAGTCGGCGAGCAGCCCATGCTAAAGCACAGCAAGTTTTCTCGAGCAGTGAATAACGTTGTTCACAGTCGGTAAACTTTTTGCTTAGGTAGTATATTGCATACTCTTTTCGACCAGACTCGTCATGCTGGCCCAGCACACACCCCATTGATTCTTCTAACACTGTCAAGTACATGATTAAAGGTCTTCCTTCAACTGGAGGCATAAGAATCGGAGGCTCTTGTAAGTATTTCTTGATTTTTTCAAAAGCCCTCTGGCAGTCTTCATTCCACCTGACCGTTTGTTCTTTTCTTAACAGCTTGAACAAAGGCTCACAGGTTGTTGTAAGGTGAGATATGAACCGTGAAATGTAGTTCAATCTACCTAAGAAACCCCGAACTTCATTTTCAGACTTTGGTGCAGGCATTTCTTGAATGGCTTTGACTTTATCAGGGTCGACCTTAATCCCTTTCTCACTTACAATAAATCCCAGCAGCTTACCGGATCGCACCCCAAATGTGCATTTGTTGGGGTTCAACTTCAGTTGGTATTTCCTCAGACGCTTGAATAACTTCAGCAGATTTACCAGGTGGTCTTCTTCTGTGAGGGACTTGGCAATCATGTCATCCACATAACATTCAATTTCTTTGTGGATCATGTCATGGAATAATGTTACCATAGCCCGTTGATAGGTTGCACCAACATTCTTCAGTCCGAATGGCATCACCTTATAACAGAAGGTGCCCCAGGGTGTGATAAAAGTTGTTTTCTCCATGTCTTCAGGTGATATCTTGATCTGATTGTATCCTAAAAATCCATCCATGAAGGAGAATACCGAGAACTGAGCCGTATTATCAACCAATACATCAATGTGAGGTAAAGGGAAGTCATCTTTCGGGTTGGCTCTGTTCAGATCCCGGTAGTCCACACACATCCTTACCTTGCCGTCTTTCTTAGGTACAGGTACAATATTAGCGACCCACGGTGGGTAACTAGTTACAGCAAGGAACCCGACGTCCCACTGTTTTTGTACCTCTTCTTTAATCTTCATTGCCATGTCTGGGCGAGTACGACGCAGTTTCTGTTTTACTGGCGGACAATCTTCTTTCAACGGCAGCTTGTGCATGACAATGTCGGTGTCCAACCCTGGCATATCCTGATAAGACCAAGCAAAGACATCCACATACTCCCGAAGCATGTTAATCAATTGCTCTTTTATCGAATCTTGCAGGCAGGCCCCGATCTTAACCTCTTTCACATCTTCTTCCGTGCCAAGATTAACCGTTTCAATCTCCTCCTGATGAGGAGTGATAACCTTCTCCTCTTGCCTTAACAACCTGGCTAGCTCTTCAGGTAGCTCATAATCTTCTTCAACCCCTTCATCAGCTTGATTGATTGGATTGTCAAAGTCATACAAAGTCATAGCAGTGTTGTTATTGGTGCAGTCTGAAAGGCACTCTCTGCAAGGGTTTAGATTGGTTTATTTTAGTGATCAATTTTATCTTATTTAGAAAAAGTGAAAAGAAGTTATCATTTTGAAAAACATTGCCATTTTATTTTTGTACAAAAAGAAAAAAGAAAAACAGTGAGCGGAAAAGGAAAAGACTCATTTGCAAAAGATGTCCGATATTCATTGATTGATCTATTTGCACAAAATTACAAGATGGCCCGATTACAAAATGAGTCTTGACAAGGAAAAGACTCATCAGCTTGATTGATTGGATTGTCAAAGTCATACAAACTCATAGCAGTGTTGTTATTGGTGCAGTCTGAAAGGCACTCTCTGCAAGGGTTTAGATTGGTTTATTTTAGTGATCAATTTTATCTTATTTAGAAAAAGTGAAAAGAAGTTATCATTTTGAAAAACATTGCCATTTTATTTTTGTACAAAAAGAAAAAAGAAAAACAGTGAGCAGAAAAGGAAAAGACTCATTTGCAAAAGATGTCCGATATTCATTGATTGATCTATTTGCACAAAATTACAAGATGGCCCGATTACAAAATGAGTCTTGACACCTTGGGCAAGATGCAAGACTTGATGCATGCTTAAAAATACAGGAAATAATAATTACTCTGTAGGAGTAACCCTTATAATTTCCTGGGAAGACCAGTTAAGGACTTGGCTCACCGGGATCCTTGGACGTATCCAGCTCTCCAGGTTGCGATCGCCTTCCTCCTCGTCTTCCAAGTTGTTCACAGCATCCGGGGTGAGCATTCCCCCGCTGACAAAATTGGGCTCTTTGGAAGCCTCTGATTGATCTTGTTGAGTTGGTTTGTAACCCAACCCAAATCTGTCTTCTTTCTTTTCCACGGGCAGCAGCTTGCCCCAGCCTTGGGCAGTACTCTCTTCAATAACCTTTCGGGCTTTCTGATATGACGTTATGAAGGTTCCCAGTACAGCAGATGCTTCATTAATGTTCAGGGCCTCGAACCCCTGGCTCATAGTTTTATGGATTTCTCCATTCATCTCTATGTACTTATACATAGCCAGATGGTTAACAAAGATGTCTTATTCCCCACAGATGGTGATGATCTGGCCTTCCCACTCGAATTTCAGCTTCTGGTGAAGGGTAGACGTAACAGCGTCAGCGGCGTGAATCCAGGGTCTACCCAACAAACAGCTGTAGGCCGGCTGAATGTCCATTACATAGAAGGTAATTTTGAAGGTCTGCGGGCCAATCATCACAGGCAGATCAATCTCCCTAAGCACTGATCTTTTAGAGCCATCAAATGCTCTCACCACCAAATTACTCGGACGCAGTGCCAAGCCATCATACTCTAGCTTCACTAAGGCTTTCTTTGGTAGAACATTGAGCGACGACCCAGTGTCCACCAGTACATGAGATAAAACAGCACCCTTGCACTCTAGAGTGATGTGTAAAGCCTTGTTGTGGTTACGTCCCTCAGTTGTTAAGTCAGCATTGGTAAAGCCCAGTCCATGAATGGTATTGACATTTGCTACCACGGTTTCTAGCTGATTAACAGTGATCTCCTCTGGCACGTATGCTGCGTGCAGGACTTTTAATAATGCATTCCTTTGAGCCTCTGAACACATCAACAGTGATAATATGGAGATCTTTGAGGGAGTTTGGTGAAGCTGATCCACCACCTTGTAATCACTTCTTTTTATGATTCTCATAAACTCGTCTACATCTTGTTCAAAAGATGTCTTCTGAGTTTCTTTGGCAGTTGGCTCTTCAAATACCACACTCTTTCCTTTTGCTTTGGCAGCAGCTTCTGCTTCAACATTGGGTCTTTGAGTTTGTGAGGCAAAAAGGCGTCCGCTTCTGGTGAAGCCTCCGCCTCCCCCAACATTATCAATTTGTGGAGAAGAGGTTGAAGAATCCAAAGTGATTTTCTCCCCGTTGCAGTAGAGATCAGAGCCATAATGCCAAGGTATGGCATTACTACTTTCATAAGGAACGAGTCCAGGCACCGTAATGGTGACTGGACTGACTACTGCAGAGGAAGGTACTGAAATGGTGTGCGGATCGTAGTAAATTGTGACTGGTGACCTGGCAGGAGGTGCCACTGTTTGTTGCTGAAAGTTATTATTTGGAGGAACAATTGACGGATCGTAGTAGATGGTAACTGCGGAGACATCTTCATTAAGTCTTGCTGGTATTGTAGAAGATTCTGCTGAATAAATGGATGTTGATGTTGTAGAAGAAAGGGTTGTTGACATTTGATTTTTTGAAGTGATGGACGGAGCCGTTGCTAATGATATTGATGAATCGGTAGGAATGATTGTTGCTGCTGTTGTAGAAGAATCAGGAATTGTTGTCAAAGGAATTGCTGGATTTGTAGGCGCCGTTGTTGAGATCTGAAGTATACCATCTTTGATAAGACCATCTATGCCGCTTCTCAAATTATCACACCCGTTGACTGCAATGTTGCAATACCCACAACCAAGCTCACACCCGGGGAACACTTGGCACTCTAGAAGCTGAGCTTTAATTTCGACCAAAGGTGTTCGAATTTGTGCAACATTGGTGATCAAAGTAGATGGTTTGTCTTCCTCAATGGCATTAATCCTCGGCCCGTTATGATTAGGCATAGGATTCTTGTTGACATTTGGAGGGGGTGCAAAGTTGAGGGCTTTAGAATCCACTAGATCTTGTACTTTCATTTGTAAGGCCCTGCATTTTTCTGTATTGTGGCCAGGTGCATTGGAGTGGAAAGCACATCTGGCGTTGACATCATAATTCCTTGGGAGATTGGAGGGATCTGGTGGTGCCAATGTCCTTAACTCAACCAAGTTAAGCTTCAGGAGCTGTGGCAATAAGGCAACATAGGGATAGGGTCAATCACCCTGTTTGCCTGTGACGGTCTTT
Source organism: Lathyrus aphaca (assembly GCA_963966055.1). NCBI lineage: Eukaryota > Viridiplantae > Streptophyta > Magnoliopsida > Fabales > Fabaceae > Lathyrus > Lathyrus aphaca. The sequence goes on from OZ014523.1 coordinate 508,862,699, forward strand.
GCTGAAAGGGTCTTTGTTGTTGATTGCTGTTGTTGTTGTTGTAGGTTCTCTGTGGCGGATACTGAACTTGCTGTTGATAATGTGGTTGTTGTGGTTGTTGATATGCTGATTGCTGAGGAATCGGAGCTGGAATAGTGACAGCTTCTACTGATCTGTGAACATACTGAGGTCTACCCCTGCTGGCGTGAATGGCATTTGTCTCACCGGTCCTTCGAGGTCCCACAAGAGGCTTCATGGGATTACTGGACGAATTTGCACCATTATCAGAAATTTTGCCCATTTTCAAAAGGCTTTCAATCCTTTCTCCAGCTATAACTACGTCTGCGAAGCTGGTGGAAGAAAAGGCAGCCAGTCTGTCAATATATGTTCCTTGCAAAGTATTCATGAACATGTCGGCCATTTCTCTTTCCGACATGGGTGGCTGGACAGCAACTGCAAGCTGTCTCCACCTTTGGGCATATTCCCTGAAGCTTTCTCTGGAGGATTGAGACATTCCCATTAGGAGGGTCCTGTTGGGAGCCATGTCCAAATTGTATTGATACTGCCTGATGAAAGCTTCAGCTAGGTCCTTCCAGCATCTGATAGTAGCTCTGGTCAAGTGTGAATACCACTCTCTTGAAGCTCCAGTCAAGCTATCTTCAAAGTAGAACATCCACAGTTTTTCATCCATGGTATATGCTTTAAGTCTTCCCAGAAAAGACTGCAGGTGAGTTCGTGGACAAGAGGTTCCATTGTACTTCTCAAAGCACGGGGGTTTGAATTTGTGGGGAATTCTCACCCCGTCTACTAACCCCATATCCATTACATCTAAGCCCAAGGAGTTTTGAGACTCCAAAGACCTCAACTTCTCAGCAATTTCATCAAACCTCCTATCATAAACTTCATCTCTGGCTCCCATTACAGTAAACTGCTCTTCTTGAGGATCTTCTTGCAAGATCCTGCCTGCAGTAGTGTTGCCCTGCACATTCCTTGGGATGTTGACTTCCGGATCTAGGTGAGGTCCAAATACTGGTGGGTTAACATGAGGCTGACCTCCCTCATTATTACTAGTCCCTCCAGTCCCAGGATGAGGTTCCTCGGGAGTTTGCCTTTCCACTAATGCCCTTAACCTTTCTTGGCTCTGGGCCAAGCCAGTCATCACAGTCATGAATTGATCCATTTGGTTCCTCATCTCCACTCTTTCATTAGCCATCTGAGTTCTGACCTCAGTCAGGTCTTGCTGTACTTGATCCATTTGGATACCAGGAAGGTTGTTGCGAGTAGGGTACCAGTGCGTACGGTTGAGAGGGAACACCCGGCGGCGATCAATATTTCCTGAACCACAACAGAGTTAGAAACAAACAAAATAATAACAAAAACCTACAAAACAAAACAAAAGTTAGTATGCAATGCAGTATGCTTATTTGTTTTCCAAGGTATCCGACTTGGTTCTTGGTTTTGACCTTTCCAGACCTCGAGGAAGATGCTTTGATGTTGTTGAGAAAAGAAAACCCAAATGGAAACAAACTAATATATTACAAATGATGAATAATACATAGTCTGTTTTTACAACACATGCCCCTGAAGGGTCAAAATATAACAAAAATAAAAGTACATCAAATGGAAACAACAACAAGCAAAAAGTCAGACATCAAGTCCAGACTCATCTTCCTTAACCTCCTTCAGAAGTGCCTCAGTCACTGGACCAGCTGGATGCTCTGTAATAGTCCTGATGAGGAGGTTTCTGGTGGCAATGGCAGTGGTCAGCTTCTTGTGCCTGTCCTGATCCTTTGATCTCTTCAATCCAGCCCTAAGCTTTAACTCTGAAATCTCTTTCTGGGCTGCCAACAAAGCTTCCTGTTGCTTCTTTTCATTGGCCTCTAACTGCTCAATCCTGGCTTGAGTTTTCTGATCTTCTTGTGTCCGGGCTTCGGTGATCCTGACCCACCTAGCCTGACTTTCTTGCAGATAGAGATCAGTCATAGCCTTCTGAAGCTTGGCCTCTTTACAAGCATTCTTCAATATTTGTTCCCCAGCCCTTGCTTTCTTGATGTAGTCCTCTGTTTTCTCAATCTTGGCCAGATGCTCCGCCCTAAGCTTCTCCAACCTCTCAATGTCCAAACGACCATCACTCCTTTCCCAAAGGGTCTTCTTCAGAGCTTGAGATAGATTCTCATTCCTTTCCTTTAGCTTCTCAAATTCTTCCAGGTTGACAGTGGCTGCTGGCTGTACTGTAGATGGTCCGGGTGTATCCTCAATGGTGAAGGGCATTCCAGTAATCTGAGCTCTAGCATGAGACCAGTCATAGTACTGAGCTGAAGCAACATTATTACACCTCCCTAGAATAGCCATCCCTTTTGTCTGGATGTTGTCCCAAGCCTAAAATGCTTGTCTGACAGCAGCTACATTAGGCTTTATCTCACAATACAGGGTCTTAGCCAAATCTTGCACCCTAGGAGGGTGAACCAAAGCATAGCCCAGTTGTCTCCTAAACAGAAAAGGGTTGTAGTTGATGCAACCCTTTACTCCTATCAGAGGCACATTTGGGTATTGCCCACAGCTAGTGATTATGTCCTTGCCTTTGGTGCTCTGAGTGCACCATCTGATGTCATCTGAAGTCAAAGCAATGAGCCTCTTGGCTCAATTCTTCTGTTGGTGAGGATTCAGGAATGTATCTGACTTAGGCAGGTGTTTGAGCAGCCAAGTGTGAAACAAAGGAGCACAGCATCTCACCAACTTCCCTCTTTGCTTCTCATTCCTCTGATGAATGGAGTAATAGAAATCTCCCAGTAATGTGGGTACTGGGTTCCTCAGAAGGAAAAGATGAATGGCATTCTTGCTGATAAATTTGGGCTCATCTGCAAACAGTATAACCCCATATATGCTGAGGGCTAACAGTGCACAAACTGCCCTCCATTCTCCCAAGGAGGCCTTCAGGATGGCCTGAGAAATCAAGAAATCCAAGTGCAAACCAGGGATCCCAGCCTTTGTTGTCATGCTTTGCTCAATCAAGGCAGGCTCCAGGTACAGTGCTTTTGCCACTTCTCCATTGTTGGGAGAAGTCATCTCTGGGTTGAAGGGGACACCAACCCTGACAGGTACCCCAATCAATGATGAAAACTCCTCCAGCAGAGGTCCTAGCTGAAAGTCTGGGAAAGTGAAGCATCTCAAAGGAGGGTCATAAAACTGTAAGCAGGTGTGGATCATACTCCTCTGAGAAGGGTCTAGGTCCATGACCATATCAAGGATACCTCCATAATGCTCTCTGAATAAAGGGATGTGGTCTGGAGTGATAAGTGACTAGACCTGCCTGATACCAGTTAATACAGGCTCGAAGAAATGGTAAGATATGTTGCTCTTCCTGGGTGTAGCCATGAATGCTGGTGAAGAGCTGAAGACAAGTGCTGATGAAGATCAAGGCCGATACTGGAGATGAGCCACTGACAGGCTGATGCTGATGATGAAGATGACTGAAACAGACAACTGAAGAGAATAGCTGAAGCAGATAGCTGATGAAACAGAGGTCTATGCAGATGAAGGGGTCAAAACCAAGCCAGATATGATGTGGATACCCTGAAAAACAAATAAACAAATGTTAAATGATGCAATGATGATGTATGCAAATGATATGCAAGGGTTTGTGATCAAGCTGGATCTGATTATCTGTTTTGATACAAAGCCCATGTATGTTCAAGAAGTCCAGATGGAGGTTCAGAAATCCAGTAACCAAGGCGGGGGACTCAAATAAAGAGTCACATGTCCAGGGTTGAATCACAAGAACTGTCCAAAATGAGGTACTCTTAAACAAAACAAGTAACAGGGTATGATGTGGTCAAGGGTACCTGCAAACCTGCAAATAGCCCAACCCCCTCACAGGTGGTGTTCTAAAACAAGGATCCTCAGACTTGGATCAGTTATGAGAAGTGTAAACACTTCTAACCCGGAGGTACAGTGTTTACAATAACCATAAAAGATCCTCCTCTAATTCACCTCAGTTTCTGAAGGTCATAATAAAGGTCATCCAAACTTAGCAGGCTTCCCAGATAGCCCTAGCACTACAGGAAATCTGTAGCACAGAGTTCTCAAGAAGAAACCCACATCTGAACCGTGTTTCATATTCCCGCACCAGACCGAAATGGAATGGGAAAGAACATGAACCTCTCTAGCCTAGGTGTCACTCAGGTCCCAGGTATAGTACCTTAAACTCTCAATGGAACCCCACCCACCAAAACAGAAACCAGATCCAACAATGATAATGACAATGTGAAATATGAAACGAAACTGTAAAGAAAGCAATAAATAAGGCTGTACATAAAGCAATAAATAAAGAAACTATATAAACACAATTAGCACATAACACCCCAGTAAACACAAATCAAACAAACGCTAGGAGGAACCCACAAAAAGAACCAGAAGCTCTGGTTACAGTATAAGGGTCCCCAGCAGAGTCGCCAAGCTGTCGCTCCCACCAAATGAGGCTAAGTCAAATAGGGTACAGACGCGAACGGTCGGCGAAAGAGGGAGAGAACACACAAGGGTGAACTCAGAAGACAAGAGTCGCCATCTAGGCATTTTTTATCCCGGAGGAAAGGTAATGCTGCATAGACCTAAGAAAAGATATGGATAAGACGGTTGCGAACCAGAGAGACTGAGAAAGGGGGTTGGTTACAATCTGGGAAGGTATTAGCACCCAGATTATCCGCCGTACTCGATGGGATCCACGCTTAAAAGATTTGTGTTTTAAAGGGGTAGTGTATGTGCAATCTGTGTATCAAAGCTGGAAAAGAATGCAAGTGTCAGTGTAAAAGAAGTGAAGTGTACAAGAGAAGTGTCAGTGTGAGAACAAGAATGAAATGCTCAAGACTATGAGGCTTAAAGAATGATGCTGGAAGGAGGGGGAATATACAGATACTTTTGTTCGATAACTGTTAAGTTATGCCTACGTATCCTCTCGTGCAATGAGGAAGTCAGAACACCGTAGTTCGACTCAAAGGGACTGAAAGATAAATTGACTGTGAACTGCTTGCTTGTCTATGCTCAAGTGTATGACCTGTCTGGCTCAGGTGCAAACTGTCTTGCATTAGACGGAAGAAGCAAGTTCTCGTTTGTGAGTGAATGAGATGAGAAAAGAATCCTGAAGGATACGATTATTGTTTGTTTTGGATGTTTTCAGTCTTTTATTGCTTTTTGAATTTGTCATAAGAAAATGAGCTTAAGCCTAAACCAAGGGATAGTAAACTCATCACATCCTCCCTCTGATTAGGGGTAATGAGAATTCCTTAAGCATGAAGTAAGCACCTCACACTTAATCACCATGATGTAGGATTAAGATCATTAACCTACTTGCAATTATTTAGATGTTTTTTGTTGTTTTGGTTTAGTGTTAAGTAATGAGTTTAAGCCATAATCAAGGATTTAATGGGCCCATTACACCATCCTAATAGAAGGATAATAGATGAGAACATTTAAGCTGAGAAAGGCTCCTCAACTTAATCCATGATTAGGGATTAACTTCATGACAAAACAAAGCCTTTATTAAAGTGGATTTTAGTTAATGGTAAGATTAAGAAGTGGATTTTATGGTTTGTAAGACAACTTGAGGGGGACTTGTCCATTAACACTAGGGTTAGTCCTTCTTAACCAATTAAGGAAGAAATAGAACCCTAATGCAAGGCCCAAGTTACAAGCTTGATGTCTTAATGGTTATTAGGTGAATTGATTAAAGGATTTAAACACCTTAAGGGTTTAACACTTAGGATTAAAGTTATACACTCCATCCTAATAGAAGGATGCAGGCATAAGCTTAATCACAAAGCCTTAAAACCTTTAGGGTTTAGTCCTTGATTATGAGGTGAGAAGAGAAGACTCAATGATGACACAAAGGTAAAAGCTAAATGGGGGACTAATCAAACCCTAATTGTTATCATGCTTGGTTGTTCCTAGGGTTAATGAGGCTTGCAAGAAGATCTTCAGAGGAGCCACCAGGAAAGAAGCAGATGAAAGGAGAAAGAAACAGAGAGAAGCAAGACAACTTGCTTCACTTAAGAAGACAAGTTTCTTGAAGAAAGAAAGTAAGAGATGAACATGAATGAGCAAGCTCACTCCAATACACAAGATAAAATGCAACAATGATACAAGGTAAATGAAGAGAGATTGTGAGAAGTGAAGGCAAATTCACTTCTCAAAAAAACTTACCACCTGAAAAGTTAGCAAAAGGAATGAAATGCAATGCAAATGAGATGAAGTGTCATGATGCAGACCAAAGTCAGAAGCATAAACATGATGTTAATGATGCTAATAGATGATGCAAACACATGACAAGAGATGAGGAGAATCATACAAGCATAAGGATGCAAATGAGGCATGCTTTGAACCATAAAGGTTCATGAAAGTTTATGAAATGATATGAATGCATAACATGGCAAATGAAAGATGCAATGATTAAACATGATTCTAATATGTCCTAAGATGTATTATGAATCATGTGGATGCATAAAATATCATGGCAAGTTCTTTAATGCAAGCAAATGAGAGATGGATGCAAAGGAAGACACAAATTAGGGTTTATATGCAACATACAATGCAAAAATTCAAAACCAGGAGCAAATGACATGACAAAAAATTGAAAATGGCATTAAAGGAACCCTAACCCTACACAAGTTCACTGCCCAAAGGAGGGGATCTAGCTCTTAACCTAGTGAAAGTTATGAATTTTCTAAGTCAATTAGGGTTTAGGGATACCTCACAATGAAAAATGCAAAACAAATTGAAAATGAAATATGAACTCAAACCAAATTTATCCTATAAACTACATGCTATGGAGGATGCAATGCAAGAAGAACCATCATCAAACTCTCAATGGTTAGGCAGAATGGATTTTTCCAATAAAAATTGTCAAAATAGTTCAAGAACCAAAAAGAAATTTGTTTTGAGAGTTGGATAATGTTTCTAAATGTTTTTAAATGCAATGTGATTTTTTTGGTGATTTTTAAATACCTAAATGCATTTTTAATTAATTAATTTCCATTAACTAATTAAAAATAAACATTTAAATGATTTAAAAATGATTTTAATGCAAAAAATAAAAATAAAAATATTTTTGGGTTCTGAAAATTAATGAAATGTTTGACAAAAAATTTCAGCATTTTAAAATGTGTTTTGCTATTTTAAATAATTCGTGGAAATAAAATGGAAAAGAAATGAAATTAAATTAAAATAAAAGAAAGTATGCATAATGAAGAGTCCAGATTTGATCTGGGCTTGGGAAGTTTGACCTGGCGCGCATCTGGACGGCCCAGGTTCAAACTTCCCTAAACTTAATTAATTAACTAATTAACATTTAATTAAATCTGGATTAGTGTTAATCATGAAATCCCAGCCATCCAACACACGCGGGAAAGAGCTATCGCACGACCTACATTCAAACTCTCATTAATTACACTGCTAAACCTAATTAGGGCTAATCAAACTCAGACGGCCGGAACAGTGTTCCGGTCGTCTTCTCCGGCGAAACAAAAACCCTAGATTCTTCTACAGGCTACCAAACATGAAATTTATTCCACCAAAATGATCCTCTCATCAATCTAAACCTAAACCCTCATCTCAAATTCATTTATTTTCACTCACAAGCCTGAATCGAAACAAAATATGAAACACGGGCAAATGTTCAGAGATGTCATACATGCTGGTTTCTTCACCATTTCAAAAAATAAATACATATTCATGATCAGGAGAACACATAGCATCATAAAAGAACTTAAAAATTAACTTATGGGAAAAATGTTCTTCATGTTACCTGAGATGAAGCTTTCCTGATTTTGAGCTTTCTGGCCTCAAACTTTGTGCAATCCTGCTTCCTTGAACCTCCTGATGATGGAATGAAGCTTAGAAAACTTGGGGAGTGGCTAGTTTGAATGATTCAGCTCTGGTGTAGCAGAAATGGAGGTCTTTGTGTGTGATGTTTCAAGCTGTTTCAGGGGGTGGATTTTGTTCTATGAGAGATTTGTGACTTGTTGGTGAAAGAAAAATGAAGGTTTGATGGTTAAGGAAGTAGTTTCGAAGAGGAGAAGGTTCAGGTGATGGGCTAAAGACGTATCTAATTATGTGTCTAGCGGTATCTTAACTGCAAGTGCACAGCCTATCGAAGTAATATTTAAGATTATCGATCCACAGGGACTCTATGGTTACTTAGTGCTAGATGAACTTCTAGTTTAGCTAAGGTGAAGGTGCCCCTGTTCAATTTTCTGAAACCTGAGGGGTTAGATTGGTATATGTGCCAGTCGTAACTTGGAAGGTTGAAGGGGATTGAACACAAAAGCCCAAAAATTTGCACTCACCGGTGCGTAGAGTGATACTGATGACTAGTTGAATATGCTTGAGTGGGCTTAAAGATGCCACTTGGAGAAAAGTTCCTTAGGTACATTTCTTGGAGGATAAAGCAGTCCAAAATATGAAGGTGTGATGATAGCTTTCAGGAAGATAAACAACGTCCCGAGATAGTAATATGCTTTCAGAAGAATAAAGCAGTCCTGAGGTAATGGTATGCTTTCAGGAAGATAACAACGTCCTGAGGTAGGGGTGATAGCTTTCAGGAAGATAAACAACGTCCCGAGGAGATAATATGCTTTCAGGAGGATAACAACGTCCTGAGGAAGTGGTAACCTTTGGGAAGATAACAACGGCCCAAAGTAATAATATGCTTTAAGGAGGATAACAACGTCCTGAGGAAGTGATGATAACCTTTGGGAAGATAAACAACGGCCCAAGGAGATAATATGCTTTCAGGAGGATAACAACGTCCTGAGGTAGTGATGATAGCTTTCGGGAAGATAAACAACGTCCTGAGGAGATAATATGCTTTCAGGAGGATAACAACGTCCTGAGGTAATGATGATAACCTTTGGGAAGATAAACAACGGCCCAAGGAGATAATATGCTTTCAGGAGGATAACAACGTCCTGAGGTATAAGAAGCTTTCAGGAGGATAAAGCAGTCCTGAGGGATTGATAACTTTCAGGAGGATAAAGCAGTCCTGATAGTCACAAGTCTGTTTGCTGGAGAATTAACCTGAAAACAAGGTAGCATTCTATATAGTAGTGTTAGTTTATGTATTATGTATGCATGTATAATATTATGCACTTAAGTAATGTATTATGCATCCATGGATATGTATGGTATGGTATGATGTAAATGATGCATGTATGATATGATGTTGCCAGAAGCGTCTGGATATCTTCGTATAACAACTGCTGGCCAGGGAAAATAAATCCCGGTTTGTTGCTGAAGAATATGAGGAACTCGTTCCCGTCTTATTTGATAATAAGGCATATATAACCTCCCGTCTGTTGGGGATAGCAAGGTATACATAACCTCCCGTCTTCGTTTGATAGTAGAGTATATATAACCTCCCGTCTGCTGGGGATAGCAAGGTATACATAACCTCCCGTCTTCGTTTGATAGTAGGGTATATATAACCTCCCGTCTTCGTTCGTCATACTCCTATTGGAAAGTAAATTCCAGAATATCCGTATGAGGATAAAAGAGATGGATATAAATTCCAGGGGAGATGTGAATTTATGAAGATGGATTTGTCCTACTGGGGGTTTGTAGCTATTTTGTAGAGATGAACCGGCGAAACTTCGTTGAAATCCTTCCCTCGTTCGTCCTTAGTAAATACTATTACTGCATTTTTATGCATTTCTGGTAAACATCAATCATATTAAGCATACATGCATTTCTGGTAAACATCAATCATATTCAAAAGCATATATACATTCAAACACAACCAATGGACGTTTCGCTTATGTAAATAGGGTAAAAGTAAATCAGGATTCAAAAATGGAATTTTATTTATATCAAAGAGTGACCTATACATAGGTAAGTTTGTACAAGGAGACATAAACCCTAGTAAGAGGATTTTGTCATAAATATTTTACAAAACAAGGAGAATCAGCTATGTGGGAAATAATCCTATTGAGTTTCAATTCTACTATTGCCATTATCTTCAAGTATCTCATCTTCGGCTGTTGAGACGGAAACGATTGGATTGAGCTTTATCTGTTCAAACTTGAGTAGGTAACACAACTGGTTGCAGTTTCATGGGTGATCCAAACGAGACATAGTCATACGCTTTAATCCCTAACTTTTGCCTGGATTGCCCTTTCAGGTTTTCAATCCACCGGGATACCCTTTTTTGCCCAAGCCGCCTTTTCAGGTTTTCGACTTGCCGAGTGTACCCTTTTTTTTATATATATCCCTAATTTTTGCCCAAACCCTTTTGGTTTGCAGGGATGCCCTTATTTTTGCCTAGGCCTGTCAACCTAGCGGGTCTATTTTCATACGTAGTATTTTTTAACTATGTCTGCATTTACAGGCTGCGGGAAGTCTTCACCATCCATAGTAGTAAGTATCATAGCACCTCCTGAAAACACTGTTTTGACTACAAATGGTCCTTCATATGTAGGAGTCCACTTGCCCCTAGGATCGCCCTGTGGTAATATAATACGCTTGATTACCAAGTCACCAGCCTGATATACCTTTGGCTTAACCTTCTTGTTAAAAGCTTTGATCATCCGTTTCTGGTACATCTGGCCATGACAAACTGCTGCTAGCCTCTTCTCATCAATCAAATTTATCTGGTCAAGTCAAGTCTGAATCCATTCATCTTCATCCAAGCCTGCATCCTTCATAATTCTTAAGGATGGAATCTGAACTTCAATGGGCAGAACTGCTTCCATACCATAGACTAAGGAGAATGGGGTTGCCCCTGTTGAAGTACGTATTGTGGTACGATAACCATGAAGAGCAAATGGTAACATCTCATGCCAATCTTTGTAAGTAACAGTCATCTTCTGTACAATCTTCTTAATGTTTTTATTAGCAGCTTCAACTGCCCCATTCATTTTCGGACGATACGGAGAAGAGTTGTGATGCTTAATCTTGAACTGCGTGCAGAGATCAGTAATCATAGTGTTGTTCAGATTAGAGCCATTGTCAGTGATAATCCTTTCAGGGATGATGCCATACCTACATATGAGATTATTCTTAATGAATCGAGCCACAACATTCTTGGTAACAGATGCAAATGAAGCTGCCTCCACCCACTTCGTGAAGTAATCAATAGCAACCAGGATGAAACGATGCCCATTAGAAGCAGTAGGCTTGATCTCACCAATCATATCAATGCCCCACATGGCAAATGGCCAAGGAGCAGTCAACACATTCAAGGGTGATGGAGGTATATGTACTTTATCAGCATAAATTTGACACTTGTGACAAGTTCTGGAGTGTTGATAGCAATCAGCTTCCATGGTAGACCAATAGTAACCTGCTCTCAATATCTTCTTTGCCATAGTATGTCCACTAGAATGAGCGCCAAAGGTCCCATCATGCATATCTTCCATAATCTCAATTGCTTCCTTCTTATCCACACAACGAAGCAAAGTTGAATCATGATTACGTTTGTACAAAGTCCCATTACTCAAAAAGAACTTAGCAGAAAACCTTCTCAGAAATTTCCTATCTTTGACAGATGCCCCTTCAGGGAACTCCTGAGTTTCAAGATATCTTTTCACTTCATAGAACCAAGGCTTCTCCTCTGTTTCTTCAGTGTCAATCTCATTGCAGTATGCAGGCTTCTCAAATCTATCAATAGTAATCTTGGGAGCTTCATCATCCCAGCTGATCTCAAACATAGATGCCATGGTGGATAATGCATCTGCCAACTGATTCTCTCTCCGTGGAATATGTCCAAAGGTAATCTCTTTGAAATGTGGGATCAAAGACAACACATACTCTCTGTAAGGAATGAGGTTATCATGCTTGGTATCCCAATCTCCTTTGATCTGACTAACTACCAGGGCTGAATCTCCATACACGTCAAGGAACTGAATCTTCATATCAATAGCAGCTTTAATACCCAGGATACATGCCTCATACTCAGCCATGTTATTGGTACAATAGAAACAAAGTCTGGCAGTAATCGGGGTATGACAACCTTCAGGGGAACTAATTACAACACCAACACCATTACCAAGTGCATTGGAAGCACCATCAAAAACCATAGTCCATCGGGATCCTTGTTCAGGTCCGTCATATTGTCCAGGTTCTTTGGTAATAATCATAATGTCTTCATCAGGGAACTCAAAACTCATTGACTGGTAATCATCCACTGCTTGATGAGCCAAATGATCAGCAACAACACTTCCTTTGATGGCCTTCTGAGTAGTATACTGTATGTCATATTCTGTCAAGATCATTTGCCATCTTGCTATTCTTCCGGAGAGAGCAGGTTTCTCAAATATGTACTTGATTGGATCCATCTTTGAAATCAATAAGGTGGTATGAGTCAACATATACTGTCTTAGTTGGCGAGCAGCCCATGCCAGAGCGCAGCAAGTATTCTCGAGCAGTGAGTATCTTGTTTCACAGTCGGTAAACTTTTTGCTAAGGTAGTATATTGCCTGCTCTTTTCGACCAGACTCGTCATGTTGCCCCAACACACACCCTATTGAGTTGTCTAACACTGTTAAGTACATAATCAAGGGTCTTCCATCAACTGGTGGCATCAAAATTGGAGGTTCTAGCAGATATCTCTTGATTTCATCAAAGGCAGTCTGGCACTCATCATTCCATTCCATCACCTGATCTTTCTTCAACAACTTGAAGATTGGTTCACAGATGGCAGTTAATTGGGAAATAAATCTTGCAATGTAATTCAATCGTCCCAAGAAACCTCTAACCTCCTTCTCAGTACAGGGAGCTGGCATCTCTCGTATAGCTTTTACTTTTGCAGGATCTACTTCAATACCTTTTTCACTGACAATGAAACCCAGGAGCTTACCAGACCTAACTCCAAAAGTACACTTGTTTGGGTTCAATCTCAACTTGTATTTCTTCAACCTCTCAAACAACTTATGCAGGTGATCAAGATGTTGTTCTTCATTCTGGGACCTGGCTATCATATCATCCACATATACCTCTATCTCATGATGAATCATATCATGAAACAAAGCCACCATAGCATGCTGATATGTTGCCCCTGCATTCTTCAAACCAAATGGCATCACCTTATAGCAAAAGGTGCCCCACTGTGTAACAAATGTTGTCTTCTCCATATCTTCAGGTGCCATCTTGATTTGATTGTAACCAGAGAAACCATCCATAAAAGAGAATACCTTGTGCTGAGCAGTGTTGTCTACCAGAACATCAATATGAGGAAGTGGAAAATCATCTTTGGGGCTGGCCTTATTCAAATCCCTGTAGTCTACACACATACGTACCTTACCATCTTTCTTAGGAACTGGTACCACATTTGCAACCCACTGAGGATAAGAAGTCACAGCTAAGAACCCTGCATTGAACTGTTTCATTACCTCTGCTTTGATCTTCTCTGACATTTCAGGATGCATACGACGAACCTTCTGTTTCTTTGGACGACAATCTTCTTTTACTGGTAAACGGTGAACCACAATGTCTGTATCTAACCTTGGCATATCTTCATAGGACCAAGCAAAGATCTCCACATAGTCACGTAACATCTGAATCAACCTGCTCTTGACACTATCCTCTAATTCAGCCCCTATCTTGACCTCTTTCCTGTTTTCTTCAGTTCCCAGATTCACAACTTCGACTGGCTCTTCATGTGGCTGTATAACTTTCTCTTCTTGTTGTAACAACCTAGCAAGCTCTACAGGTACTTCACAATCGTCCTCATTTCCGTCTTCAGTTTGATAGATCGGATTCTCGAAATTATAATTGGCAATAGTAGAACTGTTATCAACAGGATCCAGAGTGGATGAGGATCTGCATTTTAGTGATGTGGGTGTGTGTAAGAACACATAGCTGATAAAACAAAAATAAAAGAAAAGAAAGACAAGGAACACAATATTTACGAAAACGAAACGTCCACTGATTTTATTGAATGAAGTATGCAAATGAAATGACATCCCGTAACAAGCACACCATTGTGCCCCGGGCAAGGCACAAGGCTTAAGCGTTCAATTGTTCAAGAAATTACAAACTTAAAAAGCGACAACACAGTAATAGTATTTACTCCTGACTAAAGGAGATAGGGATAACATCTTCAGCTTTCCAATTATTGAGTCCAGCACCCACAGTAGGAAAAATCCAAGCATCCAGGTTGTAGTCTTCATCATAGTCACCCACAACATTGATCTGGTTCTTCATAACCCCTTGATTGGTGATACGAACAGCACGAGCACGACGAACAACCTTCTGGGACTCTGCAGTGAAACCCAAACCAAATTTGTCAGACTTGTATGGGATATCAGGAAGCTGACCCCAAATAGTACAACCCCCTTCATCCACTACAACTCTAGCATCTTTGAGGGAGGCCATTGTCGGAGGTACTCTGGTGACCACAGGAACTTTCTTGACCACAGGAGGAGCTACATAATCATTAACAATCCAAGGAACCACTTCAAATGTCTGACACAGAGTTTCAACGTATTCACCTTCCACTTCCAGATACTTGAAGGTGTTCACATGGCTGACAAAATATTCTTCCTCTCCATAGACAGTAACAACTTTTCCTTCCATTGGATATCTTAGCTTCTGATGTAATGTGGAGGTTACAGCACCTGCCCCATGGATTCAGGGACGACCAAGCAAACAAGAGTACGAAGGACGAATATCCATCACATAAAATGTAGCATTAAAAACCTGAGAACCAACTTTGATTGGGAGATCAATTTCTCCATGCACCACTCTCCTCGAACCATCAAAAGCCTTCACCACTATATTACTGGGCTTCAGCACAGCATCTTCGGGACTTAGCTTATTCAGGACTTCCTTGGGCAACACATTCAGAGAGGAACCATTGTATATCAATACATGTGACAGGGTAGTGCCCCTGCATTCAATTGAGATATGAAGAGCCCTGTTATGATCCCTCTTGGCAGGGGTCAAATCAGCATCAGAAAACCCTAACCCATTATCATAAGTCAGGTGGGCAACACAATTCTCAAACTGGTCAACGGAAATTGCATTGGGTACATGAGCAGTCTTCAGAAACTTGATCAAAGCTTTGGCATGAGCCTCAGAACATAACAACAAAGACAGCATAGAAATCTTAGAGGGAGTATGCCCCAACTGATCAACAATGTCATAATCACTCTTGCGAATGATTTTCAGTACTTCTTCCATCTGCTTAGAGAGATCATCAGCAGCTGGTACATCAGTAGGTA
The DNA here is from genome assembly GCA_963966055.1 of Lathyrus aphaca. Taxonomy (NCBI): domain Eukaryota; kingdom Viridiplantae; phylum Streptophyta; class Magnoliopsida; order Fabales; family Fabaceae; genus Lathyrus; species Lathyrus aphaca. Next base: position 508,877,884 of record OZ014523.1, read on the forward strand.
TAGGCTCAATAACAGGACCTTTGCCCCGAGCATCAGTGGTGGAAGTAGCAGCAGGAGTAACTGCATTCTTGGAAGTCATTGGAGGAGAGAAGACCCTTCCACTTCGTGTGATCTTACTAGACCCAGCAATATTATCAACATCAACAGGCACATCAGCTAAGGGTTCTTGCTTAACACCATGGATGTAAACATCAGACCCATAATGCCAAGGCACAGCTTTATCAGACGTATACGGAATAGGACCAGGAGTGGTAATGACCATAGGAGCCACTCTGGCTTCAGCAACAACCTTCACAGGGCCTTCAGCAGTAATCTTGATTGGACCCTTATGAGTGATTTTAACAGGACCTTTGGAAGTGATCCTTACCGGCATTTTGTCAACCATGTCAACCTCTTCAATCTTCCTACTTTGAGTAATATGATCCACCATGCTTTCTACAGACGATGGAGTCCTCTCAAACACTATAGTATACTTATCCATGAGACGTTGAATTCCATCTCTCAATCTCCAGCAACTATCCGGCTTATAAGTACAATACAAACAATCTTCACGACAACCTGGAAAGAACCCAGCTTGTACTAACTTCTTCTTGATAACAGACAATGGTGTGGTCAACTCTGCAACTGAATAAATATGTAAATCTTCATCAATTGCATTGACAGTCTTCTCATGATTTGGCATGGGAGCAGTAATCACATTTGGAGTACCCGGAGGATCAAACTCAATTTCTCCAGCCTCAATCATATCTTGAATTTTGTTCTTCAAGACCCAGCAGCTATTAGTATCATGTCCCTGACAGTTCGAATGATATGCACATCGTGCATTGGGATTGTACCTGGGAGAGGTAACATTGGGATTCTGAGGAGCCTCTTTCAGAGTAATAAGTTCAGCCTTCAACAAGTGTTGCAATGCCTGAGCCATTGACATGTTGATCTTTGTGAACTGCCTTCTAGCCCTCTGTTGGTTGCCCTGTGGCTGTTCTGTTGTTGCAGGAGTTGGATTTGAAATATGAACTGCACTCACAGACTGATGCCTTCTATTACGATCAGGTTGACCATAAACAGCATTGGATTCTTTCTTCCCAGTGGGAGGCTTCTTTGCAGCACCTGATGAAGAAGTACCCACTTGGATCTTGCCACTCTTTATACCATTTTCCACGCGCTCTCCTGTCATTATCAACTCAGTGAAGCCAGATGATGAGCTTCCAATGAGATGACTGTAAAAAGGACCATTCAACGTACACATGAACATATCAACCAATTCTCTATCAGTTAAAGGGGGTTGTACTCTTCCAGCTAAGTCTCTCCACTTCTGAGCATACTCCTTGAAGCTTTCTTTAGCACCCATAGACATGCTCTGAAGCTGCATGCGAGTGGGAGCTAAGTCAACATTGTATTGATATTGCTTATAGAAAGCTTCAGCAAGATCATTCCAATCCCTGATGTTGACACTCTCCAATTGATAATACCACTCCAATTGAGCTCCAGATAAGCTCTCTTGGAAAAAATGGATCCACAACTTCTTGTCAGCAGTGTGAGGTTGGATTCTTCTGACATAAGACCTCAGATGCAGCTTGGGACAAGAGACCCCATCATAAACAACAAAGGTAGGAACCTTGAAACCAATGGGTATGACTACCCCAGATATCAGACTCAAATCTTCAAAATCCAGCCCAAAAGACTTCTGCAACTCCATAGCATCCATTCTATCCACCAGCATTTTGAATTTGTCTTCATTAGGCTCATGGTAGTAATTAGCCTCAGAATCAGAGTCCCCCATAGTGTTGTGGAGACTGCCTCCCTATTTTTCAGACTCTTCAGACTCATAATCTTCAACTGGTTCTTTGGTCTTGGCAAGACCTTTGAACCTTCTTCCCATGTTGATCAAGCCACCTGACCTTCTAGTCTTCTTAGTCTTCTTGGCCAGCAGCGTCTTCAATTCATCCTGCCCCTTGGTCAGGTTCAGGATCAGCTCTTGGAACTGTGCATTTTGTGTCTGGAGATCCTTAACTGTTTGTTCAAGAGCCATTGCTGAAATAAACAGCGAGAAGATGAGAAACCTGTGCACAATTATAAACCTGTGATGCAATGATATGATATGTGAATGCATATGCAATGTTTTCAAGGACCGCAGGATTTAAATTTGCTTAAACAAACAAGAAGGTAAACTTTTATTAGTAATAAATTTGTTTTTCCTCTTGGGCTTACAAAAATGAAATGAAATAAATACAAAAGATGGGGTTTTAAGTCTCCCATGGACGTTTCCTCTTTGTGTTAAGGTATGAGTTGAGATTCCGTTCCTCGTGAAGTTGCTTTGTTAGTTCCAGGATTCTTTCTTGGCTTGCTTTGTAATGAGCCTCGAAAGTATCCCTTTGCTCCTTCAGCTGGATCCAGGATCTCTGTAAGTCTTCCATGTCAGTAGGCATGTCTGGGTGAAGGATGGTATAAGCAGTATCTCCTTCAGCAACAGGTTCCATGGTAACTGGCAGGATAGCAGGATATGGCATCATGAGAGTCTGAGCACGAGATCGCACCCATCTGAGATAAGCTTCCATAGGAATAGTGTACTTAGGCTCCAGTGTCTTGCTGTCAACCCTGTTTACTTTTCCCCAGGCTCGTATGAATCTCTGACAGTAACCTTGAAGATCGTTGTCGTAGTCAAACACAATGCCCTGAATCAACATGTCATGTGGACCATCACTCCGAGCGTAACCAAACTGTCGTAAAGCTAGAGAGGGGTTGTAGGTGATGCCTCCTCTAATGCCTAGAAGTGGCACATTAGGAAACTCCCCACAACGGTCAATGATAGTGACATTCTCCATGGATCTGGAGCACCAATGGATATCTGAATGAGAGAGTGACATAATCCTCTTGGACCATCTGAACCTTTGCTCATTCTTCATTACTGAGCGAGGGAGGTGAGAAATAAACCACCTAGAAAGCAAAGGTATGCAACACATCAAAGTTCCCCTGGCCCTTGTAGTACGAGTATGAAGAGAATGTAAGATGTCTCCAAGTAACGTAGGCACTGGATTGTGACTCAGGAATATGTTGATGGCATGAACGTCTATGAACTGATCTGGATTGGGGAACAATACTAAGCCATATATCAGCAAGTCTAAGATCTCCTCAAAAGCATCATAGCTCATAGCTTTCAAGAACACTTGAGCCTTCTCTATCAACACTTTGGCAAGAATACCCTTAACTTCGCTTCTCGTTTCTAGAACAATGTCAGACTTTTTCAGATGTAGAGCTGCAGCAATAACCTCTGGTTTAAGCTCCTTCTCCAAGCCTGTGAAGGGTCTTTGATCAAGAACAGGTATACCCAGAAGTTTAGAGAATTCTTCCATTGTAGGAACCAACTGATAGTCAGGGAATGTGAAGCAATGGTGCTTAGGATCAAAGAATTGAAATAGGACACTCATCATGTCTTTATTGAACCCTGAGGTGACTAGATCCAGTAGGTGACCATGTCTCTTGATGAATTAGGAGTGATCAGACACTTGAGAAACCAATTCCTTAAGCTTAGGAGGTATGCCTACAAAGTTGATCCTGATGGTGTTTCTACGAGCAGAAGCCATGACCTGCAACAAAGAACAAAGATAAATCCTTTGGTCCTTGAAATGGTTAGTGAAAATGCTATGCTTATGATGCATGATGATGTCATGATGTTATGTTCAATCACAAACATGTGGCACACACAAACAAGTCACACAATAGCCCTAGGTTTAAAGGCTTGCATGAGGTTCAAAGGTAAATGCCCTCCCCTGAAGTTTAGTTGGTTCATCCTGTCCTATAAAGTAACCAGGTTCTAAGGGATCTCAATATCATTGATCCTTCACAAGGGTGGTTGTTCAGTAGGCAACTTACTTGCCAACCAAAACCCTCCAAGTTTAAGATCTCAATGAGTGTAGCATCGAGTATCAACCAACTTCAGTCTGCACCAAAGCCGGTTATCTCACTACTTTCTAAAGGCCAAGATGGGATGACTAGGGTTCTAAAAGTTAGTTAGTGCATTGACAACATATGGCAGCCTCATATTATCCTCAACTTGACTTAAGGAACATAAGCACCAACCAAGAAGTCACACTAACTATGGCTACCAGATCAACCATATCGGTATACGCCGTACAGTTTCCTTGGTCTATTGCCATTTACCTAAGGTACACTAGATCCGGGTTAGGATCTTTCACACATAAGAGCACCCAACAGATAAGTATAAAGCAAACAAGGCAAATAATTTAAAGTGATCTAATTCCTAAGGGTACCCCTCTTTTATTAAATCCCCAGCAGAGTCGCCAGTTCTGTAACACGGTGGGAAAACTGACTTTAGTTATGTTGCGGATAGCAAGAGTCGCCACCGACTTTTATTTTATCCAAAGGAAAGGCATAAAAGAACAGGAAAGACCTTTTAAAAGATTTTTGGGTCCGGGGGTAGGTTATGTAAAGGGAAGGTGTTAGCACCCTTTACATCCATGGTTATCCATGGGCTCTTAGTTACTTAGCTCACTTTAAATTGTTTTTTTGAAATGTGAAGTGTGTGAATAGAAATTTTCATAAGAGTTTGATAATGATCCATGTACGGATGCGTAAAAAACCTTTGTTTGGAAAATTTGTTTGAAAGTGTGAAGTGTTTGAAAAGTTTGAAGAGTGAGCAAGTAACTATGAGGAACCTACCCTAAGTTTTAGTCTTTCTGTTCTTGAATCCTTTAAATGGTAAGACTATCCCTATTATTAAGGAATAGGTAGTCATTACCTTGGATGTGAGTGACAAGTAAGGGTCATCTGTTAATGTAGGCAACTGTGGGGTGTATTAAGCAATTTTGGAGGGACTGTCATCTTTATTCGAAAGGGACAAGATCATTACGAAGGCAACATTCGAAAGGGACTTGATCTTTTATTTGTTAAGGGACTATATGACTTTATTTTGAGGGACTTGTGCTTTATACACCCTACTTAACCTTTTGATTAGGCAACAATAAGAGGTATCCCTAAGGAAGTGAGATGGCGATCAAAGATCGACTTACGTGTGTGAGTGTACAATTTTAATATTTATCTTTAAATTTAAATGATCTAAATTAATTTTAAATTACAAACATGTTTCACTCCCTATTTTACTAACCACGCAATTATATTTACAAAAATGGCAGAAAATTAAAGGCAAATACCAGAAATTCCTAAACTATTACAATGCTTCGGGGTAGATACATAAAAATAATGGCAGAAAAATAAATGATGGTAAAGACTTCAGTATAATAACAAGACAGGTTATATGAATAACATAAAAATGAGGACAAAAAGTTTTAGTGTTTGAGAAAATCTTAAAAGGTTAGAGAAAAAAATTTAAGGGTTAAAATTAAAAAAAATATGATTAATATAAAAAAAAAGTTTTATTAGGAAAATTTAAGGTTTATTAAGAAAATCCTAATCTAATTAAAAATTAATTTATTTACCCTAATTTTAACTTAATAAAAGAAACTATATACAAAATACTATTATTATTATAAGAAAAAATTTTATTGATTAATTAGTTTTTTTTTTTTTTATAAATTAATGATCTAAGTCCATATTGATTTTCATTTGGTTCTTGGCACGCCCTAAATTACTAACCACGCAGGGAATAATAAAAATAAATAAAGGCAGAAATTTAAAGACAGAAAATAAAAATTCCTACACTATTACATGGCTTCGGGACAGTTACATAATAATTAGGCGGAAAATAACACTAAATTATTACATCAAGGAGACAGTTACATAATTATAAGGCGAAAAATAAAAACTAAACTATTACAAATATGAAAAAGTTACATAATATGATAAACAGTAAATGAATAACATAAAAATGAGTTAGAGTTAGAGTGAAAATTAGAGTTTGTGGCAAAATTGTATGTTCAAGGTTTATGAAAAATCAGGGTAGTTAGTTATTCGTGCAGATCTAAATATATAACATAAAATAATATGAATTAAAAAAAAGAACAACGTTGCTAATGCAAAAAATGCGATCATCGCAACTGGATCGGATCAACATAAGTGTCACGCCTCATGCACATAAATATGCGAACAATGTATCGACACGATCCGATCCGAACAAAATAATCAAATAATCAAATAAAATAAAATTTATTTAACCAAATAGCTATATATTTTATATTACATATATATTATCTATTATATATGATATTATATTAATATTACATATGTTATATAATAAGTATAAAAAAAACGTAATTAGCAGGAGTATGTATAACAGAAGAAGTATGTATATGTAAAACAAATTATAATGTAACTATAATATATATGATAACTTGTGTGTTAGAAACAAACCTAGGTGCATATGATACACAGTAAAAACAAGAGAACTAATATACATAATAAAATAAACTAATGGATCGTACCGAAAAGAATAAAGGCACCGTTTTCAGTCTCACCTTTTTTTTTCTTTTATGTATTTTTTTTCCGGTGCTTCTAGCAGCACACAACATGAATATATATAGAGGTCAATTAGGTTTAGTGATAATGGGCCTAAATATTTATTTTGGAACCCAATAAAATATTAATATAAATAATTAAATAAAGTTAAATAAAAATAATTAAAAATAAAAATAAAAACTAATTAACCTATTTATTTATTCTAGACCCACTAAAATATTAATTTAAAAAACAAATAAAGTTTTAATAATTAAATTAGTTAAAATAAAATAAAAACTAATAATCCTATTTATTTATACTAGACTCTATAAAATATTAATTTAAAAAACAAATAAAGTTTTAATAATTAAATTAGTTAAAATAAAATAAAAACTAATAATCCTATTTATTTATTCTAGACTCTATATAAAAATAAATAGACTCAAAAAATAAAAGTCAAACGCCAAAGTGCTTAAAAAAATAAAATGAACACGTCAAAATAATCAGCGCGAAATAAATGACTCGGAAAAATACAGCGTTTGGTCGGATAAAAATTATGACCGTTTAAACTGCTCAGACTGATCAACATATGACCAAAAATAGTCGTAAAAATACTTTTAACATGTCAGGTTAATCTACATGAACCGTAGATTAATAATACCGACATCTGCAAACTTAAACTTGACATTTTTTCGTTGACTGATTTTAGGCATAGTTAAAAATAATTAATTTGACCAGTCTGTCTGTAAATTCCGAGAAATTATTCCGGCTAATATTAAGATGAAATACATGTTATGCTATGAAGATGATGCAAATGAATGCGAAACAAAAAGTCGGTTAGAGTTAAAAATAGAGGGCAAATTTTGGGGTGCAACAGAAGGGTTGTCACGATTTTTGTTGTTTTTAAAGATTAAAGGCGGGAATTAATTTTAAGTTTAATAAAATAATACTAAGGCGGTCGGTATGTAATTATGCTAACTTAGGCGGGTCAATCTAACCTAGGCTTATAAGGATGATTCGCTTAATCTATTCTGTAGAGGTTACCAGTTTGAATACCTTTAACTCACACTCTCGTGGTCTTATCTCAGATCTTACCCCTAAAGCCCTATGCCTGCTCTCGCTAGCCCATAAGTGTTTAGAGATAATTTTTGGAAACTTAGTAATTCTAATTTATTTTAAAGTGCTCTCGCTGTGTTTAATTTAAATGCCTAACTTTAGCTATCTGGTTAAAACCTCACACTCTCGTGGTCTTAACCTAACCTAATACACTTTCCTTACTCTCGTAACGAAAAGGTCGATTTTAAATAAAAAGTATCAGCCAGAATACTAAGCTATTAATTATTTTAAGCCTATGGTTGATTTTACCGATTAAGTTTGTTTTAATTACATACCGCCCTAAGGTAATTAGCTACTCATTTTTGTTGAACCAGACAGAGGCAGAGAAACATAAAACGAAATATTCATGGCAGAAAAATAAATAACATAACATAAATATAAAATTGCAATTAATATAAACCTGGTTAACAATAAAAATGGCAGACTCCTTCATCCACAAACCGGAAAGCTCGGAGTATTTGGCGGAATCGAAAATAACTAAAAATTCTGAAGGCTTTTAAACAAATAAATTTTATAACAATTTCCTGATGTTGGAAATTGTTATAGGTTGGGTTTGGATACAATAAAAATAAACACTGAAAATAATACTGAAAAAGAAACAATACGGGTGTAAAATAATTCGGCAGAGCTTCCGCAAGAAATTGGTAAAAATAATACTCTGTAAATTGTTCCAATGAATTATGCTATTTATAGAAGATTTAATGGGCTGGTGGTTGAACTTGCTGCATGGGCCTCGTAGGGGCATTGAGAAAATCCAGGAACGTGGATACAGGAAGGTCAGCTGGAAAATAGGCAGATCATGTGCACGTAACCTTGTGACTAAGTCTCAGTCAAATAACCTATTTTTCCCTTGTCACGGTCGTGACAAGGGCATCACGTTCGTGTCCTTTGTAATTTAAGTGTCACGGTCGTGATTGCTCCTTTTGGGGTGTCACGGTCGTGACACCTAGGTGACGACCGTGAGTGTTACAAAATATGCAGGTTTTGCAGCATTCTTCATTTCTTCATCTTTTTATGGTTGTTTTCGCTCCTTTTGCTCTTGGCTCATGATTTAGCTCTGTATACGATGTACCTGCAAAATGGTAAGGAAAACTCGAGGAATCGGGTGTTAAAACGACGATTATGCGATAAAACGGTAATGAAACTTAGCAATATAATCGATACATTTTCTCGTTATCAAACTTCCCTTAAACCTTTGCTTGTCCTCAAGCAAATAGTCGGTTGAAAATCGGCGGACAAGTTTTATCGACGCACACACATAACAAACCGTACGAGGGATCGTTTTGTCGGACAAACCGGTACTATGATAAAACACTAACGATACATTAATGACACAAGCAACAAGCTAAGTCGTCGACTTCCCGTTAAATGAAACAATCGGCAATTTCCTTACGATTTCACCTAGAGTCCTTCGATCTTATTTCGCCCGGTTTCATTCTAGCGCAATCACATTAAGCCCTTTGCCTTAGCACGCACGTAGTGGAGTAGCCGGTTAGCGAATTTGATCCTTTTAAACATGGGTCTGGTACACGAGTGCGGTAACCCTACATACATAATCCGATTTGGAGGTTGTGGGGGATCGAGCCGTAGCACGCCCTACCAAGTCCAGAACCAGTACCTCTGAACCAACCTGCAATGGACTCCTTCTCATATTTCTCGCTTCTTATATGCGACCGTGTACTTTGGTGCAATTTATTTTCATTTGCATCGAGATATGAAGGATTATTTTAGATTAGGCATCAAACGCTTATATTCATCGGCTCCCCACGTGGTTTGTGTTCAGACGGTGCTGACTGCTAGTATAAACTACTAGGGGTTACTTTTGAACTGGAACTTAAGGTGTACTCGTAACGATAATCGGAATGGAATCGCTTAAGTGGGAAGTCAAAGGTGTCAAGATTGTATTGGTCTTGTTGAATCGTTCTCAGCTTCCTAATTATGATTTCATAGGTAAGTCGGGTAATGCGAATAATTAAAGATTTTTTCGGTATGGCTAAATAAACGGGGAAAGTTCGAAACTAAAGAAAATAGCACAAAAATTGCTCGTTTCATTAACTTACGAAAAGAAATACAACGGAATGGAAATACAACGGAATGGAAATACAACGGAATGGAAAAATGCGAAAAGGGAAAATGCGGAAAATGAAAGGTACCTCTCCCACACTATATCAGACATTGTCCCCAATGTTGTGATATAATAGCGGTAAAAGTACAACACAAACTACGAAAACGAAAAACAAACATAAGCAAAAACTAAAACTAAGGATGCTGAGGGCCGCGGGCTCGGCTTCTGGTGCGGGAGCGTCTGGTAGGAGTCGCTTCAAGATCAGAACCGGTACCGGTAACAACAGTGATGTCAATGTGTAAGGCCTCTAGCTCGCTGAAAATTTCTCCGAGCTTCTCATTAGTAGTTGTCTGGTTGGTTGCAATAGTGCGGAGTAAAGAATCATGCTGCTCCTTCTGCCTTCGCTCCAGTGCGGCATTCATCTGGTTTTGCTGATGAATCGCACGGAGGACGTCCTCAAGAGTGAATTCTTGTGCAGGAGGCTGTCGGGTAGATGACTCTGGAATGTTCTGGACAGGCTCAGCTGCATCTATAGCGTCTTGCATCTCATCCGCTGGAAGATCGACCTGATCATCATGAATGGGGGCGTGGCCGGCAGCATCTGGTAAAGCAAAGAGCCAGTTGGCTCGGCTAGATGGATCGATGCGGTCACGGGACGGCATAATGATGTGGTGATAAACAGTGCCGTGGATAACAGGGTTATACCTGCCATCCTCTCTCTGCGCAATCAAGTGTGCGGGCCTGCAGTAGTTCTTGGTTAGGAAGTCGGCGTCTCTGAAAGGCTGATCTACGACCAAGTCACCAAGCCCCAACTGAATGACGAGGGTGGTGACGATGCCGCCAATGAAAAATGGGGTTGAGCCTCTTTATGCAATGGCCTGGATGTGAGAAAGCATGAACGGGGCAGCGTTGATTGGCTCGTCATTGAGAGCGCAGTGCAAGAACAGAAGCTCCTTAGAGTTGAGCTTATGGTTACTCTCTCGTGCAAAGATGGTGTTGCAAATGATTCGGTGAAAATATCGGATTGTCGGGTTGTGGATGTGTGTAGCATTAAGGCTCTGGAAGGCTGAGGCACGGGTGTTGGTTATGTCGTGCTGTAACACGGTGGGAGAACTGACTTTTAGTTATGTTGCGGATAGCAAGAGTCGCCACCGACTTTTATTTTATCCAAAGGAAAGGCATAAAAGAACAGGAAAGACCTTTTAAAAGATTTTTGGGTCCGGGGGGTAGGTTATGTAAAGGGAAGGTGTTAGCACCCTTTACATCCATGGTTATCCATGGGCTCTTAGTTACTTAGCTCACTTTAAAATGTTTTTGAAATGTGAAGTGTGTGAATAAAAATTTTCTTAAGAGTTTCATAATGATCCATGTACGGATGCGTAAAAAACCTTTGTTTTGAAAATTGTTTAAAATGTGTAAAGTGTTTGAAATGTTTTTGAAAAGTGAGCAAGTATCTAAGAGGAACCTACCCTAAGTTAAGTCTTTTCTGTTCTTAAATATCCTTTAAGTGGTAAGACTATCCCTATTATTAAGGAATAGGTAGTCATTACCTTGGATGTATGAGGGACCAATGAAGGGACATCTGTGATTAGGCAACTGTAAGGTGTATTTAGCAATTCAAAGGGACTTATCATCATTATTCGAAAAGGGACTTGATCTTTAAAGGCAACCATTAGGGACTTGATGATTTTTCTTTTAAGGGACTTGCTTTATACACCCCACTTGACCTTATGATTAGGCAACATTGAGGGATAACCCTAGAAAGTGAGATGGCGATTAAAAATCGACTTACGTGTGTGAGTGTTTAATTTATATTTATCTTATAATTAAAGTGATCTAAATTTGATTTTAAAATGGAATACATGTTTACACTCCCTAAATTACTAACCATAGCATAAAAATTAAATAAATAAAATATTTACAAAATTTACACCAAGGAGCAATTACAACAATTATAATAAGCAATAGCAAATAAATAAATAATAAGCAAAATTAAATAAATAGGCAATAATAAATATAATAGGGGTTAGTAATAATAATAATAATAAAAAAATAAATAAGGTTAGTGAAATAATAATAATTAAGTATAATTAAAAAGAAGTAAATGGATTAGTAATAATGTGAATAAAATAAGAATTAGACATTATTAAGGAAATATAAACAATTTAATTATAAAATTTAAAATTATATGCAACTTAACATAAAAAATTATAATATTGACATAAATTTGATTATTTTTAAACATATATATATATATATTAAAAGAATAAAAATTTAGATTATGGACATAAAATTTGATTATATTTATATTTATTAAAATTAATTATATTAAATAAATGTGTACATGATAATTATATTTACAAAATTTAATTATACTAAATAAATATGTACAAAAATTAGAAAATAAAATTAGGTTTTTAATAGTTATTTAGAAAATAAATTAGGGTTTTTTACAAGATTAGGGTTTTGTTAGAAAATATTTTTTAGGGTTTAATTTATTTAATACATATATACATTTTACATTTGAAATTCATAATAATAAAAACTAATTTTTTAATTTAGAAAATAAATTTTCAGAAACTAGGAAAACATATTATATAGATATTTTATAATAATAGAACAATATAATTTATCATTTGAATTTATTTTATATGGAATATTAATTAAATTAAAAAAAATAAAGCAAAAGAAAAAAGAAATCAAAACCTGATGGGGCTGGGGTTTGAACCCAGTCCCCTATGCTTGCCAACAACAGGATCTACCACTGGGCCATCAGCACGCGCGTGACATTATAGGGAGAAGAATTGGTTTTGTGCTTTGAATCTCTAAAATCAGAAAAAATAAGAAGCAAAAAGGCCTGAGGGAGGATTGAACCCAGGACCTTTGAACATTCAAGCGCACGCATAACCATCCGGCTGGGAGAGCCAATCTGTTTGTAAACCAACAATAATTCATAATATATAATAATCAATGCATAAATGAGAAAAACCCAAAATTATTTGTCATGGCCAGGATTCGATCCCCTGCCCTTTCGTCAAAGGCATGCGTGCTTTTCCACTGGGCCAAGCGCTGGCTTGTGCTAATGAACCAACAACATTGCATAAAATATTTTAACCAATATTTGAATTTTGCTGAGCGCGCCAACTAGCTTCTTCTTCAACCTCCTGTCCTTCGAAATTTCCTGCGAATCCAGCTACGAGTTTTCCTGCGAAAAACAAATTCCAGCAAAACCTACGAAATACAAACATGGACAAAACAGCAAGATTTCATGAAATTGGTTATGCCATTAAGTTCCTAACAAGATTTCCAATCATTCTATGTCCTTGTAATCCATTTATATTGGCTGGATAACAAAACCCTAATTGAAGCCGCAAACCCTAAACATGGTGAATCACGATTCAGGCTATGGAACTTCACCAAATGATCCAGAATCCATCTATAGCTATCAACAAACATCAATATGTCATCAAAATTCATTATCAATTAGTAAATATAGTGATTCGAAAAAAAAATTATGAAGCATATGGATGATGCGGATTATGTATTATGGGGTGTTTTAGCTGCAAGTGAAGGTTGGTTTTCACTCAGAGAGGGCCAAGGATCATGACTATGATCTCAAATTACCTTCAAATGTCCTGGATGATGAAAACCGAATGTGAGTTTTTGAAGGATTTTTGATTTTGTGAAACTTACTTTGGAGGCAGAGAATTCGTGCTAATGCAATAGGGTTGAGTTTAGTATTTATATGTGAGTGAATTTAGGTCATAAACTTGAATGGTTGTGTGGAAATTTTGATATGAAAAGATTGAAATTGATCATGCCTTAAAAGTCCAATATTCTTGTATAAAGGCTTACTATTTTTGGATCAATCTTGTGATTTCATTCCTCTTCAATTCCAATCATCATTTAAGTCATTCTAGAAACTCAATCTCCATCAAATATTACCTTTTCATATTTTATTTTTATTTAAAATGATTTTTAATGAATTAAATCAAAATAAATAAAAATAAAATAATAAAAATTCTGATTTTTAATGGTTTGGGTCGTGCATGATGCTATTGTATGGATTGGGTCATAATTTGGCAAGCCCATTTGGAAGAAATTGGTTTTAGACCTCCTTTTTCATCATAAACCAACTCAAAATTTCCCAACTTTGCAAGAGCACATATCCTTCAATTTTAATGCTATGAGGGTGTTCTTAGACATTTTGGAAAGCTTGAAGAGTCCTCTAACCAACCCCACTGGTTTCATGTCCATATCATTTACCAATCCCAAGTTATGCCCTTTTGAAGTTGTTGACTTTTTGTTGACTTTCAAAATGACCTATAATGTCTTAGCTTATACATTCCAAATGAAGCATTTTTGGGCTTGGCTTGTGAGACACAAAGTTGTAGAGAATTCAATTTCCTTCAAAATGAGCTTTGAGTGGAGACTTGGTGATGAAGTATGTGAAAGTTATGGCTGGTCAAAGTTCAGTTGACTTTTACTGAGGAAACCCTAATTTAGAAACTCCTGATTATTGATGATCTGAAATCTCCTTGATGAATCATGATCAACCCTTGATCAAATGATGAATTTTACTTCATATACTTGATGTTGGCAAAAAATCATGAAGTTTGACTTTGGTTTGACCACAGTTGACCTCAGTTTGACTTTTTAACTGCATTGACTGATTTTGACTTATCTGATCATCTGACTGAGCAAACTTCTGAGAAAAGTCTTGAAACTTGTCATGGGGGTTCTTAAACACATATAAGATGTTATGAAGCTCACTTGAAGTCTTGGAAGTTCATTTAACCTGATTAAAGTCAAAACCCTAGTTTTGGATGCACTGCTTAGGAGGTGCATTGTCTGAGGGAATTGTCAACTCTTATGGCCAATTGTGAACCTTGTGAACCATCATAAAATGTCTTGTGAACCTCATGGGAGGTATGGTGAACCTTCATGAAGTGACTTGTAGACTTCATGAACCTCATGAAAGGTTTTGAAAGCATTGTGGAACTTGTGAACCTTGTGAACCTTCATAAAGTAACTTGTAGACTTCATGAACCTCATGAAAGGTCTTGTAAGTGTTGGGAAACTTGTGAACCTTGTGAACCTTCATAGAACACAAAGTCTTGTATTGTGAGGGAAAATTTTGGGGTGCAACACGTGCCATAAAGTGAAAGCGGTTTCACTGAAATTATTCGGCACGCGGAGGTGAGCTTCATTCCCATGATCGAAGCCTAGCAACTCGGTTATCCTGTTTTGCGAAAGTTCGAACTCCCGGCCATGCAATCTGAACTTGGCGAAACCGGTAAGTTGACTATGAGAATCGGTAGGAGTGATGTAATGGAATGAGCTTAGGAATTCCAGTGTCAGAAGCTCGAATGTGGGCTGGGGCTGACTGCAAAGATCCCACAGACCGACTTTTTGAAGCAGGCTCTTGACACTGTTAAGCATTCCCAATTCTCTCAAACAGACAGTATCGATATAACGCGTAGGTTGCACACCGCGGTTCTGGAATCAGATGAATCTTTCTCTCTGGTTTTCTCCATTCTCACCCTCTCTGAATTGTATAGCATCCATTTCATGCAAGAACTAAAGTGGGAGATGAGGAGTTTGGATTTTTGTGAAAAAGTGATAAAATGAGAGAAATAATGGTTCGGATAAATATTGGAAGGTGAGAATGTGATAGGTGTGGTGATAATGGAGAGGTTAATGAGTTTTAATTTGGTAATGGGAGGTTACGGAAGGTGGGGGAGATAATGGGTGGTTTTGAAAGTTATGGAGGAAGAAGATGAAGAGGATTCGAAAGAGAAACAGTTCTGTTTCTCACGAATTCTATATTTAGGGTTGTCACGGTCGTGACAAGGAGATGACGGTCGTGACACGCTAAATTGGCTTGTCACGATCTTTAGGGGGGTGTGACGACCGTGAGGGTTGAATTCCTTGAATAATTTCCAGAAAGCATTATCTCTCACGCTTCATATACTTTATATAATATTTTTGATCACTTCTCACTCAATATTAAATATAAACACCATATAATAAATAATTTCAATATAGTACTTGTAAATTTGCATGATACGAGAGATTGTATAGAATATGAATCAAGCATAACAGTACATAGAATGAAAACATATAAATTGATTAAAATAGAAAAATTTGTAAACTAGAAGTGCATTGCATATGGTAATTGAAATGAAATTACATTAGTGAAAATACGGTACAAAATTGTTTGCGAAAAGTAAAACTAACTAGAAACGAAAACAATAAGTAAAATAAACTAGATCACTTATAACATTTTCAAAAGTGTTTCTTCAAATCTTCGATTGCGGAGTTCAGGTGATAGAATTGTTCACAGGTTATGTCAGTTAGACCTATAATGTCCAATCGCATGCTCTTAATCTCATCCTTAAATGTATTTATATCAGTTTGGTAAGCTTCAAGAGTGTTCATGATATTCTGTAAGTTGTTAGCATAATCTACTTGATTCACTTCAGGGGTTTCAATCACTTCGTCAGTGTGGTCAATGTCATGGTAACCAGGAGGTGTCTCAGGGTCACTTTCGACATCAGTCATTATATCATCTTTTATCTTGTAAGACTGAGGTGTTTCAGGAGTAGATGGATAATCAGGTGGGGTTAACTCATAAAGCCAGTTATCCTTATTGTGAACACTTACTCTAGCATGGTTTGGTAGTGTGAACAGGGTTACTACCTCATTCTGGATTAGGTACTCGAAAGGTGGATGTCCTAAATTCCTTATGATATGGCGATTAAAGCAAAAGTTAAGATTCATAGGACGGATGGTACCTAAACGGTTGCACCTGTGCAATTGGTACCTAAGTCCTAAGGCATCAACAATCATGGTTACAAGACCTCCTACTAATATAGGTAATTCAGGTTCTTCTTGGATTCGGGTGAAGGTTTGCATCATGAAAGGCACACCATTGACAGGCTGTCCATTAGTGAAACATGACATAATGAATATTTCATCTTTAGATACTCCGGTAATGTTTTCTTCTTTTCCAAAGAAGGTATGGGCAAGAATCTTATGGAAGTAACGGATAGCTGGGTTATGGATCTCATCATTGTTCATGCTATTTGGTTCAGGGTGGTAGTTTCCGGTTAATGTTCCCCAAAAGAAATCCAGCTCAATGTCCATCAATTCTACCTGTGTGGTAGTAAAAGCAAAGGGTCCACTAGGGAATCCTAATAAGTCAGCTAGTTCTTTATGGTTAAAGTCATATTCTATTCCAAATAGGCGGAAACTGATAAATCCCTTTCTGAATCCAAAACCGCGCTCAGGTAGGTAAACTAAGGAGCTAAGGAACTCAAGGGTGAGCTCGCGGTAAGTCACAAACTTATGTTGAATCAGTGCATTCTCCCATCCAAGTCGGTTAAACAAGTACAGGATGCTATCATGTATACCTAGGGTTTCCATAGTCAGATCATCCGGATACAGGGTCAAATCCATTGGCCTCTATGATAACTCTTCAAACTTCATTCTTTGGTTCCTACCTCTAAATTTGGTTTCCATATGGTTTATCGGTTTGTTAGCCATGGTCAGTGCAAATATGGTGGAAACAAATCAGGGGGAGAAGGAAAATGGAAAAGACTTTAGAAAATCTGTAAAAGTGATTTAAGATTAAAATAGGGAAAAATAAGGAAATAAAATGCATAAATTAAAAACAATAATAGTAATATTGAAATAAAACTATAAAATGACAAAACAAATAAATGAATAGTAAAACGATAAATGACAAAATAATAGAATGATAAAAATGATTTAAATAATTAAATGATTAAATGAGTAAATGGGTTGCCTCCCACTAAGTGCTGTTTTTATCGTCAAAAGCCTGACGTAATGCTTAGGTGTAGATTAATCAGGGGAATTACTGGACAACTCTAAAAGCCTTAGACTATTTGCATAATCTCTATTTTCAACTTTATGATAATGTTTTAAACGTTGTCCGTTTACTACGAATGGTTCACTATTCCTACCCTTAATTTCTATTGCTCCGCTCGGGAACACTTTAGTTATCTCAAAGGGTCCTGACCATCTAGATTTTAATTTTCCAGGAAAGAGCCTAAGTCTTGAATTAAAGAGGAGTACAACGTCTCCCACACTAAATTCTTTCCTAGATAGGCGTTTATCATGCCATTGCTTAGTTCTTTCTTTATATATCTTAGCATTCTCATAAGCATCTAGCCTTAATTCTTCTAATTCGTTAATATCTAGGATTCGCTTTTCTCCTGCAGCATTATAGTTTATATTGAGAGTTTTGATCGCCCAATAAGCTTTGTGTTCTAGTTCTACCGGGAGGTGACAAGATTTTCCATAAACTAATTTGAAAGGTGTAGTACCTATGGGTGTCTTGTAAGCGGTCCTATAAGCCCATAAAGCTTCATTAAGTTTAGATGACCAATCTTTTCGAGATATGGCGACAGTCTTTTCTAAGATTTGTTTGATTTCTCTGTTTGAGACTTCGACTTGTCCACTTGTTTGTGGGTGATATGGTGTTGCCACACGGTGTCTTACTCCATACTTAGATAGTAATTTGTCAAAGATTTTTGAAATGAAGTGCGAGCCACCGTCACTTATGACGAGTCTAGGCACACCAAATCTGGGAAAGATTATATTTTTGAAAAGCTTTATTACTACTCGTGTGTCATTTGTAGGAGAAGCTATAGCTTCGATCCACTTTGAAACATAATCAACAACTACGAGTATGTAATTATTACCGAAAGATGATGGGAATGGTCCCATGAAATCTATTCCCCAGACGTCAAAGATTTCTACTTCTAATATTCCTTTTTGAGACATTTCATCTCTTCTTGAAATATTACCGGTGCGTTGACACCGATCGCAATTTATAACAGCGATGTGGACATCTTTCCATAGATTAGGCCAGAATAAACCGGCTTGTAGGATTTTTGCACAAGTCTTGGAAGTGCTTGCATGTCCACCATAAGGAGATGAATGGCATTGAGCAATGACATCTTCTATTTCTTCTTCGGGAATACATCGACGAAAGATTCCATCGGGTCCTCTTTTGAACAATAATGGTTCATCCCAATAATAATGTTTTAGATTGTGAAAGAATTTCTTTTTCTGCTGATAGGTTAAATCAGGTGGAAGAGCTCCTGCGGCTAGGTAGTTAACAATGTCAGCGTACCATGGCAGTCCTACAGTTGTCTGGATTGTTTCCACGGGTTCTGGTTCATTTAAGTCTAACTGAACTGGGTCGCTTCCTATTTGTGCTATCAGCTGTTCATACGGAAAATCATCGTTAATCGGCACTTGTTCGGGTTTAATACCTTCTAATCTAGATAAATGGTCCGCTACGACGTTTTCAGTACCTTTCTTATCTTTTATTTCGAGATCAAACTCTTGTAAGAGTAAAATCCATCTCAGGAGTCTTGGTTTAGCATCTTTCTTAATTAATAGATATCAGATAGCAGCATGGTCTGTATAGACGATTATTTTCGCTCCTACTAGGTAAGAACGGAATTTGTCAAGCGCAAAGACAACTGCTAACAGTTCTTTTTCAGTAGTGGTGTAGTTCATCTGAGCAGAATCTAAGGTTCTACTGGCGTAGTAAATCGCATGAAGTTTCTTTTCCTTCCTCTGGCCTATAACTGCGCCTACAGCACAGTCACTCGCATCGCACATGATTTCGAAAGGTAATCTCCAGTCAGGGGGTTGCATGATTGGTGCGGTGATGAGGGCTGTTTTTAGAGTTTCGAATGCTTTAAGACAATCTTCATTGAATATGAACTCAGCATCTTTCATTAATAAACCAGTAAGAGGTTTAGTGATTTTCGAGAAATCTTTGATGAATCGTCGGTAAAAACCGGCGTGTCCTAAAAAGCTTCGTATTTCTCGAATGGTTTTAGGGGGTTGAAGATCTTTTATGACTTCTATCTTAGCTTTATCAACTTCAATTCCCTTGTCGGATATGACGTGTCCTAATACGATTCCTTCTCTGACCATAAAATGACATTTTTCCCAGTTAAGCACGAGGTTTACTTTTACACATCTTTCTAACAACATTTCTAAATTTGATAGGCATCCTTCAAAACTTTGCCCGCATACAGAGAAGTCGTCCATGAACACTTCCATGATGTTGTCTATAAAATCTGCGAAGATTGACATCATACATCTTTGAAAGGTTGCAGGAGCGTTGCATAATCCAAAGGGCATTCGTCTATAAGCGAACGTTCCATAGGGGCATGTGAATGTAGTCTTTTCTTGATCATCTGGATGGATAGGGATTTGGAAAAATCCTGAGTAACCGTCAAGATAACAGAAATAATAATGCTTGGCTAATCGTTCTAACATTTGATCTATAAAGGGTAGTGGGAAATGATCTTTTCGAGTGGCTTTGTTTAGTTTACGATAATCTATGCACACTCTATGTCCTGTCACTACTCTTTGCGATATCGATTCGCCTTGAGCGTTTTTCACAACAGTGATACCTCCTTTCTTTGGCACTACATGTACTGGACTAACCCATTTACTATCAGAG
The DNA here is from genome assembly GCA_963966055.1 of Lathyrus aphaca. NCBI lineage: Eukaryota > Viridiplantae > Streptophyta > Magnoliopsida > Fabales > Fabaceae > Lathyrus > Lathyrus aphaca. The sequence continues at coordinate 508,897,989 of OZ014523.1, forward strand.
ATTGGATATATTATTTCGGCATCTAGTAGTTTCTTAACTTCTTCTTTTACTACAGTGCTAAGGATTGGGTTAATTCTTCTTTGAGATTCTCTGGAGGTTTTGCAATCTTCTTCTAGCAGAATACGATGCATACAGATTGAAGGGCATATTCCTTTGAGATCAGATATGTTATATCCTAATGCAGTTGGATATTTCTTCAAGTCATCTAAAAGTTTCTTTGTTTCTATAGTTCCTAAACTGGAATTTATTATAACTGGTCTTTTACATTCAATGTCTAAGAATTCGTACCTTAGGTTATTAGGTAAAGTTTTTAATCCTAATGTAGGTTTATCTTTACTTGGCATGGGATCCGGTGTAAGTGCTAAACTTTCGCTTAGACTATCGTCTTGATACGGTGCACGCCAATTATCATCTTCGAAAATTGGAGGGATTTGAATTTTCATAATTTCAGAATAGGTAGTTTCTTTCAGTTCCATTTCTCTTACACATTCGTCAATTACGTCCAATAGATAGCAGGTATCCTCTATAGCCGGTGATTGTAAGAATTGTGTTAAAATAAATTCAACTTTCTCTTCACCTACTTCAAAGGTTAGCTTTCCTCTTTTTACGTCTATTATAGCTCCGGCGGTAGCTAAGAATGGTCTTCCTAGTATGATAGGTGTAGTGGAGTCTTCAGAGATGTCCATGATTATGAAATCAGTAGGGATGTAGAATTGTCCTATACGTACTGGGACGTTTTCTAGTATGCCTACAGGATATTTAACAGAGCGATCGGCTAGTTGAACAGACATTTTAGTTGGTCTTAGGTCTCCCATGTCTAGCCTTTTGCAAATCGTTAAGGGCATAACACTGATACTGGCTCCTAAATCGCATAGAGCTTTGTCAATGACGAATTTTCCTATTACACAGGGTATAGAGAAACTTCCTGGATCTTTTAGCTTAGGAGGCATATTATTCTGAATTATGGCGCTACACTCAGCAGTAAGTGTAACTGTTCCGTTATCCTCTATCTTTTTCTTATTAGATAAGATCTCTTTTAAAAACTTAGCATACGAGGGTATTTGAGTGATCGCTTCTGTAAACGGAATAGTAATATTCAATTGTTTCAGAAGTTCGACAAATTTTTTAAACTAACCCGTCGTCTTGGAATTGGTTAATCTCTGAGGGTACGGAATTGGTGGTTTATAGGGTGGTGGAGGCACATACGACTTTTCTTTCTCCACTGCCTCTTGATTATCATCTTCCTTTTCTTCTGGATCATTCACCACTTCAGTCGGTTTATCCGGTTTTTGGTACATGTCTGGATTGTCAAGTCTTGGATCGGTAGGTACGTCAAGTTCCTTGCCACTTCTTAATATTACGGCATTGGCATGTCCTTTCGGATTAGGTTGAGGTTGTCCAGGAAATACTCCAGCTGGTGCAGCGGTAGGTGCTTGTTGTTGAGCTACTTGTGAAATCTGAGTTTCAAGCATTTTGTTATGTGTAGCTAATGCATCTACTTTGCTTACTAATTGCTTAATCTGCTCACTAGTGTGAATGTTTTGGTTTAAGAAGTCCTTGTTTGTTTGAGATTGGTTAGCTATAAAGTTCTCCATCATCAACTCAAGGTTCGATTTTCTAGGGACATTAGGAGCAGTCTTTTGATATCCTGGTGGTGTAGCTGGTGCTTGACCTGGTGCGTATAAAGCATTGTTATTCTTATAGGAGAAGTTCAGATGATTCTTCCAACCTGGGTTGTATGTGTTTGAGTATGGGTTTCCTTGAGCATAATTCACTTGATCTGTCGGAATTCCTGTCAATAGTTGACAATCAGGAACTTCATGTCCTGGAACTCCACATAACTCACAGTTAGGTGTTACTGCAGCCACGGTGGCTGTTGGTGTTATGGCCAAGTTGTCGATCTTTTGGTTTAGTTGGTCAAACTTTGCATTGACTTGGTCCATACTACTCACTTCGTACATACCTCCTTTTGTTGGGTTCTCAGTTGCGACTCTCTCGCTTCCCCATTGGTAATGGTTTTGAGCCATACTTTCGATAAGTGCATAGGAATCATTATATTCTTTGTCCATTAGTGCACCGCCTGCGGCAGCGTCAATTGTCATTCTTGTATTATACAAGAGTCCATTATAGAAGGTATGGATGACCATCCATTCTACTAATCCGTGATGTGGACAAAGTCTCAGCATGTCCTTATAGCGTTCCCAAGCTTCGAATAGTGATTCATTTTCCCTTTGCTTAAATCCGTTGATCTGAGCTCTCAGCATAGCTGTCTTGCTAGGTGGGAAATATCTGGTCAAGAAAACTCTCTTTAGTTCCTCCCATGTAGTTACTAAGTTCAAAGGCAGAGATTGAAGCCAGGCTCTTGCTCTGTCTCGAAGAGAAAAAGGAAACAAACGTAGTCTAATAGCTTCTTGGGTAACTCCATTGGCTTTTACGGTATCTGCGTATTGCACAAAGATCTAAAGATGAAGGTTCGAATCCTCGGTAGGATTTCCGGCGAATTGATTTTGTTGCACGACTGATATCAACGAAGGTTTTAGTTCGAAGTCATTTCGGTTGATAGCCGGTGCGACAATGCTGGAATGCGGTTCAACTTGCGACGGACTGGCGTAATACTTGAGTGGGTGATTCTGTTCTTCAGCCATCTCTGCGTCCTTTGATGTTTCGACTGGTTTAGGTGGATCTAATTGAAGATCTGGAATATTGTAACTTTGTTCGTAATCGAATATCCGTCTTCTTACGTGTAAGAAGCGTTCCGATTCTGGGATTAGAGGTTGCAAGTCTTCGCCTTTAGAGCGAGTACTTGGCATACACTCGGGAATTTAGATTAAGAAAAGAAATTAGTTGTTACCTTAGTCTAGACAATGCTACCTAAAGTGCACTAGTAACTAAATTAAGGTCCCCGGCAACGGCGCCAAAAACTTGATGGGCTAAAGACGTATCTAATTATGTGTCTAGCGGTATCTTAACTGCAAGTGCACAGCCTATCGAAGTAATATTTAAGATTATCGATGCACAGGGACTCTATGGTTACTTAGTGCTAGATGAACCTCTAGTTTAGCTAAGGTGAAGGGTTGTCACGATTTTTGTTGTTTTTAAAGATTAAAGGCGGGAATTAATTTTAAGTTTAATAAAATAATACTAAGGCGGTCAGTATGTAATTATGCTAACTTAGGCGGGTCAATCTAACCTAGGCTTATAAGGATGATTCGCTTAATCTATTCTGTAGAGGTTACCAGTTTGAATACCTTTAACTCACACTCTCGTGGTCTTATCTCAGATCTTACCCCTAAAGCCCTATGCCTGCTCTCGCTAGCCCATAAGTGTTTAGAGATAATTTTTGGAAACTTAGTAATTCTAATTTATTTTAAAGCGCTCTCGCTGTGTTTAATTTAAATGCCTAACTTTAGCTATCTGGTTAAAACCTCACACTCTCGTGGTCTTGACCTAGCCTAATACACTTTCCTTACTCTCGTAACGAAAAGGTCGATTTTAAATAAAAAGTATCAGCCAGAATACTAAGCTATTAATTATTTTAAGCCTATGGTTGATTTTACCGATTAAGTTTGTTTTAATTACATACCGCCCTAAGGTAATTAGCTACTCATTTTTGTTGAACCAGACAGAGGCAGAGAAACATAAAACGAAATATCCATGGCAGAAAAATAAATAAATAACATAAATATAAAATTGCAATTAATATAAACCTGGTTAACAATAAAAATGGCAGACTCCTTCTTCCACAAACCGGAAAGCTCAGAGTATTTGGCGGAATCGAAGATAACTAAAAATTCTGAAGGCTTTGAAACAAATAAATTTTATAACAATTTCCTGATGTTGGAAATTGTTATAGGTTGGGTTTGGATACAATAAAAATAAACACTGAAAATAATACTGAAAAAGAAACAATACGGGTGTAAAATAATTCGGCAGAGCTTCAGCAAGAAATTGGTAAAAATAATACTCTGTAAATTGTTCCAATGAATTATGTTATTTATAGAAGATTTAATGGGCTGGTGGTTGAACTTGTTGCATGGGCCTCGTAGGGGCATTGAGAAAATCCAGGAACGTGGATACAGGAAGGTCAGCTGGAAAATAGGCAGATCATGTGCACGTAACCTTGTGACCAAGTCTCAGTCAAATAACCTATTTTTCCCTTGTCACGGTCGTGACAAGGGCATCACGTTCGTGTCCTTTGTAATTTAAGTGTCACGGTCGTGAGGGATATGTCACGGTCGTGATTGCTCCTTTTAGGGTGTCACAGTCGTGACACCTAGGTGACGACCGTGAGTGTTACAAAATATGCAGGTTTTGCAGCATTCTTCATTTCTTCATCTTTTTATGGTTGTTTTCGCTCTTTTTGCTCTTGGCTCATGATTTAGCTCTGTATACGATGTACCTGCAAAATGGTAAGGAAAACTCGAGGAATCGGGTGTTAAAACGACGATTATGCGATAAAACGGTAATGAAACTTAACAATATAATCGATACATTTTCTCGTTATCATCAGGCCAGTTTTTGTGAATCTGCTTGTGTGTGTGTTCTTGGCTCATGTCCAGCTTGCTTTATGTTCCATAACATATCCCTAGACTATTGGAAGAGGTCTGAGGAAGTGACATGTACTGTGGGAATGGTATGGGGTGATTGGCCAAAAAGTCAAGGATTGTGTACTATAGGTATGGGCTATGGCAGAGGAAATCTAAAGGGTGTATCTGCCTCAGCTGAGTTTGAGTATGACCCTTGGATGATTCTTGAAGGACTGCAGCACTTGGATCACAAGCTAGCATGAGTTTTGCATTTTGCCCTCTTTGAAATTTCTTGTGAAACAAGGCATGCAATCTCATAATTTCTTGGGCAATTTGTAACAAAGTGAGTTGTGTGATGTTGTTATGATGTTTTGATACCAAGTGGAGTTCAATTCAAGCATGAGAGGTCCCTTTTGCAAAGTTTCAATTTTGAACCTTTCATGAAAAATGCCTTATGCAACTTGTAATCCAAGGCATGGAAATGAAAAATTCTTGGCACTAATCTGACTTTTAGGCATTGCAATGGGTTTGTATGATGATTAGAAGCCACTTTGAAGTCATGAGAATGCTTGGCATGTGAAATTGCAAGTTTCCCTCTTTGTGCAAAAAGTGAAATTTCAATGATTTTATCCAATTTTGACAAGCCATAACTTTTGATCCATAATGAATTAGAAAAAGTTCTTGTACTTTTTGAAAATGGGAGGATCCATTCTACAACTTTCATGACCAAAGTTTTCTCATTTGAAGCATTTTTGAATCAATTTGAGGAGGTTGAAAAACTTTCCCAAAATAGCAAGTTTACATTACAAGTCACTTTCCCAAAAAGGCAACTTTGCAAATGGCTTGAAATTCTTCAATTTTGTGAACTTATAACATCTTCTATGATCAAATAAAGATCATACACATTCAAAATGATGGAGAATACCCTTTGGTTGGGTCATTGGGGGCCTCAGATGCCCTGATTTTGCACCGACTTGCTCAAGAAGTCAACTCTTGATTAGATGCCTTCCCCATGGAATTTCTTCATGAAAATTGATATGCATGATCCTCATACCATATAGAGACCAATAGAAACAAGAATGACCAAACAATTTGGAGTTATGGCCTCTGAAACCAAAACCCTAATTCTAGGTCATCTGTGTAGTTAAGCCTGGTGTCGCTCCCGGGATTTTCATCCTAGTACAAACGCGAAAGTGGCACGGAAAGGTTAGAGTCGCCAGCCAGACATTTTTATCCCGAAAGAATGGGAAAGGTAATGTTGCACAAACCTGAGGAAGAAGGAAAGGACAAGGTCCTGCGAACCAAAGATCTGAGTTCGGGAGTCGGTTACGACCTGGGAAGGTATTAGCACCCCAGATCGTCCGCCGTACCCGACGGGATCCACGCTTGCTTGTTTGTTTCAAAGGGTGAGAAATAATATGCTGCTGAACAAATGAACCGCTAACTGGAAACTGGAATGAAATGAGAAAAGGAACTGAAATAAGAAAATGGAAAGAAAGGGGAAATGTAGGGAAAATAAAGAATGTGCTCGAACGGGCCCTACCCCGCTGCCTACGTACCTCATCGGGATAATGAGGATCAGAGTCGACGTAGTTCGCCTAACCTAGGCAAGAACAATTTGTTTGTGTTTTTTTACAGCTGGAACTGCGTATGTCTATGCTCAGGTGTTGCAGGCTCGTCTGGTACGAGTGCGTTTACCGTCTTGCATGTGTGACAAGTCGCCGCGAGTTCGCGTTGTGAGTGAATGAGATGAGAAGAGAAGTTCCCGCAGGATAGTCGCTTATTATTTGTTTTTGTCTTTTAAGAGAAGTGTTTTGAATTTGTTTGTGAACGGTCTTGTACTAAGACCTATCCATCGCGGGAAGCATTTACACCTCGCCCCGAAACAGGACGCGTATAAACACTCCGCAACAAAGTCTCGTGTCGTACAAGATTGTTCGGTTTTTATTAAGTGTTTTATTGCTTTTCTTTTTGAGATGAGAAAGAATTACTCAAGTTGATAAAAGGACAAAATCTAAGGGACTAAGACTCAATCCTAATTTTGTTTATTTACAAAAGTGGTCCTATGGTTAATGAGGTTTTCTATTCCTAATGAGAAAACTAGAAACTACTAGAATTCAACTTACTTCTTAATGAAGTTAAGTTGATTCTAAGAACAATGGGGAAGCCTATACAAGTTATAAAATCAAGTGATAAGGCAAAGCATAAAATTGGACATACGGAATAAAATTCTAAACAACACATTAAAGGCATGAACTAAAAATAGTCCTATTTTATTTATTCTAGTTCTAATGACAATGAAACTTTAAGCCTAAGTACTAAATCAAAGTCAAACCTAATACTTTCATTCTAAAACTCAATTTAAACTAACCTAAGCCTATATTAGATTCTAGGATTAAATCTAGTCTAAACTATATTTTTTGTACTTTATTTTTTAATGGCCTAAACTAATGGGAATTATACATAACTAAGCCTAAGAACTAATATTTTAAAAAATATCTAAACTTCTGGAAAAATTATGAAAATTAATCTATGGGGACCTAATATTATCTATAATATTGTACTAAAAGGGATCCTACAAAATCATATTTTTACTATGCCTATAAATTATTTGTTTTCAGCTAAGAATTAACCACTAATTTCTAAGGATTACACCACTAAAACCTAAGATAAAAGGTCCTAAAAAATCCACTAAAAATATCCTAAGCACTATTATGATTCCTATAATTACAGTAAAAAGAGTGGGCTAAAAAAGTTAATGGAAGGTTAAGAACTAAAATCCACAAAATTATGTACAATTAAAGAAAATTCCTTAAGAACTATTTACATGAAAAATCAACATAAAATCAAAATTACAGAAAAAATAGAAAAATAAAGTGCCAACTAGTTCTAATATGAATTAATAACCTACTGGAATTTTTATAGATTTTTCTCATGATTTTTCCTATTTTTTATGGATTTGTTTCTAAACTAGGTTAAACAAAAAATTAAGGAGAAAAGGGTGCATTAAAGTGGCGAATCGAGATTACTTACTTGGTCGAAATGCCGATTCTTCACACAAAAAGAAATCCAAAAACTTCATCCAAGGTCTTGTAGTCTCCCATAAGCAAAATAAATGCTTATCATCCATAATTGCTTTTGTGATGCCTCACTATAATCGAAATCGGTCCAATATTGATAAAAACAACCATGAATGCTTTAATTCCCAAAATTAGTCATAAACATTAATTAAAATTATCAACCAAATTCTAATTAAAATTGACAAGATATAGATCAAAATATTAATCCGTACAAACAATTCAACAAGAATATTGAATCATGACTTTGTCAAGAAAAATTAATTAGAAACTCTAAACCATAAAGAAAAATAGAGATGTGCTGAAGCAGACCCAAGGTGTAAATAGGAAAGCAGCCCAAGGCCCAATCTGTTACCAATATGCGTAGGGGGTTCATGAGCAACGAAGGGTGTGAATAATGAATTCGCTAAATCTTGGCCCCATTCGCATGACCATTGCAGAGAGGTGCATTAGAAATTGGATGGTGCCAATAGAAGCTTCATGGGTTCAAAGCCCAATTCTACTAGATTCGCAGGTGGGGGTGTGAAGATGACTTTAAATAGTGTGAATATAACTTATATGGTGATGAAGCAATGTAGGAGGCCCAATCCAAATTTCAGAATTCAACTTTGTTATGAAGTGAAACCCTAACCTTGAATAAAGACCTAAACACTACACCACGGCGCCGCCCTCACTCTGTCTTTTCCGATCCCACTCGCGCCGGCGATCAAGCCCCGCACATCATCATCACTTCAGCTCCGTTCATCATCATCACTTCAGCTACCTCGCCGACGAATCCGCTATCGTATCCTTCTTCTTACGATGACACAGTCGGAGAACCTCTTCTCCTCTTAACGCAACCTTAGTGCTTTCGATCTCCTCGGCAACAAACTCGTCGTGAAATCCGCTTCTTTCGCCACCAACGCGTTCACTTTTCAACTCAGCCCTTCCCGGCAAAGACGAACACGATGACGGATTTACCTCCTTGTTTCATCTTCCACATCAACAACTCACTCGGCCTCGGTATTCATACCATTCTCAAATCAAGATGACTTACAAATTGGAGTTTCGCTGATTGTTCTCCCAAGGTGAAAAAAGAGATTATGTCTCAGGTATGACTTCGATTTCGCGTGACTTTCCTTCTTGTTCTTCTTCTTCTTCTTCACACTGCATATTGTTGCTGGTATTCGACTCTTGTTATGTGTTTTGAAACTTGCAGGTGTGATAGAGAAGAAGAGACTGTGGACCAATGCGTTGATATTGTGGAAGTGTTTCTGTGGCGGTATCGATATGATATATTGTTGCGAATTCGAAGGTGAGTAGGAGGTTGTTGATTGGCGTTGTGCGATGTTGAAGATGATTGTGAGATTGAAGCCGAAAGAAAGGTTGGAAAAGGTTGAAGATTGAGGGATCTCAAATTTGCAGGTTATCGCTGCACTTGAGAAGAAGAAGATGATGACACAGTAAGTTTCATTGCAAACTGAATTATGTTAAAATTCAATCTTCTTCTTCTTGTTTCTGAATCATCTTTGATGTGCTAATCTGAATCTGATGCAGGTTCTTGATGAAGCTGGAAGTGTTGAACCAGATCCTTCAAGATCGAAGATTATTATCGGAGGACGAATTTGCAGCTGGCTTGCGACGTTGAAGATGGTTGCGGAACGTCGCAGATGATGGTGTAGTGAAGATTCAGAATTGATTATCGACGAAGATGAGAAGAAATTGTTGTTTCGGTAATGGTGGATGAAGGTTTTAAGGGAGAGTTCTGGAGTCGGAGATTAAGGATGAAGAGTGATTGGAGAATTGTGAGAGATGAAGAAGGCTCGGATTGAAGGGTTGGAGAGGAATGGAGAAGAATGGCATGGGAGAGGTGAATGAATGTTATCAAAATCGAAGAAGCTTAGAGTGTGAAGAATGGTTCCGATTTATAGACGGCTGGAAGAAGGTTCTGGAAACTTCAAGTAAAACTTCTAGACTCTTTCAGTTAAGAATCTGTTATAATTCTGTTATCAGTTTCGATCACTTTTTTTTCAATTTTGTTATGAAGTTGTTTTGTAACTTGATTTCTGACTTTGGTTATATCTCCCTGCTTCTCATTTTGAAAATGGAAAGTAGTGATGTTGGAAATTGATTGAGTAACCTCTTCTGTTATTTCTGTTTAGAATTCGGTTATGGTGGTTGTGAATTGGTTAAGATTCAGTTGGTTATAGATTTTTCTTAACTTTCTTCTGTTATGGTTTTTGTTTCTTTTTGCAGGGTCGAATTTTGATGCAAGTTTTTTGGATGAAGGGTGTTGAGCATTGATGTAGCATTAATGAAATTCGGATGAGAGTGATGAAGAGTTTGATGAAGCCATGATCAGGTATTAGTCTTGCGAACCCGTTTGTCTTGATCAATTCTACGACTTCTTCTTCTTTGCGGTCTTGGAATACCTGCCAATACTGTTTCATTGCTATTGTTGCTTTGAGTTTTCCTTAACTGTCAACTTGTAAGACCCTTGACTTTTCCATTTTCCGCCACGAACCATTTACTGAATCTGACTGAAATAGAGCTTTGTTGTGGCCGCAGACTTGCTGAATTATTGTTGTTGGATTATTCCTTGCAGGATTTGAAAATAAAAGATTGGAGAAGCATCAGCGGTAATGTCGAAGTTGAAGATCGATTGCCAATTGCGGATAATAGTTCTAAATGGTAGAAGATCCAATGATGAAATTCTGAGGGTGACGATTGAACCTTTCCTCCGTTCCATATCCGACCCTTCTTCAGCTGATATGCAATTCCGGATGCTGGAATTGTGCTAGAACTAGGAATTTCCTTAAGGGACTGTATTGAATTTTTATCAGCTTTCTTTCTTTTTGTACAACTATTTTCTTTTTGTAATCACAACTATTTTTAGCAATCTTCTCTTATAATTTTTCCAACTGATTCTTTCATTTTTGTTTGCAATCTTTTCCACCTCCCCCTCTGTTTTGCAACAACTCTTAAATATCATTCTCTATGATAGAAAGGAGATCCCCCAAACCATAATCCATCTTCCCACTAATTCCCACTAATTGCACTTGAAAGACATTTGGACCAAAATAAACTTTATGTGTATCCTAGGACATGACATTCGTATCTTTACTTTAAAATAGCTCATGAAACCTTAACAATGACTTGCAAGTATTCCAATCCAAGATCTTTCAAACAAGTAGCTAATGCAAGTATGTAAGTGTAACAACCAAATTTTAATACACTTCAAATCCGCGAAATACTTAAAATCTTCAAATCTAAACTCTTCAGTTCCAAAACCAGCAAAACACAATTAAAATCCAAAGAGTAAAATGACACCAAATCTTCAAAATGGTTGGTTTCTCATCTTTCTCAACCCTTAACTTGCAATGGATAGTCTTCCCATTCAATCTCCTCCTGGCTTTAGAGACACATAAAAGACTCCTCTTCAGATTAGTCACAACTCTTTGAATCGTTTGAAACATACCATAACCATTTGAATCCAATTGAGTCACTGATAAACTGAGGATTCGAACCAAACTTCACACCAAACACTGTTCGTTAAACGGATGAATCTCAGCACACGACAACATGATCTTTGAATATGCACTGTCTAAGAAATGGTCCAGAGGTCCAACATAATCTTGCCATTGCGGCGATCTTTTGATAGTTTGACCAAAATTAGGTCAAACTCCTATCCGGATCGAAATATAACTGAACAACCGCACTTGAAGTAGAATCAACATCCAGTAAATTCTCCACCACTTCAATCTCTAACAGATACAGATAAGGTACTAAACTCTAATCCAGTATGGCCTTAATCACATGCCTTATGAAACAATGAAATGCACTAGTATACTGTTAACGAACTATTGAGAAATGCAGATGAATGCAGAGCGGTAAGCCAGTAAAAGGGATGAATATGAGGGCAAATTTTGAGGTATTACAGCTGCCCCTATTCAATCAACTGCAGACCTGAATGGATAATTGCAACAGCTTTTAGACGTTCAAGGTATGGAGTGATTGAATACTCGAATAAAACCTGAAAATTTGCACACTGAGGGCAACAGAAATGCCGTCTGCCCATTTATTTATTTATATCTTTTTTGATTTTGACCTCTGAATAGGTAACAGAGATAGAACCAGGTGGAATAGAATCAATGCAATCACTGCGACTGCTGAGCGAATCAAAGCCACACCGAGGGTGCCTGTTGGCGAAACAGGACTTAACGCAACATCAACCGATTTGCGATTCACATAAGATCAACCGATCAAACACGAAGATGGTATCAACCGATCCACCCCGGAAAGCGAGAATGTAATATCATCCGATTTACAACTCAAAGAGAAATGATATCAACCGATTCATAACTCAAATATGATCAACCGATCTAACACGGAAATGGTATCAACCGATCCACCCCGGAAAGCGAGAATGTAATATCATCCGATTTACAACTCAAAGAGAAATGATATCAACCAATTCATAACTCAAATATGATCAACCGATCTAACACGGAAATGGTATCAACCGATCCACCCCGTAAAGCGAGAATGCAATATCATCCGATTTACAACTCGAAGAGAAATGATATCAACCGATTCATAACTCAAATAAGATCAACCGATCTAACAGAAATGGTATCAACCGATCCACCCCGGAAAGCGAGAATGCAATATCATCCGATTTACAACTCGAAGAGAAATGATATCAACCGATTCATAACTCAAATAAGATCAACCGATCTAACAGAAATGGTATCAACCGATCCATTATCTTCGCACTGAGACGAGACCATTGTACTTAAATGGAGACTCGAAAGGAATGGGATCGTTGTACTTAAACGAGAGCCCAAGACGCGACCGTTGTACTGAAACGGAGACGCGAAAAAAATGAGACTGTTGTACTGAAACAAGACTCAAAGACGAGACCATTGTACTTAAATGGAGACTCGAAAGGAACGGGATCATTGTACTTAAACGAGAGCCCAAGACGCGACCGTTGTACTGAAACGGAGACGTGAAAAGATGAGACTGTTGTACTAAAACAAGACTCAAAGACGAGGCCATTGTACTTAAATGGATACTCGAAAGGAATGGGATCGTTGTACTTAAACGAGAGCCCAAGACGCGACCGTTGTACTGAAACGGAGACGCGAAAAAAATGAGACTGTTGTACTGAAACAAGACTCAAAGACGAGGCCATTGTACTTAAATGGATACTCGAAAGGAATGGGATCGTTGTACTTAAACGAGAGCCCAAGACGCGACCGTTGTACTGAAACGGAGACGCGAAAAAAATGAGACTGTTGTACTGAAACAAGACTCAAAGACAAGACCATTGTACTTAAATAGAGACTCGAAAGGAACGAGATCGTTGTACTTAAACGAGAGCCCAAGACGCGACCGTTGTACTGAAACGGAGACGCGGAAAAAATGAGACTGTTGTACTGAAACAAGACTCAATTGGGGATAACAACAAGACTTGGTAGAAGTATCCACCCTGGGAAATGAAGTTGCATTCTGTGGGTAACACTTCAATCTGATTGGAGATGTAACGGGTTTTATGTAATATACCTCAATATACCTCAAAACTGGCCCATGCTGGCATGCATATGTTTGAATTTACGGCGTAATGCTCCATGACGATGGAAATGCTACGCTTTGGAGGATGCAAATGTAATGACGATTACTGGATGCAAATGCAAATGCAAAGGGGGTCTCCCGATGAGGAGACTGCACGTATCCCAGATGGCTTGACTGGGGAGAAACGATGATCACTGCATTGATATGATCCATTCTGATGAGGAGGAAACAACTCTGCGGGGAAGGCTGTTAATAATTCATTGGCTCTGAATAGCCGCCACTTCCAAAAATAAATTGGCCTTTGAGATTGGAGTTTCAAGACCCTGCTGGAGATGAACTCTTCTTGTACCCTGGTAGGAAACCAAAGGCATGATATTGCTGAGGAAGAAATTGTTGGGGAGGCGAAACACTCCTTATACTGCTGAGAATTGCCCCTATATTGAAGGGAAGTCTCTACTTGGGGAGGACACCAACTCTCTGCTACCTTGCTGGGAGAAATTTCGATTTCCACATTATTGGGGATGATGGGTGACGTCAATGATAAAACTTCCTGCTGAAGATAAAAACTCAAGTAGCCACTTGATGGGGATAAGAGATAAATCCTCTCATGTTGGGAATGAGAGATGTAAGGCGTCTCATGCTGAGGATGAGAGACGATGATATCCTTCTGCTCAAGAAGTAACCTTCCATTTTCCGCACCACTGGAGAAGGGATTATCTAATGAGATTTGCTAAGGAATTCTGATCAATGGAGCTTGCTGATGAAATAACTCTTGAAGTATTGGGCTGGCAATGGCTTTGCCCTTAGACTTTGGGTTGATAGATTGCCAACTAATCACGAGTGAACAATGTTCTTTGCAATTTTCAACTCACCTCCTACTAGGATTTATCAAAATATAATGTTTCAAGAGGATTTTACAGAAAACTGGCATACGAGATGCCTTAGTGTCTTCAAACTCTTGGAGAGATTCGTTGGATCTCGAAATAACTGCCCCAGACTGCATGGTGTGTGCAAGAATTTTCCTCGCAAGGATTCATGAAAAACCTCATATCACTGTGAGATAGAGTGTCATAGTATTTTGAACCTTGGGTAGGTGCTTCTGATTAACCGTCTTCAGGAGAAAGTAACTTCCTGTGCTCTTGGGGTGGCCTGCCCCAGTACAAGTCTTGAAGTGATCACCTCTGAATGACTGCTTTGAAGAAAACACCCAGATAAACTATTCTTCGAGAGATTGGATCTCGAAGTGATTGCCCCAGTTTGGCTAAAATTTGAATGCATGCATCAGACTCATGAGAGATTTGATCTCGAAGTGATTGCCCCAGTTTGGTTGAAATTTGAATAATGCCTCTGCCTGATGGCTCTTTGAGAGATTTGATCTCGAAGTGATTGCCCCAGTTTGGCTGAATTTTGAAGAGATTGCTCGACATGATTTCCCCGGATTAGTTGGCTCTTACCAGGAATGTTGGGAAAGTCCCTACTCGATGGAGTTTCTTGGAAAAGTGCACCTCGACAGATTGTCCTTCGGAAGTTTCAGACTTCTCAACTTGGCAAGATTAAGCTTCTGGACTGAAGTTTCGTATGTGAATTTTTATGATGCCCAACAAATATATGCAAGCAGAAAATGTTTATTCTAAGAATGAAAATTCTAATGCAACACACATGTTAATCTTGAAGTTTTACTGTAAAAAGATGTCGCCAACCTTTGTGAGTGAATCACTGGTTAAGATACGACATTGATTTTTGATGAATGAAAGCATGCACATGCAACACCAACAAAGAACTTATAGCACAACTCATAGGAGTCAAGAACGCGATCTTGTGGTAGTACGCTCTCAAAAATAACCCTGTTTCAGTTAGGACTTTTAAGGGTTGTATCGTGGCCTGGTTCACGGTTATAGAAACAAAAGATATAGGCTCGAAATTTATTTGTGCCCACCCATCTTCTTGATGTTCTCCATTCCTATGTTCAGCTAGCTTTCACAAGCGCTCACATCTCAAAAAGGATTTTGTGATAGTTGAGGAACCAATGACACTAACGGTTTTAAACACTAATTAGGTTGTCGTTTGGAGTCAGTCACCCCTTCACCTTTTGTGTCTGTATCACACAACTTTGTTCTTGTTCAAGGATCTTTCTTGTGTAATCCTTTTTGTCTTTTGCTTTTGCATTATTTTTCTTATCCCTAACTTTTGCCTGGACTGATTCTTGTGAATCTTTGATTGTGAAGTCCAGCGGGATGCCCTATTTTTTTGCCTAAGTCGCTTGTTTTCAAGTTTCGACTTAGCGGGCTTTTTCATTCTTTTTTCTTCTTCTTTTTTTTGAACAAATCGTGTGACACTGTTTGTCTTGATTGCTTTGAAAGGGTCGTGACTGTCCCACTTCTTGGTTGTTGAGGGATAACCATTGTGGTCTCCGGTCTTTGGACCTCTTGATTGGGATAACCATTGTGGTTCCTGGTCATTGGACCTCTTGATTTGGTACAACGAAAGGTAATGGATCCTCAGATTTGCACTCCTTTTTGAAATTTGAATGCTCGGTCAAACTAACTGACGCCTACCCTGCCCCTGGGTTAAGTGTGAGGGTTTTTTCATGCAAAAAGAAACTCCTACTTCAAGGCTCAAATGGGTTGGCGAGGGTCTATCTCCCTTATATCTCCGGTGTTTAGGATTTGAAACAATGCCTGTACATCGTCAACAAGGTCTTTCTCAAAAGCACACAGTTAGAGATTTTTGCGTTTCCATTTCGTCGTCCTCCCTGATAGAGTTTAACACAACAGTTGGTACTGCAATGCACATACACAAAATCTTGAGTGAATACGAATGGATTACTTCAAGAAAAACATGTGCATTTTATTATGGTTATCATTCAAAAACAAATAAGTTTCATGCATGCATACAAATGTTTAAACAAACAATATAAACTACAAATGAAAATGCAGTAAAGAAGCTGAACATTGCCGTCATTGAGGAGACTTGACTCTGTCTGGACTTATTACTTATGAAGATGCCCTTGCAAACTGAGAGGTCCATTTGATGAGGAGACTTCAATATCTGGGCAGACTTTCTGGCATGATGACCTTTGAGTCGATCAAATTTGAACCTTGTCTTCACTTTCGCCTCTGAAAGACTTGCAATCTTCAATTAAAATGCCAGGTGCCCCAGAATGATAGTCATACTTGGCATTGAAACCCCAAAGGAAACTTTGTCGGAGATGATCCTGATGCAATTAGCTCAACCACTCCGAATTTGCATAAATGATGAAACTTGTTGCACGTACGACATCGGAATATGATCAAACTTCTTCTCAAGTTGTTTCTAGACTTTACCCATATGCTCTTCCCCTAGGATTCTCTTGGGAAGCTGAGGTTGGATGCTGACAATCGACGTCTGGAAGGAAGAGGTTGATAATAAAGTTGATAAATAAGGTTGCTCGGAAAGATCTCGCACGATCTCCTGCCTACGTATCTCCATTGACCAATGGAGAATCAGAGCAGCGTAGTTCCCCTCAATAGGGATGAAACTAACTTCGTTCACAATTTCAATAACCAAGCTCATCTGAGTCTTTATCTGGTTGACTTCCTATTTCCGCAGTTTCTGGTTCTGAAATAAAGCTTATACCTTTGCCCTGAATGGCTTCAGCTGGGTCTTCCTTTAGGTTACCTCCACCCGGATTTGCTTCAAATATATACCTTGATGAATGTGACTAAAGTTGTCCATTCTGATGAGAAATCAAGTCAGGAAAAGAATTTGTCTCTGAACACCTGTCAAGAATGCAAGGATGTATGCAAATGTCATGTTCAGTTATTTATGAGGAATCTATCTACTTTGATTCAAGTTTTGACACAGAAAAAGTCCAATGGCATGATTCAGATATGTGATCCTCGGAAATAACTGAACATGTGTGCTAGAATGCTATGATGTTATGTATGCAGCATGCATGTGATCAATAGTCTGATGTTGGTGCCGGTGTTGAGCAATGAGTCAAGTGTCTGAATAGAACCATAATAGTAGCACCATCTATGTATAGAACCCCATAACTGAGAACCCAATAACTGTAGAACTGGATCACATAATAGAATAGTCACTGATGGTGTTGAAGTTGAACAACGAGCCAAGTGTATGTGGAGAGTCATAATAGCAGTCACAATATCAGGGACACCATGGTAATCACAGTAACAATCTCTCTGAATAGAAATCCCGGATCTCAGAATCAAAGAACCATATAGCACCAGATAACATCATAAAACAACACTGGCAAAGCGGGTATGTTGAAGTTTAGGGTTCCTGCAAACCTGTAAACCCCTCCCAATCTCACGGGTGTGCTACTCGGGTCAACATCACGGACTCTCAAAGCCGAATAGAAATAATACGTTCACCATTTCCGAGAAATGGCTCATGACCAAATCAGGGAATCGGTTTGGCATTATGTACTACTCATGGAGGTCTCAGTTGAGTCCGGAAAAACAAGCATCCCTCACAAGTCTCCAGCTTCAAGCACTGACTCGAGAAACAATAGTACATTCATCCCGAAGGGTACAATACTATCGTCATATGAACAGTTTTGCTTTAACTGAATTCCTGTGAGAGAACCAGGCCATCCTATGCGAGTTCCCAATGGACCCTCGGATGCGAGTGAGTTTGCCAACAAATGTGGTCTGCCACTGTCATCACTGGAGAGGGGTGTTCCCATTAAGGTTCTCGAAGATCGGTCACCAGATACACATAACTATCAAGGTCGTACCCTGAAGTGAGGTAATCCCCACACAGAATAGTTCCAAGACGGTCGCAATCTGGGTGTGGAACACATCGCCACCCATCATGGTGAGATACCATAAGAGTACAATGTCTGTCCACGCTAATCCTATGGTGCACTCAAGCCGGGTATTTGGCTTATCTCACAGTAACTCCCAACCCACAGAAAAAATGAAAACCAGCACAGCCAGACAGACTAGTATAATATGATGCATGGAAAATAAAATACTGAAAGCGGTAAATAAATGCTATAAAGTAAGGCTGTAAATAAAAGCTGTAAATGAAAACAGTAAAGCTAAACTAAAGCACACAGCAACAAGCATATAAACACCCAAAGAAACAAAACCAAACAGGCGCTAGGATTGACTCTACAAGGGAAACCGGAAGAATCAGATTAGTCCCCAGCAGAGTCGCCAGCTGTCGCTCCCGGGATTTTCATCCTAGTACAAACGCGAAAGTGGCGCGGAAAGGTTAGAGTCACCAGCCAGACTTTTTTATCCCGAAAGAATGGGAAAGGTAATGTTGCACAAACCTGAGGAAGAAGGAAAGGACAAGGTCCTGCGAACCAAAGATCTGAGTTCGGGAGTCGGTTACGACCTGGGAAGGTATTAGCACCCCAGATCGTCCGCCGTACCCGACGGGATCCACGCTTGCTTGTTTGTTTCAAAGGGTGAGAAATAATATGCTGCTGAACAAATGAACCGCTAACTGGAAACTGGAATGAAATGAGAAAAGGAACTGAAATAAGAAAATGGAAAGAAAGGGGAAATGTAGGGAAAATAAAGAATGTGCTCGAACGGGCCCTACCCCGCTGCCTACGTACCTCATCGGGATAATGAGGATCAGAGTCGACGTAGTTCGCCTAACCTAGGCAAGAACAATTTGTTTGTGTTTTTTTACAGCTGGAACTGCGTATGTCTATGCTCAGGTGTTGCAGGCTCGTCTGGTACGAGTGCGTTTACCGTCTTGCATGTGTGACAAGTCGCCGCGAGTTCGCGTTGTGAGTGAATGAGATGAGAAGAGAAGTTCCCGCAGGATAGTCGCTTATTATTTGTTTTTGTCTTTTAAGAGAAGTGTTTTGAATTTGTTTGTGAACGGTCTTGTACTAAGACCTATCCATCACGGGAAGCATTTACACCTCGCCCCGAAACAGGACGCGTATAAACACTCCGCAACAAAGTCTCGTGTCGTACAAGATTGTTCGGTTTTTATTAAGTGTTTTATTGCTTTTCTTTTTGAGATGAGAAAGAATTACTCAAGTTGATAAAAGGACAAAATCTAAGGGACTAAGACTCAATCCTAATTTTGTTTATTTACAAAAGTGGTCCTATGGTTAATGAGGTTTTCTATTCCTAATGAGAAAACTAGAAACTACTAGAATTCAACTTACTTCTTAATGAAGTTAAGTTGATTCTAAGAACAATGGGGAAGCCTATACAAGTTATAAAATCAAGTGATAAGGCAAAGCATAAAATTGGACATACGGAATAAAATTCTAAACAACACATTAAAGGCATGAACTAAAAATAGTCCTATTTTATTTATTCTAGTTCTAATGACAATGAAACTTTAAGCCTAAGTACTAAATCAAAGTCAAACCTAATACTTTCATTCTAAAACTCAATTTAAACTAACCTAAGCCTATATTAGATTCTAGGATTAAATCTAGTCTAAACTATATTTTTTGTACTTTATTTTTTAATGGCCTAAACTAATGGGAATTATACATAACTAAGCCTAAGAACTAATATTTTAAAAAATATCTAAACTTCTGGAAAAATTATGAAAATTAATCTATGGGGACCTAATATTATCTATAATATTGTACTAAAAGGGATCCTACAAAATCATATTTTTACTATGCCTATAAATTATTTGTTTTCAGCTAAGAATTAACCACTAATTTCTAAGGATTACACCACTAAAACCTAAGATAAAAGGTCCTAAAAAATCCACTAAAAATATCCTAAGCACTATTATGATTCCTATAATTACAGTAAAAAGAGTGGGCTAAAAAAGTTAATGGAAGGTTAAGAACTAAAATCCACAAAATTATGTACAATTAAAGAAAATTCCTTAAGAACTATTTACATGAAAAATCAACATAAAATCAAAATTACAGAAAAAATAGAAAAATAAAGTGCCAACTAGTTCTAATATGAATTAATAACCTACTGGAATTTTTATAGATTTTTCTCATGATTTTTCCTATTTTTTATGGATTTGTTTCTAAACTAGGTTAAACAAAAAATTAAGGAGAAAAGGGTGCATTAAAGTGGCGAATCGAGATTACTTACTTGGTCGAAATGCCGATTCTTCACACAAAAAGAAATCCAAAAACTTCATCCAAGGTCTTGTAGTCTCCCATAAGCAAAATAAATGCTTATCATCCATAATTGCTTTTGTGATGCCTCACTATAATCGAAATCGGTCCAATATTGATAAAAACAACCATGAATGCTTTAATTCCCAAAATTAGTCATAAACATTAATTAAAATTATCAACCAAATTCTAATTAAAATTGACAAGATATAGATCAAAATATTAATCCGTACAAACAATTCAACAAGAATATTGAATCATGACTTTGTCAAGAAAAATTAATTAGAAACTCTAAACCATAAAGAAAAATAGAGATGTGCTGAAGCAGACCCAAGGTGTAAATAGGAAAGCAGCCCAAGGCCCAATCTGTTACCAATATGCGCAGGGGGTTCATGAGCAACTGAAGGGTGTGAATAATGAATTCGCTAAATCTTGGCCCCATTCGCATGACCATTGCAGAGAGGTGCATTAGAAATTGGATGGTGCCAATAGAAGCTTCATGGGTTCAAAGCCCAATTCTACTAGATTCGCAGGTGGGGGTGTGAAGATGACTTTAAATAGTGTGAATATAACTTATATGGTGATGAAGCAATGTAGGAGGCCCAATCCAAATTTCAGAATTCAACTTTGTTATGAAGTGAAACCCTAACCTTGAATAAAGACCTAAACACTACACCACGGCGCCGCCCTCACTCTGTCTTTTCCGATCCCACTCGCGCCGGCGATCAAGCCCCGCACATCATCATCACTTCAGCTCCGTTCATCATCATCACTTCAGCTACCTCGCCGACGAATCCGCTATCGTATCCTTCTTCTTACGATGACACAGTCGGAGAACCTCTTCTCCTCTTAACGCAACCTTAGTGCTTTCGATCTCCTCGGCAACAAACTCGTCGTGAAATCCGCTTCTTTCGCCACCAACGCGTTCACTTTTCAACTCAGCCCTTCCCGGCAAAGACGAACACGATGACGGATCTACCTCCTTGTTTCATCTTCCACATCAACAACTCACTCGGCCTCGGTATTCATACCATTCTCAAATCAAGATGACTTACAAATTGGAGTTCCGCTGATTGTTCTCCCAAGGTGAAAAAAGAGATTATGTCTCAGGTATGACTTCGATTTCGCGTGACTTTCCTTCCTGTTCTTCTTCTTCTTCTTCACACTGCATATTGTTGCTGGTATTCGACTCTTGTTATGTGTTTTGAAACTTGCAGGTGTGATAGAGAAGAAGAGACTGTGGACCAATGCGTTGATATTGTGGAAGTGTTTCTGTGGCGGTATCGATATGATATATTGTTGCGAATTCGAAGGTGAGTAGGAGGTTGTTGATTGGCGTTGTGCGATGTTAAAGATGGTTGTGAGATTGAAGCCGAAAGAAAGGTTGGAAAAGGTTGAAGATTGAGGGATCTCAAATTTGCAGGTTATCGCTGCACTTGAGAAGAAGAATATGATGACACAGTAAGTTTCATTGCAAACTGAATTATGTTAAAATTCAATCTTCTTCTTCTTGTTTCTGAATCATCTTTGATGTGCTAATCTGAATCTGATGCAGGTTCTTGATGAAGCTGGAAGTGTTGAACCAGATCCTTCAAGATCGAAGATTGTTATCGGAGGACGAATTTGCAGCTGGCTTGCGACGTTGAAGATGGTTGCGGAACGTCGCAGATGATGGTGTAGTGAAGATTCAGAATTGATTATCGACGAAGATGAGAAGAAATTGTTGTTTCGGTAATGGTGGATGAAGGTTTTAAGGGAGAGTTCTGGAGTCGGAGATTAAGGATGAAGAATGATTGGAGAATTGTGAGAGATGAAGAAGGCTCGGATTGAAGGGTTGGAGAGGAATGGAGAAGAATGGCATGGGAGAGGTGAATGAATGTTATCAAAATCGAAGAAGCTTAGAGTGTGAAGAATGGTTCCGATTTATAGACGGCTGGAAGAAGGCTCTGGAAACTTCAAGTAAAACTTCTAGACTCTTTCAGTTAAGAATCTGTTATAATTCTATTATCAGTTTCGATCACTTTTTTTTCAATTCTGTTATGAAGTTGTTTTGTAACTTGATTTCTGACTTTGGTTATATCTCCCTGCTTCTCATTTTGAAAATGGAAAGTAGTGATGTTGGAAATTGATTGAGTAACCTCTTCTGTTATTTCTGTTTAGAATTCGGTTATGGTGGTTGTGAATTGGTTAAGATTCAGTTGGTTATAGATTTTTCTTAACTTTCTTCTGTTATGGTTTTTGTTTCTTTTTGCAGGGTCGAATTTTGATGCAAGTTTTTTGGATGAAGGGTGTTGAGCATTGATGTAGCATTAATGAATTTCGGATGAGAGTGATGAAGAGTTTGATGAAGCCATGATCAGGTATTAGTCTTGTGAACCCGTTTGTCTTGATCGATTCTACGACTTCTTCTTCTTTGCGGTCTTGGAATACCTGCCAATACCGTTTCATTGCTATTGTTGCTTTGAGTTTTCCTTAACTGTCAACTTGTAAGACCCTTGACTTTTCCATTTTCCGCCACGAACCATTTACTGAATCTGACTGAAATAGAGCTTTGTTGTGGCCGCAGACTTGCTGAATTATTGTTGTTGGATTATTCCTTGCAGGATTTGAAAATAAAAGATTGGAGAAGCATCAGCGGTAATGTCGAAGTTGAAGATCGATTGCCAATTGCGGATAACAGTTCTAAATGGTAGAAGATCCAATGATGAAATTCTGAGGGTGACGATTGAACCTTTCCTCCGTTCCATATCCGACCCTTCTTCAGCTGATATGCAATTCCGGATGCTGGAATTGTGCTAGAACTAGGAATTTCCTTAAGGGACTGTATTGAATTTTTATCAGCTTTCTTTCTTTTTGTACAACTATTTTCTTTTTGTAATCACAACTATTTTTAGCAATCTTCTCTTATAATTTTTCCAACTGATTCTTTCATTTTTGTTTGCAATCTTTTCCACCTCCCCCTCTGTTTTGCAACAACTCTTAAATATCATTCTCTATGATAGAAAGGAGATCCCCCAAACCATAATCCATCTTCCCACTAATTCCTACTAATTGCACTTGAAAGACATTTGGACCAAAATAAACTTTATGTGTATCCTAGGACATGACATTCGTATCTTTACTTTAAAATAGCTCATGAAACCTTAACAATGACTTGCAAGTATTCCAATCCAAGATCTTTCAAACAAGTAGCTAATGCAAGTATGTAAGTGTAACAACCAAATTTTAATACACTTCAAATCCGCGAAATACTTAAAATCTTCAAATCTAAACTCTTCAGTTCCAAAACCAGCAAAACACAATTAAAATCCAAAGAGTAAAATGACACCAAATCTTCAAAATGGTTGGTTTCTCATCTTTCTCAACCCTTAACTTACAATGGATAATCTTCCCATTCAAGCTCCTCCTGGATTTAGAGACACATAAAAGACTCCTCTTCAGATTAGTCACAACTCCTTGAATCGTTTGAAACATGCCATAACCATTTGAATCCAATTGAGTCACTGATAAACTGAGGATTCGAACCAAACTTCACACCAAACACTGTTCGTTAAACGGATGAATCTCAGCACACGACAACATGATCTTTGAATATGCACTGTCTAAGAAATGGTCCATAGGTCCAACATAATCTTGCCATTGCGGCGATCTTTTGATAGTTTGACCAAAATTAGGTCAAACTCCTATCCGGATCGAAATATAACTGAACAACCGCACTTGAAGTAGAATCAACATCCAGTAAATTCTCCACCACTTCAATCTCTGACAGATACTGATAAGGTACTAAACTCTAATCTAGTATGGCCTTAATCACATGCCTTATGAAACAATGAAATGCACTAGTATGCTGTTAACGAACTATTGAGAAATGCAGATGAATGCAGAGCGGTAAGCCAGTAAAAGGGATGAATATGAGGGCAAATTTTGAGGTATTACAGCTGGCTCTGCTTCCATGCCTTTCTCAGTTCTTGTGATTCTTTGACTTCCTTGATCTTGTGAGGATATAATATGATGCTTGAAAATACATGGACCCCTTGAAGTGATTAGTGACCTTTGGAGTGGCTCAAATGGCTCAGGGATGACTCAGATCACAAACCCTAGATGCAGATGACTTTGAATCAATGCAGTGAAGCAAAAATGTAACATGAGATGACATGATTGAACTTATGCAAATGAAAAGATCATAAGCCATGGTGAAATGAGTGAGGGCAAATTTGGGGTGTTTACACCATACAAACTCTCTTGGAAGAAATGAATCCATAACTTCTTATCAGCAGTATGTGGTTGAATCCTCCGGACATAGGATCTTAAATGCAGCTTAGGACATGAGACACCATCATACACTACAAAAACAGGAACCTTGAAACCAATAGGTATAACCACTCCAGAAACTAAACTCAGATCTTCAAAATCAAGCCCAGAAGATTTTTGCAATTCCATGGCATTCATTTTGTCTACCAACATCTTGTATTTCTCTTCACTAGCGGGATCATGATAATAATTTGCTTCAGAATCAGAATCTCCCACAGTATCATGAAGACTACCTCCCTCTTTCTTAGAATTTTCAGACTCAGAATCCTCAATTTGTTCCTTTGTCTTGACAGGACCTCTGAACCTTCTTCCCAGATTGATAAGGCCTCCTGATCTTCTAGTCTTCTTCTTTTTCTTCTTAGCCAGCAGTGTCTTCAACTCATCTTGTCCCTTGGACAAATTCAAAATCAACTCTTGGAATTGTGCATTCTGAGCCTGGAGATCTTTGACAGTCTGTTCAAGAGCCATTTCTGCTGAAATAAACAGCGAGAAGATAAGATACCTGTTTATAAGAAACCTGTGATGCAATGATATGGTATGCAAATGCATATGCAATGTTTTCAAGGACCGCATGATTTAAATTTGTTTAAACAATCAGAAAGTAAACTTTTATTAGTAATCAATAAACTTGTTTGCCCCTTGGGCTTACAACAGAAAATGAAATGAGTACAAAGATGGGGTTTTAAGTCTCCCATGGACGTTTCCTCTTTGTGTTGAGGTATGAGTTGAGATTCCGCTCCTTGTAAAGTTGTTTGGTTAACTCCAGGAATCTTTCTTGACTAGCTTTGAAATGAGTCTCAAAAGTATCCCTTTGCTCCTTCAACTGTATCCAGGACCTTTGTAACTCCTTCATGTCAGTGGGCATGTCTAGATGAAGAATGACATAGGAAGTATCTCCTTCAGCAACAGGCTCCATGGTAACTGGCAGGATAGCAGGATATGGCATCATAAGAGTCTGAGCACGAGATCGCACCCATCTGAGATAAGGTTTCATAGGAATAGTGTACTTGGGTTCCAGAGTCTTGTTGTCAACCTTGTTCACTTTACCCCATGCTCGTATAAACCATTGACGGTAACTTTGCAGATCGTTGTCATAGTCGAACATAATACCCTGAATAAGCATGTCATGAGGACCATCACTTCGAGCATAACCAAATTGTCGTAGAGCTAAGGAAGGATTGTAGGTAATGCCCCTTCTTATGCCAAGGAGTGGCACATTAGGGAACTCCCCACAACGGTCAATGATAGTAACATTCTCCATAGATCTAGAACACCAATGAATATCTGAATGCGAAAGTGACATAATCCTTTTAGACCACCTGAACCCTTGTTCATTATTCATCACTGATCGAGGAAGGTGAGAAATAAACCACCTAGACAATAAAGGTATGCAGCACATCAGAGTTCCTCGTGCCTTTGTAGTACGGGTATGAAGAGAATGTAAGATGTCTCCAAGTAATGTAGGCACTGTATTGCGAGTCAGAAATATGTTGATAGCGTGTACGTCTATGAACTGGTCTGGATTAGGGAACAACACTAAGTCATAGATCAATAGGGATAATATCTCCTCAAAAGCATTATAACTCATATCCTTCAGGAACACTTGAGCTTTCTCCATCAATACCTTAGCAAGGATACCCTTAACTCCACTTCTCGTTTCTAGAACAATGTCTGATTTCTTCAGATGTAGGGCTGCAACAATGACTTCAGGTTTAGGCTCTTTTTCCAAGCCTGTGAAAGGTCTCTGATCAAGGATAGGTATACCCAGTAGTTTGGAGAACTCTTCCATTCTAGGAACCAGCTGATAGTCGGGGAATGTGAAGCAATGATGTTTAGGATCAAAAAACTGAAATAGGACACTCATCATGTCTTCATTTAACCATGAAGTGACTAGATCCAGTAGGTGACCATGCTTCTTGATGAACTGGGAGTTTTCAGAAACTTGAGAGTCCAATTCCTTAAGCTTAGGAGGTATTCCTACAAAGTTGATCCGAATAGTATTCCTACGAGCAAAAGTCATGACCTGCAACAAAGAACAAAGATAAATCTTTTGGTCCTTGAAATGGTTAGTGAAAATGCTATGCTTATGATGCATGATGATGTTATGATGTTATGCTCAATCACAAACATGTGGCACACACAAACAAGTCACACAATAGCCCTAGGTTTGAAGGCTTGCATGAGGTTTAAAGGTAAGTACCCTCCCCTAAAGTTTAGATGGTTCATCCTATCCTATAAAGTAACCAGGTTCTAAGGGATCTCAATATCATTGATCCTTCACAAGGGTGGTTATTCAGTAGGCAACTTACCTGCCAACCAAAACCCTCCAAGTTTAGGATCTCAATGAGTGTAGTATCGAGTATCAACCAACTTTAGACTTCTCCAAAGCCGGCTATCTCACTACTTTCTAAAGGCCAAGATGGGATGACTAAGGTTCTAAAAGTCAGTTAGTGTATTGACAACATATGGCAGCCTCATATTATCCTCAACTTGCTTAAGGAACATAAGCACCAACCAAGAAGTCACACTAACTATGGCCACCAGATCAACCATATCAGTATACGCCGTACAGTTTCCTTGGTCTATTGCCATTTACCTAAGGTACACTAGATCCGGGTTAGGATCTTTCACATATAAGAGCACCCAACAAGTAAAGTAAAGCAAAAAAAGCAAACAAATTAAAGTGATCTAATTCCTAAGGGTACCCCTCTTTTATTAATTCCCCAGCAGAGTCGCCAGTTCTGTAATCACGGTGGGAGAACTGACTTTCGTTAAATGTTGCGGATAGCAAGAGTTGCCACCGTCTTTTATTTTATCCAAAAGGAAAGGACATAAAAGAACAGGAAAGACCTTAAAAAGATTTTGAGTTCGGGGGGTAAGTTATACAAAGGGAAGGTGTTAGCACCCTTTATATCCATGGTTATCCATGGGCTATTAGTTACTTAGCTCACTTTAAATTGTTTTGAGAAAGGTGTAGTGTGTGATTAAAATTTTTCTAAGTACTTTATAATGATCCTCGTATGGATGTATATAAAGACTCTGTTTTGAAAATTTGTTTGAAATGTGAAGTATAAAATGTATTTTGAAATGTGTGAGCAAGTAATCAAGAGGAACCTACCCTATATTAAGTCTTTACTGTTCTTATATGTTCTTTCAATGGTAATACTATCCCTATTATTAAGGAATAGGTAGTCATTACCTTGGATGTGATAAGGGACATGTATAGGGACAATCTGAATGTAGGCAACTGTAAGGTGTCTTTAGCAATTCGTAGGGACTTATCATCTTTTATTCGAAGGGACAAGATCATTTATCGTAGGCAACCTCGAAGGGACTTGATCTTTAAAACTGTAGGGACTTGATGATATTTATGAAGGGACTTTGCTTAAGACACCTTACTTGACCTTTTGAAATAGGCAACATGAGAGGTAACCCTAGAAAGTGCAAGATGGCGATCAAAGATCGACTTACGTGTGTGAGTGTTTATGTTAAAATATTTATCTTTAAATTAATTATTCTAAGTCAATTTTAATCACAAACATGTTATGCACACCCTAGAATTACTAACCATAAATATATTTACAAAATAAAATAAAAACAAAAAATAAATCTACAACTATTACATGGCTTTCGCAATTACATGATAATAGAAACAGTAATGATAATATAATAAGAACAATAAATAATAATAAAAATTTAGTAATAATAAAAATAAAGGTTAGAAAGATATTAGGGATAAGAAACAAAAATCAGGATTAAGAAAGATTAGGGTTAGTTTTTTAATTAAGAAAATCAGGGTTTTAAGTATAACAAGAATGCATTATTAATTTATTTATAAAAATACATAATTATTATATATAAACATATTATAAAAATTAAATACTAATGATTTACATTTTTAAAAAAATAAGTATGAATTTTAAGAAAATATAAAGTTTTATTAAAAATATGATTAGTTATTATTTTAGAAACTATTTTAATTTTATTAATTTAAATAAAGAAAAACAAGAAAATAGCAAAAATAATGGAAATTGGAAAAAACCTCAAAAAGATAGGACCTGGGATTTGAACCCAGGTCCTTTACCTGAACAGACATGCTCCAAAACCAGCTGAGCTACTGCGCGCGTTTGATATCTAAAGGCAAGGCAATCCTTATGTTGTAAGCTTGTAGAACAAATGGAATTAAAGCAAAAAAATAGCTGGAGGTCGGATTCGAACCCTTGACACTAGCTTCACATGCGCGCGTCTCAGCCACTAGGCCAGTTATCAACCTTTGAAATAAAATATAAATAAAACAATAAATATTAAAATCAATTTTTTGAAATTCTGAAGCGCGCGAACATCTTCATCTTCAACCTTGGATTCGCAGGTTTTCCTGCGAATTTATTCATGCCTTTTCCTGCGAATTCTCTTGCCAACGCAACCTGCGAACATCAAACACCATACAAACAGTACAATTTCATCGAATCAATTGCACCAATGAGTTCCTTGTGATTCACACAGTTCATCCATGTTCTTATAAGTCATTTATATTGACTAAATCATGAACCCCCAATTTGAAACACGAAACCCTAACAATGGCGTTTCCCGATTCAGGTCATGAACCTCTAATCTAATGGTCCAGAAAGTATCCTAAGATCATTACAAACACAAAATAATCATTAGAATCAATTGATAATGCATAAAAGTATGGAATTTAAAAAGACATTGTTCTTGAATAAGAACGATTCGGTTAGGGCATATGATGATGTTTTAGATGATGGAAATAATGCAAATAGCTTCAATGAACATCCAGGAAGGTATTGCAACCTTCAAAACCTCTTGATATGGCCTGTAATCAAAAATCCGAATGTGACTTTTTGTGAGAAAATTTGAAGTTCAAATGTGTTCTTGGAGGCAGACTTTTCGTCCCCTTATGCTTGCAATTTCTTTACCTATATGTAGTCAATGTAATTAGGTCATAACTTTGTGGATTTGTGGGCTTTGTCTTGATTGCTTGATCACGAAGTTTCTTCTTTTCAAATATTGAAAAATATCTTATCTAACCTTTCCAAATCAAGCTAGCACGAAATTGGATCAGATCAATCATCTCTAAATGGTGTTTATGACTTTCTAGAATCACAATCTCATCCAAATATTTGATTTATATATTTTATTTTGATTTAATTCGCATTTTAATGAATAAAATTCAAATAAATACTAAATAAAAAATAAAAAATCAGAAAATGCTTGGATTGGATCATGCTTGATGATATTATGAAGATTGGGTGGCAATTTGGTAGGCCCATTTCGCAAAAATTGGTTTTAAGGCCTCATTTTCTTCATATACCTTCCAGAAATTTCCCAACTTTGCAAAGGCCTACCTCTCTCAATTGTAAGGATATGAAAGTGTTATTGGACTTTTTGGAAATCTTAAAGAGTCCTCTAACCAACCTCTTTGGTCTCATGTCAATATCCTTTACCAATCTCAAGTTATGCCCTTTGGAAGATGTTGACTTTTTGTTGACTTTTGAAATGACCTATAATGTCTTAGCTCATACCTTCCAAATGAAGCATTTTTGGGCTTGGCTTGTGAGACACAAAGTTGTAGAGAATTCAATTTCCTTAAAAATGAGCTGTGGATGGGAATTTTTTGATGAAGCATGTGAAAGTTATGGCTGGTCAAAGTTTAGTTGACTTTTCCTATGAAAACCCTAATTTAGAAACTCCTGATTCTTGATGATCTGAAATCTCCTTGATGAATCATGATAAACCCTTGATCAAATGATGAATTTTACTTCATAAACTTGATGTTGGCAAAAAATCATGAAGTTTGACTTTGGTTTGACCACAGTTGACCTCAGTTTGACTTTTTGACTACTTTGACTGATTTTAGCCTATCTGATCATCTGACTGAGCAAACCTTTTGGGAAAGCCTTGAAATTTGACATAGGGATTCTTGAAGACATATAGGATGCTATGAAGCTCACTTGAAGCCTTGTAAGTCCATTTAGCCTGATGAAATCCAAAACCCTAATTTAAGATGCATTGCTTAGGAGGATGCATTGTCTGAGGGAATTGTCAAACTTTCTGACTAATTGTGAACCTTGTGAACCTTGTGAACCTCTTGAGATACCTTGTGAATCTTGTGAACCTTGTGAACCTCTTGGGACACCTTATTACACAATGTCTTATCTAGGTGAGGGAAAATTTTGGGGTGCAACACACAGTTCTCTTTCTGACGTCTTCCATCCTGAAGCAATGATATGACCAGGAATCGGGAGTAATGCAGACCCTAAGAATAAAAGAAACACAAATGATTAATGATGATATGATGCTTATGCAAAGTGAGGAAAGTGATCAATGAAGTGTTTGTGATGTGCCAATCATATAATCAGGTGTCGGTGCAAGGTCACAATATCCACATATCACAATAACAGTCCCTCTGATATGGGATCCATATCTTAGAATCAGAAATCCAGATCACAAAAACTGAAACAATGGCAAAGCGGGTATGCTGAAGGTATTAGGGTTCCTGCAAACCCCTCCCAATCTCACGGGTGTGCTATTCGGGTCAACATCACAGACTCTTAAAGCCGAATAGCAATAATACGTTCACCATTTCCAAGAGATGGCTCATGACCAAATCAGGGAATCGGTTTGGCATTATGTACTACTCAGGGAGGCCTCAGTTGAGTCCGGAAAAACAAGCATCCCTCACAAATCTCCAGCTTCAAGAACTGAATCGAGAATACAATAGTACATTCATCCTGAAGGGTAAAATACTACCGTCATACGAACATTTTGCTTTAACTGAATTCCTATGAGAGAACCGGGCCATCCTATGCGAGTTCCCAATGGACCCTCGGATGCGAGTGGGTTTGCCAACAAATGTGGTCTGCCACTGTCATCACTGGAGATGGGTGTTCCCATTAAGGTCCTCGAAGATCGGTCACCAGATGCACATAACTATCAAGGTTGTACCCTGAAGTGGAGAAGAACCCCCACACAGAATAGTCCCGAGACGGTCGCAATCTGGGTGTGGAACACATTGCCACTCATCATGTAACCATACGACCACAACGTGTCCATGCTAATCATATAGTGCACCCAAGCCGGGTAGTTAGCTTATCTCATAGTAACTCCCATCCCGCAGAAAAAATGAAAACCAGCACAGCCAGACAGTCCAGTATAATATGATGCATGGAAAATAAATACTGAAAGCGGTAAATAAATGCGGTAAAGTAAAGGTATAAATAAAAATAATAAAGCTAAACTAAAGCTCACAACAACAAACATATAAACACCCACAGAAACAAAACCAAACAGGCGCTAGGATTGACTCTACAAGGGAAACCAGAAGAATCAGGTTATATCCCCAGCAGAGTCTCCAGCTGTCGCTCCCGGGATTTTCATCTTAGTACAAACGCGAAAGTGGCGCAGAAAAGGTAGAGTCGCCAGCCATGAATTTTTATCCCGAAGGAATGGGAAAGGTAATGCTGCACAAACCTGAGGAATAAGGAAAAGACGAGGTCCTGCGAACCAAAGATCTGGGTTCGGGATCGGTTACGACTTGGGAAGGTATTAGCACCCAGATCGTCCTCCGTACCCGACGGGATCCACGCTTATTTGTTTGTTTCAAAGGGTGAGAAATAAGATTGTTGCTGAACAAATGAACTGCTAACTGGAATGGGAATGAGAAAGGAGTTGAAAAATAACAAAAAGAAAGAATGGGGAAAATGTAGGGAAAATAAAGAATGTGCTCGAACGGGCCCTACCCCGTTGCCTACGTACCTCATCTGGAAAATGAGGATAAGAGTCGACTTAGTTCGCCTAACTAAGGTGGGAACTATTTGTTTGTGCTTTTTATGCTGGAACTGCGTATGTCTATGCTCAGGTGTTGCAGACTCGTCTGGTACGAGTGCGTTTACCGTCTTGCATGTGAGACAAGTCGTCGCGAGTTCGCGTTATGAGTGAATGTGATGAGAAGAGAAGTTCCCGCAAGATAGTCGCTTATTATTTGTTTTTTTGTCTTTTATGAGAAGTGTTTTGTATTTTGTGTGTGAACGTTCTCGTACTAAGACCTATCCATCGCGGGAAGCATTTACACCTCGCCCCGAAACAGGACGCGTATAAACACTCCGCAACAAAGTCTCGTGCCGTACAAGAATGTTCGTTTTTTCATTAAATGTTTTATTGCTTTTTTTCATGAGGTGAGAAAGAATGACTCAAATTGCAAAAGGGAAAATCTAAGGGGAACTAAGACACAACCCTAATTTTTGTTTATTTACAAATGAGGTCATATGGTTAATGAGGTATCCTAAACTTAATGAAGAAAGAACTTAGAACTAATAGAATGCAACTTACTTCCTAAGGAAGATAAGTTGATTCTAAAGCCAAGGGGGAATCTATTCAAGTGAAATATCAATCAATATACAAACATTAAAATTTGAATGTAAGAACAAAATTCAAAGCAAAACAATTAAAGGCATAAACCTAAAATAGTCCTAATTTTATTCTAAGTCTAATTAAAATGAATCCTAAGCCTAAGTTCCAAACTAAGGGCGTTACCTAATATTTTCATTCTAAAAAAATAGAATCTAAACTAGTCTAAATCCATATTAAATCTTAGGATTAAATCTAATTAAACTATTTTTTAATGAAACTTAATATCCTAGCCTAAACTAATAGAAATTATATGCATAAAGGCCTAAAGATTAATATCCTAAAAAATAGCAAAAGTTCTGGAAAAATTATTAGATTTATTCTATGGGGTCCTAAAACTACCTATAATATTGTGTTAAAAGGAATCCTAAAAAATCAGAATTTTGCTATGCCTAAAAATTATTTATTTCCACCTAAGAATTAGTCATTATTTTCTAAGGATTAAGCCACTAAAACCTGAGATAAAATGCCTTAAAAAATCCACTAAAATTATACTAAGTACTACTATGAGTCTTCTAATTATAGTAAAAAGAATGGGCAAACAAAGTTACTGGAAGGCTAGAAAATAAAATCAACAAATTTATATACAGTTGAAGGAAATTCATTAAAAACTACTTACATGAAAAATCCAAATAAAATAAAAAATAAAGCAAATTCAGAAAAATAAAATGCCAAACATTTTTGAAATGACTTAAAAGCCTACTTAATTTTTTTGGGAATTTTTCTAAGCATTTTCCTATTTTTATGGAATTATTTTCTAAACTATGTAAAACTAAAACTTAAATTCTAAACAAATAATATGGGGGGTGGATTTAGTAGTTTCTTTAGTTGTCTTTTCACTGGGCCTAAAAACAGGTGTGCGGATAGCAACAGGGTTAAGCCCAATTGCGCTAGAAATCAGGAGGGTGAGAAGAGTGATATTTTTATGTGTTTTTGTTATTGGGCTTAGGATGGGGGAGTGCTAATAAGAAGGGGGAAGAGGCCCAATTCGCAGGCTTTTATTGGAGGTGTAGATATCAGTATTTTCCAAAAAAAATATTTAATATGGGCCTAGAAATGGGGTGTGGATAGCAAAAACATTAAGAGCCTACCGAACAGTGACAAGTGTCACCGCCGGTATGGCTAGGGAATCCAAAGGCCCTTCACCTCTTAATATCTTGCAACGGTATTATCTATGGGATTATGCGAGAAACCAACCAATTAATGAGTGTTAATCCTGCATTAACTGATATTGATAAACATTGATTATTATTATTATTTTTTACGTTAATACAAATAAATAAAGCAAAATCACACAAATTCTCAAATATGAACCCTAAAACCTAAAAAACCTAAACCTCTTCTTCTTCTTCCATCCTCTGCCACCGCAAATCCCTTAAGCCTACTCTCCCTTCTTCAACATCGCGACCTCCCCATCCTCTTCTTCTTCACCGCAACCCTCATCTTCTTCTTTCCAACATCACCATCTTGTTTCGCTTCCACCATTAACGTCACAATCAAATGAACAAATAATCACCTTGGCAACAAACCGAACGCCACCCTCCAAAACCCTAAACTCTACCCCCCTTCGGAACCCTAGCGCCGCCGCATTGGCCCCTTAATCGCTCAACCAATAGTTACGAATCCTAAGCCTTAACCTCCATTCATAGCTCGCTCGATTGTGAATCCCTCATTAACCCTTCTGAAATTCAAAACAATGGCGGAGTCGAACCAAAACACCATCGATCACCAGCTATGAGGATTAAACGATATTAAAGGCGAATGTTAACCTGTAAACCTAAGAGTAATCTCAAGAGGTAAGAGCTTCGTCCCTTCTTGATTCAACTTTCTTCCCCTTCCGTGATTCTGTTCTTTTATTACTATATCTGCTTCATGACCTATTGCGTTTCTTGTTGTTGTGAACACAGTGATCTCTCAGAGCTTGAAGATTTAAGCGCAATCGATAAAGCTCTCTGAAGATTGTCGCAGCTGTGGTGAAGCAAAGATATTGAAGAGGTTACAGAGTCCCCGTACTTCTTACTTTTCACTATGTAATTTTGGATTGGTTTGATTGTGAACTTTTAAATTTGTTGTTATGCAGATTAGGGTAGACGAAGATTAAACAGAGGGAGATGAAGAGGGAAATTGAAGCAAGGTGATGAAGATAATGAAAGGAGATGAAAGTGGATCTGCGGATTAATGCGGGATTTGTTTCATGGCTAGAGGTTTTTTTTTTGCAGGTTGCGGATGAGGGATATTGGAGAGAAAGGGTGAGGTTCAAGGACAATGTAAAATAGATGTTGAAGGGAGAGTGAATCTGAAGTTAGACAGAGTGCAGGAAAATGGTGAATGGAGATGGTGAAGGGAGATGAAGTTGTGATTTGCAGAAAAAATTGAGAAGAGGTTGAGGAAGAATTGGAGTGGTGAAAGAAAACTGAAGGAGAAAAAGAAGATTGGAGGGGATTTGTGATGGGGAAGAGTGGAAAATGGTGAAGAAATGGAAGAGGAGAAGAGGATTGTGGTGTAAGAAGAAGATTGAATCAATGATTGGGGAAGGATTCAAGAAGATTTTGTGAAGGAGAGGATTCTGTTCTTATAGAAGATAGCTTGAGGATCGTTCTAGAATCACCTATGTGAGTTCAGTTGTAATTCAGTTACAAAGTTTGTTGGAATTTAGTTAGGATCCTGTTATGAGTTTTGGTTAATTCAGTTATGAAGTCTTAGTTAATTGTCTTTCTGTTATGGTTTTCTTCTCAAATTCTGCCTTTATTTTTTAATTGAGGACTTGTGATTTCTGCTATTAATCCTCTACTATCCCTCTTGAATACTCATTAGATTCTGTTTTTTGCTTCTTGTGCGTGGTTCTGAATCCTTGTTAAAAATTTATGTTCGACTTTCTGTTGTTACAGGTTGAATGTTCTTGATGAGGGCTAAAAAATGAAGCTTGCATATCAAATCAAGATTGTCGGATTACGGAGAGTGACAAAAAGAGGAGATATTGATGATGGCCGAAGATTGATGAAGGTATATTTTATGTCGTGAGATGAAGAAGAGATATGGATATGCTTAAGAATCGTGAAGTCTTAACGAAGAGTTTTTTTTTATTTCTCTGTAAAGCATGGCACCACTGTTTTTACTTCTACAGAAATTGAAGTTTTCTTCAACCTTAAGTAATCTTAGAAACAAATCTACAACGCATTCGTATGAACGTTCTAAATACACATGAACCAAAATCGACACGCAAAGCAAACCTAAAACCATTGCACAGAAAATAACAGAAAACTGAAATTGGATAGCTAAATCAAATCATCAACCATTGAGCAATTAAGAAAGCGTCTGACTTTAGATATGGCAAACCCGACTATTAGAGATGTCGTAGCAGACTTTTCCTTTGCTCTGGCTAGATTCTCTTTGCAAAGAGTCTCTTCTTCACATACTGTCTTCAGCTTCTCAGACAGCTCTTTCTTCTGCACTTCACATTCTTCCAACTCAAACTCTGACTGTTCCATGATCTTTTTATCCTTAGCTGCCTTCTGTTTCATCTCACAAAACTGCATAAGAATCTTCTTAGCCTCAAGCACCTCAGTTAGCCTCTCATGTAACCATTCAACTTCCACTTTCATATTTCTTAAACCATCTACAAGAGCAATCTTGTCTTTCAAGGAACTTTCTTTAATATTGCGAACATCATTCTTTTTGAAATCCAATATGATTCCGCAGATAATCTCCAATAGTCTGACCGGTGTTTCACCGATTTCGTCATACAATCCCTAGCAACATCGCCATGTTTGTCCATTATTGTTTTAGTTGCTCTAGCTTACTTTTGTAGAATCCTTTAATTTTGATTATAATTATATAAACTTTTTAGTTTCTCAATGCGTTCAAACATTTCTATTTGGAAGTCGCAACCAATCATATTACCACATCACAACTAACTTTTATTCTTTTTATTGAAAAAATCAATTGGAGAGATGTTGGTAATTGAAGACAACGACCCACTTGAACTTTAATTCTTTGAACTTTTATTGGAGTGAAAATTAACGGCCCACTTGAAAGTAAACATGAACGTGAATAATTGAATGGGCTCCTTTAAATGGGCCTTGGCCATTAGTAACAAAACATATCTTGAGACTTGCTCTCCACCTTACTTGACATTGAACAATAACCTCCATTATGACCATTTAGAATTCCCTCTATTGATCCGAACATCTCATCAAGCAATCTTCATCGTATTGCATTCTCATTTATGATGGATTAATACCTCGAGTCCACCATTGAGGAATACCAGTCAACCATTAACCACACGCAAAGCGAAATTAATTGATAGCCACTTAATCAAACCCTGAGTCCAACTGAATATGAATCAAGCCTCCAATTTTGAATAAATACCCCGTTTGACTTCCTTAAATTGTGATAGTCCATGAACTTGTCTTGGAGATATGAGGACATGACTTGAGCAGTGAAATTCGATGTATCATACAAAACCTTTATTGGAGTTAGACCAGTCCTTGATGATGCATTTGAACTTATCATAGCCTGTACAACCCAAATTCTGTAATCCACGAGACAAACCTTATTGAAGTAGAACCGCAAACCAATGGAATAAACTGGTTCCTTAGAGTACTGACCCCATGCCTGAGGAAATCTATGCAAATGTGCGATTATGATTGTCATGACCTAATGGGAAAATGCAGATGAATATGAACCACGAGCCAATCAAGGGGAATAAATATTGTGGGCAAATCTTGAGGTATTACACCAAGAAAACTCATCTCTTTCAACCTAAATTCACACTTTGATAACTTAGCATACAACTTCTTCTCTTTCAGCACTTGCAACACAATATGTAGATATTCAACATGCTCTTCATCTGACTTAGAGTAAATCAGAATATCTTCTATAAAAACAACCAAAAATTGATCCAAATAATCATGGAAAATCCGATTTATATATTCCATGAATACTCCAGGTGCATTAGTAACTCCAAATGGCATCACTACATATTCATAGTGTTCATACCGAGTCCTAAAAGCGGTCTTCTGCATGTCTTCATCTTTCACTCTTATCTGATGATAAACTGATCGAAAATCGATCTTACTAAACACGCGAGCACCAACCATCCGATCTATCATATCATCTATCCTTAGAAGCAGATACTTGTTCTTAATTGTCACCTTATTCAGTTGCCTGTAATCAATACACAACCTCATGCTACCATTTTTCTTCTTCACCAACAATACTGGTGCTCCCCACAACAACACACTCGGTTTCACAAACTTCTTTTCTAATAATTCCTCTAACTATTTCTTCAATTAGGATAACCCGGAAGCTGACATACGATACGGTGCCATCGAAATAGGTCTTGTTCCTGGCAAAAGATCAATACTGGACTCCATCTATCCCCCCCTCTCTCTCTCTCTGGCAGAACATCCACAACATCATCTGAAAATACTTTCGGAAAATCTCTCACGACTAGTAATTCACTAATTGCCACATCATTCTCCATTCATAAAGATGCAAACAACGCCAAAACTTGCGCTTCTTCATTCAAAAGCTCTTTCAACTCTTGAGCAGATAAATAAACAGTTTTTTCTTCCTCTTTATTTGGAATAAGAAACCGAATCGACTTAGTGAAACAATTAATATGAACATGGTAGTATTCTAACCAGTGCATACCCATAATCACGTCAAAGCCTCCCAATGGCAAACAAATCAAATCCACCCCAAAGTCCTTACCATAAATCGATATAGGACAATTCAAACACACGGTAGAAGTAGTTAATGACCCATCAACAGGAGTCTCGATAACCATCTCTCCTTTCATAAGGGATACAACAAGTCCCAATCTCCTCACACAATCAATTAAAATAAAACAATGTGTAGCACATGTGTCAATCATAGCAATCAAAGGAATATTGTTAATATAACAAGTACATCTGATCAAATGATCCTCACTGGAAGTCTGTATCCCCATCAAAGCGAACATCTTTCCTCCAGTTGCAACTTTCTTTGGCTTATGGCAATGAGTACTGATATGACATTGCTCCCCATAGTTGTAGCAAGTAACCAGATTAGTCTTGCACTCAAAAATCAAATGTCCATGTTGACCACACTTGAAACATTTCTTCACATCAATCGTGCACTCACTAACACGATGACCCAATTCACCACATATGTAACACTTCAACAAAGCAGGAGCACTTCCCCCACTTGGCCTTTTTCCCTCAACCTGTTTCTGTTTACCTTTATCAGCAGGAGCTGCATAAGGTTTCCCATGATGCATCTGTTGTTTTACTCTTCTCTCACCCAAGAAGATAATATGATAGAAAATGTTAACACAGTTTAGACTCTCAAGGGAGTGTGTAACACCAAAATACCCCACATATTTTTAATTTGAAAATCATAATAATTAAAATATACCCAAATATTTTAGTGTTACATTCAAGTAAACCACACGGCTCAAACGATAAGTGTTATAAAAAATAATTCAACTTGCATCGGAGAAACTTCAAAAGAAACATAAAGTAGTACTCTGTTATAAAATATTTTCCTAAAAATAAATAAACAAGCACAAAGGTCCTCCTGATAGCCAAAGCATGTATCAGAGCCAACTCCTAAAAAAGTGAAGTACATCGACTTCACTGACCACCACTCGACTTATACCAAGGATCCAACGAATATACCATACCTTGGTATATTGTTCCAACCATGCACATGTCATGCAACATCAATGACATTCATGCATATATACAACAACTACATTATACAAGTCAACATCAACAACTATCATACAACAACTTACCACAACAACGAACATCAACAACATCACGAATCTTCACATATAACAACTTATATCAACCTCAACGAGAATACATATAATAACACAACATACTTCCACATGTTACACCAACATATATCAACAACAATATCATATAACTATC
Organism: Lathyrus aphaca; assembly: GCA_963966055.1. Classification (NCBI taxonomy): domain Eukaryota; kingdom Viridiplantae; phylum Streptophyta; class Magnoliopsida; order Fabales; family Fabaceae; genus Lathyrus; species Lathyrus aphaca. Next base: position 508,937,875 of record OZ014523.1, read on the forward strand.
ACAACAACTACAACATATAACATCAACAACAACTAATAAACATATCAATTCATGTTTATTTTCAAGTTATGTTAATTATCACTCTAATTAAGCTCATAACTCAACTCTGACTACTTCTAACCACACTACTTTGATCTCTATCCATTACTATATTAATTAAGTAATTTTAGAGAATTTTTCAGAATTAAAATTTTTATTTTTCATTCCAGGTCTCGCTAAGCGAGGGGCTTGCTCGCTGAGCGAAACTCTTTGTAATTCACTCTCAGATTTGTCCACCTGCTTGCTTAACAAGCTCTAGCCCGCTAAGCGAGCTCTGTGATTTTCGCAGCTTTCCCTTATGTGATCAGTCACAACCTGCTACGGAAAACTCATCCAAACCCTATAATTTAACATAGTTACCTGAACAGGTGAGGATATGAACTAAGTGTTGTGTTGTTGATTAGGGATTTTGGAGTTGAACGAATTTGGATGAACGATCATGTCCGGTTGTGGGTATTGATGTTGGTGTGATAATTATGTTGATGGGGTTCAATATTATTCAAAGCATTAAATAAATTACGGGGTATTACATCATCCCCCCTTAAATAGAAATCCGTCCTCAAATTTAAGAGATGACCTGAACATGTGGGGATATGATTCCAGCATCTCCGATTCCAATTCCCACGTAGCATTTCCCGGATGTGTCTCATCCCATTGCACTTTAACAAGTGGTATCTCTTTGTTCCTTAACACATTGGTTTCTCTTCCAACAATACGGCTCGGTTGGGGTTCAAAAGTCAATTCCGCTTCTATCTCGATAGAATCTAGCAGAATAGGCTGAAGAGGATCAGGAACGAACCTTCGAAGTTGAGATACATGGAAAACATCATGCATTTCAGATAGAGAGGGCGGTAAGGCTAATCTGTCGGCAACTTCACCAATCCTTTCTAGGATCTGATACGGTCCCACATATCCCGGACTTAACTTGCGTGACTTAAATGGTTCGTTCAATCTCAATCTCGGAGTGACTTTCAAATACACATGATCACCTTCATCAAATTCCAAAGGTCTTATTCGATTATCAGCGTAGCTCTTTTGACGATCTTGGGCTTGCTTAATCTTTTATCGAATCATTTGAATCTTTTCCGTAGTCTCTTGAATAACTTCGGGTCCCAAAATCCTATCTTCACCCACCTCCGACCAACACAACAGTGTTCTACACTTACTTCCATATAAAGCCTCATACGGAGCCATTCTGATGCTCGCATGGTAACTATTATTGTAAGAGAATTCTATCAATGGCAAAAGTTCCTTCCAATTTCCTTTACTTTCCAAAACACAGGCCCTTAACATATCTTCCATCGTTTGAATTGTACGCTCCGTCTGACCATCCGTTTGAGGATGATTAGAAGTACTCAAACGCAAATTCGTACCCATGGCTTGTTGGAACACTTTCCAAAACCTCGAAGTGAACTTCAAATCTCTATCTGACACTGTAAACACCCCAAATTTGCCCTCACCCATTCACACCATGGCTTGTGGTCATCTCATATGCATAAACACAATCATACAATCTCATATCTCATGTTTGATTCACTGCATAGCTTCTAAGGCATCTGCACCTAGGGTTTGTGATCTGAGCAATCCCAATGCTTCTTGAGCCATTCCAAAGGCCACCAATCAACTCAAAGAGGTCCATATGTGTTCTTGTATCATGTTACATCCTCACAAAGTCAAAAATGCAGAGGAATCACAAGAACTAGGGTTTGAGTGGATGCAGAGCCAGGTTGAACTGCACAGTTGACCTAAAATTAGGGTTTTGGTTTCAGAGGCCATAACTCCAAATTTTTTGGTCATTCTTGTTTCCATTGATCTCTATATGGTATAGGGAGTATGCATATCAATTTTCATGAAGAAATTCCATGGGGAAGTCATCTGATCAAGAGTTGACTTTTCAGACAAGTCAGTGCAAAATCAGGGCATCTGAGGCCCCCAATGACCCAACCAATGGGTGATCTTCATCATTTTGAGTGTATATGATCTTTATTTGATCATGGAAGAAGGTTGAAGTGCATAAAAACAAGAATTTAGGGTTTTTGCAAAAGTTGACTTTTTGAGGCATAATTGACTTTTCAAGAATGCATCATTTTAGGTCATTTTTCAAGCCTTGATTCTTGATCCAAAAAGGCTTCAAATGAAAAAACTTTGGTCATGAAAGTTGTAGATCTCATCTTTCCCTTTCCAAAAAGTACAAGAACATGATCAAACTCTTCTTGGATCAAAAGTTATGACCATGCAAAGTTGCCAAAAATCATTTATTTTCGAGTTATGCATCAAGTGGAAATTTTGCAAAGTCTTGGATCAAAACACATTGCAGCCTCTAATGCATCTCAAATTAGCATGTGAACTTTCTCTAAGTTACAAAAATCAGAATTGAACTAAATTTGCCCTTGGTTTCATGCTTGGTTATGCAAAGGATCACATGTGAAACATAAGCCAACCAACTTGCAAAACTACTCATTTCACTTCCTACAACTTGGTGCATTGGCTGCTGAGCTTTGCTAGGCCTCTCCCTCACCTTTGCTGCGCCAGCCATGCCTTGTACTTGCCTAGACCTTGCCCATGCCCTATCTTACACAAAGTTGACCTTTTATGCAAAAGCAAACTTACCTATCACAGCTGCACAAGTCACATCCTCTGGCCACTTGGATTAAAATATGTTATCAATTGGCAAGCTAAAGACATCAAGAGCCAAGGCTGAAACACACACATTGAACACCTACACAAAAACTCACCTCATTGCAAGTTCATTCGAATCACTCTCCACAGTCTTCAAACACTCAAACTCTCATCATCACTCAACTCACCACACCTCATAGACAAGAAACACCCCAAGCATAAGCCTGAAACAAGCCTGAAAACTCCATTGCCATCATTCACCTCAAACTGCAGTTTCATTCGAAACTCTTATCCTAGCTCACAAACACACCAACCAACACCACAAACCTTCTCAACACACTTCATAGATCACAAACAACCCCTTTTCACAGCCTGAGAGTGCCAGAATCTCATCTGCCATTGTTGACTGAACTGAAGCAGTTCCTTTCGAATCTTCTTTTCCAGCCAACACCAACTCATTTTGAGCATTCAAACACACTTGGGGGACCAAGAGGAGCAGCTTGCACTGAAGGAAGAGGCCTGAAAGTTCCAAAATTGAAAGTTGCAAATCTCAGGTAGCTCGAAATTAATTTTTCCAGAAATGATTTTTCTTGTTACAAACTTGTTCTTTATGCTCTCCTGATCATTCTGATGCTTTTAGTTTTTGAAATGGTTGTGTTTTGAGAATTTAATTTGTGTTTGAAGCTTACGAACCCTAGAACTTTCCCTCTTCGATTCAGATGATTTAGGAAAGATAAATTTGTTTTAGTTTAGGGGTTTGATTCGTGAGGGTGTTAGAAACGTTTCCCAATTCATAGATTTCATTTATATTACGTTTTGAGGAAGTTGGGTGATTTTCAGGTGAGTTTCTGGCCGGAGAAGACGACCGGAAGTCTTCTCCGGCCACCTGAATGTAATTAGGGCATAAACCAGTAATTAATGTTAGTTTGAATATGAGCCGTTGATTCCCGTTGACTGGTTGACTTCCCACCCTTTTTGATGGCCAGGATCTGTTTCATTAGCCCTAATCACATTAATTTATTTAATTAATTAGGATTAAGAAGTTTGAATCTGGACCACTAGATGACGCGCCAAGTCAACCCTCTCATTTCCAGATTGAATCCCAGCCTTGCATTCTGCTTACTTTTATTTAATTTAAATTTTATTCATATTTATTTCATTTAAATTGCACAATTTATTTAAAATAGCAGAAAAATCATAAAAATTATGAAACTTTTTCTTTAAGGTTTTATTAATTTTTATGACACAAAAATATTTTTATTTTGTTTTTATCATTAAAAAAGGTATTTTTAAATATTTAAAAGATTATTTTCAATTGATTAATGGGAATTAATTAATTAAAAATACTTTTAGGTATTTAAAAATTACAAAAAAATTCATGAAATGTTCTAAGACATTTAGAAACATTGTCCAACCTTCAAACCAAATTTCTTTTTTGATCTTGATGCATTTTAAGAATTTTTCATGGAATTAAATCATATTTTGTGCATTACTTTGATCACAAGTTTAAAAATTCATTTCTGCCTATTGGTGAAGGTTGAGACATTGATTCTTTTTGCATTGTTTTCCATTTGACATGTATTTTCAAGGATAAAAAGGCCATGATTTGATCTTGCATTTCCTAATTGATTGGCATTTGTTTTGATAAGAACCCTAAAAAACCCTAATAACTTGTAAAAATCATATCTTGAGTTTGGTTGGGAGTTGGGAGTTCCCCTTTGGGCAGTGATTCATTATAGGTCTAGGGTTTCTTTGGGTGCCATTTTCCATTTTTTATCTTAGGGTTTGCTTCTGTTTTTGGTTTGTGTTTGATGTTTGATCCATAAACCCTAATTTGGGCTTTCTCTTGCATCCTTCTTGCATTTCCTTGCATAACATGACTTGCCATTGCATTTTGTGCATTCTTATGATTCATTTGACATCTTAAGACATGTATAAAGCATCATTGATCATTGCATTACATCTTTGCCATGCCATTTGTCTTGTATGCTTCATGACATTTCATGTTTATTCATGTTCCTTAACTTGCACCATTTGCATCCATGACTTTGTATGAACATCCCTATGCCTTGTCTCATGTTTGCAGTACTTCATAACATCATAATCATCATGTGCATGCTTCTGGTTTGGCCTAGCATCATGTCATTTCATTTCATTTAGCATTGCATTGCATTTGTTTCTAACATTTCAGGTGGTAAGTAAACTTGAGAAGTGAATTTGCCTTCACTTCTCATAACTTTTCTTCTCATCTCTCTTGCATAGCATGCTGCATTTATACATGTGTTGGAGTTTGAGCTTGCTCATTCTTGCTTCCCCCACTTTCTTTCTTCAAGTGACTTGACTTCTTGAATGAAGCAAGTCACTTTGCTTCTCTTGATCCTGTTCATCTGCTTCCTGGTGGTTCCATTGAAGATCTTCTTCTTGAAAACCTCACAAACCTTAGGACCAACCAAGCATGATAATGAGTAGGGTTTTGATTAGTCCCCCCTCTTAGTTTTCACCTTTGTGTCTCTTTTGAGTCTTCTCTTCTCATCTCATAATCAGAGACTAAACCCTAAAGGCTTTAAGACTTTGTGATTAAGCTTATGCCTACATCCTTCTCTTAGGATGGAGTGTATAACTTTAATCCTAAGTATTAAACCCTTAAGGTGTTTAAATCTCTTAATCAAATCACTTAATAATTATCAAGACATCACACTTGTAACTTGGGCCTTGCATTAGGGTTCTAATTCTTCCTTAACTGGTTAAGAAGGACTAACCCTAGAGTTAATGGACAAGTCCCCCTCAAGTTGTCTCACAAATCATAAAATTCACTTCATCATCATATCATTAACTAAAATCCACTTAATCAAAGGCTTGTTTTGTCATGGGTTTAATCCCTAATCATGGATTAAGTTGAGGAGCCTTCCTCAGCTTAAACATTCTCATCTATTATCCTTCTTTTAGGATGGTGTAATGGGTCTGTTTAATCCCTGATTATGGCTTAACCTCATTACTCAACACTAAACAAAATCACAAAAAACATCTAAATAATCACAAGTAGGTTAATGATCTTAATCCTACACCAAAGGTGATTAAGTGTGAGAATCTGACTTCACACTTAAGGTATTCTCATTGCCCCTAATCAGAGGGAAGATGTGATGAGTTTACTAACCCATTGGTTTAGGCTTAAGCTCATTATCTTATGACGAACTCAAAAAAAGCAACAAAAGACTGAAAATTCAAAAACAAACAATAATCGTCTCCTTCGGGATTCTTTTCTCATCTCATTCACTCACAATCGAGAACTTGTTTCTTCCGTCTAATGCAAGACAGTAAGCACCTGAGCCAGACAGGTCATACACTTGAGCATAGGCAAGTAAGCAGTTCACAAGTCAATTCATCTTTCAGTCTCTTTGGGTCGAACTACGGTGTTCTGACTTCCTCATTGCACGAGAGGATACGTAGGCATAACTTAACAGTTATCGAACAAAAGTCTCTGTATATCCCCCCTCTTTCCAGCTTTATTCTCTTAGCCTCATGATCATGAGCACACTCTTTCCTTACACTGACACTTCATTTATATCACACTTCACTTCTTTTACACTGACACCTGTACATCTTTTCCAGCTATTCTATACACAGATTGCACTGACACTACCCCTTTAAAACACAAATCTTTTAAGCGTGGATCCCGTCGAGTACGACGGACAATCTGGGTGCTAATACCTTCCCAGGTTGTAACCAACCCCCTTTCTCAGTCTCTCTGGTTCGCAAACCGTCTTATCCATATCTTTCTAGGTCTATGCAGCATTGCCTTTCCTCCGGGATAAAAATGCCTAGCTGGCGACTCTATTCATCTCCAGTGAGTTCACGGCTGTGTGTTCTCATTGTCCCTCTCGCCGACCGTTCGCGTCTGTACCCTATTTGACCCAGTTTCATTTAGTGGGAGCGACAGCTTGGCGACTCTGCTGGGGACCCTTATACTGCAACCAGGGCTTCTGGTTCTTTTTGTGGGTTCCTCCTAGCGCTTGATTGATTTGTGTTTATTGGGGTGTTATGTGTTATTTGTATTTGTATATTTGCTTTATTTATTGCTTTCTGTACAACTTTATTTACCGCTTTCTTTATTGCATTTGTATATATCATACTGTCACTGTTGCTGGCTGGATCTGGTTTCTTTGTTTTTTGGTGGGTGGGTATTTCATTGAGAGTTAAGGTCCTACACCTGGGACCTGAGTGACACCTAGGATAGAGTGAATCATATTCTTTCCCATTCCATTTCGGTCTGGTGCGGGAATATGAAACACGGTTCAGATATGGGTTTCTTCTTGAGAACTCTGTGTTGCGGATTTCCTGCAATGCTAGGGCTATCTGGGAAGCCTGCTAAGTCTGGATGACCTTTTAGTATTGACCTTCAGAAACTGAGGTGAATTAGAGGAGGAATTGTTATGGTTATTGTAAACACTGTACCTCCGGGTTAGAAGTGTTTACACTTCTCATAACTGATCCAAGTCTGAGGATCCTTGTTCTAGATCACTACCTGTGAGGGGGTTGGGCTGTTTACAGGTTTTGCAGGTACCTTGACCTCAGAATACCCGGTTACTTTGACCTTGTTAAGAATGCTCCATGTTGGATAGTTCTTGTGATTCTAAAACCCTGGACATGTGGCTCTTTATTTGAGTCCCCCACCCTGGGTACTGGATTTTTAGACCTCCCTCTGGAATTCTTGAACACACATGGATCTATACCAAGGCAGTTAATCAGATCCAGCTCAGTCACAAACCCTTGCATTTCATTTGCATACATACTCATTGCATCATATTAACATGTGCTTATTTGTGTTTCAGGGTATCCACCTTTATCTGGTTTTGGTTTTGACCCCATCTGCAGTTTTGACCTGTCTCCACCAGCATCTTGCTTCAGCATTCAGCCATATACTTCAGTTACTTGCACTAGCCAGCCAGTGGCCCACTTCTCAGCATCTTCATCAGCACTTATTCTACTCAGTCCTCAGCACTCATGGCTCCAAAGAAAAGCAACATCACCTATCATTTCTTCCAACCAGACTTATCAGGCATCAGGAGGATCCAAACCCTGATCACTCCAGATCACATTCCTTTGTTCAGGGAGAGTTATGGAGATATACTGGACATGGTTATGGATCTGGACCCTTCTCAGAGGAGCCTCATCCACACCTGCATTCAGTTTTATGATCCTCCATTGAGATGTTTCACCTTTCAAGACTTTCAGTTGGGTCCTCTTTTGGAAGAATACTCATATCTGGTTGGTTTGCCTATCAAGAGAGAAATCCCCTTCAACCCTGAAATGGTCTTTCCCAGCAATGGAGAGATAGCAAAAGCTTTGCACCTGGAACCTCTGTTGATTGAACAACACTTGACCTCTAAAGCTGGGATCCTTGGATTTCATCTGGACTTCCTGATTTCTCAAGCTAGTTTGAAGGCCTCCTTGGGGGAGTGGAAAGCTGTTTGTGCTCTGTTGGCCTTAAGTGTATATGGAATTGTGCTGTTTGCAGATGAGCCTCGATTCATCAGCAAAAGTGCAATCCATTTGTTCATCCTGAAGAACCCAGTGCCAACTTTACTGGGTGATCTCTATTACTCAGTACATCAGAGAAATGAGAAGCAGAGGGGGAGATTAGTAAGAATTTGTGCTCCATTATTCCATACTTGGCTCCTCAGGCATCTACCCAGGACAGATGCATTTCTCAACCCTCATCAGCAAAGCAACTGGGCTAAGAGACTCACTGTCCTAACTTCAGCAGATATCAGATGGTGTACTCAGAGCACCAAGGGCAAAGATATGATCACCAGCTGTGGGCACTTTCCCAATGTGCCTCTAATAGGAGTTAAGGGAAGTATCAATTACAACCCTCTGTTGTTCAGAAGGCAATTGGGCTATGCACTAGTTCATACTCCTAGGGAGCAAGATCTAGCTGAGACCCTCTACTGTGAGAACAAGATTAGTCTGACAACTGTTAGGCAGGCTGCCTGGGCCTGGGATCATGTTCAGACTAAGGGAATCACCATTCTGGGGAAGTGCAATAATGTGGCATCAGTCCAATATTACGAGTGGTCCCATGTTAGGGCCCAATTCTCTGGAATGCCCTTTACCATAGAAGACATGCCTGAGTCATCTTCAGCACCACCCCCTGCCACTATCAGTCTGGAGGAGTTTGAAAGCCTGAAGGAAAGGAATGAGAAGTTATCCCAAGCCTTGCAGAAGACCCTCCGGGAGAGGAGTGAAGGTGTGAGGGAGATTGAAAGATTGGAGAAGTTGAAGTTGGAACACTTGATCAAGATTGAGAAGTCTGGAGAATATATCAACAAGTCTAAAGCTGGTGAGCAGATTCTGAAGAATGCTTGTAAAGAAGCCCAGTTTCAAAGAGCAAGAACAGACTTGTATTTGAAAGAGAGTCAGGCCAGGTGGGTCCGGATCACTGAGGCCCGTACTCTAGAAGACAAGAGAGCTCAAGACAAGATGGAGCAGATGGAAAAGGCCCTGGCAGCAGCCCAGGAAGAAATATCAGAGCTGAAAATCAAAGCAGGATTGAAGAGGTCTAAGGACCAAAGTCAGAGCAAGAAATTGACTGCAGCTGTTGCAACAAGAAACCTTCTCATCAGAAGTCTCACGGAGCGTCCGGCTGATCCTGTGACCGAAGCACTTCTCAAGGAAGTTCGTGAGGATGAGTTTGGCCTTGGAGTTTGATCATTTGCTTGTTGTTGTTCCTTTTCCATGTACTTTTGCTTTTTGTGATGTATTTTGGCCCCTTTGAGGGTTTGTGTTGTAAAAATGAACAAGTTGTATTATTTCACCCTTTGTAATATATTTGTGTTGGTTTCTATTTGGGCTCACATCAAAAGCAACTGCAACAACATCATCTTCAAGGGTCTGGAAGGGTCAAAACTGAAGACCAAACCGGATACCTTGAGAGCAAATAAGCATAACTGCATTGCATGCTAACCCCTTTGCTTGTTTTGTAGGTTTTTGTTTTGTTGTTGCTAACCTCTGTTGTGATGTTCAGGAATTATTGCTCGCCGCCGGGTATTTCCTCTCAACAGGCCACACAGGTATCCAACTAGAATCAACCTTCCGGGAATTCAGATGGATCAAGTTCAACAAGATCTTGCTGATGTCAGAAATCAGCTAGCCAATGAAAGATTGGAGATGAGAACACAGATGACGCAGTTCATGGAGGTTATGAACAACATGGCTCAGAGCCAGGAGAGACTGAGAGCTATGGTGGAAAGGCAGAACCAAGATGAGCCTCATGTGGGGACTGCAGGCACAAGTAATAATGAAAGGGTGCAGCCACATGTTACCCCCCCGGTGTTTGGTCCACATCTACATCCTGAGATTAATATCCCTGCAAACATCCAAGGGACAGCCACAGCAGCCAGGGTACTTCAAGAAGACCCTCAGGAGGACCAATTTACAGTAATGGGTGCTGGAGAGGATGCTTATGATAGGAGATTGGATGAAATAGCTGAGAAGTTAAGATCTTTAGAATCTCAAAATTCTTTGGGTTTTGACGTGATGGATATGGGCTTAGTAGACGGGGTTAGGATTCCCCATAAGTTCAAACCTCCTTGTTTCGAAAAGTATAATGGGACTTCTTGTCCTCGAACCCATCTGCAATCTTTTCTCGGAAGATTAAAAGCTTACACCATGGACGAGAAATTGTGGATGTTCTACTTCGAAGATAGCTTGACTGGAGCTTCTAGGGAATGGTATTCCCATCTGACGAGAGCAACTGTGAGATGCTGGAAGGACCTGGCAGAGGCCTTCATCAGACAGTATCAATATAATCTGGATATGGCACCCAATAGGACCCTCCTAATGGGGATGTCACAATCATCCAGAGAGAGCTTCAGAGAATATGCTCAAAGATGGAGACAGCTTGCTGCTGCTGTCCAGCCACCAATGTCTGAGAGAGAAATGGCAGACATGTTTATGAACACTCTTCAGGGAACCTATATTGACAGGTTAGCTGCTTTCTCTTCCACTAGCTTTGCGGATGTTGTTATAGCTGGGGAGAGAATTGAAAGCTTGTTAAAAATGGGTAAGATCTCAGACAATGGTGCAAGCTCGTCCAGTAGTACAAGAAAGCCTTTTGCAGGCCCGAGAAGAACTGGCGAGACCAATGCCATCCACACCAACAGGGGTAGGCCCCAATATGCTCAGAGGTCAATAGCAGCAGTCACTATCCCTGCTCCAGCTCATCCTCAGCCAGTCTATCAACAAAACTTCCAACAACAACCTCAGTATCATCAGAATCAATATCCTCCAAGAAATAACTACAGCAACAACTCCAACAACAACAATCAACAGAGGCCATTTCAACAGAGGCCCTCCCAAGCTAACCGAGTGATCGACCCGATCCCCATGCCGTACGCTGCTTTGCTGCCACAACTTCTGAAACTCAACCTGGTTGAGCTAAGAACGTTGGCACCGCCGGATCCCAACAGTCTACCAAGAAACTATGACTCCAATGCTAGGTGTGCTTTTCATTCAAACGCACCTGGTCACAGTACAGAAAAATGCAGGGCTCTGCATATGAAGGTACAAGACTTGGTAGACTCCAAGGCTCTGAATTTTGCACCTCCGCCCAATGTCAACAAAAATCCAATGCCACACCATGGTGGTCCTCGAATTAATGTTATTGAAGAAGACCAACAGTCTTATTTGATAACTAGTGTGGATCAGATCAGGACGCCATTGGTGGAAATCAAAGCTCAGCTCCGTGAAAACAATATATTTCCGGGGTGTGAACTAGGATGCCCCTACTGCAATATTTCTTGGAATGGGTGTGAAGACTTGAGGAACGGCATTGACAGCCTTATTCAGAATGGCCTACTGCAGATCACTACATCATTTCCGGCAACTCAAGCAACTTCATCAACAACAGTTTCAGACCCTCCTACAAATACAGCAACTATTGTTCCCGATAATTCATCAGCACCATCAACAAGTACTTCACCTGTCCTTCCGAATGATCAGTTTTCAACAGTTTCTCCTGCTACAACATCAGCTTCATTCCATTTCGACTCTCCATCAACAACAGCAACAGTCCTTCCAACAGAACCTCCTACAACTCCAGCAAACAATCATGAAAATGTCTCCACAGTTACCATATTCTATGATCCAGAAAATAACTCCGCCTACCATTCAGAAGGTGCTGCTCCCGCTAGAGCACCAGTCACAATCTTTTATGATCCACAAACAATAACAGTCCCTTCAGCAGCAGCAATCAGTCCAGTCACTGTCACGGTGCCTGGACCAGTACCATATGAAAGCAATAGGGCCATCCCTTGGCACTATGGCTCTGACGTGTACTGCGAGGGGAAAAGAATCACTCTTGAAACATCAGCACCTGCACCACAAATTGATAATGTGGGCGGAGGCGGAGGCTTCACCCGAAGCGGACGTCTCTTTGCTTCACAAGTCCAAAGACCTACCGCTGAGGCAGAAGCTGCTGCTAAGGCAAAAGGAAAAAGCCCGGTGCAGGAAGATCCCGCTGCCAAAGAAGCCCTGAAGACTCCATTCGATCAGGAAGTTGATGAGTTTATGAGAATCATCAAAAAGAGTGACTACAAAATTGTGGATCAACTTCACCAGACGCCATCCAAAATCTCCATCCTCTCACTGCTTATGTGCTCCGAAGCCCATCGGAATGCACTACTGAAAGTACTGCACGCAGCTTACGTGCCCGAGGAGATTACTGTCAACCAATTGGAAACCGTTGTTGGAAATGTTACTGCTAGCAATGGGCTAGGGTTTACCAATTCTGACCTGACAGTGGATGGCCGCAATCACAACAAAGCCTTGCACATAACCATGGAATGCAAAGGAGCTGTCCTTTCACATGTGCTGGTGGACACAGGATCATCCCTGAATGTCTTACCAAAGAAGGCTCTGGTGAAGCTTGAATATGATGGACTGGCATTGAGACCCAGCAACCTGGTGGTTAGAGCTTTTGATGGCTCGAAGAGATCGGTTCTGGGAGAGATTGAGCTGCCCGTGACAATTGGCCCGCAGACCTTTAAAACTATCTTTTATGTGATGGACATTCAGCCCGCCTACAGCTGTTTGTTGGGTAGACCCTGGATTCACGCCGCTGGCGCAATAACGTCTACCCTTCACCAAAAGTTAAAATTTGAGTGGGAAGGTCAAGTTGTCACAATCTGTGGGGAAGAGGACATTTTTGTTAGCCATCTGGCTACTTATAAATACATTGAGATGGATGGAGAGATCCATGAAACAATGAGCCAAGGTTTTGAAGCCTTGAACGTCAATGAAGCATCTGCTGTATCTGGTATCTCCATGTCATCTTACCAACAAGCCCGAAAGGTTGTTGAAGAAGGAACTGCCCTAGGCTGGGGCAAGGTCTTGGCTGTGGAGGAGAAGAAGGACAAGTTTGGGTTGGGTTACAAACCAACTCAACATCAAGCAAAGGCTGCTGGAGAGCCTGGTTTTGTCAGTGGGGGGATGCTTACCCCCGATGCTATCAACTGTTTGGAAGACGAGCTGGAAGAGGAACGCAATCTGGAGAATTGGATTCGTCCAAAGATCCCGGGGAGCAGTGTCTCGAACTGGTCTTCCCAGGAAATTATAAGTGTTACTCGAGCAGAGTAATTATTATTTCCTGTATTTTTATAAGCATGCATCAAAGTCTTGCATCTTGCCCAAGATGACAAGGCTCATTTTGTAATCAGGGCCATCTGTACTTTTGTGCAAACAAGATTAAATTAATGAAATATCAGACATCTTTTTGCAAACGAGTCTTTTCTGCTCACTGTTTTTCCATTTTTTCTTTTTGTACAAAAATAAATGGCGGTGTTTTCAAAATGATAACTTCATCTCACTTTTTTCTAAAGCAAGATTAAAAGCAATCACTAAAATGAACCAATTAAACCCTTGCAGAGAGTGCCTTCCTGACAGCACCGACAACAGCACGGCTATGACATCGTATGACTTTGACAATCCAATCAATCAAGCTGATGAAGGGGTTGATGAAGAATATGAGCTTCCTGAAGAGCTAGCCAGATTGTTAAGGCAAGAGGAAAAGGTTATTACTCCTCACCAGGAGGAGGTTGAAGTGATTAATCTTGGTACAGACGAAGACGTGAAAGAAGTTAGAATCGGGGCCTGCCTGCAAGACTCAGTGAAGAGACAACTGGTAGATCTGCTTCAAGAGTATGTTGATGTGTTTGCTTGGTCGTACCAAGACATGCCAGGGTTGGATACCGATATAGTTGTGCACAAGCTGCCTTTGAGGGAAGAATGCCCACCAGTCAAACAGAAGCTGCGCCGAACTCGTCCAGACATGGCTATGAAAATCAAGGAAGAGGTACAAAAGCAATGGGACGCCGGGTTCCTTGCCGTAACTAGCTATCCGTCGTGGGTTGCTAACATAGTACCTGTGCCTAAGAAGGATGGCAAAGTAAGAATGTGTGTTGATTACCGAGATCTGAACAGAGCTAGCCCGAAAGATGACTTCCCATTACCTCATATTGATGTATTGGTGGATAACACGGCTCAGTTCTCGGTATTCTCCTTCATGGACGGATTTTCAGGATATAATCAGATCAAGATGTCACCTGAAGACATGGAGAAGACAACATTCATTACACCTTGGGGCACGTTCTGTTACAAAGTGATGCCATTCGGACTGAAGAATGCTGGTGCCACATATCAACGGGCTATGGTGACATTATTCCACGATATGATCCATAAGGAAATCGAGTGTTATGTGGATGATATGATCGCCAAGTCCCTTACAGAGGAAGACCACCTGGTGAATCTGCTCAAATTATTCAAGCGTCTGAGGAAGTACCAATTGAAGCTGAACCCCAACAAATGCACATTCGGGGTGCGATCCGGTAAGCTGCTGGGCTTTATTGTAAGCGAGAAAGGGATTGAAGTGGACCCTGATAAAGTCAAAGCTATTCAAGAGATGCCTGCACCCAAAACTGAGAAAGAAGTTCGAGGGTTCTTAGGACGATTGAACTACATTTCCCGGTTCATATCCCACCTTACAGCAACTTGTGAACCCTTGTTCAAGCTGTTAAGGAAGGAACAGACGGTCAGGTGGAACGAAGATTGCCAGAAGGCTTTTGACAAGATCAAAGAGTACTTGCAAGAACCTCCAATCCTCATGCCGCCAGTCGAAGGAAGACCTCTGATTATGTACTTGACAGTGCTAGAAGAGTCAATGGGGTGTGTACTAGGTCAGCATGACGAGTCTGGTCGAAAAGAGTATGCGATATACTACCTAAGCAAAAAGTTTACCGACTGTGAACAGCGTTATTCACTGCTCGAGAAAACTTGCTGTGCTTTAGCGTGGGCCGCTCGCCGACTGAGACAGTATATGCTGACCCACACTACCTTATTAATCTCAAAAATGGATCCAGTTAAGTACATTTTCGAGAAGCCAGCTCTTACCGGACGGGTTGCAAGATGGCAGATGATTCTCACAGAATACGACATACAGTACACATCTCAGAAAGCCATCAAGGGCAGTGTACTATCTGAATATCTTGCTGAGCAACCTATTGATGACTACCAGCCAATGAGGTTTGACTTCCCTGATGAGGACATCATGTTCATTAAAGCAAAAGATCACGAAGAGCCTATTCACACTGAAGGGCCCGACCCGGAAAAAGAATGGACTATGATGTTTGATGGGGCTGTTAACATGAATGGCCGTGGTGTTGGTGCGGTACTTATTACACCTAAAGGAGTTCACATGCCTTTCTCGGCAAAACTCACTTTCAACTGCACTAACAACGAAGCTGAATACGAAGCTTGCATTATGGGTCTTGAGGAAGCCATTGACCTCAGGATCAAGACATTGACCGTATTCGGAGATTCAGCTTTGGTAATCAATCAGACCAACAGAAAATGGTACACCCACCAAGATCATCTGATACCTTACAGGGACTATACAAGAAGGTTATTGACTTTCTTCACAACAGTCAAACTTGAGTATATCCCTCGGGACGAGAATCAGTTTGCGGATGCCTTGGCTACCATTTCGTCCATGATCAAAGTTCAGACTGCTAACTTTATACCTCAGATTTCAGTATCGAGACTTGATAGACCAGCATATGTATTTGCGGCAGATATTGCCAAAGATGATAAGCCTTGGTTCCACGACATCAAATGCTTCTTGGAGGATCAAACATACCCACCTGGGGCATCTTCCAATGATAAGAAGACTTTAAGAAGGCTTGCTGGAAGTTTCTTTCTGAACGCTGATGGATCTTTATACAAGAGGAACTTTGATATGGTACTCCTCAGATGTGTTGACAAGACGGAAGCAGATCTACTGATGCATGAAGTGCATGAAGGCTCTTTCGGTACCCATGCTGGAGGGCATGCAATGGCTAAGAAGCTGTTAAGATCAGGCTATTACTGGATCACAATGGATGCAGACTGTTGTGCCTATGCCAGGAAATGTCATAAATGCCAGATCTACGCAGATAAAGTGCATGTACCTCCCAATCCTTTGAACATAATGTCTTCACCCTGGCCCTTTGCCATGTGGGGCATCGATATGATTGGTAAGATTGAGCCAACTGCTTCAAATGGCCACAGATTCATCCTGGTCGCCATCGACTATTTCACAAAGTGGGTTGAAGCAGCCTCATATGCAAATGTCACCAGGCAAGTGGTAGCGCGATTTTTGAAAAGAGATATCATCTGTAGATATGGAGTGCCCGAGCGAATCATTACTGATAATGGTTCCAATCTCAACAACAAAATGATGGCTGAATTATGTCGGGACTTCAAGATCCAACATCACAATTCTTCTCCTTACAGGCCAAAGATGAACGGCGCTGTCGAGGCAGCAAATAAGAATATCAAGAAGATTGTGCAAAAGATGGTAGTCACCTACAAAGACTGGCATGAAATGCTACCGTTCGCCTTGCATGGGTACCGCACATCAATCAGAACATCCACTGGGGCAACGCCGTATCAGCTTGTGTATGGTATGGAAGCAGTCCTACCTGTTGAAGTTGAATTGCCTTCCTTACGGGTGTTGATGGATGTTAAACTGAGCGAAGCAGAGTGGGTTAGGTCCCGATTCGAACAACTGAGTCTGATCGAAGAGAAGAGATTGGCCGCAATCTGTCATGGGCAGTTATATCAGAAGAGAATGAAGAAAGCCTTCGATCAGAAAGTTAGGCACCGGGAGTACCAAGTGGGAGATCTTGTGCTGAAAAGAATCCTCCCTCCTCATACAGACCACAGGGGAAAATGGACTCCGAATTATGAAGGACCATTCATGGTGAAGAAAGTTTTCTCTGGTGGAGCACTGATGCTCAGCACCATGGATGGTGAAGATTTCCCATCCCCTGTGAATTCAGATGCAGTTAAAAAATACTTCGCGTAAAATGACCCGCTGGACATAAAAACAGAATGTAAGTCCAGGCAAAAATAGGGCATCCCGGCGAGTCAAAAAAAACAGAATAAAAGACTCGGGCAAAAGTAAGGGAAAATGAATAAAAAAATGTACACCCGCTGAGTTGAAAAGCCGCATTGGACAGCTCAGGCAAAAATGGGTATCCCGATGGATTGAAAACCCGAAAGGGCGATCCATGCAAAATAAGGGAATAAGCGAACAACTGCATTCTGAATTCGTCTGTATCACCTACAACTTGGTAAGCTTCAAAGGATCAAGCTTCAATCAGAATCAACTCTCTCCAGAAAGCAAGACGAGAAGAACGTCATTGTCATACGAGTCATAGCAGGAGAGGAAGCTCCTCAAAGCGTCGTCAACACCGCCAGCACTTTATTTCTCAATTGTAAACACCCCAAATTTGCCCTCACCCATTCACACATGACTTGTGATCATCTCATATGCATAAACACAATCACATCATCTCATGTCTCACTTGGTTTCACTGGATAGTTTCTAAGGCATCTGCACCTAGGGTTTGTGATCTGAGCAGCCTCAGGGCATCTTGAGCCATTCCAAAGGCCACCAATCAACTCAAAGGGGTCCATGTGTGTTTTTATATCATGTTACATCCTCACAAAGTCAAAATTGCAGAGGGATCACAAGAACTAGGTTTTGAGTGGATGCAGAGCCAGGATGAACTGCACAGTTGACTGAAAATTAGGGTTTTGGTTTCAGAGGCCATAACTCCAATTTTTTTGGTCATTCTTGTTTCCATTGGTCTCTATATGGTATAGGGAGTATGCATATCAATTTTCATGAAGAAATTCCATGGGGAAGTCATCTGATCAAGAGTTGACTTTTCAGACAAGTCAGTGCAAAATCAGGGCATCTGAGGCCCCCAATGACCCAACCAATGGGTGATCTTCATCATTTTGAGTGTATATGATCTTTATTTGATCATGGAAGAAGATTGAAGTTCATAAAAATCAAGAATTTAGGGTTTTTGCAAGAGTTGACTTTTTGGGTTTTGTTGACTTTTCAAGAATGCATCCTTTTAGGTCAATTTTCAAGCTTTGATTTATGATCCAAAAAGGCTTCAAATGGAAAAACTTTGGTCATGAAAGTTGTAGATCTCATCTTTCCCTTTTCAAAAAGTACAAGAACATGATCTAACTCTTCTTGAATCAAAAGTTATGGTGTGTTAAAGTTACCAAAAATCATTGTTTTTCATGTCATGCACTAAGTGGAAATTTTGCAAAGTCTTGAATCAAGTCAAAATGCAGCCTCTAATTCATGTCAAACCAGCATGTGAATGTTCTCTAAGTCCTAGAAATCAGATTTGAACTAAGTTTGCCCTTGGTTTCATGTTTGGTTATGCAAAGATCACATGTGAAACATAAACTAGCCAAGTTGCAAAAAACTCATGATTCACTTCCTACAAGTTGCAGCATTGGAAGCTGACTTTGGGCTAGCCTCTCCCTCACCTTTTGCTGCACCAGCACCCAACTTGTACTTGCCTAGCATCACACCATGCCCTATCTTACACAAAAGTGGATTTTATGCAAAAACAAACTCACCTATCACAGCTGCACAAGTCACATCTCACAGCCACTTGCATTATTTTATTCATTCATTTTGCTGGCCATAACACTAAGAACCAAGGCTGAAACCATACCATTCACAACTTGCACAAAAACCTTCCAACTTGCAAGTTCTATCGAATCTCTTTACACAGCCTGCAAACACAAAATCTTTTTCCTCCATTCATCTCACCTTGATCCATAGAACACAAGGCATCAAGAACCAGAGCTTGAAACAACCAAAACACCTCACTGCCATTTTACACTCCCTTTTGCAGTTTCATTCGAATCCCTCATTCTAGCCCACAAACACATAAACCAACACCACCAATCTTCTTTGCACATTGCATAGACTTCATACAACTCATCACCATGGCCTGAATCAGCCAGAACCTCATCTGCCATTGTTGACTGAGCTTGGAGCAGGAGCATTCGAATCTCACCTTCCAGCTTACTTAAATTGTTCCAAGGTATTCCAACATCATCAGAGGGTTCTAAGGAGCAGATTGAGCAAGGAGAAGAGGCCTGAAAGTTCCAGAATCAAAGTTTGCAAATCTCAGGTAGCTCCAAATTAATTTTTCCAGAAATCAATTTGATTGTTACAAACTTGTTCCTTATGCTCTCCTGATCATGCTGATGCTTTTGGTTTTTGAAATGGATGTGTTTTGAGAATTTAATTGCTGTTTGAAGCTCACGAACCCTAGAACTTTCCCTCTTCGATTCAGCTTGTCAAGGTTAAATAAATTTGTTTTAGGATAGGGTTTTGATTCGTGAGGATGAGAGGAACGTTTCCATGATCTTAGTTTTCATTTATTTTACGTTTTGAGAGGTTTTGAGATTTTCAGGTGACCTTCTGGCCGGAGAAGATGACCGGAAGTCTTCTCCGGCCACCTGAGTTTAGTTTGCCCTAATTACAGTCATTAAGTCAAGTTTGAATTTGGTCCATTGATGTGCGCTGACTTGTTGACTTCCCTCCTGATTCAATGGCCCAGATGTGTTTGATTAACCCTAATCCACGTGTTAGGGTTAATTAATCCATATTTTATTTAAGTTAATCTGAAGCAATCCTAGCCTCTCATTCTGGCGCCAGTCAACCCTTTTTAAACCCAGACGCATCCTGGCCTTTCATTTGTCTTACTTTTATTTTATTCAATTTTTAATTCATTTGTTTTCATTTTAATTTGTACAATTTATTTAAAATAGCTAAAAAATCATAAAAATTATGAAACTTTTTCTTTAAGGTTTCATTAATTTTTATGACACAAAAATATTTTTTATTTTATTTTTATCATTAAAAAAGTATTTTTAAATATTTAAAAGATTATTTTTAATTGATTAATGAGAATTAATTAATTAAAAATACTTTTAGGTATTTAAAAATTACAAAAAAATTCATGAAATGTTCTAAGACATTTAGAAACATTGTCCAACCTTCAAACCAAATTTCTTTTTTGATCTTGATGCATTTTAAGAATTTTTCATTGAATTAAATCATTTTTGATGCATTATTTTGATCATAAGTTTGAAAATTCATTTCTGCCTTTTGGTGAAGGTTGAGACATTGATTCTTTTTGCATTGTTTTCCATTTGACATGTACTTTCAAAGATAAAATGGCCATGATTTGATCTTGCATTTTCTAATTGATTGGCATTTCTTTTGATAAGAATCCTAAAAAACCCTAACAACTTGTAAAAATCATAACTTGAGTTTGGTTGAGAGTTGAGAGCTCCCCTTTGGGCAGTGGTTTGTTATAGGTCTAGGGTTTCTTTAGGTACCATTTTCCATTTTTTATGTTAAGGTTTGCTCCTGTTTTTGGTTTGTGTTTGATGTTTGATCCATGAACCCTAATTTGGGCCTTCTCTTGCATCCTCCTTGCATTCTCCTTGCATAACATGACTTGCCATTACATTTTGTGCATTCTTATGATTCATTTGACATCTTAAGACATGTATGAAGCATCTTTGATCATTGCATTACATATTTGCCATGCCATTTGTCTTGTATGTTTCATAACATTTCATGCTTGTTCATGCTTCTAAACTTGCATCATCTGCATCCATGACTTTGTATGAACATCTCATTGTCTTGTCTCATGTTCATAGCACTCCATAGCATCATAATCATCATGTGTATGCTTCTGGTTTGGCTTAGCATCATGTCATTTCATTTCATTTAGCATTGCATTACATTTGTTTCTAACATTTCAGGTGGTAAGTAAAATTTGGGAAGTGAATTTGCCTTCACTTCTCATACCTTCTCTTTTCATCTCTCTTGCATCCATTGCTGCATTTCTATTTGTGTTTGAGATTGAGCTTGCTCATTCTTCTTCCTCCCACTTTCTTTCTTCAAGTGACTTGACTTCTTGAATGAAGCAAGTCACTTTGCTTCTCTTGATCTTGTTCATCTGCTTCCTGGTGGTTCATCTGAAGATTGTTCTTGAAAACCTCACAAGCATTAGGACCAACCAAGCATGATAATGAATTAGGGTTTTGATTAGTCTCCCCCATAGTTTTTACCTTTGTGTCTCTCTTTGAGTCTTCTCTCCTCACTTCATAATCAGGGACTAAACCCTCAAGGCTTTAAGACTTTGTGATTAAGATCATGCCTGCATCCTTCTTTTAGGATGGAGTGTATAACTTTAATCCTAAGTCTTGGACCCTTAAGGTGTTGAACTCTCTTAATTAATCCATCTAATAATCATCAAGACATTACACTTGTAACTTGGGCCTTGCATTAGGGTTCTAATTCTTCCTTAATTGGCTAAGAAGGACTAACCCTAAAGTTAATGGACAAGTCCCCCTCAAGTTGTCTTACCAATCATAAAAAACACTTCATCATCATATCATTAATAAAATCCACTTAATCAAGGGATTGTTCTGTCATGGGTTTAATCCCTAATCATGGATTAAGTTGAGGAGTTTTTCTCAGCTTAAACACCCTCATCTATTATCCTTCTTTTAGGATAGTGTAATGAGCCTGTTAAATCCCTGATTATGGCTTAACCTCATTACTTAACACTAAACAAAAATCACAAAAACATCTAATTAATCACAAGTAGGTTAATGATCTTAACCCTACATCAAAGGTGATTAAGTGTGAGAACCTGACTTCACACTTAAGGTAATTCTCATTACCCCTAATCAGAGGGATGATGTGATGAGTTTACCAAATCCATTGATTTAGGTTTAAGCTCATTATCTTATGACAAACTCCAAAAAGCAATAAAAGACTGAAAACTCAAAACAAACAATAATCGTCTCCTTCGGGATTCTTTTCTCATCATCCTTCACTCACAACCGAGAACTTGCTTCTTCCGTCTAATGCAAGACAGTTTGCATCTGTGCCAGACAGATCGTACACTTGAGCATAGACTGCAAGCAGTTCACCAGTCAATTCATCTTTCAGTCTCTTTAGGTCGAACTACGGTGTTCTGACTTCCTCATTGCACGAGAGGATACGTAGGCATAACTTAACAGTTATCGAACAAAAGTCTCTGTATATTCCCCCTCCTTCCAGCATCATTTTTTTTGAGCCTCATGATCTTGAACATCTCATTCTTTGTTCTTGCACTGACACTTTCATACTTCACATCACTTATACACTATACACTGACACCTGTACATATTGCTTTCCAGCTATTTTACACACAGATTGCACTGACACAACACAAATCTTTTAAGCGTGGATCCCGTCGAGTACGACGGACAATCTGGGTGCTAATACCTTCCCGGGTTGTAACCAACCCCCTTTCTCAGTCTCTCTGGTTCGCGACCGTCTTATCCATATTTTTCTAGGTTTATGCAGCATTACCTTTCCTCCGGGATAAAAATGCCTAGCTGGCGACTCTATTCATCTCCAGTGAGTTCACGGCTGTGTGTTCTCACTGTTCCCTTCGCCGACCGTTCGCGTCTGTACCTTCGTTTGATCCATTTTCATTCGTCGGGAGCGACAGCTTGGCGACTCTGCTGGGGAAGCTTCTGCAACCAGGGCTTCTGGTTCCTTTTTGTGGGTTCCTCCTAGCGCTTGTTTGATTTGTGTTTGCTGGGGTGTTAGGTGTTATTTGTGTTTGTATATTTGCTTTATTTACTGCTTTCTGTACAGCTTTATTTATTGCTTTCTTTACAGTTTTCATATATATCATACTGTCATGCTGTCTGTGTTGGATCTGGATTGTTTTGGTGGGTTGGGGTTCCATTGAGAGTTTAGGTCCTATACCTGGGACCTGAGTGACACCTAGGCTAGAGTGAATCATATTCTTTCCCAGTCAATTTTCAGTCTGGTGCGGGAATATGAAACACGGTTCAGATATGGGTTTCTTCTTGAGAACTCTGTGCTGCAGATTTCCTGCAGTGCTAGGGGGATCTGGGAAGCCTGCTAAGTCTGGATGACCTTTTAGTATTGACCTTCAGAAATTGAGGTGAATTAGAGGAGGAATTGTTATGGTAATTGTAAACATTGTACCTCCGGGTTAGAAGTGCTTACACTTCTCATAACAGATCCAAGTCTGAGGATCCTTGTTCTAGATCACTACCTGTGAGGAGGTTGGGCTGTTTACAGGTTTGCAGGTACCCTGACCTCAGAATACCCTGTTACTTTGACTTTGTTAAGAATGCTTCATGTTGGATAATTCTTGTGATTCTAAAACCCTGGACATGTGGCTCTTTATTTGAGTCCCCTACCTTGGTTACTGGATTTCTTAGACCTCCATCTGGAATTCTTGAACACACATGGATCTATACCAAGGCATTTATTCAGATCCAGCTCTGTCACAGACCCTTGCATTTCATTTGCATGCATACTCATTGCATCATATTAACATGTGCTTATTTGTTTTTCAGGGTATCCATTGTTCATCAGGTTTTGGTTTTGACCCCATCTGCAGCTTTGACCCATCTTCATCAGCATCTGTTTCAGTTTTATCTGTCTGCTTCAGCACCAGCCAATCAGTGGTTCTCCCTGCTTCAGCATTCTGCTTAGTCTTCAACATCATGGCTCCAAAGAAGAACAACATCACCTATCATTTCTTCCAACCAGATTTGTCAGACCTCAGGAGGATCCAAACCCTGATTACACCAGATTACATCCCTTTGTTCAGGGAACATTATGGGGACATACTTGACCTAGTTATGGACATGGACCCGTCTCAGAGGAGCCTGATTCATACCTGCATTCAGTTCTATGACCCCCCATTGAGATGCTTTACATTTCAAGACTTCCAGTTGGGTCCTCTTTTGGAAGAATACTCATCTTTGACTGGTTTGCCTATCAAGAGGGAGATCCCATTCAATCCTGAAATGGATTTTCCCAGCAGTGGGGAGATAGCCAAAGCTTTGCACCTGGAACCTGCTTTGATTGAACAACACATGACCTCTAAATCTAGTGTCCCTGGATTACAGCTGGACTTCCTAATCTCTCAAGCTAGTCTGAAGGCCTCCCTGGGGGAATGGAAAGCTGTTTGTGCATTGTTGGCCTTGAGTGTATATGGAATTGTGTTGTTTGCAGATGAGTCCAGATTCATCAGCAAGAATGCCATCCACCTGTTCATCCTGAAGAACCCAGTGCCAACCTTGTTGGGTGACCTCTATTACTCAGTACATCAGAGGAATGAGAAACAGAGGGGTAAGCTAGTGAGGTGTTGTGCTCCACTATTCCATGCTTGGCTTCTCAAGCATCTACCCAGGACAGATGCATTCCTGAATCCTCATCAGCAAAGCAACTGGGCTAAGAGGCTCACTACTCTCACTGCAGCAGATATCAGGTGGTGCACCCAAGGCACCAAGGGCAGAGATATGATCACAAGCTGTGGGCACTTTCCCAATGTGCCTTTGGTAGGAGTCAAGGGAAGTATCAATTACAACCCCCTGCTGTTCAAAAGGCAATTGGGTTATGCACTGGTTCATGCTCCTAGGGAAAAGGACTTGGCTGAGACCCTCTACTGTGAGAACAAGGTTAGTCTGGCAACTGTTAGACAGGCTGCCTGGGCCTGGGATCATGTTCAAACCAAGGGAATCACCATTCTGGGGAAGTGCAATAATGTGGCATCAGCCCAATATCATGAGTGGTCCTATGCTAGGGCCCAAATCTCAGGATTGCCCTTCACCATCAAAGACATGCCTGAGTCATCATCAGCACCACCCCCTGCTACTGTCAGTTTGGAAGAGTTTGAAGGCTTGAAGGAAAGAAATGAGAAGCTATCCCAAGCCCTGCAGAAGACCCTCAAGGAGAGGAGTGAAGGTATAAGGGAGATTGAAAGATTGGAGAAGCTGAGAGTGGAACACTTGACTAAGATTGAGAAGTCTGGAGATTATATCAACAAGTCTAAAGCTGGTGAGCAGATTCTGAAAAATGCTTGTAAAGAAGCCCAGTTCCAAAGAGCAAGGACAGACTTGTACTTGAAGGAGAGTCAGGCCAGGTGGGTCCGGATCACTGAAGCCCGTACTCTAGAAGACAAGAGAGTTCAAGATAAGGTGGAGCAGATGGAAAAAGCCCTGGCAGCAGCCCAGGAGGAAATTTCAGAGTTAAAAATCAAAGCTGGAGTGAAGAAATCCAAAGACCAAAGCCAGAACAAGAAGTTGACTACAGCTGTTGCAACAAGAAACCTTCTCATCAGGAGTCTCACGGAGCGTCCGACTGATCCTGTGACCGAAGCACTTCTCAAGGGAGTTCGTGAGGATGAGTTTGGCCTTGGAGTTTGATCATTTGCTTGTTGTTGTTCCTTTTCCATGTACTTTTGCTTTTTGGTGATGTATTTTTGACCCCTTAGAGGGCTAGTGTTGTAAAAAATGAACAATTTGTATTATTTTACCTTTGTAATATATTTGTGTTTGTTTCCATCTGGGTTCACTTCAAAAGCAACTTCAACAGCATCATCTTCAAGGGTCTGGACGGGTCAAAACTGAAGACCAAGCCGGATACCTTGATAGCAAATAAGCATACTGCATTGCATGCTAACCTTTTTTCTGTTTTGTAGGTTTTGTTTTATTGTTTCTAACCTCTGTTGTGAATCTCAGGAATTATTGCTCGCCGCAGGCTATTCCCTCTCAACAGGCCACACAGGTACCCTACAAGAAACAACCTTCCGGGAATCCAGATGGATCAGGTTCAACAAGATCTTGCTGATGTCCGAAATCAGCTAGCCAATGAAAGGTTGGAGATGAGAACACAGATGACGCAGTTCATGGAGGTTATGAACAACATGGCTCAGAGCCAGGAGAGACTAAGGGCTATGGTTGAGAGGCAAAATCCAGAGGAGCCTCATGTAGGAACTGCAGGCACCAGTAATAATGAAAGGGTGCAACCACATGTGAATCCTCCTGTGTTTGGTCCACATCTACATCCTGAGGTTAACATCCCTGCAAATGTTCAAGGAACAGCCACCGCAGCCAGAGTACTTCAAGAAGATCCTCAGGAGGACCAGTATACAGTAATGGGTGCCGGAGAGGAAACATATGACAGGAGATTGGAAGAAATAGCTGAAAAGTTAAGGTCCCTAGAATCTCAGAATTCTTTGGGTTTTGACGTGATGGATATGGGCTTGGTAGACGGGGTCAGGATCCCCCATAAGTTCAAGCCTCCTTGTTTCGAAAAATATAATGGGACTTCGTGCCCCCGGACTCATCTGCAATCATTTTTGGGAAGGCTGAAGGCCTATACGATGGATGAGAAATTGTGGATGTTTTACTTCGAAGATAGCTTGACTGGAGCATCAAGGGAATGGTATTCCCATCTGACAAGAGCAACTGTAAGATGCTGGAAGGACCTGGCAGAGGCCTTCATCAGACAGTATCAGTATAATCTGGATATGGCACCCAATAGGACCCTCCTAATGGGGATGTCACAATCATCAAGAGAGAGCTTCAGAGAATATGCTCAAAGATGGAGACAGCTTGCTGCCGCTGTCCAGCCACCTATGTCTGAAAGAGAGATGGCTGATATGTTCATGAATACCCTTCAGGGAACCTATATTGATAGGCTAGCCGCTTTCTCTTCCACCAGCTTCGCAGATGTTGTCATAGCTGGGGAGAGAATCGAAAGCCTATTAAAGATGGGTAAGATATCTGATAATGGTGCTAGTTCGTCCAGTGGTACAAGAAAGCCTTTCGCAGGCCCGAGAAGAACTGGCGAGACCAATGCCATTCACACCAACAGGGGTAGGCCCCAATATGTTCCCAGAACCATAGCAGCAGTCACAATTCCTGCTCCAGCTCATCCTCAGCCTGTCTACCAACCTCCGCAACAAAACTTCCAACAACAACCTCAGTATCATCAGAATCAATATCCTCCAAGAAACAACTACAGCAACAATAACAACAACAATCAACAGAGGCCATTTCAACAGAGGCCCTCTCAAGCTAACAGAGTGATCGACCCGATCCCAATGCCATATGCTGCTTTGCTGCCACAACTTCTGAAACTCAACCTAGTCGAGCTAAGAACGTTGGCACCTCCTGATCCCAACAGTCTACCAAGAAACTATGACTCCAATGCTAGGTGTGCTTTTCATTCCAACGCACCTGGTCACAGTACGGAAAAATGCAGAGCTCTGCATATGAAGGTACAAGACTTGGTAGACTCCAAGGCTCTGAATTTTGCACCTCCACCCAATGTCAATAAAAATCCAATGCCACACCATGGTGGTCCTCGAATTAATGCTATTGAAGAAGACCAACAGTCTTACTTGATAACTAGTGTGGATCAGATCAGGACACCATTGGTGGAAATCAAGGCTCAACTCCGTGAAAGCAATATATTTCCAGGGTGTGAACTGGGATGTCCATACTGCAATATTTCTTGGAATGGGTGTGAGGATTTGAGGAATGGCATTGACAGCCTTATTCAGAGTGGCTTACTGCAGATCACTACATCATTTCCGGCAACTCAAGCAACTTCATCAGCAACGGTTTCAGACCCTCCTACAAATGCAACAACAATTGTTCCCAACAATTCATCAGCAACATCAGCAAGTACTCCATCTGTCCTACCAAATGATCAGCTTACAACAATTACTCCTGCTACAACTTCAGCTTCATTCCATTTCGACTCTCCATCTACAACAACAACAGTCCTTCCATCAGGACCTCCTACAACTCCAGCGAACGATCACGAAGATGTCTCCACTGTTACCATATTCTACGATCCAGAAAACAATTCCGCTTATCATTCAGAAGGTGCTGCTCCCACTAGAGCACCAGTTACAATCTTTTATGATCCACAGACAATAACAGTCCCCTCAGCAGCAGCAATCAGTCCAGTCACCGTCACGGTACCTGGACCTGTACCATATGAAAGCGATAGGGCCATCCCTTGGCACTATGGCTCTGACGTATACTGTGAAGGGAAAAGAATCACTCTTGAAACAACAGCACCTGCACCACAAGTCGATAATGTGGGGGGAGGCGGAGGCTTCACTCGAAGCGGACGTCTCTTCGCTTCACAAGTCCAAAGACCTACTGCCGAAGCAGAAGCTGCTGCCAAGGCAAAGGGTAAAGGACCGGTGCAGGAAGATCCAGCTGTCAAAGAAGCCCTGAAGACTCCATTCGATCAGGAAGTTGATGAGTTTATGAGGATCATCAAAAAGAGTGACTACAAAATTGTGGATCAACTTCACCAGACGCCATCCAAAATCTCTATCCTCTCACTGCTCATGTGCTCCGAAGCTCATCGGAATGCACTACTGAAAGTACTGCACGCAGCTTACGTGCCCGAGGAGATTACTGTCAACCAATTGGAGACCGTTGTTGGAAATGTCACTGCTAGCAATGGGCTAGGGTTTACCAATTCTGACCTGACAGTGGATGGCCGCAATCACAACAAAGCCTTGCACATAACTATGGAATGCAAGGGAGCTGTCCTTTCACACGTGCTGGTGGACACAGGATCATCCCTGAATGTCCTACCAAAGAAGGCTCTGGTGAAGCTTGAATATGATGGACTGGCATTGAGACCCAGCAACCTGGTGGTTAGAGCTTTTGATGGCTCGAAGAGATCGGTTCTGGGAGAAGTTGAGCTGCCTGTGACAATTGGCCCGCAGACCTTCAAAACTATCTTTTATGTGATGGACATTCAGCCCGCCTACAGCTGTTTGTTGGGTAGACCCTGGATTCACGCCGCTGGCGCAATAACATCTACCCTTCACCAAAAGTTAAAATATGAGTGGGAAGGCCAAGTTGTCACAATCTGTGGGGAGGAGGATATATTTGTGAGTCATCTGGCTACTTACAAGTATATTGAAATGGATGGAGAGATCGTTGAAACCATGAGCCAAGGTTTTGAAGCCTTGAATGTGAATGAAGCATCTGCTGTTTCGGGGATCTCCATGTCGTCATACCAGCAAGCCCGGAAGGTTGTTGAGGAAGGAACTGCCCTAGGCTGGGGCAAGGTCTTAGCTGTGGAGGAAAAGAAGGACAAGTTTGGGTTGGGTTACAAACCAACTCAACATCAAGCAAAGGCTGCTGCAGAGCCAGGATTTGTCAGTGGGGGAATGCTAACCCCCGATGCTATCAACTGTCTGGAAGACGAGCTGGAAGAGGAACGCAACCTGGAGAATTGGATTCGTCCGAAGGTCCCGGGGAGCAGTGTCTCGAACTGGTCTTCCCAGGGAATTATAAATGTTACTCGAGCAGAGTAATTATTATTTCCTGTATCTTTTATAGCATGCATCCAAGTCTTGCATCTTGCCCAAGATGACAAGACTCATTTTGTAATCAGGGCCATCTGTACTTTTGTGCAAACAAGATTAAATTAATGAAATATCAGACAATCTTTTTGCAAACGAGTCTTTTTCTTTTCTGCTCACTGTTTTTCCATTTTTCTTTTTGTACAAAAATAAATGGCGTTGTTTTCAAAATGATAACTTCATTTCACTTTTTTCTAAAGCAAGATTAAAATCAATCACTAAAATGAACCGACTTAACCCTTGCAGAGAGTGCCTTCCAGACAGCACCGACAACAGCACAGCTATGACATCGTATGACTTTGACAATCCGATCAATCAAGCTGATGAAGGGGTTGAGGAAGAATATGAGCTTCCTGAAGAGCTAGCCAGGTTGCTGAGACAGGAGGAAAAAGTTATTACTCCTCATCAGGAGGAGATTGAAGTGATTAATCTTGGTACGGAGGAAGACGTGAAAGAAGTCAAAATCGGGGCCTGCCTGCAAGACTCAGTGAAGAGACAGCTGATAGATCTGCTTCAAGAGTATGTTGATGTGTTTGCTTGGTCCTACCAAGATATGCCAGGGTTGGATACCGATATTGTTGTGCATAAGCTGCCTTTGAGGGAAGAATGCCCACCAGTCAAACAGAAGTTGCGCCGAACTCGCCCAGACATGGCTATGAAAATCAAGGAAGAGGTACGAAAGCAATGGGACGCCGGGTTCCTTGCTGTGACTAGCTATCCGCCGTGGGTTGCTAACATAGTACCTGTGCCCAAGAAGGACGGAAAAGTAAGAATGTGTGTTGACTACCGGGATCTGAACAGAGCCAGCCCGAAAGATGACTTCCCATTACCTCACATTGACGTATTGGTGGATAACACGGCTCAGTTCTCGGTATTCTCCTTCATGGATGGATTTTCAGGATATAATCAGATCAAGATGTCACCTGAAGACATGGAGAAGACAACATTCATTACACCTTGGGGCACGTTCTGTTACAAAGTGATGCCATTCGGATTGAAGAATGCAGGTGCAACATATCAACGGGCTATGGTGACATTATTCCATGATATGATCCACAAGGAAATAGAATGCTATGTGGATGATATGATCGCCAAGTCCCTTACGGAGGAAGATCACCTGGTAAATCTGCTCAAGTTGTTCAAGCGTCTGAGGAAATACCAATTGAAGTTGAACCCCAACAAATGCACATTCGGGGTGCGATCCGGTAAGCTGCTGGGCTTTATTGTAAGCGAGAAAGGGATTGAGGTTGACCCTGATAAAGTCAAGGCTATACAAGAAATGCCTGCACCGAAAACTGAGAAAGAAGTTCGAGGGTTCTTAGGTCGATTGAACTACATTTCACGGTTCATATCTCACCTTACAGCAACTTGTGAACCCTTGTTCAAGCTGTTAAGAAAGGAACAAACGGTCAGGTGGAACGAAGATTGCCAAAGGGCTTTTGACAAGATCAAAGAATACTTACAAGAACCTCCAATCCTTATGCCTCCAGTTGAAGGAAGACCTCTGATAATGTACTTGACAGTATTAGAAGAGTCAATGGGGTGTGTGCTGGGCCAGCATGACGAGTCTGGTCGAAAAGAGTATGCAATTTACTACCTAAGCAAAAAGTTTACCGACTGTGAACAACGTTATTCACTGCTCGAGAAGACTTGCTGTGCTTTAGCGTGGGCTGCTCGCCGACTAAGGCAGTATATGTTGACCCACACTACCTTATTAATCTCAAAAATGGACCCAGTCAAATACATTTTCGAGAAGCCAGCTCTTACCGGACGGGTTGCAAGATGGCAGATGATTCTTACAGAATACGACATACAGTACACATCTCAGAAAGCCATCAAGGGCAGTGTACTATCTGAATATCTTGCCGAGCAACCCATTGATGACTACCAGCCTATGAGATTTGACTTCCCTGATGAAGACATCATGTTCATTAAAGCAAAAGATCATGAAGAGCCTATTCACACTGAAGGGCCCGACCCGGAGGAAGAATGGACTATGATGTTTGATGGGGCTGTTAACATGAATGGCCGTGGTGTTGGTGCAGTACTCATTACACCTAAAGGAGTTCACATGCCTTTCTCGGCAAAGCTCACTTTCAACTGCACTAACAACGAAGCTGAATACGAAGCTTGCATTATGGGTCTTGAGGAAGCCATTGACCTCAGGATCAAGACATTGACCGTATTCGGGGATTCAGCTTTGGTAGTCAATCAGACCAACGGAAAATGGTACACCCACCAAGATCATCTGATACCTTACAGGGATTATACAAGAAGGTTACTGACTTTTTTCACAACCGTCAAACTTGAGTATATCCCTCGGGACGAGAATCAGTTTGCAGATGCTCTTGCTACCATTTCATCCATGATCAAAGTTCAAGCTGCTAACTTTGTTCCTCAGATTTCAGTATCGAGACTGGATAGACCAGCATATGTATTTGCAGCAGATATTGCTAAAGATGATAAGCCTTGGTTCCATGACATCAAGTGCTTCTTGGAGGATCAAATGTATCCACCTGGGGCATCTTCCAATGATAAAAAGACTTTAAGAAGGCTTGCTGGAAGTTTCTTTCTGAACACTGATGGATCTTTATACAAGAGGAACTTTGATATGGTACTCCTCAGATGTGTTGACAAGACAGAAGCAGATTTGTTGATGCATGAAGTGCACGAAGGATCCTTTGGTACCCATGCAGGAGGGCATGCCATGGCTAAGAAGTTGTTAAGATCAGGCTATTATTGGATCACAATGGATGCAGACTGTTGTGCCTATGCCAGAAAATGCCACAAATGCCAGATCTATGCAGATAAAGTGCATGTGCCTCCAAATCCGTTAAACATAATGTCTTCACCCTGGCCCTTTGCCATGTGGGGCATCGATATGATTGGCAAGATTGAGCCAACTGCTTCAAACGGCCACAGATTCATCCTGGTCGCCATTGACTATTTCACAAAGTGGGTTGAAGCAGCCTCATATGCAAACGTTACAAGGCAAGTGGTAGCCAGATTTCTGAAAAGAGATATCATCTGTCGGTATGGAGTGCCCGAGCGAATCATTACTGATAATGGTTCCAATCTCAACAACAAAATGATGGCAGAGCTGTGCCGGGACTTCAAGATCCAACATCACAATTCTTCTCCTTACAGGCCAAAGATGAACGGCGCTGTTGAGGCAGCAAATAAGAATATCAAGAAGATTGTGCAAAAGATGGTAGTCACTTACAAAGATTGGCATGAAATGCTACCGTTTGCCTTGCATGGGTACCGCACCTCAATCAGAACATCCACTGGGGCAACACCGTATCAACTTGTGTATGGTATGGAAGCAGTCCTACCTGTTGAAGTTGAATTACCCTCGTTACGGGTATTAATGGATGTTAAACTGAGTGAAGCAGAATGGGTACGGTCCCGATACGAGCAACTGAGTCTGATCGAAGAGAAAAGATTGGCTGCAATCTGTCACGGGCAGTTATATCAGAAAAGAATGAAGAGAGCCTTCGATCAGAAAGTCAGGCACCGAGAGTACCAAGTGGGAGATCTTGTGTTGAAGAGAATCCTCCCTCCTCATACAGACCACAGGGGCAAGTGGACTCCCAATTACGAAGGACCATTTGTTGTGAAGAAAGTCTTCTCTGGCGGAGCACTGATGCTCAGCACCATGGATGGTGAAGATTTCCCGTCCCCGGTGAATTCAGATGCAGTTAAAAAATACTTCGCATAAAATGACCCGCTGGACATAAAAACAGAATGTAAGTCCAGGCAAAAATAGGGCATCCCGGCGAGTCAAAAACAGAATAAAAGACTCGGGCAAAAATAAGGGAAATAAGCAAAAAATGTACACCCGCTGAGTTGAAAAGCCGCATTGGACAGCTCAGGCAAAAAATGGGTATCCCGATGGATCGAAAACCCGAAAGGGCGATCCATGCAAAACAAGGGAATAAGCGAACAACTGCATTCTGAATTCGTCTGTATCACTTGCAACTTGGTAAGCTTCAAAGGATCAAGCTTCAATCAGAATCAACTCTCTCCAGAAAGCAAGACGAGAAGAACGTCATTGTCATACGAGTCATAGCAGAAGAGGAAGCTCCTCAAAGCGTCGTCAACACCGCCATCACTTTATTTCTCAATTCGTAACAATCTCCTCATTTCAGGAGATATGTTTCTTTGACTGTATCTTTGCCAATTCAGGGCACATGGATTAATAAAATCAGATTTTCGGTCATGTTTCGTTTTTACATTTATGTTTTGCAAAGAATTGTCTGATATCTCTAAAAATACAATTGCATAAGTACAGATGCCTTTCTCTAAAAATAAAAACACATGCTTACAGGGAATATACTTACTCTCGAAAGTACTTGTCTCCTATGACGGAATCCAGTAAGGGGTACCTCGGGACCTTTTCGTGCGTTTCCTTATCTTTGCAGGATTGCAGGTATCCAGAATGCAACTTGGGGCATGCAAGTTACGTCTCAGCAAACTGGCAAATCATTATCAACTCACCTGGCCCTGGGAGGTGCCCATTTCCCCAGCAAGTTGCCAAATCAACATACAGCATCGGGAATGCTCTACCCCCAGCTGAGTTGCCTTTCACAATTCCCCAGCTGAGTTGGCCGCTTATTACTTATCCCCATCAGAATGGGCAGGTGTCACAGAAGATGCCCTTATCCCCGGCGGGGTCAAGAAGTCACCGTAACAGATTTTCTAGGGAGATCTTTCAGTGATGCCTCTCTCTCTCCCCAGCCGAGTTGTCATCTCGCCCTCAGCTGAGTACAAATCAGGGAATCATCCCCACAGAGCTCCAGCCTCTAT
Source organism: Lathyrus aphaca (assembly GCA_963966055.1). NCBI lineage: Eukaryota > Viridiplantae > Streptophyta > Magnoliopsida > Fabales > Fabaceae > Lathyrus > Lathyrus aphaca. The sequence continues at coordinate 508,972,005 of OZ014523.1, forward strand.
CCAGAAGAGTGGCGCATAGAAGATCACAACAGAGTACAGAAAGCTTCTACAAACCCCAGCTGGGTCCCGTATTATAAGAATATGTCAATCGATGACGTATATCCCCAAGCAGATACAACTACAGATCTATCAATGATCTCATCCCCAGCTGGGATGTCTTCCTCAGCAGATCAGTCAGGGGTCTTTGCGGCAACGGGATCCGAATCCCGGATCGGTGCCTCTTTGCATAATCATAGCATTCGCATCATATTCACCCCCAGAGCGTAGCATTCCGTCTAATACGGAGCATTACGGCAAAAAATCAAACGCATAGCATAATCATAAGTCATGTTGTGAATTGAACACTTGTAAATATTGACAATCTGTCATTATACAGAATACTTTCCCTCAGAATCCCCATCAGAGTCCCAGCAAAAGCAATTGCTCCACAATCATAATCACCAGTGCATACACCTTTTGGCACCCGTCCGTGCTATCTTTCCCCAGTAAAGTCGCCCGAATACACCTTTACCAATCAAGATCACCAGTATTACAGATACTTTCTGACACCCGTCCGTGTCAAATCACCAGCAGAAAGCCAAAGACACCCTCTTTGCACTTACATATACCTATACACTTTCTTTGACACTCGTCCGTGTCATATCCCCAGCGTGATCGCCTATACTTGTATATACACTTTCCTGACACCCGTCCGTGTCATATCCCCAGCAGATAAACACTCACCTATACATTATATACTCACTACTCATTGGTACACCTACTCAGATACTCGTCCGTATCTTATATACACCATGTATATCCCCGCAGATTCGACAGTAGTCCTTGTTCTTTGTTAACCAGTTGGTACTCGTCCGTACCATCATCTCAGAACATTGCGTCTAATGTTTGTTTCTACATGATACTCGTCCGTATCATAGTCTTAAGGATGCTCGTCCGCATCTTTAATCCATACACCGTGTCAAACACTTAGGTCTTCTCGAATATAGATACTCGTCTGTGTCTACTATTCCCCAGAAGGATACTTTCGGAGGCAACACTTGTCCGTGTTCCTTGTTAACCAGTTGATACTCGTCCGTATCATCAGCTCTGAGCACGTGTCAGTTTGTTTCTACATGATACTCGTCCGTATCATAGTCTTAAGGATGCTCGTCCGCATCTTTAATCTATACACAATACCAAACACTTATACCTTTTGTTTCTTGGATGTAAGCGCCCGTCCGTGTTTACTATATCCCCAGTAGATCGCCAACAAAGCAAATCTTTTCCTTTTTATCTGACACTCGTCCTGTGTTATGATAAATCCTGAGAGCAGCCGTCCCCTGCTGAGTGGTCGTCCTCCACTTCTTGATGGTCGTCCTCCATCATGCTCATCCGATGGCCGTCCCCATCGTTGATTTTTAGCAGCCGTCTCCTGCTAGGTGGTCGTCCTCCACCTTTTGATGATCGTCCTTCATCACTTTATCCAATGGCCGTCCCCATTGTTGATTTTGGTTATCTAACACTCGTCCTGTGTCATGATAAACCTCGAGAGCAGCCGTCCCCTGCTGAGTGGTCGTCCTCCACTTCTTGATGGTCGTCCTCCATCTTGCTCGTCCGATGGCCGTCCCCATCGTTGACCTTTCCTATCCGATGGCCGTCCCCATCGTTGATATTTTGGCAGCCGTACCCTGCCAGGTGGTCGTCCTCCACCTTTGATGGCCGTCCCTATCATATTTCTTTTATTCCCAACAGAGCAGCCGTCCCCTGCTAGGTGATCGTCCTTCACCTTTGATGGCCGTCCCCCATCATCTGTCCATTTCATTTATTCTTTAACCCGATGGCCGTCCCCGTCGTGGTCCCTTTTCTTCTTTAACCCGATGGCCGTCCCCGTCGTGGTCCCTTTTCCTTTTTAGCCCGATGGCCGTCCCCATCGTTGGTTACTTTGCCTTTATGAACTTGATGGCCGTCCCCGTCATGTTTCATTAATCCTCAAAATTTTGCAGCTCTATCTTGATGGCCGTCCCCATCATGATATTTTATTTTCCCAGCTAGTCGGCCGTCCCCGTCTTAGCTTTACCTTTTATCCCCAGCATGTCGGCCGTCCCCGTCATTGCTTTATACACTTTACCAGCATGTCGGCCGTCCCCGTCATCGCTTTGCTTCACATACCACCTTACCCAGCAGTCGTCCTCTGCTCGACGGTCGTCCTCCGTCGCCCATACTTTACAATATACTTTATTTTTTCTTTTACAATCTATACCCCTTTTCTTCTCCCCAGTGAGTGCAAATTTTGGACTGTCTTTGGTATTCAACCACAAGTTATCTTGTCTGCCTGTTAAGCCGTCGCTTACATCCTGCACAGCTAACTCATGCTTGAATAGGGGCAGCTGTAAACACCCCAAATTTGCCCTCACCCATTCACACATGACTTGTGATCATCTCATATGCATAAACACAATCACATCATCTCATGTCTCACTTGGTTTCACTGGATAGTTTCTAAGGCATCTGCACCTAGGGTTTGTGATCTGAGCAGCCTCAGGGCATCTTGAGCCATTCCAAAGGCCACCAATCAACTCAAAGGGGTCCATGTGTGTTTTTATATCATGTTACATCCTCACAAAGTCAAAATTGCAGAGGGATCACAAGAACTAGGTTTTGAGTGGATGCAGAGCCAGGATGAACTGCACAGTTGACTGAAAATTAGGGTTTTGGTTTCAGAGGCCATAACTCCAATTTTTTTGGTCATTCTTGTTTCCATTGGTCTCTATATGGTATAGGGAGTATGCATATCAATTTTCATGAAGAAATTCCATGGGGAAGTCATCTGATCAAGAGTTGACTTTTCAGACAAGTCAGTGCAAAATCAGGGCATCTGAGGCCCCCAATGACCCAACCAATGGGTGATCTTCATCATTTTGAGTGTATATGATCTTTATTTGATCATGGAAGAAGATTGAAGTTCATAAAAATCAAGAATTTAGGGTTTTTGCAAGAGTTGACTTTTTGGGTTTTGTTGACTTTTCAAGAATGCATCCTTTTAGGTCAATTTTCAAGCTTTGATTTATGATCCAAAAAGGCTTCAAATGGAAAAACTTTGGTCATGAAAGTTGTAGATCTCATCTTTCCCTTTTCAAAAAGTACAAGAACATGATCTAACTCTTCTTGAATCAAAAGTTATGGTGTGTTAAAGTTACCAAAAATCATTGTTTTTCATGTCATGCACTAAGTGGAAATTTTGCAAAGTCTTGAATCAAGTCAAAATGCAGCCTCTAATTCATGTCAAACCAGCATGTGAATGTTCTCTAAGTCCTAGAAATCAGATTTGAACTAAGTTTGCCCTTGGTTTCATGTTTGGTTATGCAAAGATCACATGTGAAACATAAACTAGCCAAGTTGCAAAAAACTCATGATTCACTTCCTACAAGTTGCAGCATTGGAAGCTGACTTTGGGCTAGCCTCTCCCTCACCTTTTGCTGCACCAGCACCCAACTTGTACTTGCCTAGCATCACACCATGCCCTATCTTACACAAAAGTGGATTTTATGCAAAAGCAAACTCACCTATCACAGCTGCACAAGTCACATCTCACAGCCACTTGCATTATTTTATTCATTCATTTTGCTGGCCATAACACTAAGAACCAAGGCTGAAACCATACCATTCACAACTTGCACAAAAACCTTCCAACTTGCAAGTTCTATCGAATCTCTTTACACAGCCTGCAAACACAAAATCTTTTTCCTCCATTCATCTCACCTTGATCCATAGAACACAAGGCATCAAGAACCAGAGCTTGAAACAACCAAAACACCTCACTGCCATTTTACACTCCCTTTTGCAGTTTCATTCGAATCCCTCATTCTAGCCCACAAACACATAAACCAACACCACCAATCTTCTTTGCACATTGCATAGACTTCATACAACTCATCACCATGGCCTGAATCAGCCAGAACCTCATCTGCCATTGTTGACTGAGCTTGGAGCAGGAGCATTCGAATCTCACCTTCCAGCTTACTTAAATTGTTCCAAGGTATTCCAACATCATCAGAGGGTTCTAAGGAGCAGATTGAGCAAGGAGAAGAGGCCTGAAAGTTCCAGAATCAAAGTTTGCAAATCTCAGGTAGCTCCAAATTAATTTTTCCAGAAATCAATTTGATTGTTACAAACTTGTTCCTTATGCTCTCCTGATCATGCTGATGCTTTTGGTTTTTGAAATGGATGTGTTTTGAGAATTTAATTGCTGTTTGAAGCTCACGAACCCTAGAACTTTCCCTCTTCGATTCAGCTTGTCAAGGTTAAATAAATTTGTTTTAGGATAGGGTTTTGATTCGTGAGGATGAGAGGAACGTTTCCATGATCTTAGTTTTCATTTATTTTACGTTTTGAGAGGTTTTGAGATTTTCAGGTGACCTTCTGGCCGGAGAAGATGACCGGAAGTCTTCTCCGGCCACCTGAGTTTAGTTTGCCCTAATTACAGTCATTAAGTCAAGTTTGAATTTGGTCCATTGATGTGCGCTGACTTGTTGACTTCCCTCCTGATTCAATGGCCCAGATGTGTTTGATTAACCTTAATCCACGTGTTAGGGTTAATTAATCCATATTTTATTTAAGTTAATCTGAAGCAATCCTAGCCTCTCATTCTGGCGCCAGTCAACCCTTTTTAAACCCAGACGCATCCTGGCCTTTCATTTGTCTTACTTTTATTTTATTCAATTTTTAATTCATTTGTTTTCATTTTAATTTGTACAATTTATTTAAAATAGCTAAAAAATCATAAAAATTATGAAACTTTTTCTTTAAGGTTTCATTAATTTTTATGACACAAAAATATTTTTTATTTTATTTTTATCATTAAAAAAGTATTTTTAAATATTTAAAAGATTATTTTTAATTGATTAATGAGAATTAATTAATTAAAAATACTTTTAGGTATTTAAAAATTACAAAAAAATTCATGAAATGTTCTAAGACATTTAGAAACATTGTCCAACCTTCAAACCAAATTTCTTTTTTGATCTTGATGCATTTTAAGAATTTTTCATTGAATTAAATCATTTTTGATGCATTATTTTGATCATAAGTTTGAAAATTCATTTCTGCCTTTTGGTGAAGGTTGAGACATTGATTCTTTTTGCATTGTTTTCCATTTGACATGTACTTTCAAAGATAAAATGGCCATGATTTGATCTTGCATTTTCTAATTGATTGGCATTTCTTTTGATAAGAATCCTAAAAAACCCTAACAACTTGTAAAAATCATAACTTGAGTTTGGTTGAGAGTTGAGAGCTCCCCTTTGGGCAGTGGTTTGTTATAGGTCTAGGGTTTCTTTAGGTACCATTTTCCATTTTTTATGTTAAGGTTTGCTCCTGTTTTTGGTTTGTGTTTGATGTTTGATCCATGAACCCTAATTTGGGCCTTCTCTTGCATCCTCCTTGCATTCTCCTTGCATAACATGACTTGCCATTACATTTTGTGCATTCTTATGATTCATTTGACATCTTAAGACATGTATGAAGCATCTTTGATCATTGCATTACATATTTGCCATGCCATTTGTCTTGTATGTTTCATAACATTTCATGCTTGTTCATGCTTCTAAACTTGCATCATCTGCATCCATGACTTTGTATGAACATCTCATTGTCTTGTCTCATGTTCATAGCACTCCATAGCATCATAATCATCATGTGTATGCTTCTGGTTTGGCTTAGCATCATGTCATTTCATTTCATTTAGCATTGCATTACATTTGTTTCTAACATTTCAGGTGGTAAGTAAAATTTGGGAAGTGAATTTGCCTTCACTTCTCATACCTTCTCTTTTCATCTCTCTTGCATCCATTGCTGCATTTCTATTTGTGTTTGAGATTGAGCTTGCTCATTCTTCTTCCTCCCACTTTCTTTCTTCAAGTGACTTGACTTCTTGAATGAAGCAAGTCACTTTGCTTCTCTTGATCTTGTTCATCTGCTTCCTGGTGGTTCATCTGAAGATTGTTCTTGAAAACCTCACAAGCATTAGGACCAACCAAGCATGATAATGAATTAGGGTTTTGATTAGTCTCCCCCATAGTTTTTACCTTTGTGTCTCTCTTTGAGTCTTCTCTCCTCACTTCATAATCAGGGACTAAACCCTCAAGGCTTTAAGACTTTGTGATTAAGATCATGCCTGCATCCTTCTTTTAGGATGGAGTGTATAACTTTAATCCTAAGTCTTGGACCCTTAAGGTGTTGAACTCTCTTAATTAATCCATCTAATAATCATCAAGACATTACACTTGTAACTTGGGCCTTGCATTAGGGTTCTAATTCTTCCTTAATTGGCTAAGAAGGACTAACCCTAAAGTTAATGGACAAGTCCCCCTCAAGTTGTCTTACCAATCATAAAAAACACTTCATCATCATATCATTAATAAAATCCACTTAATCAAGGGATTGTTCTGTCATGGGTTTAATCCCTAATCATGGATTAAGTTGAGGAGTTTTTCTCAGCTTAAACACCCTCATCTATTATCCTTCTTTTAGGATAGTGTAATGAGCCTGTTAAATCCCTGATTATGGCTTAACCTCATTACTTAACACTAAACAAAAATCACAAAAACATCTAATTAATCACAAGTAGGTTAATGATCTTAACCCTACATCAAAGGTGATTAAGTGTGAGAACCTGACTTCACACTTAAGGTAATTCTCATTACCCCTAATCAGAGGGATGATGTGATGAGTTTACCAAATCCATTGATTTAGGTTTAAGCTCATTATCTTATGACAAACTCCAAAAAGCAATAAAAGACTGAAAACTCAAAACAAACAATAATCGTCTCCTTCGGGATTCTTTTCTCATCATCCTTCACTCACAACCGAGAACTTGCTTCTTCCGTCTAATGCAAGACAGTTTGCATCTGTGCCAGACAGATCGTACACTTGAGCATAGACTGCAAGCAGTTCACCAGTCAATTCATCTTTCAGTCTCTTTAGGTCGAACTACGGTGTTCTGACTTCCTCATTGCACGAGAGGATACGTAGGCATAACTTAACAGTTATCGAACAAAAGTCTCTGTATATTCCCCCTCCTTCCAGCATCATTTTTTTTGAGCCTCATGATCTTGAACATCTCATTCTTTGTTCTTGCACTGACACTTTCATACTTCACATCACTTATACACTATACACTGACACCTGTACATATTGCTTTCCAGCTATTTTACACACAGATTGCACTGACACAACACAAATCTTTTAAGCGTGGATCCCGTCGAGTACGACGGACAATCTGGGTGCTAATACCTTCCCGGGTTGTAACCAACCCCCTTTCTCAGTCTCTCTGGTTCGCGACCGTCTTATCCATATTTTTCTAGGTTTATGCAGCATTACCTTTCCTCCGGGATAAAAATGCCTAGCTGGCGACTCTATTCATCTCCAGTGAGTTCACGGCTGTGTGTTCTCACTGTTCCCTTCGCCGACCGTTCGCGTCTGTACCTTCGTTTGATCCATTTTCATTCGTCGGGAGCGACATCAATTTGTAACAATCTCCTCATTTCAGGAGATATGTTTCTTTGACTGTATCTTGCCAATTCAGGGCACATGAATTAATAAAATCAGATTTTCAGTCACGCTTCGTCTTTTTACATTTACGTTTTGCAAAGAGTTGTCTGATATCTCTAAAATACAATTGCATAAGTACAGATGCCTTCTCTAAAAACAAAACACATGCTTACAGGGAATGTGATTATTCTCGAAAGTACTTAACTCCTATGACGGAATCCAGTAAGGGATACCTCGGGACCTTTTGTACGTTTCATTATCTTTGCAGGATTGCAGGTATCCAGAACGCAACCTGGGGCATGCAGGTTACGTCTCAACAGGTAGGCGAATCATGATCAACTTGGTCTATCTTCCACATGGCACTAGAAGGTGCCCATTTCCCCAGCGGAGCTGCCGAATCAACATGCACTCAATCTCAGCATCTGAAATGCTCTTCCCCCAGCTGAGTAGCTCCCCATTGCCTTCCCCAGCAAAGTTGCCAAGTCAACAAACAAGCTTAACACTCAGAATGCTCTATCCCCAGCGGAGTTGCCTCTTGTTGCTCTCCCCAGCTGAGTTATCAACAGCATTCCCCAGCCGAGTTGCCATCCTTCCTCAGCAGAATGCAGAAATCAGGGAATCATCTCCCCACAAAGTCCCCAGCCTCTATTCAGAAGAGCAACGCACGAAGAAGTCACAACAGAGTGAAGAAAGCTTCTACGAACCCCAGCTGGGTCTCCCATATTATAAGGATATGTCGATCAGTGACCTATATCCCCCAAGCAGATACACCAATGATCTCATCCAGCTGGGATGTCTTCCTCAGCAGATCAGCCAGAGATCTTCGCGGCAACGAGATCCGAATCCCGGATATGTGCTTCTTTGCATAATCATAGCATTTGCATCATAATATACCCTCAAAGCGTAGCATTCCGTCTAATACGGAGCATTACGGCAAAAATCAAATGCATAGCATAATCATGAGTCATGTTGTGAATTAAACGCTTGTGAATACAGATTACTTTCCCCAAGAGTCCCCATCAGAGTCCCAGCAAAAGCAGCTGCCTCACAAATCACAAACATCGGTATATACACCTTTTGGCACCCGTCCGTGTAATCTTTCCCCAGTAAAGTCGCCTGAACAAACAAGATCACCCGTATTACAGATACTCCCTGACACCCATCCGTGTCAAATCACCAACAGAAAGCCAAAGACACCCTCTTTGCACTCACACATACTTGTATGTACACCTTTTTTTGACACCCGTCCGTGTCATATCCCCAGCGCAGTCACTTACACCTTTATCAACTCATACTTGTTAATATTATACTTTTCTCTCCCGACACTCGTCCGTGTCACTCTCCCCAGCAGTTAAAACACTCATCTATACAATACTCACTACTCACGGTACGCTTATACAGATACTCGTCCGTATCTTGTATACATCATCACTCATAACCCCGCAGATTCGGCAATAGTCCTCGTTCTTTGTTAACCAGTTGGTACTCGTCCGTACCATCATCTCAGAGCATTGCGTCTAATGTTTGTTCTACGTGATACTCGTCCGTATCATAGTCTTAAGGATGCTCGTCCGCATCTTTGATCCATACACCATGTCAAACACTTATGTCTTCCTGAATATAGATACTCGTCTGTATCTACTATTCCCTAGAAGAGTCCTTTCAGATGCAACACTCGTCTGTGTTCTTTGTTAACCAGTTGATACTCGTCCGTATCATCATCTCTGAACATGTGTCAGTTTGTTTCTACGTGATACTCGTCCGTATCATAGTCTTAAGGATGCTCGTCCGCATCTTTAATCTATACACAATACCAAACACTTATACCTTTTGTTTCTTGGATGTAAACGCTCGTCTGTGTTTACTATCTCCCCAGTAGATCGCCAACAAAGCAAATCTTTCCTTTTTATCTAACACTCGTCCTGTGTTATGATAAACCCTGAGAGCAGCCGTCCCCTGCTGAGTGGTCGTCCTCCACAACTTGATGGTCGTCCTCCATCATGCTCATCCGATGGCCGTCCCCAACGTTGATTTTAGCAGCCGCCCCCTGCTAGGTGGTCGTCCTCCACCATTTGATGATCGTCCTTCATCACTTTATCCAATGGCCGTCCCCATTGTTGATTTTGGTTATCCGGCATTCGTCCTATGTCACGATAAACCTTGAGAGCAGCCGTCCCCTGCTGAGTGGTCGTCCTCCACTTCTTGATGGTCGTCCTCCATCATGCTCGTCCGATGGCCGTCCCCATCGTTGATCTCTTCTATCCGATGGCCGTCCCCATCGTTGACCTTTTCTATCCGATGGCCGTCCCCATCGTCGATATCTTCGGCAGCCGTACCCTGCCAGGTGGTCGTCCTCCACCTTTGATGGCCGTCCCCATCATATTTACTTTTTATTCCCAACAGAGCAGCCGTCCCCCGCTAGGTGATCGTCCTTCACCTTTGATGGCCGTACCCCATCATCTGTTCATTTCATTTATTCTTTAACCCGATGGCCGTCCCCGTCGTGGTCCCTTTTCCTTTTTAGCCCGATGGCCGTCCCCATCGTTGGTTACTTTACCTTTATGAACTTGATGGCCGTCCCCGTCATGTTTCATTAATCCTCAGAAATTTTACAGTTTTATCGTAATGGCCGTCCCCATCATGATTTTATTTTCCCCAGCTAGTCGGTCGTCCCCGTCTTAGCTCTGCCTTTTATCCCCAGCATGCCGGCCGTCCCCGTCATTGCTTTATTTTCATACACTCTCCCCAGCATGTCGGCCGTCCCCGTCATTGCTCCTTACCCGGCAGTCGTCCTCTGCTCGACGGTCGTCCTCCGTCGCCCATACTTTACAATATACTTTATTTTCCTTTGCAATCAATATACTTTTTCTTCTCCATTCTGTGAGTGCAAATTTTGGACTGTCTTTGGTATTCAACCACAAGTTATCTTGTTTGCCTGTTAAGCCGTTGCTTACACCCAGCACAGCTAACTCATGTTTGAATAGGGGCAGCTGTAAACACCCCAAATTTGCCCTCACCCATTCACACCATGGCTTGTGGTCATCTCATATGCATAAACACAATCATACAATCTCATATCTCATGTTTGATTCACTGCATAGCTTCTAAGGCATCTGCACCTAGGGTTTGTGATCTGAGCAATCCCAATGCTTCTTGAGCCATTCCAAAGGCCACCAATCAACTCAAAGAGGTCCATATGTGTTCTTGTATCATGTTACATCCTCACAAAGTCAAAAATGCAGAGGAATCACAAGAACTAGGGTTTGAGTGGATGCAGAGCCAGGTTGAACTGCACAGTTGACCTAAAATTAGGGTTTTGGTTTCAGAGGCCATAACTCCAAATTTTTTGGTCATTCTTGTTTCCATTGATCTCTATATGGTATAGGGAGTATGCATATCAATTTTCATGAAGAAATTCCATGGGGAAGTCATCTGATCAAGAGTTGACTTTTCAGACAAGTCAGTGCAAAATCAGGGCATCTGAGGCCCCCAATGACCCAACCAATGGGTGATCTTCATCATTTTGAGTGTATATGATCTTTATTTGATCATGGAAGAAGGTTGAAGTGCATAAAAACAAGAATTTAGGGTTTTTGCAAAAGTTGACTTTTTGAGGCATAATTGACTTTTCAAGAATGCATCATTTTAGGTCATTTTTCAAGCCTTGATTCTTGATCCAAAAAGGCTTCAAATGAAAAAACTTTGGTCATGAAAGTTGTAGATCTCATCTTTCCCTTTCCAAAAAGTACAAGAACATGATCAAACTCTTCTTGGATCAAAAGTTATGACCATGCAAAGTTGCCAAAAATCATTTATTTTCGAGTTATGCATCAAGTGGAAATTTTGCAAAGTCTTGGATCAAAACACATTGCAGCCTCTAATGCATCTCAAATTAGCATGTGAACTTTCTCTAAGTTACAAAAATCAGAATTGAACTAAATTTGCCCTTGGTTTCATGCTTGGTTATGCAAAGGATCACATGTGAAACATAAGCCAACCAACTTGCAAAACTACTCATTTCACTTCCTACAACTTGGTGCATTGGCTGCTGAGCTTTGCTAGGCCTCTCCCTCACCTTTGCTGCGCCAGCCATGCCTTGTACTTGCCTAGACCTTGCCCATGCCCTATCTTACACAAAGTTGACCTTTTATGCAAAAGCAAACTTACCTATCACAGCTGCACAAGTCACATCCTCTGGCCACTTGGATTAAAATATGTTATCAATTGGCAAGCTAAAGACATCAAGAGCCAAGGCTGAAACACACACATTGAACACCTACACAAAAACTCACCTCATTGCAAGTTCATTCGAATCACTCTCCACAGTCTTCAAACACTCAAACTCTCATCATCACTCAACTCACCACACCTCATAGACAAGAAACACCCCAAGCATAAGCCTGAAACAAGCCTGAAAACTCCATTGCCATCATTCACCTCAAACTGCAGTTTCATTCGAAACTCTTATCCTAGCTCACAAACACACCAACCAACACCACAAACCTTCTCAACACACTTCATAGATCACAAACAACCCCTTTTCACAGCCTGAGAGTGCCAGAATCTCATCTGCCATTGTTGACTGAACTGAAGCAGTTCCTTTCGAATCTTCTTTTCCAGCCAACACCAACTCATTTTGAGCATTCAAACACACTTGGGGGACCAAGAGGAGCAGCTTGCACTGAAGGAAGAGGCCTGAAAGTTCCAAAATTGAAAGTTGCAAATCTCAGGTAGCTCGAAATTAATTTTTCCAGAAATGATTTTTCTTGTTACAAACTTGTTCTTTATGCTCTCCTGATCATTCTGATGCTTTTAGTTTTTGAAATGGTTGTGTTTTGAGAATTTAATTTGTGTTTGAAGCTTACGAACCCTAGAACTTTCCCTCTTCGATTCAGATGATTTAGGAAAGATAAATTTGTTTTAGTTTAGGGGTTTGATTCGTGAGGGTGTTAGAAACGTTTCCCAATTCATAGATTTCATTTATATTACGTTTTGAGGAAGTTGGGTGATTTTCAGGTGAGTTTCTGGCCGGAGAAGACGACCGGAAGTCTTCTCCGGCCACCTGAATGTAATTAGGGCATAAACCAGTAATTAATGTTAGTTTGAATATGAGCCGTTGATTCCCGTTGACTGGTTGACTTCCCACCCTTTTTGATGGCCAGGATCTGTTTCATTAGCCCTAATCACATTAATTTATTTAATTAATTAGGATTAAGAAGTTTGAATCTGGACCACTAGATGACGCGCCAAGTCAACCCTCTCATTTCCAGATTGAATCCCAGCCTTGCATTCTGCTTACTTTTATTTAATTTAAATTTTATTCATATTTATTTCATTTAAATTGCACAATTTATTTAAAATAGCAGAAAAATCATAAAAATTATGAAACTTTTTCTTTAAGGTTTTATTAATTTTTATGACACAAAAATATTTTTATTTTGTTTTTATCATTAAAAAAGGTATTTTTAAATATTTAAAAGATTATTTTCAATTGATTAATGGGAATTAATTAATTAAAAATACTTTTAGGTATTTAAAAATTACAAAAAAATTCATGAAATGTTCTAAGACATTTAGAAACATTGTCCAACCTTCAAACCAAATTTCTTTTTTGATCTTGATGCATTTTAAGAATTTTTCATGGAATTAAATCATATTTTGTGCATTACTTTGATCACAAGTTTAAAAATTCATTTCTGCCTATTGGTGAAGGTTGAGACATTGATTCTTTTTGCATTGTTTTCCATTTGACATGTATTTTCAAGGATAAAAAGGCCATGATTTGATCTTGCATTTCCTAATTGATTGGCATTTGTTTTGATAAGAACCCTAAAAAACCCTAATAACTTGTAAAAATCATATCTTGAGTTTGGTTGGGAGTTGGGAGTTCCCCTTTGGGCAGTGATTCATTATAGGTCTAGGGTTTCTTTTGGTGCCATTTTCCATTTTTTATCTTAGGGTTTGCTTCTGTTTTTGGTTTGTGTTTGATGTTTGATCCATAAACCCTAATTTGGGCTTTCTCTTGCATCCTTCTTGCATTTCCTTGCATAACATGACTTGCCATTGCATTTTGTGCATTCTTATGATTCATTTGACATCTTAAGACATGTATAAAGCATCATTGATCATTGCATTACATCTTTGCCATGCCATTTGTCTTGTATGCTTCATGACATTTCATGTTTATTCATGTTCCTTAACTTGCACCATTTGCATCCATGACTTTGTATGAACATCCCTATGCCTTGTCTCATGTTTGCAGTACTTCATAACATCATAATCATCATGTGCATGCTTCTGGTTTGGCCTAGCATCATGTCATTTCATTTCATTTAGCATTGCATTGCATTTGTTTCTAACATTTCAGGTGGTAAGTAAACTTGAGAAGTGAATTTGCCTTCACTTCTCATAACTTTTCTTCTCATCTCTCTTGCATAGCATGCTGCATTTATACATGTGTTGGAGTTTGAGCTTGCTCATTCTTGCTTCCCCCACTTTCTTTCTTCAAGTGACTTGACTTCTTGAATGAAGCAAGTCACTTTGCTTCTCTTGATCCTGTTCATCTGCTTCCTGGTGGTTCCATTGAAGATCTTCTTCTTGAAAACCTCACAAACCTTAGGACCAACCAAGCATGATAATGAGTAGGGTTTTGATTAGTCCCCCCCTCTTAGTTTTCACCTTTGTGTCTCTTTTGAGTCTTCTCTTCTCATCTCATAATCAGAGACTAAACCCTAAAGGCTTTAAGACTTTGTGATTAAGCTTATGCCTACATCCTTCTCTTAGGATGGAGTGTATAACTTTAATCCTAAGTATTAAACCCTTAAGGTGTTTAAATCTCTTAATCAAATCACTTAATAATTATCAAGACATCACACTTGTAACTTGGGCCTTGCATTAGGGTTCTAATTCTTCCTTAACTGGTTAAGAAGGACTAACCCTAGAGTTAATGGACAAGTCCCCCTCAAGTTGTCTCACAAATCATAAAATTCACTTCATCATCATATCATTAACTAAAATCCACTTAATCAAAGGCTTGTTTTGTCATGGGTTTAATCCCTAATCATGGATTAAGTTGAGGAGCCTTCCTCAGCTTAAACATTCTCATCTATTATCCTTCTTTTAGGATGGTGTAATGGGTCTGTTTAATCCCTGATTATGGCTTAACCTCATTACTCAACACTAAACAAAATCACAAAAAACATCTAAATAATCACAAGTAGGTTAATGATCTTAATCCTACACCAAAGGTGATTAAGTGTGAGAATCTGACTTCACACTTAAGGTATTCTCATTGCCCCTAATCAGAGGGAAGATGTGATGAGTTTACTAACCCATTGGTTTAGGCTTAAGCTCATTATCTTATGACGAACTCAAAAAAAGCAACAAAAGACTGAAAATTCAAAAACAAACAATAATCGTCTCCTTCGGGATTCTTTTCTCATCTCATTCACTCACAATCGAGAACTTGTTTCTTCCGTCTAATGCAAGACAGTAAGCACCTGAGCCAGACAGGTCATACACTTGAGCATAGGCAAGTAAGCAGTTCACAAGTCAATTCATCTTTCAGTCTCTTTGGGTCGAACTACGGTGTTCTGACTTCCTCATTGCACGAGAGGATACGTAGGCATAACTTAACAGTTATCGAACAAAAGTCTCTGTATATCCCCCCTCTTTCCAGCTTTATTCTCTTAGCCTCATGATCATGAGCACACTCTTTCCTTACACTGACACTTCATTTATATCACACTTCACTTCTTTTACACTGACACCTGTACATCTTTTCCAGCTATTCTATACACAGATTGCACTGACACTACCCCTTTAAAACACAAATCTTTTAAGCGTGGATCCCGTCGAGTACGATGGACAATCTGGGTGCTAATACCTTCCCAGGTTGTAACCAACCCCCTTTCTCAGTCTCTCTGGTTCGCAAACCGTCTTATCCATATCTTTCTAGGTCTATGCAGCATTGCCTTTCCTCCGGGATAAAAATGCCTAGCTGGCGACTCTATTCATCTCCAGTGAGTTCACGGCTGTGTGTTCTCATTGTCCCTCTCGCCGACCGTTCGCGTCTGTACCCTATTTGACCCAGTTTCATTTAGTGGGAGCGACAGACACAATACTAGACGGGACACCATGCGACCTCACAATCTCAGCAATAAACATCCCTGCAAGATGACTTGCCTTGTACGTGGTCTTAACGGCTAGGAAATACGCAAATTTTGTTAGTCGATCCACAATCACCCAAAAAGAGTCATAACCACCCTGAGTACTTGGTAAACCTACTGCAAAGTCCATAAAAATACTATCCCACTTCCAAATTGGGATGTCTAAAGGTTGCAACAAATCTCCCGATCTTTGATGCTCAATCTTCACTTGTTGACACATCGCACATTCAGATACAAACACTGCAATGTCCTTTTTCATTCCAGACCATCAATACTCTTTCTTCAAGTCTTGATACATCTTCGAAGAACCCGGATGTATCATAAGAGAAACTTTATGGGCTTCCTCTAAAATCTTTCTCTTTAACACCTCATCATTTGGAATACAAACTCTTTGGTTGAATAGGATAATCCCATCCAACGCTCTCACAAAACCCGGTTGGAGTAACAACCCTTGCAACTTCTTGTCTAGAGCTTGAGCTTGCTGAATCTCATTCCTCAAAGTAGAATTGATATTTAAATTTCCCATTATTACACCATTCGGAGTCCAAACAAACTGAAGATTAAGGTCTCGAAACTTCTCCAACAGTGCATATTCCAACACCATCAATTCGACACTATGAATCACTTTTCTACTTAAAGCATCTGCCACTTTATTCCCTTTTCCAGGACGGTACTTCAATTCATGGTCATAATCCTTCAAATACTCCATCCATCTTCTCTTTCTCATATTTAATTCCTTATGATCAAAGAGGTACTTCAAACTCTTATATCACTGAACATCTCAAAACGCACACCATACAGATAATGTCACCACATCTTTAAAGTAAACACCACGGTCGCTAGTTCCAAATCATGAGTTGTATAATTCTTCTCATGAACTCTCAACTATCTAGAAGCGTAGGTTACAACTTGGCCTTCTTGCATAAGAACACCTCCTAATCCCATCTTAGAAGCATCGCAAAACACTTCGTAAGATTTGTTAGGATCGGGAATGATCAAGACTGAAACAGTTGTCAATTTCTCCTTCAACCACACGAAACTTTGCTCACATTTATAATCCCATTCGTAAGTGTAACACGGTGGGAGAACTGACTTTCTATAAATGTTGTGGATAGCAAGAGTCGCCACCGACTTTTATTTTATCCATAAGGAAGGGACATAAAAGAACAGGAAATACCATTTTTTAAAAGACTTGGGTTCGGGGGGTAGGTTACATAATATCCATGATTATCCATGGGATCTTAGTTACTTAGCTCACTTTAATTGTTTTTGAAAAGTGTAGTGTGTGATTAGAAATTTTCTAAGTACTTTGTAATGATCCTCGTATGGATGTATACAAAGCCTTATTTGAAAATGTTTGAAAATATTGTGAGGTGTGAAAAGTATTTTTGAAGAGTGAGCAAGTAACTATAAGGTACCTACCTTAGACTAAGTCATTCATGTTCTTATATGTCCTTTCAAGGGTATGACTATCCCTATTATTAAGGAATAGGTAGTCATTACCTTGGATTTATTTGAGGGACGAACGTAGGGTCATCGTATGGTCAATGAAGGCAACTTGAGGGGTGTCTTTAGCCATTCGTAGGGACTATCATCATTTATTCGAAGGGACAATATCATTATTGTAGGCAACCTCGAAGGGACTTGATCTTTTAAATCTGTTGGGACTTGATGATTTATACGTGAAGGGACTTTGTTTAAGACACCCCTATATTCGAGGGACTTGACCATTTATTTTAAGGCAACCAAGAGGAATACCCTAGGAAGTGCAAATATCTATCATAGATCGACTTACGTGTGTGAGTGTTTCTTTTCAGATATTTAACTTATTTAATTAGATTATCTGAGTCCATTTAATTACAATTAGTTTTTTGCACTCCCTAAATTACTAACCACGCAATTAAATATTTACAAAGAAAATAAAGATGGAAAAATAAATCTCTAAGCTATTACAAAGCTTTGGGATAGATACAATATAATCAGATGAAAATAAAACAAGAATATAGATATAATAAAGCAATAATAATAATAATACCAAGAATAATAAAGCAATAGTAACAAGATTAAAGCAAAATAAATAATAGCAAAATAAATAATAAACAAGATTAGAAGTTATTAGAATTAGTAAAAAAAGAAATTAGATTTAGAAGAAAAAGAATAAACAATTAAAGATTATTAGGAAAATACAACTTTAATTAATTTTAATTATTTACATTAATTAATTTATAAAAATAACTAATTATGTACAACATTAGAATTTTTAATAAAATTATTAATTAAGTTTCTTTTTATTATTTACAAAATATATAAAAATTTATTATTATAAGTAAGTAATAAAAAAAATAAAGTTATAAAAATAATTAGTATTTATTTACAAAATATGATTATTACTATTATAATACAATTAAGAAAATAATACTATTAATATACAAAATATTATTAACAAAATGTTTTTAAGAAAAGTATTAATTTAATATGTATAAAATATAAAGTTACAAATTAAAGATTTACAAATTAATTGATTTAGAAAAAAACAAGTTAATTAAAATCTAGACAAAATAAAAGTTATTATTAATTGCTTAAAAAAATATCCTAAGTGTGTATATAAAAAATTAATTAGCTAAATAAACTTTTTATTAAAATAGATTTTGATTAGGTTAATTTTAATTAGAAAATAAAATACATATTTGGTTATTGATCGTACCTGGAGATCAGGATCCGATATGGCTGGGGTCGAGCGTTGTTGAAGGACGGTTGGTGATGAGGAGAGGAGGGGGTGTACCTGCAAGGCACTCCGATGCTAAAGTAAGAGACTGAGCAAAGAGCGTGCAAGTACGAGCATTAAGGTGAGAGAATTGAATACATGGCCCTCTCCTATGAGAGGGATTATATACTGGTCAAAGAGGGTGTTCATTGGCCCAGAATATTGGACGTGGATCGCGGATCCCGCAATAATCGACAGTGATTAGGAACTAGCCGTTGGGGTGAGAAAGATTCCGCTCGACAGATCCGTTGCCCGACAGGGGAGTTACCCGACCGTGGGTAGGTCGATCAGTTGGTTTCATATTCCGAGCACGGTCGGGTTTTCCGGGCCGTTGGGCCGCGAGAAAGGTATGGCCCAATCCTGATGTTTGGGCCAGTTCGAAACAGGAGCCCCCCAAGTCGTTGCTTTCGGTCGAGGAAGTGATGACTTAAAGTTAGCTCGATGCTCGAAAATACTGGTGAACGTCGGGGATCTACTTTCCGGGCACCCAGATTGTAGGTTGGCGCAGGGGAAGTAAAAACGAAAAGGTGGCGTGTTTCGGGATCTGTGTCGATTTAATGTTTTGACGGCTATCATAAGGCCTAACGCGTAGGTCATTATTGCCTAGGGATAGGGGTCACGCTTCAGTGCACGTGCCCTTTTCCCTATAAATAGTGAGGTTGTCCCACAAAAACAACTTTTCGCTTCGTCTTCTTCCTCCCTTGGCAGCTCGCGCAACTGCCTGCTGTTTACTGCTACCGATCACCGTACGCCGTCGTCAACCACCGCACTTCCCAAAATAGTTCTTCGCAATGGCATCACAAGCTCAAGGTTAGATTTCTGTTCTGCTTTTTTAGACTTAGTTTTTTGAGAAGTAGTGATGCATGCAGTTTAGGACTTGGTTTTATCGGTAGATTAGGGTAATGTAAAGATTTTAGGTTTTAGTAGTAGTCATATTCCGCCTATTCTGGATTCTGGTTCATGGTGGGCGGTGATCTCGGTCGACACTCAACCGAAGCTAGGGTTTTGCGTCCCTCTGAGCGTTGAACGTCTGTCAAGAACGTCGATCGCTCGGGGCTTTTGCTCGAAAACTTGTTTTCGGGCTGCTGCGCGTCCTTTCACTTGATAGGTAGTGGAAGGGTAGATTTGATATTATGATCGAATTCAGTGACGCCTTTCCTCTACTTTTCAGGTGAAAACGTGCTCGTCAATCCCCTCGACATTTCCTCAGAGGGGAGCTCATCGGAGGACTCAGGCTCTTCTGAAACTGTCTCATCTGGCTCTGAGAGTTCTTCAGGAGATTCGACAGCGACCGAAGTGAATGACGTCGGGGAAGTCTCAGGGAAAGAGGTCGATGTTCCTGAGGCTACGCTGTAACACGGTGGGAGAACTGACTTTAGTTATGTTGCGGATAGCAAGAGTCGCCACCGACTTTTATTTTATCCAAAGGAAAGGCATAAAAGAACAGGAAAGACCTTTTAAAAGATTTTTGGGTCCGGGGGTAGGTTATGTAAAGGGAAGGTGTTAGCACCCTTTACATCCATGGTTATCCATGGGCTCTTAGTTACTTAGCTCACTTTAAAATGTTTTTGAAATGTGAAGTGTGTGAATAAAAATTTTCTTAAGTATTTTATAATGATCCATGTACGGATGCGTATAAAACCTTTGTTTTGAAAATTTGTTTGAAAATGTGAAGTGTTTGAAATGTTTTTGAAGAGTGAGCAAGTATCTAAGAGGAACCTACCCTAAGCTTAAGTCTTTTCTGTTCTTGAATCCTTTAAATGGTAAGACTATCCCTATTATTAAGGAATAGGTAGTCATTACCTTAGATGTAAGGGACAAGTGAAGGGACATCTGTTATTTAGGCAACTGTGGGGTGTATATGCAATTCGAAGGGACTTATCATCTTTATTCGAAAGGGACAAGATCATTACGAAGGCAACATTCGAAGGGACTTGATCTTTTTATCTGTTAAGGGACTAGATGATGTGAGATGAGGGACTTTGCTTTATACACCCTACTCGACCTTTTGTTTAGGCAACATGAGAGGTATCCTTAAGGAAGTGAGATGGCGATCAAAGATCGACTTATGTGTGTGAGTGTACAATTTTAAATATTTATCTTTTTTTAAATTAGTGATCTAAATTAATTTTAAAATACAAACATGTTTCACTCCCTATTTTACTAACCATAACATTTAAAATAAATATTAAACATTATTACTAAAATATTACATAAAGGAAACAGTTACATAATAATAATTAAAGCAAATTAAATAAATAAGCAAAAATAAATAATAATAATATAATTGGGTTAGTAAAAATAATAATAATAAATCACAATATATAAATGGGGTTAGTAATAATAAAATAAATATCATACGAAAATAATAAAATAAAAAAGAATATTAGTATAATAATTAAAAGTTCAATTTTTTATAAACAATCATTATTTAGGATTAGGGAAAAAATATAAACAATTATATTATAAAATTTTAAATTACATATAAGTTATAGAAATTAGGTTAATTATAAACATATTATGAAAATAAATTATATTTACAAAATTTTAATTATTTTTAAGCATATCCTAAAAATTATTTACATACAAGAATTAAATTATTATAAAATATGTACATATTATGAAAATAAAGTTAATTATAATTGAATAATCATATTATTATATTTACGAAATTAAATTATCAAGTTTTAATTAATTATGTATGCACAAGAATTATATTAAATAATAAAAATATGGACATAATTAACATTTACATGAAATAATTAGGGTTTAAAAGTACTATTAGGGTTTATAAAAAATTAATTAGGTTTTTTTACAAAATATTTTAGGTTTTTAGAAAATTAGGGTTTATATGCTTTTTTAAAATAAATTAGGATTAATTAATAATTACATAAAATTTTACAATATTAATAAATTTGAAAAAACATAAATAATTTTTCTTATGAGATTAAATTAAAAAAGGATGAGTTCTAAAATAATATAAGCATTCTATTTATTTTATTACTTGAATTTATTTAAATAGAAATAATTAAATAACAAAAATCATAGAAAAGAATGAAAAAGCCAAAACCTGCATGGGCTGGGATTTGAACCCAGTCCCTAAACTTTCAACCTTCAAGACCAGCATTCCAACCATTGGGACATGCGCGCGCATGTGATAGAGAGTAAGCACCATCAGGTTTTGTTGTTTATCCAGGAAAATCATGAAAAAAAAACAAAACAAACAACACAAAAGGCCTGGGGGGGATTCGAACCCAGGACCTTCACGCAATACACAAGCACACTTACCATCCAGCCGGGAGGGCGCAACTGATGTACAATTCACAACATTGCATAATATATTAAGTTTGATAATTAAATGAAAAAATAAGAAAAAGTTGCTGAGCCCAGGATTCGAACCAAGGCTCTAAGGTCATACGCGTGCGTCTCTCACCACTGGGCTAGGCAGCCGTTTGTGAAATAACATCAGTAATAAAACAAAAAATATTATGTCCAGTATTTGAATGAAGCACTTGGCGCCAAAGGCCTTCGTCTTCAACCTTTTTCCTGCGAAAACACCTGCAAAATCTCTTACGAAGTTTCCTGCGAATTTTTCAAAACAGAAACCTACGAAATTGGAATACCATCAAAACAGTGAAATTTCTCAAAATTAATTGGTGCATTATGATCCCCAGAGTTCACATGATCGTTCTATGTTCTTAGAATTCATTTATATTAGGTTTAAAGTAAAACCCTAATTGCTTGGCTGAAACCCTAGCCATGGTGAATCATGATACCTGCACGAAAAACTCAATTAAACTACCCAGAATCAATCTAGGGGTCATCACAAATATCATCAAGCAATCAAAAACAATTTAAATCCAGCCAATCAATGAAATCGAAATTTAAAAAATAAGCTTGAAGCCATGATTCGGTTTATGCAATTTAGGTCATGAAGATGCAATGTAATGATCCAAAATCATTCTATGAACATCCAGGAACAAGTTGCAACCTTCAAATTGTCTTGAAAGGGCTTGGATGATGGAATCCGAATTTGAATTTTGGTGACTTTTTGAATATGCAAACTTACTCTTTGAGGCAGAAAATTCGTCTCCTTTGCATTGAGATAGCTTGTATACTTATAGTACAATGAAATTAGGTCAAAAGATTTGATTGTTGTATGAACTTTTTGATTTTTTGAGATTGAAAAAGATTAGGTCTTAAATTTCAAATATTTGTGAATTCAGCCTTTCTATTTCAAGCCAATCTTCATCAATTGTGAATCAATCCAATCCAAATCATCTTAATGACCTTCTAGAACAAAGATATATTTTAAATTTTCACATTTGATATTTTATTTAAATTTAAAATGATTTTTAATATAAAAAATCATAATAAATAAATTAAATAAAATAAAATTATGAAAATATCAAATAAATTTCATGCATGATGTCATGGAACACTTTGGGTCACAAAAAGTTCAGCCCATTTGGAGAAATTTGGTTTTAAGACCCTACTTTCTTCATAAACCACCCAAAAATTTCCCAACTTTGCAAGGGCACACATCCTTCATTTTTAATGCTATGAGGGTGTTTTTGGACATTTTGGAAAGCTTGAAGAGTCCTCTAACCAACCCCATTGGTTTCATGTCCATATCATTTACCATTCTCAAGTTATGCCCTTTTGAAGTGGTTGACTTTTTGTTGACTTTCAAAAGGACCTTTAATGTCTTAGCTCATACCTTCCAAATGAAGCATTTTTGGGCTTGGATTGTGAGACACAAAGTTGTAGAGAATCCAATTTCCTTCAAAATGAACTTTGGATGGGAAAAATGTGATGAAGCATGTGAAAGTTATGGCTGGTCAAAGTTCAGTTGACTTTTCCTGAGGAAACCCTAATTTAGAAACCTCTGATTCTTGATGATCTGAAATATCCTTGATGAATCATGATCAACCCTTGATCAAATGATGAATTTTACTTCATATATTTGATGTTGGCAAAAAATCATGAAGTTTGACTTTGGTTTGACCACAGTTGACCTCAGTTTGACTTTTTAACTGCTTTGACTGATTTTGACCTATCTGATCATTTGACTGAGCAAACCTTTGAGAAAAGTTCTGATATTTGTCATGGGGATTCTTAAACACATATAAGATGCTATGAAGCTCACTTGAAGTCTTGGAAATCCATTTAGCCTGATTAAAGTCAAAACCCTAGTTTTGGATGCACTGCTTAGGAGAATGCCTTGCCTGAGGGATTTGTCAAATCTTCTGACCCATGATGAACTTTGTGAACCTCATAAGATGTCTTGTGAACCTTGTGAACCTCATAAAGTATCTTGTAAACTTCATGAACCTCATGAAAGGTCTTATGAACATTATGAACCTCTTAGCACACAAAGTCTTGTATTGTGAGGGCAAATTTTGGGGTGCAACAGCTGCCCCTGTTCAATTTTCTGAAACCTGAGGGGTTAGATTGGTATATTTGCCAGTCGTGACCTGGAAGGTTGAAGGGGATTGAACACAAAAGCCCAAAAATTTGCACTCACCGGTGCGTAGCGTGATACTGATGACTAGTTGTATATGCTTGAGTGGGCTTAAAGATGCCACTTGGAGAAAAGTTCTTCAAATACATCTCTTGGAGGATAAAGCAGTCCAAAATATGAAGATATAATGATAGCTTTCAGGAGGATAAACAACGTCCTGAGGTATAAGCATAACTTTTGGGAGGATAAACAACGGCCCAAAGGAAATGGTAGCTTTCAGGAGGATAAACAACGTCCTGAGGTAATGATTGCTTTCAGGAGGATAAACAACGTCCTGAGGTATAAGTATACCTTTTGGGAGGATAAACAACGGCCCAATAGTCATGATATGGCTTTTGAGGTAACCTTTGGGAAGATAAACAACGGCCCAAGGTCATGATAGCTTTCAGGAGGATAAACAACGTCCTGAGGTATGAGTATAACTTTTGGGAAGATAAACAACGACCCAAAGTCATGATATGCTTTCAGGAGGATAAACAACGTCCTGAGGTATGATGATAGCTTTCAGGAAGATAAACAACGTCCTGAGGAAATGATTGCTTTCAGGAGGATAAACAACGTCCTGAGGTATGATGATAACTTTTGGGAGGATAAACAACGGCCCAATAGTCACAAGTTGTTGATGAAGTTTGTCTGCTGGAGAATTAATCTGAAAAACAAGATTACAACATTCTGCACAATAACATTAGTTTATGCATTATGTATGCATGTATAATATGATGTATATTATGTATCTATGTATATGTATGTTATGATGTAAATGATGTATGTATGCATCATGCAGCATGAAGCGTCTTGGATATCTTCGTATAACAACTGCTGGCCAGGGAAAATAAATCCCGATTTGTTGCTGAAGAATATGAGAAACTCGTTCCCGTCTTGTTTGATAACATAGTATATATAACCTCCCGTCTTCGTTTGATAGTAAGGTATACATAACCTCCCGTCTTCGTTTGATAGTAAGGTATACATAACCTCCCGTCTTCGTTCGTCGTACTCCTATTGGAAAAATAAATCCCGACTATCCGTATGAGGATAAAAGAGATGGATATAAATTCCAGGGGATATGTGACTCGAAGTATTTATAAAGATGGATTTGCCCTACTGGGGGACTTGTAGCTGTCTTGTGGGGATGAACCGGCGAAGCTTCGTTGAAATCCTTCCCTCGTTCGTCCTTAGTAAATACTATTACTGCATTTTCATGCATTTCTGGTAAACATCAATCATATTAAGCATTTATGCATTTCTGGTAAACATCAATCATATTCAAAAGCATACATACATTCAAACACAACCAATGGACGTTTCGCTTATGTAAATAGGGTAAAAGTAAATCTGGATTCAAAGATGGAATTTTATTTATATCACAATGTGACCTATACATAGGTAAGTTTGTACAAGGAGACAGAAATCCTAGTAAGAAGAATTCGTCGTAATTTTTTTTTACAAAACAAAGAAAATCAGCTATGTGGGAAACAGTCCTATTGAATTTCAATTCAACTATTGCCATTATCTTCAAGTATCTCATCTTCTGCTGTTGAAACGGAAACGATTGGATTGAGTTTTATCTGTTCGAACTTGAATATGTAGCACAACTGGTTGTAGTTACATGGGTGATCCAAACGGGGCATAGTCATACGCTTTAATCCCTAACTTTTGCCTGGATTGCCCTTTCAGGTTTTCAATCCACCGGGATACCCTTTTTTGCCCAAGCCGCCTTTTCAGGTTTTCGACTTGCCGGGTGTACATTTTTTATATATATCCCTAATTTTTGCCCAAACCCTTTTGGTTTGCCGGGATGCCCTTATTTTTGCCTAGGCCAGTCAACCTAGCGGGTCTCTTTTTATGCGTAGTATTTTTTAACTATGTCTGCGTTTACAGGTTGTGGGAAGTCTTCTTCGTCCATAGTAGTAAGTATCATGGCACCTCCTGAGAACACTGTTTTGACCACAAATGGTCCTTCATATGTAGGAGTCCACTTGCCCCTAGGATCACCCTGTGGTAATATGATACGCTTGATTACCAAGTCACCAGCCTGATATACCTTTGGCTTAACCTTCTTGTTAAAAGCTTTGATCATCCGTTTCTGGTACATCTGGCCATGACAAACAACTGCTAACCTCTTCTCATCAATCAAATTTATCTGGTCAAGTCGAGTCTGAATCCATTCATCTTCATCCAAGCCTGCATCCTTCATGATTCTCAAGGAGGGAATCTGAACTTCAATGGGCAAAACTGCTTCCATACCATAGACTAGGGAGAATGGGGTTGCCCCTGTTGAAGTACGTATTGTAGTACGATAACCATGAAGAGCAAATGGTAACATCTCATGCCAATCCCTATAAGTCACAGTCATCTTCTGTATAATCTTCTTAATGTTCTTATTAGCAGCTTCAACTGCCCCATTCATCTTCGGACGATACGGAGAAGAGTTGTGATGCTTAATCTTGAACTACGTGCAGAGATCAGTAATCATAGTGTTGTTCAGATTAGAGCCATTGTCAGTAATAATTCTTTCAGGGATGCCATACCTACATATGAGATTATTTTTAATGAATCGAGCCACCACATTCTTAGTAACAGATGCAAATGAAGCTGCCTCCACCCACTTCGTAAAGTAATCAATAGCAACCAGGATGAAACGATGCCCATTAGAAGCAGTAGGTTTGATCTCACCAATCATATCAATGCCCCACATGGCAAAAGGCCAAGGAGCAGTCAACACATTCAATGGTGATGGAGGTATATGGACTTTATCAGCATAAATTTGACACTTGTGACATGTTCTGGAATGTTGGTAGCAGTCAGCTTCCATGGTAGACCAATAGTAACCTGCTCTCAATATCTTCTTTGCCATAGTATGGCCACTAGAATGAGTGCCAAAGATCCCATCATGCATATCTTCCATAATCTCAGTTGCTTCCTTCTTATCCACACAACGAAGCAAAGTTGAATCATGATTGCGCTTGTACAAAATGCCATTACTCAAAAAGAACTTAGCAGAAAACCTTCTCAGAAACTTCCTATCTTTGACAGATGCCCCTTCAGGGAATTCCTGGGATTCAAGATATCTTTTCACTTCATAGAACCAAGGCTTCTCATCTGCTTCTTCAGTGTCAATCTCATTGCAGTATGCAGGCTTTTCAAATCTATCAATAGTAATCTTAGGAGCCTCATCATCCCAGCTGATCTCAAACATGGATGCCATGGTAGCTAATGCATCTGCCAACTGATTCTCTCTTCGTGGAATATGTCCAAAGGTAATTTCTTTGAAATGTGGGATCAAAGACAACACATGCTCTCTGTAAGGAATGTGATTATCATGCTTGGTATCCCAATCTCCTTTGATCTAACTTACTACCAGGGCTGAATCTCCATACACATCAAGGAACTGAATCTTCATATCAATAGCAGCTTTAATACCCAAGATACATGCCTCATACTCAGCCATGTTATTGGTACAATAGAAACAAAGTCTGGCAGTAATCGGGGTATGACATCCTTCAGGGGAACTGATCACAACACCAACACCATTACCAAGTGCATTAGAAGCTCCATCAAAAACCATAGTCCATCGGGATCCTTGTTCAGGTCCGTCATATTGTCCAGGTTCTTTGGTAATAATCATAATGTCTTCATCAGGGAACTCAAAACTCATTGACTGGTAATCATCCACTGCTTGATGAGCCAGATGATCAGCCACAACACTTCCTTTAATGGCCTTCTGAGTAGTATACTGTATGTCATATTCTGTCAAGATCATTTGCCATCTTGCAATTCTTCCGGAGAGAGCAGGTTTCTCAAATATGTACTTGATTGGATCCATCTTCGAAATCAACAAGGCAGTATGGGTCAACATATACTGTCTTAGTCGGCGAGCAGCCCATGCCAAAGCGTAGCAAGTTTTCTCGAGCAGTGAGTATCTTGTTTCACAGTCGGTAAACTTTTTGCTAAGGTAGTATATTGCCTGCTCTTTTCGACCAGACTCGTCATGTTGCCCCAAGACACACCCCATTGAATTGTCTAACACTGTTAAGTACATAATCAAGGGTCTTCCATCAACTAGTGGCATCAAAATTGGTGGTTCTAGCAGATACTTCTTGATTTCATCAAAGGCTGTCTGGCACTCATCATTCCACTCCATTACCTGATCTTTCTTCAATAATTTGAAGATTGGCTCACAGGTAGCTGTTAATTGGGAAATAAATCTTGCAATGTAATTCAATCGTCCCAAGAAACCTCTAACTTCCTTCTCAGTACGGGGAGCTGGTGTAACACGGTGGGAGAACTGACTTTAGTTATGTTGCGGATAGCAAGAGTCGCCACCGACTTTTATTTTATCCAAAGGAAAGGCATAAAAGAACAGGAAAGACCTTTTAAAAGATTTTTGGGTCCGGGGGTAGGTTATGTAAAGGGAAGGTGTTAGCACCCTTTACATCCATGGTTATCCATGGGCTCTTAGTTACTTAGCTCACTTTGAATTGTTTTTGAAAGTGTGAAGTGTGTGAATAGAAAAATTTCATAAGAGTTAATAATGATCCATGTACGGATGCGTAAAAACTTGTGTTTGAAAATTTGTTTGAAATTTATAAAGTGTTTGAAAATTTTGAATGAAGTGAGCAAGCAACTATGAGATACCTACCCTAAAGTTTAAGTCTTTTATGTTCTTTATCCTTTAAATGGTAAGACTATCCCTATTATTAAGGAATAGGTAGTCATTACCTTGGATGTAAGGGACATATGAGGGACATCTGTTTAATGAAGGCAACTGCGGGGTGTATTAAGCACTTAGGAGGGATTGTCATCATTATTCGAAAAGGGACTTGATCTTTAAAGGCAACCACTAAGGGACTTGATGACTTTATTTTTGAGGGACTTGCTTTATACACCCCACTTGACCTTATGATTAGGCAACATTGAGGCAACCCTAGAAAGTGAGATGGCGATTAAAAATCGACTTACGTGTGTGAGTGTTTAATTTACATTTATCTTATAATTAAAGTGATCTAAATTCAATTTTAAAATAGAATACATGTTTACACTCCCTAAATTACTAACCATAGCATAAAAATTAAATAAATTAAATATTTACAAAAATTACACCAAGGAGCAATTACAATAATTATAATAAACAATTAAAATAAATAGCAAATAAATAAATATAAATAATAAGTAAAAATAAATAAATAGGCAATAATAAATATAATAGAGGTTAGTAATAATAATAATAAAGATAATTAAATAAGGTTAGTGAAATAATAATAATAAATATAATAATAAGATAAATGGATTAGTAATAATATGATTAGTAATAATAATAAACAAAATAAGAATTAGAAACTTATTAAGAAATATGAACAATTTAATTATAAAATTATATACAACTTATTAATTTTAAACATTATAAAATTTAATTGTTTTTAAACATATATAAAAGAATAAGATTTAAATTATGAACAAATTATAGAAATAATTACCTATAAAAAATTTGATTATAATTGTATTTACTAAGATTAATTATATTAAATGAATATGTACATAATATTTATAAAATTTAATTATATCAAATATCATATTATAAATTTTAATCATAAGATAAATTAGGTTTTTATTATTTAGAAAATAACTTAAGGTTTTCAAAATTAGGGTTTTGTTAGAAAAATATTTATGAGTTTATAACATAATATACAAAATTATTTTAATTAATATACATATATTATAATTTAAGTACATAAAATAAAAATAAAAAATAATTTTTTTTTGAATTAAGAAAAGAATTTTAGAATTTTTAATATCATTGAATATATACAACATTATATGATTTATTAATAATAATAATAATTAAATAAATAAGACAAAATAAAAAAAAAGAAGCAAAAAGATGGGACTTACCTTGCTGGGATTTGAACCCAGGACGTTCTGCCTGCCAACACCAAAACTCACCACTAGGCCAGCCAAACGCAGGTGATAGAGAAACAGATCAAATTTGTTTTATGCCATATCTTGAAAAATCACCAAAAAACAATGAAAACCCAAAAGGCCTGGGGGAGGAATCGAACCCAGGACCTCATGAATATACATACGCGCGCATGACCATCCAGCTAGGTGAGCAATTCTGATATTGTGGTGGCAACAACACATAATATATTATGTATGCTTAACCTGAAAAATAAGAGGAAAAAAACGCACCCAGCCAAGTATCGAACCAGTGACCTCACGCAGTATACAAGCTAGCCTTACCACTGAGACAAGCCACACGCTTGTGATAACAAACCAGCACTAAAACAAAAAATATTTCAAACAATATTTGAATTTTACAGGACGCGCCAAACTGCTTCTTCTTCTCCAAATTTCCTGCGAATCTTTATGCAATTTTACCTGTGAATCTTGCTGCGAGTTCTTCAATGTTTTGAACCTGCGAAAACCAAACACCCACAAAGCAGTACGGTTTCTTTCAATTAATTAGTGTTTTATGATCCTCACAGTCCATACAACATTCCTATGTTCTCAAAATTCATTTATATTTAATGAATCGAAGAACCCTAATTTGGAGGTCCAAACCCTAATCATGGCCGATTGTGATTTAGGCAGTGAAGCTTTGGTTTAATGATCCAGAAACAATCTACATAACACCACAAACAAGATTATGCAAACAAAATTCAATAATATGCAGCAAATTAATGGAATCGAAAAACATATTTTCAAGAACAAGTAAGCTTCGGGTTAAGCATCATGGCATGTTTTCGATGCATATGGGTGATGGTTCATGATCAGAGAAGTCCAAGGAGTCTTGCTATGTGCTTGTTTTACCTTCAAATGCCTTGAATCAAAGAATCCGAATGTGACTTTTTGCTTGAATTTTTGAAGTATGAACTTACCTTTGAGGCTGCTGAATTCGTCCTCTTGCATTAGGGTTATGTTTAGTACTTATAGGTGATTGAATTAGGTCAATAAAATTGATTGATCATGTGGAAAAATTGATATGAAAAGATCCAAGTTGATCATGCCTTGAAAATCAAATATTCTTGTATGATGGCTTACTATTTTTGGACAAATCTTAGGATTTCATTCCTCTTCAATTCCAATCAACATTTAAGACTTTCTAGAAACTCAATCTCCATCAAATATTACCTTTTCATATTTTATTTGTATTTAAAATGATTTTTAATGAGTTAAATCAAAATAAATAAAAATAAAATAATAAAAATTCTGATTTTTAATGGTTTGGGTCGTGCATGAAGTCAATGTATGGATTGGGTCATTATTTGGCAAGCCCATTTGGAAGAAATTGGTTTTAGACCTCCTTTTTCATCATAAACCAACTCAAAATTTCCCAACTTTGCAAGGGCACATATCCTTCAATTTTAATGCTATGAGGGTTTTCTTGGACATTTTGGAAAGCTTGAAGAGTCCTCTAATCAACCCCACTGGTTTCATGTCCATATCATTTACCAATCTCAAGTTATGCCCTTTTGAAGTTGTTGACTTTTTGTTGACTTTCAAAAGGACCTATAATGTCTTAGCTCATACCTTCCAAATGAAGCATTTTTGGGCTTGGCTTGTGAGACACAAAGTTGTAGAGAATTCAATTTCATTCAAAATGAGCTTTGAGTGGAGACTTGGTGATGAAGTATGTGAAAGTTATGGCTGGTCAAAGTTAAGTTGACTTTTACTGAGGAAACCCTAATTTAGAAACTCCTGATTCTTGATGATCTGGAATCTCCTTGATGAATCATGATCAACCCTTGATCAAATGATGAATTTTACTTCATATACTTGATGTTGGCAAAAAATCATGAAGTTTGACTTTGGTTTGACCACAGTTGACCTCAGTTTGACTTTTTAACTGCATTGACTGATTTTGACTCATCTGATCATCTGACTGAGCAAACTTCTGAGAAAAGTTTTGAAACTTGTCATGGGGGTTCTTACACACATATAAGATGTTATGAAGCTCACTTGAAGTCTTGGAAGTCCATTTAGCCTGATTAAAGTCAAAACCCTAGTTTTGGATGCACTGCTTAGGAGGTGCATTGTATGAGGGAATTGTCAACTCTTCTGACCAATTGTGAACTTTGTGAACCTTGTGAACCATCATAAAATGTCTTGTGATACTAATGGGAGGTATTGTGAACCTTGTGAACCTTGTGAACCTTCAAGAAGTGACTTGTAGACTTCATGAACCTCATGAAAGGTCATGTAAACATTGTGAATCTTGTGAACCTTCAAGAAGTGACTTGTAGACTTCATGAACCTCATGAAAGGTTTTGTAAATGTTGAGAAGCTTGTGAACCTTGTGAACCTTCATAAAGTGACTTGTAGACTTCATGAACCTCATGAAAGGTTTTTGAAAGCATTGTGGAACTTGTGAACCTTGTGAACCTTCTTAGCACACAAAGTCTTGTATTGTGAACCTTGTGAACTTCATAAAGTAACTTGTAGACTTCATGAACCTCATGAAAGGTCTTGAAAGCATTGGGAAGCTTGTGAACCTTGTGAACCTTTTTAGAACA
Organism: Lathyrus aphaca; assembly: GCA_963966055.1. NCBI lineage: Eukaryota > Viridiplantae > Streptophyta > Magnoliopsida > Fabales > Fabaceae > Lathyrus > Lathyrus aphaca. The sequence goes on from OZ014523.1 coordinate 509,004,501, forward strand.
CAAAGTCTTGTATTGTGAGGGCAAATTTTGGGGTGCAACAGCTGCCCCTGTTCAATTTTCTGAAACCTGAGGGGTTAGATTGGTATGTTTGCCAGTCGTGACCTGGAAGGTTGAAGGGGATTGAACACAAAAGCCCAAAAATTTACACTCACCAGTGCATAGAGTGATATAGATGGCTAGTTTGAATATGCTTGAGTGGGCTTAAAGATGCCACTTGGAGAAAAGTTTTTCAGACGCATTTCTTGGAGGATAAAGCAGTCCGGAATATGGAGGTATGATGATAACTTTCAGGAGGATAAAGCAGTCCTGAGATATTGATAATAACTGCCAGGAGGATGGAGCAGTCCTGAGGTAACAATAAGCTTTCAGGAGGATAAAGCGATCCTGAGGTAATAATAAGCTGTCAGGAGGATAAAGCAATCCTGAGGTAATAATAAGCTGTCAGGAGGATAAAGCGATCCTGAGGTAATAATAAGCTGTCAGGAGGATAAAGCAATCCTGAGGTAACAATATGCTTTCAAGAGGATGAAGCAGTCTTGAGAGATTGATAATATATTCTCAGGAGGATGGAGCAACCCTGAGGTAATGATGATAGCTATCAGGAGGATGAAGCAGCCCTGAGGTAATGATATGTTTTCAGGAGGATAAAGCAGTCCTGAAGTACAAGAAGCTTGTCAGGAGGATAAAGCAATCCTGAGGTAACAATGTGATTTCAGGAGGATAAAGCATTCCTGATGTAATAGGAGTTTTCAGGAGGATAGAGCAACCCTGAAGTAATGATGATAGCTGTCAGGAGGATGAAGCAGTCCTGAGGTATAAGATGACATCTTGTCAGGAGGATGAAGCAGTCCTGATGTAGTAATATGTTTTCAAGAGGATGAAGCAGTCTTGAGAGATGATAAGTTTTCAGGAGGATACAGCAGTCCTGATGGATGATAACTTTCAGGAGGATAAAGCAATCCTGATAATCATAAGTTTGTTTGCTGGACAATTAACCTGAAAATAAGGTATCATTCTGTATAATAATATTAGTTTATGCATTATGTATGCATGTATGATATGATGCACTTATGTAATGTACTATGTATCTATTGATATGTATGTTATGGTATGATGTAAATGATGTATGTATGATATGACACTGCCTGAAGCGTCTGGATATCATCATATAACAACTACTGGCCAGGGAAAATAAATCCCGATTCTTTGCTGAAGAATATGAGGAACTCGTTCCCATCTTGTTTGATGATGAGGTATACATAATCTTCCGTATGCTGGGGATAGCAAGGTATATACATAACCTCCTGCCCGCTGGGGATAGCAAGGTATATATAACCTCCTGTCTGCTGGGGATAGCAAGGTATATATAACCTCCGTCTTCGTTCGTCGTACCATTATTGGAAAGTAATTTCCCGTATATCCGTATGAGGATAAAAGAGATGGATATAAATTCCAGGGGAGATGTGACTTTATGAAGATGTATTTGTCCTACTGAGGGTTTGTAACTGTTTTGTAGAGATGAACCGGCGAAGCTTCGTTGAAATCCTTCCCTCGTTCGTCCTTAGTAAATACTATTATTGCATTTTTATGCATTTCTGGTAAATATCAATCATATTAAAAGCATACATGCATTTTTGGTAAACATCAATCATATTCAAAAGCATACATACATTCAAACACAACCAATGGACGTTTCGCTTATGTAAATAGGGTAAAAGTAAATCTGGATTCAAAAGAGGGAATTTATTTATATCAAAGAGTGACCCATACACGGGTAAATTTGTACAAGGAGACATAAACCCTAGTAAGAGGATTTTGTCATAAAGTTTTTTACAAAACAAGGAAAATCAGCTATGTGGGAAATAATCCTATTGAGTTTCAGCTCTACTATTGCCATTATCTTCAAGTATCTCATCTTCTGCTGTTGAGACGGAAACGATTGAATTGAGCTTTATCTGTTCGAACTTGAGTAAGTAACACAACTGGTTGCAGTTTCATAGGTGATCCAAACGAGACATAGTCATACGCTTTAATCCCTAACTTTTGCCTGGATTGCCCTTTCAGGTTTTCAATCCACCGGGATACCCTTTTTTGCCCAAGCCGCCTTTTCAGGTTTTCGACTTGCCGGGTGTACATCTTTTTTATATATATCCCTAATTTTTGCCCAAACCCTTTTGGTTTGCCGGGATGCCCTTATTTTTGCCTAGGCCTGTCAACCTAGCGGGTCTCTTTTTATGTGTAGTATTTTTTAACTATGTCTGCGTTTACAGGCTGTGGGAAGTCTTCACCATCCATAGTAGTAAGTATCATGGCACCTCCTGAGAACACTGTCTTGACTACAAATGGTCCTTCATATGTTGGAGTCCACTTGCCCCTAGGATCACCCTGTGGTAATATAATACGCTTGATTACCAAGTCACCAGCCTGATATACCTTTGGCTTAACCTTCTTGTTAAAAGCTTTGATCATTCGTTTCTGGTACATTTGGCCATGACAAACTGCTGCTAACCTCTTCTCATCAATCAAGTTTATCTGGTCAAGTCGAGTCTGAATCCACTCATCTTCATCCAAGCCTGCATCCTTCATAATTCCCAAGGAGGGAATCTGAACTTCAATGGGCAGAACTGCTTCCATACCATAGACTAAGGAGAATGGGGTTTCCCCTGTTGAAGTACGTATTGTAGTACGATAACCATGAAGAGCAAATGGTAACATCTCATGCCAATCCTTGTAAGTAACATTCATCTTCTGTACAATCTTCTTGATGTTCTTATTAGCAGCTTCAACTGCCCCATTCATCTTTGGACGATACGGAGAAGAGTTGTGATGCTTAATCTTGAACTGCGTGCAAAGATCAGTAATCATAGTGTTGTTCAGATTAGAGCCATTGTCAGTAATAATCCTTTCCGGGATGCCATACCTACATATGAGATTATTCTTAATGAATCGAGCCACCACATTCTTGGTAACAGATGCAAATGAAGCTGCCTCCACCCACTTCGTGAAATAATCAATAGCAACCAGGATGAAACGATGCCCATTAGAAGCAGTAGGCTTGATCTCACCAATCATATCAATGCCCCACATGGCAAAGGGCCAAGGAGCAGTCAACACATTCAATGGTGATGGAGGTACATGGACTTTATCAGCATAAATTTGACATTTGTGACATGTTCTGGAGTATTGATAGCAATCAGCTTCCATGGTAGACCAATAGTAACCTGCCCTCAATATCTTCTTTGCCATAGTATGACCACTAGAATGAGTGCCAAAGATCCCATCATGCATATCTTCCATAATCTCAATTGCTTCCTTCTTATCCATACAACGAAGCAAAGTTGAATCATGATTGCGCTTATACAGAATGTTATTACTCAAAAAGAACTTAGCAGAAAACCTTCTCAGAAACTTCCTATCTTTGACAGATGCCCCTTCAGGGAACTCCTGAGATTCAAGATATCTTTTTACTTCATAGAACCAAGGTTTCTCCTCTGCCCCTTCAGTGTCAATCTCATTGCAGTATGCAGGCTTCTCAAATCTGTCAATAGTAATCTTGGGAGCTTCATCATCCCAACTGATCTCAAACATAGATGCCATGGTGGCTAGTGCATCTGCCAACTGATTCTCTCTTCGTGGAATATGTCCAAAGGTAATCTCTTTGAAATGTGGGATCAAAGACAACACATGCTTTCTGTAAGGAATGAGGTTATCATGTTTGGTATCCCAATCTCCTTTAATCTGACTTACTACCAGGGCTGAATCTCCATACACATCAAGGAACTGAATCTTCATATCAATAGCAGTTTTAATACCCAAGATACATGCCTCATATTCAGCCATGTTATTAGTACAATAGAAACACAGTCTGGCAGTAATCGGGGTATGACAACCTTCAGGGGAACTAATCACAACACCAACACCATTACCAAGTGCATTGGATGCACCATCAAAAACCATAGTCCATCGGGATCCTTGTTCAGGTCCGTCATATTGTCCAGGTTCTTTGGTAATAATCATAATGTCTTCATCAGGAAACTCAAAACTCATTGACTGATAATCATCCACTGCTTGATGAGCCAAATGATCAGCCACAACACTTCCCTTAATGGCCTTCTGAGTAGTATATTGTATATCATATTCTGTCAAGATCATTTGCCATCTTGCAATTCTTCCGGAGAGAGCAGGTTTCTCAAATATGTACTTGATTGGATCCATCTTCGAAATCAACAAGGTAGTATGAGTCACATATACTGTCTTAGTCGGCGAGCAGCCCATGCCAAAGCGCAGCAAGTTTTCTCGAGCGGTGAGTATCTTGTTTCACAGTCGGTAAACTTTTTGCTAAGGTAGTATATTGCCTGCTCTTTTCGACCAGACTCGTCATGTTGCCCCAAGACACACCCCATTGAGTTGTCTAACACTGTTAAGTACATAATCAAGGGTCTTCCATCAACTGGTGGCATCAAAATTGGTGGTTCTAGCAAGTATCTCTTGATTTCATCAAAGGCAGTCTGGCACTCATCATTCCATTCCATCACCTGATCTTTCTTCAACAACTTGAAGATTGGCTCACAGATGGTAGTTAACTGGGAAATAAATCTTGCAATGTAATTCAATCGTCCCAAGAAACCTCTAACCTCCTTCTCAGTACGGGGAGCTGGCATCTCTCGTATAGCTTTCACTTTTGCAGGATCCACTTCAATACCTTTTCCGCTGACAATAAAACCCAGGAGCTTACCAGATCTAACTCCAAAAGTACATTTGTTTGGGTTCAATCTCAACTTGTATTTCTTCAACCTCTCAAACAACTTGTGCAGATGATCAAGATGTTGCTCTTCATTCTGAGATCTGGCTATCATATCATCCACATATACCTCTATCTCATGATGAATCATATCATGAAACAAAGCCACCATAGCACGCTGATATGTTGCCCCTGCATTCTTCAAACCAAATGGCATCACCTTATAACAAAAAGTGCCCCACTGTGTCACAAATGTTGTCTTCTCCATGTCTTCAGGAGCCATCTTGATTTGATTGTAACTAGAGAAACCATCCATAAAAGAGAATACCTTATGCTGAGCAGTGTTGTCTACCAGAATATCAATATGAGGAAGTGGAAAGTCATCTTTGGGGCTAGCCTTGTTCAAATCTCTGTAGTCCACACACATACGTACCTTACCATTTTTCTTAGGAACTGGTACTACATTTGCAACCCACTGAGGATAAGAAGTCACTGCTAAGAACCCTGCATTGAACTGTTTCATTACCTCTGCCTTGATCTTTTCTGACATTTCAGGACGCATACGACGAACCTTCTGCTTCTTTGGACGACAATCTTCTTTCACTGGTAGACGGTGAACCACAATGTCTGTATCCAACCCTGGCATATCTTCATAAGACCAAGCAAAGATCTCCACATAATCACGTAACATCTGAGTCAATCTGCTCTTGACACTATCCTCTAAATCAGCCCCTATCTTGACCTCTTTTCTGTTTTCTTCAGTTCCCAAATTCACAACTTCGATTGGCTCTTCATGTGGCTGTATAACTTTCTCTTCTTGTTGTAACAACCTAGCAAGCTCTACAGGTATTTCACAATCGTCCTCATTTCCGTCTTCAGTTTGATAGATCGGATTCTCGAAATTATAATTGGCAATAGTAGAACTGTTATCAACAGGATCCAGAGTGGATGAGGATCTGCATTTTAGTGATGTGGGTGTGTGTAAGAACACATAGCTGATAAAGCAAAAAGAAAAGAAAAGAAAGACAAGGAACACAATATTTACTAAAACGAAACGTCCACTGATTTTATTGAATGAAGTATGCAAATGAAATGACAGCCCGTAACAAGCACACCTTTGTGCCTCGGGTAAGGCACAAGGCTTAAGAGTTCAATTGTTCAAGAAATTACAAACTTAAAAAGTAACAACACAGTAATAGTATTTACTCCTGACTAAAGGAGATAGGGATAACATCTTCAGCTTTCCAATTATTGAGTCAAGCACCCACAGTAGGAAAAATCCAAGCATCCATATTGTAGTCTTCTTCATAGTCTCCCACAGCATTGATCTGATCTTTTATAACCCCTTGATTGGTGATACGAACAGCACGAGCACGACGAACAGCCTTCTGGGACTCTGCAGTGAAACCCAAACCAAACTTGTCAGACTTGTATGGAATATCAGGAAGCTGACCCCAAATAGTACAACCACCTTCATCTACCACATCCCTAGCATCATTGAGGGAGGCCATTGCCATTGTTGGAGGTTTTCTGGTGACCACGGGAAATTTCTTTGCAACAGGAGGAGCTACATAATCATTAACAACCCAAGGAACCACTTCAAATGTCTGACACGGAGTTTCAATGTATTCACCTTCCATTTCCAGATACTTGAAAGTGTTTACATGGCTGACAAAGTATTCTTCTTCTCCATAGACAGTAACAACCTTTCCATTCACCGGATATCTCAACTTTTGGTGTAATGTAGAGGTTACAGCACCTGCCCCATGGATCCAGGGACGACCAAGCAGACAAGAGTATGAAGGACGAATATCCATCACATAAAATGTAGCAGTAAAAACCTGGGAGCCAACTTTAATTGGTAAATCAATTTCTCCATGTACTACTCTTCTAGAACCATCAAAAGCCTTCACCACAATACTACTTGGCTTCAGCACAGCGTCTTCAGGACTCAGCTTATTCAGGACTTCCTTGGGCAACACATTCAGAGAGGAACCATTGTCTATCAGCACATGTGACAGGGTAGTGCCCCTGCATTCAATTGAAATATGCAAGGCCCTGTTATGATCCCTCTTGGCAGGGGTCAAATCAGCATCAGAAAATCCTAACCCATTATCATAGGTCAGGTGGGCAACACAATTCTCAAACTGGTCAACAGAGATAGCATTGGGTACATGAGTTGTCTTCAAAAACTTGATCAAGGACTTGGCATGAGCCTCAGAACACAACAACAAGGACAACATAGAAATCTTTGAGGGAGTATGCCCCAATTGATCAACAATGTCATAATCACTCTTGCGAATGATTTTCAATACTTCTTCCATCTGCTTAGAGAGATCATCAGCAGCTGGCACATCAGTAGACACAAGCTCAATAACAGGACCTTTGCCCCGAGCATCAGTGGTGGACGTAGCAGCAGGAGTAACTGCATTCTTAGAAGTAACTGGAGATGAGAAGACTCTTCCACTACGAGTGATCTTGCTAGATCCAGCAATATTATCAATGTCAACAGGCACATCAGCTAAAGGCTCCTGCTTAACGCCATGGATGTAAACATCAGACCCATAGTGCCAAGGCACAGCTTTATCAGATGTATAAGGAATAGGACCAGGAGTAGTAATGATCAGAGGAGCCACTCTGGCTTCAGCAACAACTTTCACAGGGCCTTCAGCAGTGATCTTGATTGGACCCTGATGAGTGATTTTAATAGGTCTCTTTGAAGTGATTCTTACTGGTACTTTGTCAACCATATCAACCTCTTCAATCTTCCTACCTTGAGTCAGATGATCCACCATACTTTATACAGACGACGGAGTCCTCTCAAACACTATAGTATACTTATCCATGAGACGTTGAATTCCATCTCTCAATATGAAGCAACTATCCGGCTTATAAGTACAGTACAAACAATCTTCACGACAACCTGGAAAGATCCCAGCTTGTACTAACTTCTTTTTGATAACAAACAACGGTGTGGTCAACTCCATAACTGAATATACATGTAGATCTTCATCAATGGCATTGACAGTCTTCTCGTGATTTGGCATTGGAGCAGTAATCACATTTGGAGTACCCGGAGGGTCAAACTCAATCTCTCCAGCCTCAATCATATCTTGAATTTTGTTCTTCAAGACCCAGCAGTTATTAGTATCATGTCCCTGACAGTTTGAATGATATGCACATCGTTCATTGGGATTGTACCTGGGAGAGGTAACATTAGGATTCTGAGGAGCCTCTTTCAAAGTAATGAGTTCAGCTTTCAACAAATGTTGTAGTGCCTGAGCCAGTGACATGTTGATCTTTGTGAACTGCCTTCTAGCCCTCTGTTGGTTGCCCTGTGGCTGCTCTGTTGTTGCAGGAGTTGGATTTGAAATATGAACTGCACTAACAGACTGATGCCTTCTGTTACGATCAGGTTGACCATAAACAGCATTGGATTCTTTCTTCCCAGTGGGAGGCTTTTTTGCAGCACCTGATGAGGAAGCACCCACTTGGATCTTACCATTCTTTATACCATTCTCTACTCGCTCTCCTGTCATGATCAACTCAGTGAAGCCAGATGATGAGCTTCCAATGAGATGACTGTAAAATGGACCATTCAGCGTACACATGAACATATCAACCAATTCCCTGTCAGTCAAAGGGGGTTGAACTCTTCCAGCTAAATCTCTCCATTTCTGAGCATACTCCTTAAAACTTTCTTTGGCACCCATAGACATGCTTTGCAGCTGCATGCGAGTGGGAGCTAAGTCAGCATTATATTGATACTGCTTATAGAAAGCTTCAGCAAGATCATTCCAGTCCCTGATGTTGACACTCTCCAACTGATAATACCACTCCAACTGAGCTCCAGATAAGCTCTCTTGAAAAAAGTGGATCCACAACTTCTTGTCAGCAGTGTGAGGTTGAATCCTTCTGACATAAGACCTCAAATGCAGCTTGGGACAAGAGACCCCATCATAAACAACAAAGGTAGGAACCTTGAAACCAATGGGTATAACAACCCCAGATATCAGACTCAAATCCTCAAAATCCAGCCCAGATGATTTCTGCAACTCCATGGCATCCATTCTATCCACCAGCATCTTGAATTTGTCTTCATTAGGCTCATGATAGTAATTAGCCTCAGAATCAGAGTCCCCCATGGTATTGTGGAGACTGCCTCCCTCTTTCTCAGATTCCTCAGATTCATAGTCTTCAACCTGCTCTTTGGTCTTGACAGGACCTTTGAACCTTCTTCCCATGTTGAGCAGGCCACCTGACCTTCTAGTTTTCTTAGTCTTCTTGGCCAGCAGTGTCTTCAATTCATCCTGCCCCTTGGATAGGTTCAGGATCAGCTCTTGGAACTGTGCATTTTGTGCCTGGAGATCCTTAACTGATTGTTCAAGAGCCATTGCTGAAATAAACAGCGAGAAGATGAGAAACCTGTGCACAATTATAAACCTGTGATGCAATGAAATGATATGTGAATGCATATGCAATGTTTTCAAGGACCGCAGGATTTAAATTTGCTTAAACAAACACGAAAGTAAACTTTTATTAGTAATAAATTTGTTTTGCCTCTTGGACTTACAAAAACATGAAATGAAATAAGTACAAAAAATGGGGTTTTAAGTCTCCCATGGACGTTTCCTCTTTGTGTTGAGGTATGAGTTGAGATTCCGTTCCTCGTGAAGTTGCTTTGTTAGTTCCAGGATTCTTTATTGGCTTGCTTTGTAATGAGCCTCGAAAGTATCCCTTTGCTCCTTCAATTGGATCCAGGATCTCTGTAAGTCTTCCATGTCAGTAGGCATGTCTGGGTGAAGGATGGTGTAAGAAGTATCCCCTTCAGCAACAGGTTCCATGGTAACTGGCAGGATGGCAGGATATGGCATCATGAGAGTCTGAGCACGAGATCGCACCCATCTGAGATAAGCTTCCATGGGAATAGTGTACTTAGGCTCCAGTGTCTTGCTGTCAACCCTGTTTACTTTTCCCCAGGCTCGTATGAATCTCTGACGGTAACCTTGAAGATCGTTGTCGTAATCAAACACAATGCCCTGAATCAACATGTCATGAGGACCATCACTCCGAGCGTAACCAAACTGTCGTAAAGCTAGAGAGGGGTTGTAGGTGATGCCTCCTCTTATGCCTAGAAGTGGCACATTAGGAAACTCCCCACAACGGTCAATGATGGTGACATTCTCCATAGATCTGGAGCACCAATGGATATCTGAGTGAGAAAGTGACATGATCCTCTTGGACCATCTGAACCCTTGCTCATTCTTCATTACTGAGCGAGGAAGGTGAGAAATAAACCACCTAGAAAGCAAAGGTATGCAGCACATCAAAGTTCCTCTTGCCCTTGTAGTACGGGTGTGAAGAGAATGTAGGATATCTCCAAGCAATGTAGGCACTGGATTGTGACTCAGGAAAATGTTGATGGCATGAACATCTATGAACTGATCTGGATTGGGGAACAATACTAAGCCATATACCAGCAAGGCTAAGATCTCCTCAAAAGCATCATGACTCATGGCCTTCAAGAACATTTGAGCCTTCTCTATCAACACCTTAGCTAGAACACCCTTGACTCCACTTCTCGTTTCTAGGACAATGTCTGATTTCTTCAAATGTAGAGCTGCAGCAATAACCTCTGGTTTAAGTTCTTTCTCCAAGCCGGTGAATGGTTTCTGATCAAGTATAGGTATGCCCAGAAGTTTAGAGAACTCCTCCATGGTTGGAACCAGCTGATAATCAGGGAATGTAAAGCAGTGGTGCTTAGGGTCAAAGAACTGAAACAGGACACTCATCATGTCTTCATTGAACCCTGTAGTGACTAGATCCAATAGGCGACCATGTCTCTTGATGAACTGGGAGTGATCAGACACTTGAGAAACCAACTCTTTAAGCTTGGGAGGTATCCCCACAAAGTTGATCCTGATGGTGTTTCTACGAGCAGTAGTCATGACCTGCAACAAAGAACAAAGATAAATCCCTTGGTCCTTGAAATGGTTAGTGAAAATGCTATGCTCATGATGCATGATGATGTCATGATGTTATGTTCAATCACAAACATGTGGCACACACAAACAAGTCACACAATAGCCCTAGGTTTAAAGGCTTGTATGAGGTTCAAAGGTAAGTACCCTCCCCTGAAGTTAGATGGTTCATCTTGTCCTACAAAAGTAACCAGGTTCTAAGGGATCTCAATATCATTGATCCTTCACAAGGGTGGTTGTTCAGAAGGCGACTTACTTGCCAACCAAAACCCTCCAAGTTTAAGATCTCAATGAGTGTAGTATCGAGTGTCAACCAACTTCAGTCTGCACCAAAGCCGGTTACCTCACTACTTTCTAAAGGCCAAGATGAGTTAACTAGGGTTCTAAAAGTTAGTTAGTGCGTTGACAACATATGGCAGCCTCATATTATCCTCAACTTGACTTAAGGAACATAAGCACCAACCAAGAAGTCACACTAACTATGGCCACCAGATCAACCGTATCGATATACGTCGTACAGTTTCCTTGGTCTATTGCCATTTTCCTAAGGTACACTAGATCCGGGTTAGGACCTTTCACACATAAGAGCACCCCAACAAGATAATATAAAGCAAACAAGGCAAACAATTTAAAGTGATCTAATTCCTAAGGGTACCCCTCTTTTATTAAATCCCCAGCAGAGTCGCCAGTTCTGTAACACGGTGGGAGAACTGACTTTAGTTATGTTGCGGATAGCAAGAGTCGCCACCGACTTTTATTTTATCCAAAGGAAAGGCATAAAAGAACAGGAAAGACCTTTTAAAAGATTTTTGGGTCCGGGGGTAGGTTATGTAAAGGGAAGGTGTTAGCACCCTTTACATCCATGGTTATCCATGGGCTCTTAGTTACTTAGCTCACTTTGAATTGTTTTTGAAAGTGTGAAGTGTGTGAATAGAAAAATTTCATAAGAGTTAATAATGATCCATGTACGGATGCGTAAAAACTTGTGTTTGAAAATTTGTTTGAAATTTATAAAGTGTTTGAAAATTTTGAATGAAGTGAGCAAGCAACTATGAGATACCTACCCTAAAGTTTAAGTCTTTTATGTTCTTTATCCTTTAAATGGTAAGACTATCCCTATTATTAAGGAATAGGTAGTCATTACCTTGGATGTAAGGGACATATGAGGGACATCTGTTTAATGAAGGCAACTGCGGGGTGTATTAAGCACTTAGGAGGGACTGTCATCATTATTCGAAAAGGGACTTGATCTTTAAAGGCAACCACTAAGGGACTTGATGACTTTATTTTTGAGGGACTTGCTTTATACACCCCACTTGACCTTATGATTAGGCAACATTGAGGCAACCCTAGAAAGTGAGATGGCGATTAAAAATCGACTTACGTGTGTAAGTGTTTAATTTACATTTATCTTATAATTAAAGTGATCTAAATTCAATTTTAAAATAGAATACATGTTTACACTCCCTAAATTACTAACCATAGCATAAAAATTAAATAAATTAAATATTTACAAAAATTACACCAAGGAGCAATTACAATAATTATAATAAACAATTAAAATAAATAGCAAATAAATAAATATAAATAATAAGTAAAAATAAATAAATAGGCAATAATAAATATAATAGAGGTTAGTAATAATAATAATAAAGATAATTAAATAAGGTTAGTGAAATAATAATAATAAATATAATAATAAGATAAATGGATTAGTAATAATATGATTAGTAATAATAATAAACAAAATAAGAATTAGAAACTTATTAAGAAATATGAACAATTTAATTATAAAATTATATACAACTTATTAATTTTAAACATTATAAAATTTAATTGTTTTTAAACATATATAAAAGAATAAGATTTAAATTATGAACAAATTATAGAAATAATTACCTATAAAAAATTTGATTATAATTGTATTTACTAAGATTAATTATATTAAATGAATATGTACATAATATTTATAAAATTTAATTATATCAAATATCATATTATAAATTTTAATCATAAGATAAATTAGGTTTTTATTATTTAGAAAATAACTTAAGGTTTTCAAAATTAGGGTTTTGTTAGAAAAATATTTATGAGTTTATAACATAATATACAAAATTATTTTAATTAATATACATATATTATAATTTAAGTACATAAAATAAAAATAAAAAATATTTTTTTTTTGAATTAAGAAAAGAATTTTAGAATTTTTAATATCATTGAATATATACAACATTATATGATTTATTAATAATAATAATAATTAAATAAATAAGACAAAATAAAAAAAAAAGAAGCAAAAAGATGGGACTTACCTTGCTGGGATTTGAACCCAGGACGTTCTGCCTGCCAACACCAAAACCCACCACTAGGCCAGCCAAACACAGGTGATAGAGAAACAGATCAAATTTGTTTTATGCCATATCTTGAAAAATCACCAAAAAACAATGAAAACCCAAAAGGCCTGGGGGAGGAATCGAACCCAGGACCTCATGAATATACATACGCGCGCATGACCATCTAGCTAGGTGAGCAATTCTGATATTGTGGTGGCAACAACACATAATATATTATGTATGCTTAACCTGAAAAATAAGAGGAAAAAAACGCACCCAGCCAAGTATCGAACTAGTGACCTCACGCAGTATACAAGCTAGCCTTACCACTGAGACAAGCCACACGCTTGTGATAACAAACCAGCACTAAAACAAAAAATATTTCAAACAATATTTGAATTTTACAGGACGCGCCAAACTGCTTCTTCTTCTCCAAATTTCCTGCGAATCTTTATGCAATTTTACCTGCGAATCTTGCTGCGAGTTCTTCAATGTTTTGAACCTGCGAAAACCAAACACCCACAAAGCAGTACGGTTTCTTTCAATTAATTAGTGTTTTATGATCCTCACAGTCCATACAACATTCCTATGTTCTCAAAATTCATTTATATTTAATGAATCGAAGAACCCTAATTTGGAGGTCCAAACCCTAATCATGGCCGATTGTGATTTAGGCAGTGAAGCTTTGGTTTAATGATCCAGAAACAATCTACATAACACCACAAACAAGATTATGCAAACAAAATTCAATAATATGCAGCAAATTAATGGAATCGAAAAACATATTTTCAAGAACAAGTAAGCTTCGGGTTAAGCATCATGGCATGTTTTCGATGCATATGGGTGATGGTTCATGATCAGAGAAGTCCAAGGAGTCTTGCTATGTGCTTGTTTTACCTTCAAATGCCTTGAATCAAAGAATCCGAATGTGACTTTTTGCTTGAATTTTTGAAGTATGAACTTACCTTTGAGGCTGCTGAATTCGTCCTCTTGCATTAGGGTTATGTTTAGTACTTATAGGTGATTGAATTAGGTCAATAAAATTGATTGATCATGTGGAAAAATTGATATGAAAAGATCCAAGTTGATCATGCCTTGAAAATCAAATATTCTTGTATGATGGCTTACTATTTTTGGACAAATCTTAGGATTTCATTCCTCTTCAATTCCAATCAACATTTAAGACTTTCTAGAAACTCAATCTCCATCAAATATTACCTTTTCATATTTTATTTGTATTTAAAATGATTTTTAATGAGTTAAATCAAAATAAATAAAAATAAAATAATAAAAATTCTGATTTTTAATGGTTTGGGTCGTGCATGAAGTCAATGTATGGATTGGGTCATTATTTGGCAAGCCCATTTGGAAGAAATTGGTTTTAGACCTCCTTTTTCATCATAAACCAACTCAAAATTTCCCAACTTTGCAAGGGCACATATCCTTCAATTTTAATGCTATGAGGGTTTTCTTGGACATTTTGGAAAGCTTGAAGAGTCCTCTAATCAACCCCACTGGTTTCATGTCCATATCATTTACCAATCTCAAGTTATGCCCTTTTGAAGTTGTTGACTTTTTGTTGACTTTCAAAAGGACCTATAATGTCTTAGCTCATACCTTCCAAATGAAGCATTTTTGGGCTTGGCTTGTGAGACACAAAGTTGTAGAGAATTCAATTTCATTCAAAATTAGCTTTGAGTGGAGACTTGGTGATGAAGTATGTGAAAGTTATGGCTGGTCAAAGTTAAGTTGACTTTTACTGAGGAAACCCTAATTTAGAAACTCCTGATTCTTGATGATCTGGAATCTCCTTGATGAATCATGATCAACCCTTGATCAAATGATGAATTTTACTTCATATACTTGATGTTGGCAAAAAATCATGAAGTTTGACTTTGGTTTGACCACAGTTGACCTCAGTTTGACTTTTTAACTGCATTAACTGATTTTGACTCATCTGATCATCTGACTGAGCAAACTTCTGAGAAAAGTTTTGAAACTTGTCATGGGGGTTCTTACACACATATAAGATGTTATGAAGCTCACTTGAAGCCTTGGAAGTCCATTTAGCCTTATTAAAGTCAAAACCCTAGTTTTGGATGCACTGCTTAGGAGGTGCATTGTATGAGGGAATTGTCAACTCTTCTGACCAATTGTGAACTTTGTGAACCTTGTGAACCATCATAAAATGTCTTGTGATACTAATGGGAGGTATTGTGAACCTTGTGAACCTTGTGAACCTTCAAGAAGTGACTTGTAGACTTCATGAACCTCATGAAAGGTCATGTAAACATTGTGAATCTTGTGAACCTTCAAGAAGTGACTTGTAGACTTCATGAACCTCATGAAAGGTTTTGTAAATGTTGAGAAGCTTGTGAACCTTGTGAACCTTCATAAAGTGACTTGTAGACTTCATGAACCTCATGAAAGGTTTTTGAAAGCATTGTGGAACTTGTGAACCTTGTGAACCTTCTTAGCACACAAAGTCTTGTATTGTGAACCTTGTGAACTTCATAAAGTAACTTATAGACTTCATGAACCTCATGAAAGGTCTTGTAAGCATTGGGAAGCTTGTGAACCTTGTGAACCTTCTTAGAACACAAAGTCTTGTATTGTGAGGGCAAATTTTGGGGTGCAACAGCTGGCATCTCTTGTATAACTTTCACTTTTGCGGGATCTACTTCAATACCTTTTCCACTGACAATGAAACCCAGGAGTTTACCAGACCTAACTCCAAAAGTACACTTGTTTGGGTTCAATCTCAACTTGTATTTCTTCAATCTCTCAAACAACTTATGTAGATGATCAAGATGTTCCTCTTCATTCTGGGACCTGGCTATCATATCATCCACATATACCTTTATCTCATGATGAATCATATCATGAAACAAAGCCACCATAACACGCTGATATGTTGCCCCCGCATTCTTCAAACCAAATGGCATCACTTTATAGAAAAAAGTGCCCCACTGTGTAACAAATGTTGTCTTCTCCATATCTTCAGGTGCCATCTTGATTTGATTATAACCAGAGAAACCATCCATAAAAGAGAATACCTTGTGTTGAGCAGTGTTGTCTACCAGAACGTCAATATGAGGTAGTGGAAAGTCATCTTTGGGGTTGGCCTTGTTCAAATCCCTGTAGTCTACACACATACGTACCTTACCATCTTTCTTAGGTATCGGTACCACATTTGCAACCCACTGAGGATAAGAAGTCACAGCTAAGAACCCTGCATCAAACTGTTTCATTACCTCTGCTTTAATCTTCTCTGACATTTCAGGACGCATGCGACGAACCTTCTGCTTCTTTGGACGACAATCTTCTTTTACTGGTAAACGGTGAACCACAATGTCTGTATCCAACCCTGACATATCTTTATAAGACCAAGCAAAGATCTCCACATAGTCCCGTAACATCTGAATCAATCTGCTCTTGACACTATCCTCTAATTCAGCCCCTATCTTGACTTCTTTCCTGTTTTCTTCAGTTCCTAGATTCACAACTTCGACTGGCTCTTCATGTGGTTGTATAGCTTTCTCTTCTTGTTGTAACAACCTAGCAAGCTCTACAGGTACTTCACAATCGTCCTCATTTCCGTCTTCAGCTTGATAGATCGGATTCTCGAGATTATAATTGGCAATAGTAGAACTGTTATCAACAGGATCCAGAGTGGATGAGGATCTTCATTTTAGGGATGTGGGTGTGTGTAAGAACACATAGCTGATAAAACAAAAATAAAATAAAAGAAAGACAAGGAGCACAATATTTACGAAAACGAAACGTCCACTGATTTTTATTGAATGAAGTATGCAAATGAAATGACATCCCGTAACAAGCACACCATGGTGCCCCGGGTAAGGCACAAGGCTTAAGAGTTTAATTGTTCAAGAAATTACAAACTTAAAAAGCAATAACACAATAATAGTATTTACTCCTGACTAAAGGAGATAGGAACAACATCTTCAGCCTTCCAGTTATTGAGCCCAGCACCCACAGTAGGAAAAATCCAAGCATCCAGGTTGTAATCTTCATCATAGCCACCCACAACATTGATCTGGTCTTTCATAATCCCCTGATTGGTGATACGAACAGCACGAGCACGACGAACAGCCTTCTGGGACTCTGCAGTGAAACCCAAACCAAATTTGTCAGACTTGTAAGGAATGTCAAGAAGTTGACCCCAAATAGTACAACCACTTTCATCCACCACAGCTCTAGCATCTTTAAGGGAGGCCATTGTAGGAGGTACTCTGGTGACCACATGAACTTTCTTGACAACAGGAGGAGCTTCATAATCATCAACAATCCAAGGAACCACTTCAAATGTCTGACACGGAGTTTCAACGTATTCACCTTCCACTTCAAGATACTTAAAGGTGTTCACATGGCTAATCATACACCCTTCCTCTCCGTAGACAGTAACAACCTTTCCTTCTACTGGATATCTCAGTTTCTGATGCAATGTAGAGGTTACAGCACCTGCCCCATGGATCCAGGGACACCCAAGCAAACAAGAATACGACGGGAGAATATCCATTACATAAAAGGTAGTATTGAAAACCTGAGAACCAACTTTGATTGGGAGATCAATTTCTCCATGCACCACTCTTCTCGAGCCATCAAAAGCTTTCACCACTATATTACTGGGTTTCAACACAGCATCTTTAGGACTAAGCTTATTCAGGACTTCTTTGGGCAACACATTCAGCGAGGAACCATTGTCTATTAGCACATGTGACAGGGTAGTGCCCCTGTATTCAATTGAGATATGTAGAGCCCTGTTATGATCCCTCTTGGCAGGAGTCAAATCAGCATCAGAGAAACCTAACCCATTATCATAGGTCAAGTGTGCAACACAATTTTCAAACTGGTCAACAGAAATTTCATTTGGTACATGAGCAGTCTTCAGAAATTTAATCAGAGCCTTGGCATGAGCCTCAGAACACAACAATAAGGACAACATAGAAATCTTGGAGGGAGTATGCCCCAATTGATCAACAATGTCATAATCACTCTTGCGAATGATTTTCAATACTTCTTCCATCTGCTTAGAGAGATCATCAGCAGCTGGCACATCAGTAGGTACAGGTTCAATAACAGGACCTTTGCCCCGAGCATCAGTGGTGGAGGTAGCAGCTGGAGTAACTGCATTCTTGGAGGTAATTGGAGGAGAGAAAATCCTTCCACTTCGTGTGATTTTACTAGATCCAACAATGTTATCAACATCAACAGGCATATTAGCTAAGGGTTCCTGCTTAACACCATGGATATAAACATCAGACCCATAATGTCAAGGCACAACTTTATCAGAAGTATACGGAATAGGACCAGGAGTGGTAATGATCATAGGAGCCACTCTAGCTTCAGCAACAATCTTCACAGGGCCTTCAGCAGTAATCTTAATTGGACCCTTATGAGTGATTTTGACAGGTCCCTTTGAAGTAATTCTTACCGGTACTTTATCAACCATATCCACTTCTTCAACTTTCGCACTTTTAGTTATATGGTCTACCATACTCTCCACAGAAGGTGGTGTCCTCTCAAATACTATGGTGTAATTATTCATGAGGCGTTGAATTCCGTCCTTCAACCTCCAACAACTATCCGGCCTATAAGCACAATAGACACAATCTTCACGACAACCTGGAAAGAACCCAGCTTGTACTAACTTCTTCTTGATAACAGACAATGGTGTAGTCAAATCTGCAACTGAGGAAATATGTGAATCTTCATCAATGGCATTGACAGTCTTCTCATGATTTGGCATAGGAGCAGTAATCACATTTGGAGTACCCGGAGGGTCAAACTCAATCTCTCCAGCCTCAATCATATCTTAAATTTTGTTCTTCAATACCCAACAACTATTGGTATCATGTCCCTGACAATTCGAATGATATGCACATCGTGCATTGGGATTATACCTGGGAGAGGTAACATTAGGATTCTGAGGAGCATCTTTCAGAGTGATAAGTTCAGCCTTCAACAAGTGTTGCAAGGCTTGGGCCATTGACATGTTGATCTTAGTGAACTGCCTTCTAGCCCTCTGTTGATTTCCCTGTGGCTGCTCTGTTGTTGCAGGATTGGAGATATGGACTGCACTCACAGACTGATGCCTTCTATTACGATCAGGTTGACCATAAACAGCATTTGACTCTTTCTTCCCACTGGGAGGCTTCTTTGCAGCACCTGATGAAGAGGCACCCATTTGAATCTTGCCACTCTTTATACCACTTTCTACGCGCTCTCATGTCATTATCAACTCAGTGAAGCCAGATGATGAGCTTCCAATGAGATGGCTATAGAAAGGACCATTCAACGTACACATGAACATATCAACTAACTCTCTGTCAGTTAGAGGGGGTTGCACTCTTCCAGCCAAGTCTCTCCACTTCTGAGCATACTCCTTGAAACTTTCTTTAGCACCCATGGACATGCTTTGTAGCTGCATGCGAGTAGGGGCTAAATCAGCATTGTATTGATATTGCTTATAGAAGGCTTCATCAAGATCATTCCAATCACGGATGTTGACACTCTCCAACTGATAGTACCATTCCAATTGAGCTCCAAATAAGCTCTATTGGAAGAAATGGATCCACAACTTCTTATCAGCAGTATGGGGTTGGATTCTCTGGACATAAGACCTCAGATGCAGCTTGGGATAAGAGACACCATCATAAACAACAAAAGTAGGAACCTTGAAACCAATGGGTATGAATACCCCAGATATCAGACTCAGGTCTTCAAAATCCAGCCCAGAAGACTTTTGCAATTCCATAGCATCCATTTTATCCACCAGCATCTTGAACTTATCTTCATTAGGCTCATGATAGTAGTTAGCTTCAGAATCAGAGTCCCCCATTGTATTGTGGAGACTGCCTCCCTCTTTCTCAGACTTTTCGGACTCATAATCTTCAACTGGTTCTTTGGTCTTGACAGGACCTCTGAACCTTCTTCCCATGTTGATCAGGCCACCTGACCTTCTAGTCTTCTTAGTTTTCTTGGCCAGCAGTGTCTTCAATTCATCCTGCCCCTTGGACAAGTTTAGGATCAGCTCTTTGAACTGTGCATTTTGTGCCTGGAGATCCTTAACTGTTTGTTCAAGAGCCATTGCTGAAATAAACAGCGAGAAGATAAGAAACCTGTGCACAATAAACCTGTGATGCAATGATATGATATGTGAATGTATATGCAATGTTTTCAAGGACCGCAGGACTTAAATTTGCTTAAACAAACAAGAAAGTAAACTTTTATTAGTAATAAACTTGTTTTGCCTCTTGGGCTTACAAAAAATGAAATGAAATAAATACAAGAGATGGGGTTTTAAGTCTCCCATGGACGTTTCCTCTTTGTGTTAAGGTATGAGTTGAGATTCCGTTCCTCGTGAAGTTGCTTTGTTAGTTCCAGGATTCTTTCTTGACTTGCTTTGTAATGAGCCTCAAACGTATCCCTTTTCTCCTTCAAATGGATCCAGGATCTCTGTAAGTCTTCCATGTCAGTTGGCATGTCTGGGTGAAGGATGGTATAAGAAGTGTCTCCTTCAGCAACAGGTTCCATGGTAACTGGAAGGATAGCAGGATATGGCATCATGAGAGTCTGAGCACGAGATCGCACCCATCTGAGATAAGCTTCCATAGGAATAGTGTACTTAGGCTCCAGAGTCTTGCTGTCAACCTTGTTCACTTTTCCCCATGCTCGTATGAATCTCTGACGGTAACCTTGAAGATCGTTGTCGTAGTCAAACACAATACCCTGAATCAACATGTCATGTGGACCATCACTTCGAGCGTAACCAAACTGTCGTAAAGTTAAGGAAGGGTTGTAAGTGATGCCTCCTCTTATGCCTAGAAGTGGCACATTAGGGAACTCCCCACAACGGTTAATGATAGTGACATTCTCCATAGATCTGGAGCACCAATGGATATCTGAATGAGAGAGTGACATAATCCTCTTAGACCACCTGAACCCTTTCTCATTCTTCATTACTGATCGAGGAAGGTGAGAAATAAACCACCTAGATAGCAAAGGTATGCAGCACATCAGAGTTCCTCTTGCTTTTGTAGTACGAGTATGAAGAGAGTGCAGGATGTCCCCAAGTAATGTAGGCACTGGATTGTGACTCAGGAATATATTGATAGCATGAACGTCTATGAACTGATTTGGATTGGGGAACAACACTAGGCCATAAATCAGCAAGGCTAAGATCTCCTTAAAAGCATCATAGCTCATAGCCTTAAAGAACACTTGAGCCTTATCCATTAATACCTTAGCAAGAATACCCTTAACTCCGCTTCTTGTTTCTAGAACAATGTCTGACTTCTTCAGATGTAGAATTGCAGCAATAACCTCTGGTTTAAGCTCTTTTTCCAAGCCTGTGAAGGGTCTTTGATCAAGAACAGGTATACCCAGAAGTTTAGAGAACTCTTCCATTGTAGGAACCAGCTGATAGTCGGGGAATGTGAAGCAATGGTGTTTAGGGTCAAAGAACTGAAACAAAACACTCATCATGTCTTCATTGAATCCTGAGGTGACTAGATCCAATAGGTGTCCATGTCTCTTGATGAACTGGGAGTGTTCAGACACTTGAGAAACCAACTCTTTAAGCTTAGCAGGTATCCCTACAAAGTTGATCCTGATAGTGTTTCTACGAGCAGAAGCCATGACCTGCAACAAAGAACAAAGATAAATCCTTTGGTCCTTGAAATGGTTAGTGAAAATGCTATGCTTATGATGCATGATGATGTCATGATGTTATGCCCAATCACAAACATGTGGCACACACAAACAAGTCACACAATAGCCCTAGGTTTGAAGGCTTGCATGAGGTTTAAAGGTAAGTACCCTCCCCTGAAGTTAGTTGGTTCATCTTGTCCTATAAAGTAACCAGGTTCTAATGGATCTCAATATCATTGATCCTTCACAAGGGTGGTTGTTCAGTTGGCAACTTACTTGCCAACCAAAACCCTCCAAGTTTAGGATCTCAATGAGTGTAGTATCGAGTATCAACCAACTTCAGTCTTCACCAAAGCCGGCTACCTCACTACTTTCTAAAGGCCAAGATGGGATAACTAGGGTTCTAAAAGTCAGTTAGTGTATTGACAACATATGGCAGCCTCATATTATCCTCAACTTGACTTAAGGAACATAAGCACCAACCAAGAAGTCACACTAACTATGGCCACCAGATCAACCATATCGGTATACGCCGTACAATTTCCTTGGTCTATTGCCATTTACCTAAGGTACACTAGATCCAGGTTAGGATCTTTCACATATAAGAGCCCAACAAGTAAGTATAAAGCAAACAAGGCAAACAATTTTAAAGTGATCTAATTCCTAAGGGTACCCCTCTTTAATATTAAATCCCCAGCAGAGTCGCCAGTTCTGTAACACGGTGGGAGAACTGACTTTAGTTATGTTGCGGATAGCAAGAGTCGCCACCGACTTTTATTTTATCCAAAGGAAAGGCATAAAAGAACAGGAAAGACCTTTTAAAAGATTTTTGGGTCCGGGGGGTAGGTTATGTAAAGGGAAGGTGTTAGCACCCTTTACATCCATGGTTATCCATGGGCTCTTAGTTACTTAGCTCACTTCAAAATGTTTTTGAAATGTGAAGTGTGTGAATAAAAATTTTCTTAAGTATTTTATAATGATCCATGTACGGATGCGTATAAAACCTTTGTTTTGAAAATTTGTTTGAAAATGTGAAGTGTTTGAATTGTTTTTGAAGAGTGAGCAAGTATCTAAGAGGAACCTACCCTAAGCTTAAGTCTTTTCTGTTCTTGAATCCTTTAAATGGTAAGACTATCCCTATTATTAAGGAATAGGTAGTCATTACCTTGGATGTAAGTGACAAGTGAAGGGACATCTGTTATTTAGGCAACTGTGGGGTGTATATGCAATTCGAAGGGACTTATCATCTTTATTCGAAAGGGACAAGATCATTACGAAGGCAACATTCGAAGGGACTTGATCTTTTTATCTGTTAAGGGACTAGATGATGTGAGATGAGGGACTTTGCTTTATACACCCTACTCGACCTTTTGTTTAGGCAACATGAGAGGTATCCTTAAGGAAGTGAGATGGCGATCAAAGATCGACTTACGTGTGTGAGTGTACAATTTTAAATATTTATCTTTTTTTTAAATTAGTGATCTAAATTAATTTTAAAATACAAACATGTTTCACTCCCTATTTTACTAACCATAACATTTAAAATAAATATTAAACATTATTACTAAAATATTACATAAAGGAAACAGTTACATGATAATAATTAAAGCAAATTAAATAAATAAGCAAAAATAAATAATAATAATATAATTGGGTTAGTAAAAATAATAATAATAAATCACAATATATAAATGGGGTTAGTAATAATAAAATAAATATCATACGAAAATAATAAAATAAAAAAGAATATTAGTATAATACTTAAAAGTTCATTTTTTTATAAACAATCATTATTTAGGATTAGGGAAAAAATATAAACAATTATATTATAAAATTTTAAATTACATATAAGTTATAGAAATTAGGTTAATTATAAACATATTATGAAAATAAATTATATTTACAAAATTTTAATTATATTTAAGCATATCCTAAAAATTATTTACATACAAGAATTAAATTATTATAAAATATGTACATATTATGAAAATAAAGTTAATTATAATTGAATAATCATATTATTATATTTACGAAATTAAATTATCAAGTTTTAATTAATTATGTATGTACAAGAATTATATTAAATAATAAAAATATGGACATAATTAACATTTACATGAAATAATTAGGGTTTAAAAGTACTATTAGGGTTTATAAAAAATTAATTAGGTTTTTTTACAAAATATTTTAGGTTTTTAGAAAATTAGGGTTTATATGCTTTTTTAAATTAAATTAGGATTAATTAATAATTACATAAAATTTTACAATATTAATAAATTTGAAAAAACATAAATAATTTTTCTTATGAGATTAAATTAAAAAAGGATGAGTTCTAAAATAATATAAGCATTCTATTTATTTTATTACTTGAATTTATTTAAATAGAAATTAATTAAATAACAAAAATCATAGAAAAGAATGAAAAAGCCAAAACCTGTCTGGGCTGGGATTTGAACCCAGTCCCTAAGCTTTCAACCTTCAAGACCAGCATTCCAACCACTGGGCCATGCGCGCGCATGTGATAGAGAGTAAGCACCATCAGGTTTTGTTGTTTATCCTGGAAAATCATGAAAAAAAACAAAACAAACAACACAAAAGGCCTGGGGGGGATTCGAACCCAGGACCTTCACGCAATACACAAGCACACTTACCATCCAGCCGGGAGGGCGCAACTGATGTACAATTCACAACATTGCATAATATATTAAGTTTGATAATTAAATGAAAAAATAAGAAAAAGTTGCTGAGCCCAGGATTCGAACCAAGGCTATAAGGTCATACGCGTGCGTCTCTCACCACTGGGCTAGGCAACCGTTTGTGAAATAACATCAGTAATAAAACAAAAAATATTATGTCCAGTATTTGAATGAAGCACTTGGCGCCAAAGGCCTTCGTCTTCAATCTTTTTCCTGCGAAAACACCTGCAAAATCTCTTACGAAGTTTCCTGCGAATTTTTCAAAACAGAAACTTACGAAATTGGAATACCATCAAAACAGTGAAATTTCTCAAAATTAATTGGTGCATTATGATCCCCAGAGTTCACATGATCGTTCTATGTTCTTAGAATTCATTTATATTAGGTTTAAAGTAAAACCCTAATTGCTTGGCCGAAACCCTAGCCATGGTGAATCATGATACCTGCACGAAAAACTCAATTAAACTACCCAGAATCAATCTAGGGGTCATCACAAATATCATCAAGCAATCAAAAACAATTTAAATCCAGCCAATCAATGAAATCGAAATTTAAAAAATAAGCTTGAAGCCATGATTCGGTTTATGCAATTTAGGTCATGAAGATGCAATGTAATGATCCAAAATCATTCTATGAACATCCAGGAACAAGTTGCAACCTTCAAATTGTCTTGAAAGGGCTTGGATGATGGAATCCGAATTTGAATTTTGGTGACTTTTTGAATATGCAAACTTACTCTTTGAGGCAGAAAATTCGTCTCCTTTGCATTGAGATAGCTTGTATACTTATAGTACAATGAAATTAGGTCAAAAGATTTGATTGTTGTATGGACTTTTTGATTTTTTGAGATTGAAAAAGATTAGGTCTTAAATTTCAAATATTTGTGAATTCAACCTTTCTATTTCAAGCCAATCTTCATCAATTGTGAATCAATCCAATCCAAATCATCTTAATGACCTTCTAGAACAAAGATATATTTTAAATTTTCACATTTGATATTTTATTTAAATTTAAAATGATTTTTAATATAAAAAATCATAATAAATAAATAAAATAAAATAAAATTATGAAAATATCAAATAAATTTCGTGCATGATGTCATGGAACACTTTGGGTCACAAAAAGTTCAGCCCATTTGGAGAAATTTGGTTTTAAGACCCTACTTTCTTCATAAACCACCCAAAAATTTCCCAACTTTGCAAGGGCACACATCCTTCAATTTTAATGCTATGAGGGTGTTTTTGGACATTTTGGAAAGCTTGAAGAGTCCTCTAACCAACCCCATTGGTTTCATGTCCATATCATTTACCATTCTCAAGTTATGCCCTTTTGAAGTGGTTGACTTTTTGTTGACTTTCAAAAGGACCTTTAATGTCTTAGCTCATACCTTCCAAATGAAGTATTTTTGGGCTTTGCTTGTGAGACACAAAGTTGTAGAGAATACAATTTCCTTCAAAATGAGCTTTGTATGGGAAAATGTGATGAAGCATGTGAAAGTTATGGCTGGTCAAAGTTCAGTTGACTTTTCCTGAGGAAACCCTAATTTAGAAACCTCTGATTCTTGATGATCTGAAATATCCTTGATGAATCATGATCAACCCTTGATCAAATGATGAATTTTACTTCATATATTTGATGTTGGCAAAAAATCATGAAGTTTGACTTTGGTTTGACCACAGTTGACCTCAGTTTGACTTTTTAACTGCTTTGACTGATTTTGACCTATCTGATCATTTGACTGAGCAAACCTTTGAGAAAAGTTCTGAAATTTGTCATGGGGATTCTTAAACACATATAAGATGCTATGAAGCTCACTTGAAGTCTTGGAAATCCATTTAGCCTGAATAAAGTCAAAACCCTAGTTTTGGATGCACTGCTTAGGAGAATGCCTTGCCTGAGGGATTTGTCAAATCTTCTGACCCATGATGAACTTTGTGAACCTTGTGAACCTCATAAGATGTCTTGTGAACCTTGTGAACCTTGTGAACCTCATAAAGTGTCTTGTGAACCTTGTGAACCTCATAAAGTGTCTTGTAAACTTCATGAACCTCATGAAAGGTCTTATGAACATTATGAACCTCTTAGCACACAGAGTCTTGTATTGTGAGGGCAAATTTTGGGGTGCAACATACGCAAGAAGAAGCAAGGGTGCTGGCCCCCGAGGAATGGGTTGTCGAAGATTTATTGGACAAAGTTTCTTCGTTCGCCCGACCGCGAGCGGACCCTCTGCCAGTAGTGGGGGATCCCAATCACTAGGGAGTCACCTGCCCGGGCGATGATGACCGTATCTTCTCAGATTTCGGTGGGAGGAAGTTTGCTATGTACGAATATATTATCACAACTTTGGGGATTAAGATGCCCTTCAGCGACCTAGTGTGCTCGTTACTGGGTTATTTGGGGGTAGCCCCTTCTTAGCTGCATCTCAACTCCTACGCTTTTATGAGGGCGTTTGAGATGATGTGCAAGCACCTGGGGGCGGGGGCTACCCTTCCCCTCTTCTTTCGGCTATTCTCTTTGCAACTCCAGGTGGGGCGTGGAACCGCTCGGAAAAGGTTCATCCCATTCAAGCAGCGGGCTAAGATTTTCAAAGCGCACTCTGAGTCGATCAGGTCGTTCAAACGTGACTATATTTTGATAGATCCTTTGACTAAAGGAGCGACCAGGTCGATCAGTTTCGTGGGCGATGACACTGATGAGAATGATGTGCCTCGGTTGGACGCTGAAGGTCGACCGATTCGTAGGAGTATCTGGAGGTTTCCCTTCTCTTGGGAGCACAATCACTACGGTAAACCGGTGTGTGACTTTGTGAAAGTAGGGGATAATTTAGGTGAGGACGATGCGATCAGCTTTGAAGAATTTCGCAAGTTGGTATCATCTTTTACTCCGATCTCTTTGGTCGACGGGGAAGGGAAGGTGATGCTGGCCTCAGACGGGGGGGAGGCTGTGGACCGTCCGCTGATTGATGTTACAACCCTATTGGCCTGTAAAAATGGGCAAGAGGTGTCTGAGTTATTTGGTATTTCTTGCTTTTATTTTGCTATTTGTATGTTGTGCTTTTATGCTCGTGATTGGTCTGATCCTTGTTTCCTTTGTTTTACAGGTTCGATGAAGTCGCTGGACAAGATCCATGAGAGGCTGATACAGGGCAACAAACGGAAGGCCGGGACTATCCAGACTAGACTGGTCGGAAATGATACCAGTGGTTCTGGTTCGGGTCCCATCGTTCGAGGATCTCCGGGCGTCTCTTCGGGTTCAGCCCTAAAAAAACATAAGGTTGGAGCGGTTGTTACTGATTTGACGATGAACGCACCCGCAAAGCCAAAGCATCCCTTACCTCCATGCTTCGTGCAACAGAATTTCTTTGAATGCACAACCATGGAGGTCGACTGGGCAGATTCGTTGTACCTCGAGCAGATGGATCGTCCTTCCCGGAGGCTGTCATTGGCGCAGGATGCCAGTGCGGTGATGCGGATGTTGTCGATGGCATCCATGTTCGCTGAAGGGAGTTCCAGGCAGGAGCTTGAAATTAAGCTACTAAAGACTCTTTTGGCCGCCTCTGAAGAGAAAGCGAAGAAAGCTGCCGAGGATGCCGAGGTTGCGACTGCGGAGTTGGTGGTGCAGACGGACGTTATTGCCAAGTTGGAGGGGGACAAAAAGAAGCTAGTCGATCAAAATAGGAAGCTGAGAGATACCTTCTTCCCTAAGGATGACGAGGATGAGGACACCAAGGGGCTGATGATTCGGGCGCATTTTCTAGCGTGATTGGATCAGGACCTCGAGGATCTGAGGGACTCGACTAAGTTGAGTTTCCAGAATGTTGTGGACCAAATAAAGGCCCTTCATCCTGAGCTGAACCTCGATACTGACCAAATCAACTACATGTATAAGGTTGAAGATGGTCGGATTGTGGTCCCTAATTATATGGTCGTGGACGATTCTCAACCTGGGGAGTCTAAGCAGCCGATCCAGCCAGCCGTCCAACAACTTCCGGACGAGAACCAGCCCGGGGTGCCAGAGGGAGAGGGTAATTAGGTCAGCCTGCGAGCCTAAATTACTTGTAATTTTAAATTCTTGTTTGGGGGACTTGGTCCCTTTTTTGTGTAATCTTGAACAAGTCGGCCCTTAGGGGTCGCACCTTTTTTTTATTAATGTCCCCGACCTCGGTGGTCGTTTTACACTCTATGCAGCGTTTTTGATTATGTATATGATTGCTCGTCCGTCAGAGGACTTCCGTTTTAAACGTTTATTTTTTGTTAAGTGTTTGATGCTCGTGTTATTGTCACGAGGGTTAGATGTAGTTGGGCAAATACGGGGTATGTGTTTGTAATCCGTTGGTTTGGGGGACCAGTCAGATGCTGGAGGCTGGCTCCTGATCGGTTCCCGGGTTAAGATAATGGCCTGGACTCTGAGGCTTGAACGTCCCATCGCGATCTAGGGTTTTTCCTGGTCGTGGTACATAGGCGACGTTGGACTCGGTTGAGTATCCGCCTGTGCAACAGTCATCTTCTTCTTCTCGAAGAAGATCCTGATAATCATAGTATTTGGGCTGATGTGCTTGTACCTGGGAACGCAGGTTTAGTCGGACCTGTTGCTCTTCGTTTGGTAGCCGAGCAAGGTGACTTTGCTATTAACTGTAATATTGTTTGAGGTTCTCAGCGTTCCACGGCCGAGCGAGCTCTTCCCCGTGAAGATTTTCTAAGTAGTAGGCCCCATTTTCGGTCTTTGCCCGAACACGATATGGGCCCTCCCAGCTCGTCGTCAGTTTTCCTTCGCGGGAATCTCTGTGATTCCTTCTTAAAACAAGACTGCCCACTTCGAATGCCTGTATTATGACCTTAGAGTCATGTCGAGCTATTATTCTCTGTTTAAGAGTAGCCTCTCGGAGAGCAGCTTCTGATCGGATTTCTTCGACCAGATCGAGCTCCTCTCTTAGAGTTTCGGAGTTGGTGTCCTGGTCCATTGGGGACTTTGTTCGTCTGTATCGGACGTGCATTTCTTTAGGAATTACTGCTTCGGTCCCATATGCCAACCGGAATGGATATTCACCGGTTATTGAGTGGGGAGTGGTTCTATATGCCCAAAGTATGTTGTGTAGCTCCTCGACCCAGTGTTTCTTGTGCTCGTCTAGTCTTCGCTTTAGACCTCTCAGGATTACCCTATTTGCGGATTCCGCTTGTCCGTTGGTTTGGGGATGCTTAACCGAAGCGAAATGTTATTTTGTTCCTACCGAAGCAACAAATTTTTTGAAATGTCTATCGGTGAATTGGGTTTCGTTATCTGTTACAATGGCGAGCGGTACTCCGAACCGAGCGAGGATGCTCCTCTTAAAGAAGCACAGTATGTTGAGTGTAGTAATCTTGGCTAAGGCATCAGCTTCTATCCATTTGGTGAAATAATCGACGCCCACAATTAGGTATTTACTTTGGTCGGATCCGACAACAAATGGACCTAAGATGTCCATCCCCCACCATGCGAATGGCCATGGGGAAGATATCGATTTTAGCTCGGTAGGGGGCGCTACGTGCACGTCCTAATGTCGTTGGCATTTGTCGTATCTTTTTATGTGCTCTTTCGCGTCGTGTTGGTGTGTCGGCCTATAGTATCCTGCTCGGAGGATCTTTCGGGCTAACGATCGTCCGCTCGGGTGTTGTGCGTTGATTCCTTCATGGACTTCCCTTAGTACGTGTGGGATATTCTCTTCATCTACACGCCTGAGTAGTGGCGTGAAGAAACCTCAACGATACATACGTCCATCGACTAAAGTGTACGAGAACGACCTTCGATGCACGGTACTGGCCGCTTTCAGGTCTGTTGGTAATTCATCCTTGGTTAAGTAGTTAAACATTGGGGTCATCCAGCAGTTGGCGTCGCCCACGAGATTAACGTCAATGTGGGTTGGAGATTGTCCGATGCCTTGTCGGGGGAACACTTCTTGTATGACGGACTTATTGTTTGCCTTTCTTTTAGTGCTTGCCAACTTGGAAAGGATATCAGCTCGGGTATTATTCTCTCGTGGGACGTGTTTGACCTCTATGTTTGTGAATCGTTTTAGCTTGTCCCTGACAAGGGCCAAATATTCAGCCATATTGTCGTTTTTGACTTGGAAATCTCCTCGGACTTGGTTGGCAACCAACTGGGAATCCGTGTATATTACGATTTCTTCTGCCTCCAGGTCGGTCGCAAGTCGCAGGCCGGCCAGGAAGGCCTCATACTCCACCTGGTTGTTGGATATGGGGAAGGACAAAGTTAAAGATACTTTGATGATGTTTCCTTCCTCGTTTTCCAGAATAATCTCAGCTCCACTACCCGCCGGGTCGGATTCTCCGTCTACGAAGATGGTCCATTTGGATGGAGATTTCGGCTCTTGCTCGGTGAAAGTGAGTTATGCCACAAAGTCGGCCAGTGCTTGAGCCTTGAGAGCTTGTCTCCCTTCAAATCTGATATCGAACTCGGACAGTTCCAACGACCATTTTAACATTCGCCCGGCCATGTCTGGCCTTCCGAGTAATTGCCTTATGGGTTGGTATGTACTTACGATAATAGTGTGGGCTAAGAAATAATGTCGTAGTCTTCTTGCTGCAAAAAGGAGGGCCAAGGATACCTTTTTTACCTAGAGGTACCGAAGCTCAGGGCCGTGCAGCGCCTTGCTTGTGAAGTAAATAGGTTTCTGCCCCTCGGGTAGGTCACGGACGAGTGGTGCGCTTACGGCCTCATTTGCTACAGCGAGATAGAGGTAAAGCGCCTCCACTTCGTTGGGCCTGGACAGTGTAACACGGTGGGAGAACTGACTTTTAGTCATGTTGCGGATAGCAAGAGTCGCCACCGACTTTTACTTTATCCAAGTGGAAAAGACATAAAAGAACAGGAAAGACCTATTTTAAAAGACTTGGGTTCGGGGGGTAGGTTATATAAAGGGAAGGTATTAGCACCCTTTATATCCATGGTTATCCATGGACTCTTAGTTACTTAGCTCACTTAAATTGTTTTTAAAGAGTGTAGTGTGTGATTAGAAATTTTTCTAAGTACTTTGTAATGATCCTCGTATGGATGTATACAAAGCCTTGTTTTGAAAAATGTTTAAGAAAGTGAGGTGTAAAAAGTAGTTTTAAGAAGTGAGCAAGTAACTAGGAGGTACCTACCCTAGACTAAGTCGTTCATGTTCTTATATGTTTCTTCAATGGTAAGACTATCCCTATTATTAAGGAATAGGTAGTCATTACCTTGGATGTGTTAAAGGACAAGCGTAGGGTCATCGTATGGTCATAGAAGGCAACTTAAGAGATGTCTTTAGCAATTTGTAGGGACTATCATTATTTATTCGAAGGGACAAGATCATTATTCCATAGGCAACCTCGAAGGGACTTGATCTCTTAAATTTATAGGGACTTGATGATTTTATAAGTGAAGGGACTTTGCTTAAGACACCCCTAAATTCGAGGGACTTGACCATTTAAAGGCAAGCAAGAGGAATACCCTAGGAAGTGCAAGATGGCGATCAAAGATCGACTTACGTGTGTGAGTATTATTTTCAGATATTTATCTTGATTATTAATTTTCTAAGTCCATGGTTCATTTATTTCTTGGCACTCCCTATGTTACTAACCACGCAGTTAATATGAAAAATAAATGACAGAAATTAAAAGGCAGAAAATAAAATTCCTACATTATTATATGGCTTAGGGGCAATTACATAATAATAATAATGGCGAAAATAATAAAAACCAATTATTACAAAGGCGAAACAGTTACATAATCAGGCAAACAGTGAATGAATAACATAAAAATGAGTGAATAAATTAGAAGAAAAAAGTTTGCAAACTAGGTTAAGAAAACAATTAGGGTTAGGGTTTGAGAAAAAATTTTAAGGTTTAAAAAAAATTTAAGGTTTAGGAAAAATTTTAGGGTAAAAATTAGGGCGAAATTTGGGTTTTAAGATAAAGATTAGGGCTAAATTTTTAGGGTTTAAAGTTTATGAAAAAAATTAAGACTTAGGTTTAAAATTAAGGTTTAGGGGGAAAATTAAGGTTTATGAAAAAAATTAAGGTTTATAATAAAAAATATAAGTTTTAAAAATAAAATAAAAAAAGGATTATGTTTTATCTTTTAGAAATTAGTTTAATAATAATAATAAGGAAATTCAAAGAAAATACATAATTTGATGAAAAAGGGAAAAATAAAGTTAGAGATACCCAAAATATTGGGGGTTGGTGTTGAACCCCTGACTTTGCCTTTGCCAACAAAAACCTTCAGCCACTACGCTACACCATGTTTCTTTGCCAAAATGTTGGGAATGAGTGTTGAACTCACGTTTCTTTGCCAAAATATTGGGAATGAGTGTTGTACCCACATCCTCAGACTTTCAACCTTAGGTCTTTGTCACTAGGCCAATCAGCGCACGCCACACACCATCTCCTTTCTCCCACCTGCATATTTTTGGTATATACTATTGGAAGAATAAAAAAGAAATAAACAGGATCAATTAAAATCGCTACAGATTTTAAAATAATGAAAAATAAGAAAAGCGATTAAAATAAAATCTAAAAAATATTAAAACGATGCTAAAAATCGAATAAAATCAAATAAAGAACGCACAATTTTTTTTATATTTTTTTGAGAATATGAAAATAGAAAATAAATCAAATAAAATAGAAAAAAAGAGGAATTTGCGATTTTGAGGGTCGAAATCTTTTAGAATTCAATTCTAAAAGAGTATTGTTCGTCGATTTTTTTCTGAACTTCTGGAAAAAATTCGGAGTAAATCGAAACAGTAGTACTTACATGTCTGCCTAGAATTCTTATCACTACTGTAGCCTTCGAAGTATCGACGAAAACAGATTACAACAGATTAACCAATAGTTTAGTTCTCCATGGTGCCCTATGATTCCTGCATCGAAACTTAAATCCAACTATCCAAAAACCATCTACACAATCAAACAAATATATTATGTAATAAAAATCAATTAATCATGCATAAATCATTGAAATTGAAAAAAATCAAAAGAAAAGCAAGAATATGAATTTGGTTTTTATGATTTGGCATGAATTTGATGATGAGGATGATTGGAATAGGTTCAGGAAACCTCAAGGATTCATTTGCAGCCTTTAATCAACTTGTAAAAGTGGTGAATTGTGGAAACCTAATTTTGAATTATGTGAAATTTTAAAGTATGAATATCATCCTCTTGCTCCCCATCCTGTTTTTGTCTTATGATGTTGTTGTGGTTATATAGTAATGTAATTAGGTTAAGAATTTGGGCCTTGGTTGGAGTTGTATGGGTTACTTGAAGGTGAAGAAAGCTATGGTCAAAAATATCAAAAAAAATCAAATGATATGTTTCCAAATTGGTTGTGCACAAAATTAGAGAGTATCAAATCAACTTAAATGATGTTTAAGAGCTTCTAGAAGAAGAATCAAGTCAAATATTTGTATTTTCATATTTTATTTTGATTTAAAATGAATTTTAATGAATAAAATTCAAATAAATAATAAATAAATTATAAAAATAAGAAAATATTTGAATTGGGTCGTGCTTGATGTTATCATGAAGATTGGGTTGCAAAATGATAGGCCCATTTGGAAAAAATTAGATTTAAGCTCTTATTTTCTTCATACACCCCTTGAAAATCTCTCAACTTTGACAAGGCATAAATCCCTAAATTTTAAGGCTATGAAGGTGTTCTTGGACATTTTGGAAAGCTTAAAATGTAGAAGCATACTTCAAGCTCATTGTTTTTGATGACGTCAATATTATCCAAGCTCATTCCAGATTGCAAAAAGTCGAGATGACAACAAACGATCAAGATCATGGCTATGCATCATCAATGGAATGCTTCCGATCATATCAAGCTTTTGTGCAACACTTTCAAGACTTGTCTCAAGGCTTAGGTATATCAATATTTACTTCTTAAATATGATATACAAGTGTTCAATATATTCATCATAATTTTTAATGCATGTGCATATTTTTTAGAAAAGAATTGGAACTGGTTTTAACACTTTAAACAGAAATATTTTTCTGTATTTTAACAGTGTTAACCGGTTAACCATATGGGTTAACGGTAGCAATTTTTCAAATCTGTGGTAACATTTCTGGGCGTTAACCGATTAACCTATTTGGTTAACCGGTTAACACTGTAGAAATTTTGAAAAATTGTTTCTCTTCAAATTCAAATGTTTATTAAGTGTTATACCTTTTCATGATTTTATTTCATAAGTTTTTATACCTTTTCAAAGAATTTCTTTTTAAATTTTCATACCTTTTTGAATAGGTGTTTCAACTATTATAAATTCTAAAAATTTCAAATTCATAAACACCTCCTAGATTTTTCAAATATTTTCATACAATCAAATTCACAAAATTCAAATATTTTTCATCTTTCAAAAGTGTTCTTAAGTTCATCATTTTCATATTGTCTTGAACACTTGTGTTAAATATTAAGTAGTGAACTCTTGATTATAGGAGAAGATCAATTTTTATTGATACCATTCATTGTACTCTCACTCAAACAATATTATAGAAAGTGTCTTTCTATTTGTGACTTGTGTTCCAAGGATTGTTTGGACATAAGGGTAAGTGTGGCAAGAGGATTGTTCTTGCACACTTGTTTGTATAGTTTGCTAGAAAGTAGGCCTCACCATTGAAGGTGTGATAGGTTGTACTGTTCTAAAGAAACTAGTGGAAATCTATTTCGTGTTGAAAGGGGACTGGATGTACCTTCGGATTGTGAAGGGAACCAGGATAAACCTCTGTGTCTTCTTTACTTTTCTGCTTTACATTTTTTATTCTTTAAACCGTAAAAAGCAAAATCCATCCATCAAAGAAAAAGAATCGAAAAATTTGATAACACCTAATTCACCCCCCCCCCCCCTCTTAGGCGCATTCTGATCTTACAATTGGCATCAGAGCAGGTTTAGGTAACCTATTCCTACAAGATCCTATGGCTTCCGCAAACTCGAATCCTGTTTTCAAAGATGGTGGAAGTAGCAACAAGCCTCCGCTCTTCTCCGGCGAATACTTCGATTTCTGGAAAATCAAAATGAGGGCACATCTTGAAGCCCAAGGAGAAGGCATATGGGAAGCAATCGAAGAAGGTCCGCATAATCCTGTTAATGTGATCAACGGCGTTGGAACCGCAAAGTTGAAGAATATGTATGATGAAGATGATAAAAAGAATATCCTAAATGAGAAGAAGGCAATCAACATACTTTAAAGCGCTCTTAGTATGGACGAATTTTTTCGTGTATCATAATGCAAATCGGTGAAGGAGATTTGGGATACTTTGGTAGAAACACGTGAAGGAACAACAGAAGTTAAAAGATCAAGGCTTAACACGTTGAGTCAAGAATATGAAATGTTCCACATGCAGCCCGGAGAATCTATTGTGGCTTTACAAAAAAGATTTATTCATCTAACCAACCACTTGATTGCACTCGGAAAGACCTTCACCAACGACGATCTCAATTTGAAAGTTCTAAGGTCTTTGACAAGGGAATGGCAACCGAAGGTGACCGCGATTTCGGAGAAGAAGAGTCTCTCAACAATGACATCCGCATCTCTATTCAGCAAACTTCAAGAGCACAAATTGGAACTTGGAAGACTCGAGAAGCACGAAAGTCAAGAGAAAAAGTCCAAAGGAATTGCTTTGAAGATTGACACAAAGGATGACAAAGATGACGAGACCTCCGAATATGAGAACTTCATGCTTCTTGTTAAGAAGCTTGGTAAGTTTTTTAACAAAAATAATAATTCTTATTTTCCTAAAAAGAATAAACATTTCAGGAAGAAGGACACATCCACATCGAATTAAGATGTTACATGCTATGAATGTGGAAAGCAAGGTCACATAAAACCGGATTATCCAAGACTTGCGAAGAAAGGAGGATTCAAAGGCAAGAAGGACTTCAAAAATAAAAAGGCTTATGTCGCGTGGGATGACAATGCCGTTAGTTCCTCATCAGAATCGGAAAGCGATGAATGTGCAAATATGGCGTTAATGGCGTCACATCACTCTGATGAGGAAAATGATGTGGTTAGTAGCAACCTTTCAATTTATGAAAATGATGCACAAGAGGTCATAGATGAACTTCTAAAAGAATGCAAGACCTTGTACAAAAATATTTCATCCCAAAAGAAAAAAATATTATCTTTAGAAGAACAAAATGCATCTTTTGAAAAGTACATTGAAAATGAAAAACAAAAGATAATGGATGAAAAACAAAGCCTTGCATGTAAAAATTGTGAGTCATTGTCTTTTCAAATTGTTAAACTCAAAAGAGTTTTAGAAAGATATGAAAAAGGTCAAATTGGCTTGGAGGAAATTCTTAGGCACCAAAGATATCCAAATGATAAAAGTGGCTTATAATATTCTAAGTTTTCCAAACCAAGCACAAGTGAAACCGTTTTCGTAAAGGCTAGTGAACAAATTGTTAAAGAAAAGACTAATAATTCTAAAACTATGCATCAAAGTCATAAAAAGAAAAGGATCATTAAGAAACAAAAATATGTTCCTAGATTTAAAAGTCAATTTCAACCTACTTGTTTTTATTGTGGAATAAAAGGCCATACACCTAATGCTTGCTATGTGCGTAACATTGGTGTTGCTAAAGGGCATTATGTGTGGGTTGAAAAGGGTACTAACTATCAAGGACCCAAAGCAATTTCGGTACCTAACAATACTTGACTTTGTTTTGTAGGTATGCTTGAAAACAACTTCTATGCAATGGTATCTCGATAGCGGTTGTTCAAAGCATATGACGGGCGATATCAACAAATTTTCAAGTCTAACACTTAAGGCCAAAGGATACGTTACTTACGGTGATGATAATAAAGGAAGAATTCTTGGAGTTGGAACCATTGGTGCATCTCCTCATACAATCATCGAAGACGTCCTTTATGTGGAAGGCCTTAAACACAACCTTCTTAGCATAAGTCAATTGTGTGACAAAGGGTTCCGAATCAACTTCACAAAGAAGGAATGCTTGATAAAACACGAAGTCACTCATCAACTCTTGCTAAAAGGTAAACGATTTAATAACATTTTTATGATTTCTTTTGATGACTCTATCTTGAAGGTGAAGTGCTTAATGGCAAACAACAACGAGGCATATCTTTGGCATAAGAGGATTGCTCACATTCACATGGAGCATTTGAACAAATTATTAAAGCATGATCTAGTTGTTGGTCTTCCGAAGATGAAGTTTATCAAGGATAAGCTTTGTGACGCATGTCAAAAGGGGAAGCAAACCAAAACATCTTTCAAGACGAAGAAAGTCATATCTACTTCAAGACCACTACAATTGTTACATATGGATCTTTTCGGTCCATCACGAACAAAAAGCTTCGGAGGTAACGTTTTTGCCTTAGTTATTGTTGATGATTTCTCTAGATACACTTGGACTTTGTTTTTAGTGCAGAAAAGTGATGCTTTTAAAGCATTCAAGAAGTATGCCAAGCAAATTCAAAATGAGAAGTCACTCTCAATTGTTTCCATAAGAAGCGACCATGGTGGCGAATTTCAAAATTCATCATTTGAAGATTTTTGTGAAGAACATGGAATCTCTCACAATTTCTCCGCACCAAGGACTCCTCAACAAAATGGTGTCGTAGAAAGGAAGAATAGGGCATTAGTGGAACTTGCAAGGACAATGCTTAGCGAATCAAATCTCCCTAAATATTTTTGGGAAGATGCGGTTAGCACGGCTTGCTTTATAAGTAACCGTGTCAATATTCGACCTATTCTCAAGAAGACCCCATATGAGTTGTTCAAGGGAAGGAAACCCAACATATCTTTCTTCCACATTTTTGGATGCAAATGCTTCGTTCTCAACAACGGCAAGGACAACCTTGGTAAGTTTGATGAGAAATCT
Source organism: Lathyrus aphaca (assembly GCA_963966055.1). NCBI lineage: Eukaryota > Viridiplantae > Streptophyta > Magnoliopsida > Fabales > Fabaceae > Lathyrus > Lathyrus aphaca. Next base: position 509,042,795 of record OZ014523.1, read on the forward strand.
GATGAAGGTATATTTCTTGGCTATTCTCTATCAAGTAAAGCTTTTAGAATTTTCAATAAACGCACTCTTACTATTGAAGAATCTATACATGTTTCGTTTGATGAGACTAACCCCTCGAAAGAGGATAATATTATTGTGGATGATGATGATGATGTAGTAGATCTATCACAACAACAAAAGGAGATATCAAAAGAACAAGCAATATCACAAGAAGATGACTCACCAACCATTGAAGAACATCAAGATCTTCCAAAAGAATGGAGAACTCATAGAGATCACCCGATAGATAAAGTGATTGGTGATATTAGCCAAGGCGTGGCAACTCGACTCAATCTCAAGGATGCTTGCCTCAACATGGCGTTCGTGTCTCAAATTGAACCAACAAAAATCGATGAAGCCTTAGGCGACGATCAATGGATAATAGCTATGCAAGAAGAACTCAACCAATTCGAAAGAAACCAAGTTTGGACTCTTGTACCAAGACCGGACAACAAATATATCATAGGCACAAGATGGGTGTTCAAGAAAAAACTTGATGAGAATGGGATCATAGTTCGTAACAAAGCGAGATTGGTCGCACAAGGCTACAACCAAGAAGAAGGAATCGACTTTGATGAAACATTCGCTCTGGTAGCAAGGTTATAAGCAATTAGATTATTACTTGCTTACACTTGTTCTATGAATTTTCAGTTGTACCAGATGGATGTCAAAAGCGCTTTCCTAAATGGATACATCAATGAAGAAGTCTACGTCAAAAAACCTCCGGGTTTTGAAGACTTCAAGAATCCCTCTCATGTCTACAAGTTGAAGAAGGCTCTTTATGGCTTAAAGCAAGCACCAAGGGCTTGGTATGATCACCTTAGCAACTTCTTATGTGAGAAAGTTTTTACGAAAGGAAAGGTTGACAAGACCTTGTTCATCAAGAATCTCAAGGGCAACACCTTACTTGTTCAAGTCTATGTCGACGACATCATCTTCGGTTCAACAAACAAAGATCTTTAAGAAGAATTCTCTCTTATGATGCAAGGCGAATTCGAGATGTCCATGATGGGAAAGATGAACTACTTCCTTGGATTACAAATCAAGCAAACAAAGGATGGCATCTTCATCGACTAATCCAAGTATTGCAAGGAATTATTGAAAAGATTTGATATGGACAATTGCAAAGAAATGTCTACTCCAATGGGATCCGGAATGTATGTTGATCAAGATCTTTCCGGCACTTCAATAGATATTACAAAGTATCGAGCTAATCCGAAGGAATCACATCTCACTGCCGTGAAAAGGATCATGAAGTATCTCAAGGGAACGACGCACGTCGAACTATGGTATCCTAAAGGTAGTACTTGTTCTTTAATTGGTTATTCTGACGCTGATTATGCAGGATGTAAGACCGATAGAAAAAGTACAAGTGGTACTTGTCACATTCTCGGGAATGCTCTAGTGTCGTGGGCATGTAAGAAGCAAGCATGCGTTGCACTTAGCACGGCCGAAGCGGAGTACATCGCAGCAGGAAGTTGTTGTGCTCAAATCCCGTGGCTTAAACAACAACTTCTCGATTTTGGTATAGACCTCGGTTTTATCCCTCTCTGGTGTGACAACACAAGTGCCATCAATATCACGAAGAACCTGGTCATGCATTCAAGAACAAAGCACATTGATATCCGGCACCACTTCCTTCGAGATCATGTTCTAAATGGAGATGTTGATGTTACATTCGTGGATACACACAATCAACTCGCCGATATATTCACTAAACTGTTGGCTAAAGAGCAATTTTACAAGATTCGACGAGAACTTACTATTCTCAATGAAGGTGACATCTAACCTTTACTTTAAAATTGCTTATTGTATGTTTTTATTGCATTTTATGTATGTTTGTTCACTTTTTTGTCATAAAATTCTAGCACTCCTATTTCGCCGTTTTTCGTTTTTCTCACTTTCGTATACCCGAAAATAATCGGTTTCAAAAACTTTTTTGATCGAAAGTTGCGTTTTGATGAGTGCTAACACTTTATGAAAAAAAAATTATGAAAAAATGATTATTTTTGGTCTAAAACATGCTGCTGGATTTTTCAAAAAAAACCAATTTTTTTAACCGTTAACCGGTTAACCTATTACGTTAACCGGTTAACACATCCAAAAATTGGATTTCCAGCGCAAGTTTCAGACTCTGTTTCTTTTATTTTTTTGTTTTCTTTGTTTTACTATGTTTTAATATATTCTCAAGTACATGTATTGCATGTTTGGTTCATTCACTTTCACATGTTTTAAACTTTTCAACTCTTTGACTACCATAAACACTATTTATCATCCTCTTCCAACTTCCAACCTTCAACAACTTAAACCCCCATTAAAACCTGTAGATGTTTAGAATTGGCAGAATTTTTGATCAACAAGAAATGTTGAATTCAGTTCAGAATGTCCTATCAGATGTTGGGACATTATCAAACAGAGTATAAGAACTTAATTCAGGATGTCACACCAGATGTTGGGACATTGTGTTAATGATTTAAGTTCAGTTTTTCAGGATGTCCCAACAGATGTTGTGACATCTCAAACCTGCTACCAGAATTAATTAATGACTAACTGATCTGAGTAATTTAAGGAAAGTTATCTGGAATTAATTATGGATGGACAAAAACAGAATAAGGCGCATCTGTAGGGAGTATTGTTATGAGACTTCAGCATAATCAGAAGAACTAAATCACCTAGAATCTAGGAAGTAACAAACCCTAATTCAAGGTGGAAGCTGCATGCGTTTTAGGACTGGATTAACCTACAGAAAGCCCAAAATACAAACACCTATTTAATCAACAAAAACTCACAGAATTGAGTACGAATTTCAGAAGACAAAATAGGGTGTTGTGTGTTTTAATAGCAGGTTGTTTTATTGTACCACTTTATGAGCTTTTAAGAAAAAGTGTATTTGTGACTTGATTGAAACTGTGAAGTAAGATCAAGATGTTTTGTTTGAAGTATGACTTCAATTTTATTAAACTTGTAAACAAGATCACTGTGTGATTGAGGGGGAGTGAGTTGGTACTCATATCTAAGTTGTGTCTTAGGTAGAAATTGCATTGGGTAGATATTAAGTGAAAGATTAAACTGGGTGGTTTAAGTCTAGAATTAATATTACTTATAGTGGATTTCCTCCTGGCTTGGTAGCCTCCAGATGTAAGTGTGGTTATACACTGAACTGGGTTAAAAACTACTGTGTTGTTTCATTTTCTTGCACTTTAAGTTTTGGTTAAATTTGTCAAGTGTTGGAACATCTCATTCGACATCTCATTCCTGATCACAGAATTTCAATTGGCATCAGAGCAGGCACCCTGCCTGTTTATACTGGGTGAGATCTAGGGAATACAAATTCTGGAAACATGGACAGAGATATAGGATCAGTAAATAGACCACCTATACTGGATGGATCTAATTATGACTACTGGAAGCCAAGAATGATTGCATTCTTAAGATCACTTGACAACAGGGCCTGGAGAGCAGTCAACATTGGATGGGAACATCCTGTCCAAGACACCAAAGATGGAGCAAAAGTGTTGAAACCTGAAGAAGAATGGAATAAGGAGGAAGAAGATTCAGCACTAGGCAACTCCAATGCCTTAAATGCTTTATTCAATGGCATTGATAGGAACATCTTTAGACTTGTGCATCACTGTGAGTTGGCCAAAGATGTTTGGGACACTCTCAAAACAACTCATGAAGGAACATCAAAGGTAAAGATGTCAAGACTTCAACTTCTCACCACCAAGTTTGAAAACTTCAGAATGAAGGAAGATGAGACAATTCATGAATTTTACATGAACATCTTAGAAATAGCCAATACTTCTGGAGCCTTGGGAGAAAAGATGACTGATGAAAAGCTTGTAAGAAAGATTCTCAGATCTTTGCCAAAAAGATTTGACATGAAAGTCACAGCAATAGAAGAAGCTCAAGACATATGCAAAATGAAAGTTGAAGAGCTCATTGGTTCCCTTCAAACATTTGAGATGGGAATGAATGACACAAATGTAAAGAAGAACAAAAGCATAGCCTTGGTGACAAATACTGATGAAGAAGAAGATGATGAATCAGAAACTGGTGAAAGCTTATCAGACAACATTTCTATGCTTGGAAGACAATTCAAAAAGATTCTCAGAAAGATGGAAGACAAATCCAAACCCAGTGGAAGATACACAAACTCTTCTAAGAACAAAAGACCTTATGATGCTAATAGAAGGTCAAATTATGATGAAAAGACCAATCAAGAAAAAGGAATTAAATGCCATGGATGTGAAGGATATGGACACATCAGGAATGAATGTCCTACCTACTTAAAAAGGCAAAAGAAAGGACTCTCTGTAACCTGGTCTGATGAAGACTCAGGAGGTGATTCAGAAGAAGAATCAGCAAAGCATATCACTGCTCTAGCTGGATTATGTGAATCTGAAAGTGAATCCAGTGATGGGAAGCTTACTTTTGAAGAACTTGAGCAATCATACAGAGAACTATTCAAAAGAAGCACTGAAATATGCAGTGAGAGTATAAAGCTAAATAAGCAGATTAAGGCACTAAAGGATGAAAAAGCAAGTGATCTAGAGATCATTGACACCTTGAAAAGTGAAGTAAGTCTTCTCAACTCCAAGTTGGAACGCATGTCCAAATCTGTTAGAATGCTGAACAGTAGCTCAAGTACACTGGATGTTATTCTCAACAACAATAAGCATTCAGGGGATAAAAGTGGACTGGGATTTAACAGAGTTCATAAGGATGAAGCTAACTCTAGCAAAACTACTTCAAAGTCCATACAGTCAAACAAGATGTCCCAACAGATGTCTCAACATTCTGAAAAGAACATAATAAAGAAGAAGTATCAAAGATGGAGATGTCATCATTGTGGAAGATTTGGACATATCAAACCTCATTGTTATAAGTTGCATGGATATCCAAATCAGATGTATCAGCAACCTCCTAAGCAGAATATAGAAGTCACAAAAAAAGTGTTGCATAGACATCAAAGAGATCAGCAACCCCCTAAGCAGAAGACAGAGGTCATCAAGAAGGTATGGAGACCAAAAGCTAGTCTTCATGCTGATCAAAGCTACATGCCCAAGAACAAGATCAACAAACAACCTTGGAGCTCTACTGATGAACAATACACAGGGCAGAGGTATCAAAAGAAATCTCAACTCAAATGGTCAAATAAAGGTGTTGCATATATAGCTCATACATCATTAAGAGTATCAGCTAAAGAAGACTGGTACTTTGACAGTGGATGTTCAAGACACATGACTGGATTGAAGAATCTGCTAGTAAACTTAAAGTCACATTCATCCAGATATGTAACCTTTGGAGATGGGGCTAAAGGAGAAATCAAGGGAGTTGGGACCTTGGACTGTCCAGATGTACCAAGACTAGATGATGTGCTGCTGGTTAAAGGTTTAACTGCTAACCTGATCAGCATAAGTCAATTATGTGATCAAGGGTACAATGTAAACTTTACCAAAACTGAATGCATAGTGTCTAACAAAGAACAAAAGGTTGTCATGAGAGGAGCCAGATCTAAAGACAACTGTTACATGTGGGAACCTCAAGACTTCAGTCTCACTTCAACTTGCTCTTTAGCTAAAGAAGAAGAAGTGAAACTATGGCACCAAAGACTAGGTCATCTTCATTTCAGAGGCATAAAGAAAATCATATCTATGGATGCTGTGAGAGGTATTCCTAAACTGAAGATTGATGATGGCAAAATATGTGGTGAATGTCAAATAGGCAAGCAAACCAAGATGTCCCATCCAAAGCTCCAACATCTGACAACTTCCAAAGTTTTGGAACTATTGCATATGGATCTTATGGGACCTATGCAGGTTGAGAGTCTTGGTGGTAAGAGGTATGCCTATGTGGTGGTGGATTACTTTTCAAGGTATACATGGATAAATTTCATCAAAGAAAAGTCTGATGTATTTGATGTATTTAAAGACTTATGCCAAAGAATACAAAGGGAAAAAGCCAGCTGTGTGATCAGAATAAGAAGTGATCATGGAAAAGAATTTAAGAATAAAAAATTCTTAGATTTCTGTTCTTCAGAAGGAATCAATCATGAATACTATTCACCAATCACTCCTCAACAGAATGGGATTGTTGAGAGGAAGAATAGAACTATTCAAGAATCAGCAAGAGCTATGATCCATGCTAAAAAGTTACCTTTGTACTTCTGGGCAGAAGCTATGAACACAACTTGTTACATCCATAACAGAGTTACTCTAAGGAAAGGAACTTTGTCCACAATTTATGAAGTCTGGAAGGGCAGAAAACCCACAGTTAAGTACTTCCATGTGTTTGGAAGTAACTGTTATATTCTGGCAGATAGGTGTAATACCTCAAAATTTGCCCTCATATTATTCCCTCTATTGGCTCATCATTTTGCATTCATCGGCATTTCTCATCAATTCATTAACATCATAATAGTGCATTGCATGGATTCATAAGGCATGTGATCAGGACCCAAGGAAATTAGGGTTTCATACGTTATCTGTCAGAGATTGAAATGATAGAGGATATTCACTGGACGATGATTCCACTTCAAATGCGGTTGTTCAGTTGTGTTTCGATTCAGATGGGAGTTTGACCTAGTTAGGGCCAAACTATCAAAAGATGGTTGCAACTGCCAGGTTATTTGGGTCGCTGGTCTATTTCTTGGACAGTGCATATTCAAAGTGACGCATCCGGATTCAAATGATCAGGGCATGGTTCATACGATTCAAAGGAGTTGTGACTAATCTGGGAAAAAACGTTCAATGGCTCAGAAGTGGTTGTGTTTATAGATTTATGGAAAGAACTCAAAATAGGTTTTGGAAAAAAATCGAGATTTCATTCATTGCTTTGTTCTCATTGTTATGAACCACTCCTGATTATTCCATTCCATTCTCACCCTTTTATTTCAATACGTTTCCATCAATCCATCTTCAGTTTCAGTTTATTCATATATCCATTCATTTTTGATCCATTGTATTAATCAAATAATCATTCCATTTTCTAGAGGCCCAACCAGTCATCTAAACTTTTGTTTTTGCACACATTCATTTCCATTTTTTTTAACCCAAGGATTATTTCTTTTTGTACTTGTTTTAGTTCTCATTACAAGGAAATATGAGTATCATTACTTAAATCTCATTATCCATTTATCTCTTTATTATTGTTAAAAAAACCATGTTTGACCAAATCAAGCTCCATGTCTAATTTTCTTAATATCCCTTTTTTGAGTTCAAATCATTTTAGTGTCATTATAAACTATTTTCATAATGCTACCAAGAAGTTGGCAGAAATTTGCATTTTGAATATGAGAGGAGGCCTAGGAAGTGAAAGGATAATTACAATAAAAAGAGCGCAGTGATGATGGAAAATGATAGCGTATCTTTTTCGTATTAGTTCACAACAAGAACATTTCCATTTCTTTTCAATTACCACATCAGGAAATTTGTTACAGAATACAATAGAAATAATAGCAAACAAAATCCCATTAGCAAGATTTCTGTGTGGAAAACGCCGCCTGCTGAAGATTGAGAAGACGGAGTGAGTATGCGAGGCAACTTTTTATATTTCTCCTCATCCAGGAGGAGCTTGAAGCAATGGTATGGACAGGGATCTACAGGATGCTCGGTCACAATGGAAGGTGAAGGTGAGAAATTTGGTAGAGCTACTTCACCAAATATATCATCTTGTAATTTTTCAATATGTGGAATAAGCTGTGAAGCTGGATTTTCCAGCCTGAAGGATGCCTGAACAGTAGCACTATGCTTAATTACATATTTAGCATCAAAGCTGAATTCGGTTGAATTATGTTTAAGAAAAATCCAGAAGATTCCAGAAACAAAAGCCGCTGAACTGAAAAAAGAAAGAGAAAAAGATGGAAAATCAGTTTGAGATTCATTCATATAGAAGAAAATAGAAACCGGCTATAAGAAAAGGAAAAAAACAACTTGCTTATGGATCTTGGTAACTTTGATGTGTCCAATCTTTCGGGAAGTGATATTGGATATTCAAATCGTAGCAAGGTGAATCGTCGACGATCATATCAACTGTATTTTTCCAGCCCTGCATTAAACAAAAAAATCAAAATCAGTTTCACATTCTTCAAACCATTTGTCAGCTAGCTAAGTATCCATTAACCCAATGCTAGCTTATCCTAATTTTTCACCTGTTAACCAATGTTCTAGATCAAACACACAAAAATTCAGTTACGATTCCTAACTGTTTTCTAACAAACTCTAACAGTTTTATAACAGAACTTTAACTGATTCAAAGGGGAGAACTCACCTCTATAAAGAAAAGCCATTGATCAATTTCTTCAGGCTCTCCTGGGCTCCTCTCCATTAAATCTTCTTCTCCCATTCTCCCTCTGATTCACTCATATTCTCCTTCCCTGGTTTCTTCATCTTTCTCCCACAATTTTTTCAAAACACTTCAATCATTCATCAATCAACCTCAACAATCTTGCAAGAAGTGAATTGCATATTCGGATTCAGGAACACACAACAACACATTACACTTCAAGAAAGATTCGGAACGAAGAAAAGGCGATTCGTTACCTGTTTTCATCTGCCGGCGAAGAACCACCGAGGGGTTTGGTGCCCTTTCAACCTTTTCACGGCCATGAATCTTTGAGTTTGAAGAGTCAGCGCTCTCGACGATTAACACCAATCCGCTGTTTTTCTTTACTGCTTCATCGCCGTTGAAGATGTCATCGGAGCGGCTCCGATCGGTAATTTCTTTTCCCGATTTGAAAGATGTCTGAACATATTTGAACACACAGATTGTTGCTAATGGCTGTTAGATCGTTTATTTCATAAGAGTTGTGCGAGCTTTAATCGAGAGGAAGGTTTGGTGTTCCAATTTGAGTCAATGGAGATGGGTGATGTGGTTCGATGGATGTTGGAGTTTGTGATGAAGAAGAAGAACAAGATAGCGACGGAGAAATTGAGATGGAAGAAGATGTCGAATTGCTGTGGTAGAGGCAAGGCTGTGACGGCGGTGGAAGCTGAGCTTCGCGGCGCATCCAGGAAGAAGGAGAGGGTTTGTGATTGTTACTTGTGATTTTGTGAATTTAGGGTTTCATAGACAATTGGAATTGGGCTTAATCTTCTCAGCCATGGATCTGATTCTAGCACCCCCTTTGCTACTTACGTACTCCCTCCTGCACTAGTACCATGGAAGTTGGGCTCAAGCTCCATCAAATTTCGGCCCACACCTCACAATTTCTAACACACCCCTCCTTGCGAAAATTTTCATAGAATTGGGCCATGGAAGTTCTTTTCGCACCATCCTAATTTCATCTGCACCCTCCCTGCGGGCTGGCAAGGAAATTGGGCCTTGGGGCTGTTTTTGCTATTGGTCACTTCCTGATTTCCATGGCACCCTTTGATTTTCGCCATCTTTATTTAATTTCTTTTTAGAAATTGTTAATTAGTTTTGTTGTTGTTGTTAATTGCATTTAATTTCTTGTAAATAATTTGTTAATTAACATCTCGATCCATTTGACAATGTTTAATTTAGATTTTTTACACTAATTTTAATTAGTGTTTAGTACTAATTATTGTTGGAGATTAATCTTGGAATAAATGGTTCATAAGCTTGTTTTTGATTGATCTCGGATCGATTTCGATTATGGTGGATCTTTATGAAGTAATTATGGAAGATAAGCATTTATTTTGCTTATGGAGATTACAAGACCTTGCTTAAGGTTTTTTCGGATCTCTTTTATGTGAAGAATCGACACGTCATTCAAGTAAGTAATCTCGATTCGCTACTTTAATGCACCCTTTTCCTTTTAATTTCTTGTTGGTATAGGTTAGAAATAAATCCATAGAAAATAGGAAAAACCATGAGAAAATTCTATAAAAAATTCCAATAGCTTAATAAGTCATTTTAGAAATTTGTGACAATTTTATTTTCTGAATTTTGGTTATTTTTAATTTAATTCTGAATTTTCTTGTAATTAGCTTTTATTGGACTTCTTTTAATTATGCTGGATTTTGTTCATTTTATTTAAGTAACTTCCAGTAGGATTTTTGAGCCATTCTTTTTTCTATAATTAGAGGACTCATAATAGTGTTTAGGATATTTTTAGTGGATTTTTTAAGGCCTTTTATCTTAGGTTTTAGTGGTGTAATCCTTAGGAAATAATGGTTAATCTTTAGGTAGAAACAATTAATTATTAGGCATAGAAAAAATAGAAATTTTTAGGATCCCTCTTAGTAAAATATTATAGATAGTATTAGGTCCCTACAATTTAATTTTCATAATTTTTCTAGAAGTTTTAATATTTTTTAGGATATTAGTTCTTAGGCATAGTTATGCATAACTCCCATTAGTTTAAGTTATATAAATAATGTTCAATAAAAAAATAATAGCTTAGTTTAAGTTTATTCATAGAATTTAATATTAGACTTAGGTTTAGTTTAATTTGATTTTTTTTTAGAATGAATATTAGGATGGACTTAGATTTAGAACTTAGGCTTAAAGTTCATTTCACTTAAAAGTAGAATAAATAAATAGACTATTTTTTAATTAATTCATACCTCTAATGCATTTGTAGAATTTTATTTCTCATGTTTAATTCCATTGTTTTGCCTTATTTTGGTTCTTACAATTTGTATAGGTTTCCCATTTGTTCTTAGAATCAACTTAACTTCATTAAGAAGTAAGTTGAATTCTAGTAGTTTTTAAGTTTCCATTAGGAATAGAAAACTTCACAAACCATTAGGACCACTTGTAAATAAACAACAAAAATTAGGATTGAGTCTTAGTCCCCTTTAGATTTTGCCTTTTATCAATTTGAGTCATTCTCTTCTTATCTTCAAACAAAATCCAAAAACACTTAACAAATGAATGGAAGGATTCCTTGTGTATAGCCTTATTCCATGAAACACTTGCATTCATTCCATCTTGGAGTGGTGTAAGCTTGTCTATCATGATGCACAAGTCTCATCAAGGAGTTGTTCACAAAGAAAGCTTAAAAAAACACTTCTTCACAAAAGCAACAAAAACACTTAATAAAGTTCAACAAGCCAGTGAACTTAAACCCTAATCCTAGGAAACCAGTCTTGGATAAATTCTCCTTACTGGGTATGCTTGTTCTATTATTCCATCTTGGAATGTAGAGTCAAGTGTACATTCCATGGAAAAAGAGTTTGAATTCACTTCCTTGTGCCAAATTCACACAAAACTCATAAAAGACAAAAACAAATAACAAGCGACTATCCTGCGGGAACTTCTCTTTCTCATCTCATTCACTCGCGACGACTTGTCTCACATGCAAGACGGTAAACGCACTCGTACCAGACGAGCCTGCAACACCTGAGCATAGACATACGCAGTTCCAGCTGTAAAAAACACAAACAAATAGTTCCCGCATAGGTTAGGCGAACTACGTCGACTCTGATCCTCATTATCCCGATGAGGTACGTAGGCAGCGGGGTAGGGCCCGTTCGAGCACAATCTTTATTTTCCCTACATTTTCCCTATTCTTTCATTCCATTTGTCAATTCCATTTCATTTCTCATTTCCATTTTATTCCAGATAGTCATTCTTTCATTTGTTCAGCAATACCTTATTTTTCACCCTTTGAAACAAAATAAGCAAGCGTGGATCCCGTCGGGTACGACGGACGATCTGGGGTGCTAATACCTTCCCAGGTCGTAACCGACTCCCGAACCCAGATCTTTGGTTCGCAGGACCTTGTCCTTTCCTTCTTCCTTAGGTTTGTGCAACATTACCTTTCCCATTCTTTTGGGATAAAAATGTCTGGCTAGCGACTCTAACCTTTCCGCGCCACTTTCGCGTTTGTACTAGGATGAAAATCCCGGGAGCGACAGCTGGCGACTCTGCTGGGGACTAACCTGATTCTTCCAGTTTCCCTTGTAGAGTCAATCCTAGCGCCTGTTTGGTTTTGCTTCTTTGGGTGTTTGTTTGTTGTTGTGTGCTTTAGTTTAGCTTTACTGTTTTTATTTACAGTTTTGTTTACAGCTTTACTTTATCGCATTCATTTACCGCTTTCAGTATTTTATTTTCCATGCATCATATTATACTGGACTGTCTGGCTGTGTTGGTTTTCATTTTTTCTGTGGGATGGGAGTTACTGTGAGATGAGCTCGTAACCGGGGCTCGAGTGCACCCTAGGACTTAGAGTGGTTCCACTTTGGCTTCATGGCATCTTGCTATGTTGGTAGTAGTGAGTTCCACACCTTGACTTGCGACCTTCTCGGGATTGTATTGATACCGGAATCTTTCTGGGTTAATGCGCTACCTTGATAGTTATGTGCAGTCAGGGGACCGATCATTGAGAACCTTTGTGGAAACATCCCTCTCCAGTGATGACAGTGGCAGACCACATTTGTTGGCAAACCCACTCGCATCCGAGGGCCCACTGGGAACTCGCATAGGATGGCCTGGTTCTCTCATAGGAATTCAGTTAAAGCAAACTGATCGTATGACGATAGTATTGTACCCTTCGGGATGAATGTACTATTGTTTCTCGACTCAGTGCTTGAAGCTGGAAACTTGTGAGGGATGCTTGTTTTTCCGGACTCAACTGAGACCTCCCTGAGTAGTACATAATGCCAAACCGATTCCCTGATTTGGTCATGAGCCATTTCTTGGAAATGGTGAACGTATTATTGCTATTCGGCTTTGAGAGTCGGTGATGTTGACCCGAGTAGCACACCCGTGAGATTGGGAGGGGTTTACAGGTTTGCAGGAACCCTAAACTTCAACATACCCACTTTGTCAGTATTGTTCAGTGTTCTATGGTTCTCTGATTCTGTGATTCGGGAGTTCTATTCAGAGAAATTGTTACTGTGATTACCATTGCGACCTTGACATTGTGACTATTATTATGACTCTCCACAGACACTTGGCTCGTTGTTCAACTTCAACACCATCAGTGACTGTTCAATTATGCGATCCAGTTCTACAGTTATTGGGTCCTCAGTTATGGGGTTCTGTACAGAGATGGTGTTGCTATTATGGTTCTATTTAGACAGTTGGTTCACTGCTCAACACCAACATCAGATCATTGATCGCATGCCTGTTGCATACATGACATCATAGCATTTCTGCACACATGTTCAGTTATTTCCGAGGATCACATATCTGAATCATGCCATTGGACTTTTTCTGTGTCAAAACTTGAATCAAAGCAGATAGATTCCTCAGAAGTAACTAAATGTGGCATTTGCATACATCATTGCATTCTTGACAGGTGTTCAGAGACAAATTATTTTCCTGATTTGATTTCTCATCAAAATGGACAACTTGAATCACAATCATCAAGGTATATATTTGAAGCAACTCCAGGCGGAGGTAATCGAAGGAAGACCCAGCTGAGGCCATTCAGGGCAGAGGTATAAGCTTTATTTCAAAACCAGAAACTGCTGAAACAGGAAGTCAACCAGATGAAGACTCAGATGAGCTTGGTTATGGAAATTTTGAACAAAGCTATTTTCATCCCTATTAAGGGGAACTACGCTGCTCTGATTCTCCATTGGTCAATGGAGATACGTAGGCAGGAGATCGTGCAAGATCTTTCCGAGCAACTTTATTTATCAACTTCATTTATCAACCTCTTCCCTCCAGACGTCATTTGTCGGCATCCAATTTCAGCTTCCCGAGAGAGTCCAGCGGGCAGAGCATATGGGTAAAGGCCAAAACCACTTGAGAAGAAGTTTGATCATATTCTGATGACGTACGTGCAATAAGTTTCCTCATTTACGCAAATTTGGAGTGGTTGAGCTAACTGCATCAGGATCGTCTCCGACAAAGCTTCCTTTGGGGTTTCAATTCCAAGTATGATTACCATTCTGGGGCACCTGGCCTTTTAATTGAAGATTGCAAGTCTTTCAGAGGCAAAGGTAAAAACAAGGTCGCGAATTTGATTGAGTAAACATCCAGACTACTGACTGCTGAAAGTCTCCGAGAGCAATAAGTCCAGACGGAGTCAAACCTCCTCAATAATGACCACCATGATGTGAAGGCTAGATGCAAGTATCACTCAGGGGCATTTAGGCATACAATTGACAACTGTGATGTGTTCAAGTACAAGATGCAAAATTTAGCCGACTCAAAGGTCATCATGCCAGAAGGTCTTCTCACATATTGAAATCTCCTTATCAAATTGGCATCCTAGTTTGCAAGGGCATCTTCAGAAGCAATAAGTCCAGACGGAGTCGAGTCTCCTCAATGACGGCAATGTTCAGCTTCTTTACTGCATTTTCATTTGTAGTTTATATTGTTTGTTTAAACATTTGTATGCATGCATGAAACTTATTTGTTTTTGAATGATAACCATGATAAAATGCACATGTTTTTCTTGAAGTAATCCATTCGTATTCACTCATGATTTTTTGTATGTGCATTGCAATACCAACTGTTGAGCTTAAACTCTATTAAGGAGGATGAAGAAATGAAAACGCAAAAATCTCTATGCTTTTGAGAAAGACCCTGTTGACGATGTACAGGCATTGTTTCAAATCCTAAACACCGGAGATATAAGGGAGATAGACCCTCGCCAACCCATTTGAGCCTTGAAGTAGGAGTTTCTTTTCGCATGAAAAAAACCCTTGCATTTAACCCAGGGGCAGGGTAGGCGTCAGTTAGTTTGACCGAGCGTTCAAATTCCGAAAAGGAGTACAAATCTGAGGATCCATTACCTTTCGTTGTACCAAATCAGGAGGTCCAATGACCAGAAACCACAATGGTTATCCCAATCAAGAGTCCAGAGACCGGAAACCACAATGGTTATCCCTCATTAACCAAGAAGTTAGACAGTCACGACCCTCGCAAAGCATTCAAGACAAACAGTGTCACACGATTTGTTCAAAAAAAAAAAAGAAAAAAAATGAATGAGAAAGCCCGCTAAGTCGAAACTTGAAAACAAGCGACTTAGGCAAAAATTAGGGCATCCCGCTGGACTTCAAAATCAAAGATTCACAAGAATTCAGTCCAGGCAAAAGTTAGGGATAAACAAAATAATGCAAAAGTGAAAGACGAAAAGGACTACACAAGAAAGACCCTTGAGCAAGAACAAAGTCGTGTGACACAGACACGAAAGGCAAAGGAGTGACTGGCTCCAAACAACAACCTGATTGGTGTTTAAAACCGTTAGTGTCATTGGTTCCTCAACCATCACAAAATCCTTTTTGGAAAGTGAGCGCTTGTGAAAGCTAGCTGAAAATAGGAATGGAGAACATCACGAAGATGGGTGGGCACAAATAAACTTCGAGCCTATATCCTTTGTTTTTATAACCGTGAACCAGGCCACGATACAACCCTCAAAAGTCCTAACTGAAACAGGGTTATTTTTGAGAGCGTACTACCACGAGACCGCGTTCCTGACTCCTATGAGTGGTGTTGAAAGATCTTTGTTGGTGTTGCATGTGCACACTTTCTATTATTCAAAAGTTAATGTCGTATCTTAACCAGTGATTCACTCACAAAAGTTTGCGACATCTTTTTCAGTAAAACTTCAAGATTAATATGTGTGTTGCATTAGAATTTTCATTCTTAAAATAAACATTTTCTGCTTGCATACACTTGTTTGGCATCATAAAAGTCCACGTATGGAATCTCAGTCCAGAAGTTTAATATTGCCAAGTTGAGAAGCCTGAAACTTCCGAAGGACGATTATATCGAGGTGCACTATTCAAGAAAACTCCATCGAGTAGGGACTTTCCCAACAGTCGTAGCAAGAGCCAATTAATCTGGGGCAATCATGTCGAGCAATCTCTTCAAAATTCAGCCAAGCTGGGGGCAATCACTTCGAGATCAAATCTCTCATGAGTCTGATGCATGCATTCAAATTTTAGCCAAACTGGGGCAATTACTTCGAGATCCAATCTCTCAAAGAACAGTTGATTTGGGTTTTTTCTTCAAAGCACAGTCATTCAGAGGTGATCACTTCAAGGCTCATTCTGGGGCAGGCCACCCCAAGAGCATGAGAAGTACTCTCTCCCGAAGACGGTAAGTCAGAAGCACCTATCCAAAGTTCAAAATACTGGTGCAGAATATTTCACAGTGATATGAAGTTCTTCATGAATCCTTGCGAGACAATTTCTTTCACAGACCATGCAGTCTGGGGCAGTTATTTCGAGATCCAACGAATCTCTCCAAGAGTTTGAAGACACTGAGGCATTTCGTATGTCATGTTTTCTGTAAAATCCTCTTGAGACATTTTCTTCCGATGGACCTTGATCTGAGGCGAGTTGAAATTTTCAGAGAACCATCGTTCACTCGTGATTAGTGGGCAACCTATCAACCCAGGGCTAGGGACAAAGCCATTGTCAGCACAGCGCTGCAAGAGTTGTTTCATCGGTGGACTTCATCGATCAAGGTTCCTTAGCAAGTCTCATGGAATGTTACTTCTTGAGCAAAAAGATATCATCGTCTCTCATCCCCATCATGAGACGCCTTACATCTCATTCCCAACATGAGAGAATTTATCTCTTATCCCCAGCAAGTGGCAACTTAAACTCTTATCTTCAGCATGAAGCTTTATCATTGATATCACCCGTCATCCCCAGTAATGTGGAAGTCGAAATTTCTCCCAGCAAGGTAGCAGAAGGTGGATGTCATCCCCAAGCAGGAGTTTCCCTTCAGACAGGGGAAATTCTCGGCAGTATGAGGAGTTCTTTCCTCCCCAGCAAGTTGCTTCCTCAGCAATGTCATGCCTTTGGTTCCCAGCCAAGCCAGGGGGTCCTTACTTCCCCACCAGAGTTCAAGAAGGGTCCATTTCCAGCAGGGTCTTGGCGCTCCAATCTCAAAGTCCAATTTATTTTTGGCAGTGACGGCTATTCAGAGCCAGTGAATTATTAACAGCTTTCCCCGCAGAGTTGTTTCCTCCTCATCAGGATAAACCTGATCAACGCAGTGATCATCGTTTATCCCCAGCCGAGTTATCTGGGATACCTGCAGTCTCCTTATCAGGAGATCTCATTTGCATTGTCATTCGCATAATCATCATTACATTTGCATCCTCCAAAGCGTAGCATTTCCATTATTATGGAGCATTACGCCATAAATCCAAACATATGCATACCAGCATGGGCCAGTTTTGAGGTATATTACATAAGACCTGTTACATCTCCAATCAGATTGAAGTGTTACCCACAGAATGCCACTTCGTTTCCCGGGGTGGTTACTTCTACCACATCTTGTTGTTATCCCCGGTTGAGTCTTGTTTTAGTACAACAGTCTCATCCTTTTCGCGTCTCCGTTTCAGTACAACGGTTGCATCTTGGGCTCTCGTTTAAGTACAATGATCCCATTTCATTCGAGTTTCCATTTAAGTACAATGGTCTCGTCTTTGAGTATTGTTTCAGTACAACAATCTCATTTCCTCGTGTCTCCGTTTCAGTACAACGGTTGCATCTTGGGGCTCTCGTTTAAGTACAACGATCCCACTCTTTTCGAGTTTCCATTTAAGTACAATGGTCTCGCCTTGGAGTATTGTTTCAGTACAACAATCTCATTTTCTCGTGTCTCCGTTTCAGTACAACGGTCACGTCTCAGGTTATCATTTAAGTACAATGATCCTGTTTGCTTGGGCTCTCGTTTAAGTACAACGATCCCATTTCATTCGAGTTTCCATTTAAGTACAATGGTCTCGTCTTTGAGTATTGTTTCAGTACAATAATCTCATTTCCTCGTGTCTCCGTTTCAGTACAACGGTTGCATCTTGGGGCTATCGTTTAAGTACAACGATCCCACTCTTTTCGAGTTTCCATTTAAGTACAATGGTCTCGCCTTGGAGTATTGTTTCAGTACAACAATCTCATTTTCTCGTGTCTCCATTTCAGTACAATGGTCACGTCTCAGGTTATCATTTAAGTACAATGATCCTGTTTGCTTGGGCTCTCGTTTAAGTACAACGATCCTATTCCTTCCGAGTCTCCATTTAAGTACAATGGTCTCTACTTTGAGTATTGTTTCAGTACAACAATCTCATTGCTTTTCGCGTCTCCGTTTCAGTACAACGGTCGCGTCTTGGGCTCTCGTTTAAGTACAACGATCCCATTCCTTCCGAGTCTCCATTTAAGTACAATGGTCTCGTCTTTGAGTATTGTTTCCGTACAACAATCTCATTTTCTCGTGTCTCCGTTTCAGTACAACGGTCACGTTTCGGGTTATCATTTAAGTACAATGATCCCGTTCCATCTCGTCCTATTTTCTTTTTGTGTTTGGTTATCAGTCGAGGCAGGTATACCTTTGCGTCTCCATTCGAGGATGGTTTCGTGCTAGATCCGAGGATCTTTTGAGTTGTCATTCGAGGATGGCATTTTTTCCAGCATATCTCCACCTGGTTCTATGTTCTCTACCTACTCAGAGGTCAAAATCAAAAAATACATAAATAAATAAATGGGCAGATGGCATTTCTGTTGCCCTCAGTGTGCAAATTTTCAGGTTTTATTCGAGTATTCAATCACTCCACACCTTGAACGTCTAAAAGCTGTTGCAATCATTCGTTCAGGCTTGCAGATGATTGAATAGGGGCAGCTGTAATACCTCAAAATTTGCCCTCATATTATTCCCTCTATTGGCTCATCATTTTGCATTCATCGGCATTTCTCATCAATTCATTAACATCATAATAGTGCATTGCATGGATTCATAAGGCATGTGATCAGGACCCAAGGAAATTAGGGTTTCATACGTTATCTGTCAGAGATTGAAATGATAGAGGATATTCACTGGACGATGATTCCACTTCAAATGCGGTTGTTCAGTTGTGTTTCGATTCAGATGGGAGTTTGACCTAGTTAGGGCCAAACTATCAAAAGATGGTTGCAACTGCCAGGTTATTTGGGTCGCTGGTCTATTTCTTGGACAGTGCATATTCAAAGTGACGCATCCGGATTCAAATGATCAAGGCATGGTTCATACGATTCAAAGGAGTTGTGACTAATCTGGGAAAAAACGTTCAATGGCTCAGAAGTGGTTGTGTTTATAGATTTATGGAAAGAACTCAAAATAGGTTTTGGAAAAAAATCGAGATTTCATTCATTGCTTTGTTCTCATTGTTATGAACCACTCCTGATTATTCCATTCCATTCTCACCCTTTTATTTCAATACGTTTCCATCAATCCATCTTCAGTTTCAGTTTATTCATATATCCATTCATTTTTGATCCATTGTATTAATCAAATAATCATTCCATTTTCTAGAGGCCCAACCAGTCATCTAAACTTTTGTTTTTGCACACATTCATTTCCATTTTTTTTAACCCAAGGATTATTTCTTTTTGTACTTGTTTTAGTTCTCATTACAAGGAAATATGAGTATCATTACTTAAATCTCAATATCCATTTATCTCTTTATTATTGTTAAAAAAACCATGTTTGACCAAATCAAGCTCCATGTCTAATTTTCTTAATATCCCTTTTTTGAGTTCAAATCATTTTAGTGTCATTATAAACTATTTTCATAATGCTACCAAGAAGTTGGCAGAAATTTGCATTTTGAATATGAGAGGAGGCCTAGGAAGTGAAAGGATAATTACAATAAAAAGAGCGCAGTGATGATGGAAAATGATAGCGTATCTTTTTCGTATTAGTTCACAACAAGAACATTTCCATTTCTTTTCAATTACCACATCAGGAAATTTGTTACAGAATACAATAGAAATAATAGCAAACAAAATCCCATTAGCAAGATTTCTGTGTGGAAAACGCCGCCTGCTGAAGATTGAGAAGACGGAGCGAGTATGCGAGGCAACTTTTTATATTTCTCCTCATCCAGGAGGAGCTTGAAGCAATGGTATGGACAGGGATCTACAGGATGCTCGGTCACAATGGAAGGTGAAGGTGAGAAATTTGGTAGAGCTACTTCACCAAATATATCATCTTGTAATTTTTCAATATGTGGAATAAGCTGTGAAGCTGGATTTTCCAGCCTGAAGGATGCCTGAACAGTAGAACTATGCTTAGTTACATCTTTAGCATCAAAGCTGAATTCGGTTGAATTATGTTTAAGAAAAATCCAGAAGATTCCAGAAACAAAAGCCGCTGAACTGAAAAAAGAAAGAGAAAAAGATGGAAAATCAGTTTGAGATTCATTCATATAGAAGAAAATAGAAACCGGCTATAAGAAAAGGAAAAAAACAACTTGCTTATGGCTCTTGGTAACTTTGATGTGTCCAATCTTTCGGGAAGTGATATTGGATATTCAAATCGCAGCAAGGTGAATCGTCGACGATCATATCAACTGTATTTTTCCAGCCCGACATTAAACAAAAAAATCAAAATCAGTTTCACATTCTTCAAACCATTTGTCAGCTAGCTAAGTATCCATTAACCCAATGCTAGCTTATCCTAATTTTTCACCTGTTAACCAATGTTCTAGATCAAACACACAAAAATTCAGTTACGATTCCTAACTGTTTTCTAACAAACTCTAACAGTTTTATAACAGAACTTTAACTGATTCAAAGGGGAGAACTCACCTCTATAAAGAAAAGCCATTGATCAATTTCTTCAGGCTCTCCTGGGCTCCTCTCCATTAAATCTTCTTCTCCCATTCTCCCTTTGATTCACTCATATTCTCCTTCCCTGGTTTCTTCATCTTTCTCCCACAATTTTTTCAAAACACTTCAATCATTCATCAATCAACCTCAACAATCCTGCAAGAAGTGAATTGCATATTCGGATTCAGGAACACACAACAACACATTACACTTCAAGAAAGATTCGGAACGAAGAAAAGGCGATTCGTTACCTGTTTTCATCCGCCGGCGAAGAACCACCAAGGGGTTTGGTGCCCTTTCAACCTTTTCACGGCCATGAATCTTTGAGTTTGAAGAGTCAGCGCTCTCGACGATTAACACCAATCCGCTGTTTTTCTTTACTGCTTCATCGCCGTTGAAGATGTCATCGGAGCGGCTCCGATCGGTAATTTCTTTTCCCGATTTGAAAGATGTCTGAACATATTTGAACACACAGATTGTTGCTAATGGCTGTTAGATCGTTTATTTCATAAGAGTTGTGCGAGCTTTAATCGAGAGGAAGGTTTGGTGTTCCGATTTGAGTCAATGGAGATGGGTGATGTGGTTCGATGGATGTTGGAGTTTGTGATGAAGAAGAAGAACAAGATAGCGACGGAGAAAATGAGATGGAAGAAGATGTCGAATTGCTGTGGTAGAGGCAAGGCTGTGACGGCGGTGGAAGCTGAGCTTCGCGGCGCATCCAGGAAGAAGGAGAGGGTTTGTGATTGTTACTTGTGATTTTGTGAATTTAGGGTTTCATAGACAATTGGAATTGGGCTTAATCTTCTCAGCTATGGATCTGATTCTAGCACCCCCTTTGCTACTTACGTACTCCCTCCTGCACTAGTACCATGGAAGTTGGGCTCAAGCTCCATCAAATTTCGGCCCACACCTCACAATTTCTAACACACCCCTCATTGCGAAAATTTTCATAGAATTGGGCCATGGAAGTTCTTTTCGCACCATCCTAATTTCATCTGCACCCTCCCTGCGGGCTGGCAAGGAAATTGGGCCTTGGGGCTGTTTTTGCTATTGGTCACTTCCTGATTTCCATGGCACCCTTTGATTTTCGCCATCTTTATTTAATTTCTTTTTAGAAATTGTTAATTAGTTTTGTTGTTGTTGTTAATTGCATTTAATTTCTTGTAAATAATTTGTTAATTAACATCTCGATCCATTTGACAATGTTTAATTTAGATTTTTTACACTAATTTTAATTAGTGTTTAGTACTAATTATTGTTGGAGATTAATCTTGGAATAAATGGTTCATAAGCTTGTTTTTGATTGATCTCGGATCGATTTCGATTATGGTGGATCTTCATGAAGTAATTATGGAAGATAAGCATTTATTTTGCTTATGGAGATTACAAGACCTTGCTTAAGGTTTTTTCGGATCTCTTTTATGTGAAGAATCGACACGTCATTCAAGTAAGTAATCTCGATTCGCTACTTTAATGCACCATTTTCCTTTTAATTTCTTGTTGGTATAGGTTAGAAATAAATCCATAGAAAATAGGAAAAACCATGAGAAAATTCTATAAAAAATTCCAATAGCTTAATAAGTCATTTTAGAAATTTGTGACAATTTTATTTTCTGAATTTTGGTTATTTTTAATTTAATTCTGAATTTTCTTGTAATTAGCTTTTATTGGACTTCTTTTAATTATGCTGGATTTTGTTCATTTTATTTAAGTAACTTCCAGTAGGATTTTTGAGCCATTCTTTTTTCTATAATTAGAGG
This sequence comes from Lathyrus aphaca, assembly GCA_963966055.1. Classification (NCBI taxonomy): domain Eukaryota; kingdom Viridiplantae; phylum Streptophyta; class Magnoliopsida; order Fabales; family Fabaceae; genus Lathyrus; species Lathyrus aphaca. The sequence goes on from OZ014523.1 coordinate 509,065,062, forward strand.
ACTCATAATAGTGTTTAGGATATTTTTAGTGGATTTTTTAAGGCCTTTTATCTTAGGTTTTAGTGGTGTAATCCTTAGGAAATAATGGTTAATCTTTAGGTAGAAACAATTAATTATTAGGCATAGAAAAAATAGAAATTTTTAGGATCCCTCTTAGTACAATATTATAGATAGTATTAGGTCCCTACAATTTAATTTTCATAATTTTTCTAGAAGTTTTAATATTTTTTAGGATATTAGTTCTTAGGCATAGTTATGCATAACTCCCATTAGTTTAAGTCATATAAATAATGTTCAATAAAAAAATAATAGCTTAGTTTAAGTTTAGTCATAGAATTTAATATTAGACTTAGGTTTAGTTTAATTTGATTTTTTTTTAGAATGAATATTAGGATGGACTTAGATTTAGAACTTAGGCTTAAAGTTCATTTCACTTAAAAGTAGAATAAATAAATAGACTATTTTTTAATTAATTCATACCTCTAATGCATTTGTAGAATTTTATTTCTCATGTTTAATTCCATTGTTTTGCCTTATTTTGGTTCTTACAATTTGTATAGGTTTCCCATTTGTTCTTAGAATCAACTTAACTTCATTAAGAAGTAAGTTGAATTCTAGTAGTTTTTAAGTTTCCATTAGGAATAGAAAACTTCACAAACCATTAGGACCACTTGTAAATAAACAACAAAAATTAGGATTGAGTCTTAGTCCCCTTTAGATTTTGCCTTTTATCAATTTGAGTCATTCTCTTCTTATCTTCAAACAAAATCCAAAAACACTTAACAAATGAATGGAAGGATTCCTTGTGTATAGCCTTATTCCATGAAACACTTGCATTCATTCCATCTTGGAGTGGTGTAAGCTTGTCTATCATGATGCACAAGTCTCATCAAGGAGTTGTTCACAAAGAAAGCTTAAAAAAAACACTTCTTCACAAAAGCAACAAAAACACTTAATAAAGTTCAACAAGCCAGTGAACTTAAACCCTAATCCTAGGAAACCAGTCTTGGATAAATTCTCCTTACTGGGTATGCTTGTTCTATTATTCCATCTTGGAATGTAGAGTCAAGTGTACATTCCATGGAAAAAGAGTTTGAATTCACTTCCTTGTGCCAAATTCACACGAAACTCATAAAAGACAAAAACAAATAACAAGCGACTATCCTGCGGGAACTTCTCTTTCTCATCTCATTCACTCACAACGCGAACTCGCGACGACTTGTCTCACATGCAAGACGGTAAACGCACTCGTACCAGACGAGCCTGCAACACCTGAGCATAGACATACGCAGTTCCAGCTGTAAAAAACACAAACAAATAGTTCCCGCCTAGGTTAGGCGAACTACGTCGACTCTGATCCTCATTATCCCGATGAGGTACGTAGGCAGCGGGGTAGGGCCCGTTCGAGCACAATCTTTATTTTCCCTACATTTTCCCTATTCTTTCATTCCATTTGTCAATTCCATTTCATTTCTCATTTCCATTTTATTCCAGATAGTCATTCTTTCATTTGTTCAGCAATACCTTATTTTTCACCCTTTGAAACAAAATAAGCAAGCGTGGATCCCGTCGGGTACGACGGACGATCTGGGGTGCTAATACCTTCCCAGGTCGTAACCGACTCCCGAACCCAGATCTTTGGTTCGCAGGACCTTGTCATTTCCTTCTTCCTTAGGTTTGTGCAACATTACCTTTCCCATTCTTTCGGGATAAAAATGTCTGGCTGGCGACTCTAACCTTTCCGCGCCACTTTCGCGTTTGTACTAGGATGAAAATCCCGGGAGCGACAATAGGGAGCAAAAAAGAAAAATGGATCCTAAAAGTGATGAAGGGATTTTTCTGGGATACTCTATAAACAGCAGAGCATATAGAGTATTTAATTCTAGAACCAAGGTTATCATGGAGTCCATAAATGTGATAATTGATGATGCTCCTACAGATGTTCCAGAAGATGTTGGAACATCTGCTGATATCAAGACTGAAGCTGAAGAAAAGAGTGATCATTCTGACTTCACTCAAACTGATACAAGGACAGAACAATCCAGCAAACCTCCCTCCATCAGAATCCAGAAGGATCATCCCAAAGATTTGATAATTGGTGATCCCAACAGAGGTGTAAGTACTAGATCAAGAGAAGTGATTTCAGATTCCTGTTTTGTTTCTAAAATAGAACCTAAAAACATCAAGGAAGCTCTTACTGATGAATACTGGATTTGTGCTATGCAAGAGGAATTAGGTCAATTCACAAGGAATGAAGTGTGGAACCTTGTTCCTAGACCTGATGACATAAATGCGATTGGAACTAAATGGGTGTATAAGAACAAGTCAAATGAGCAAGGAGTTGTTACAAAGAACAAAGCTAGACTTGTAGCTCAAGGATACACACAAATTGAAGGAGTATACTTTGATGAAACCTTTGCACCAGTAGCAAGGCTTGAATCAATCAGACTAATTTTGGGAATTGCTTGCATCTTAAAGTTCAAGCTATTTCAAATGGATGTGAAAAGTGCCTTTTTAAATGGTTATCTTAATGAAGAGGTATATGTAGAACAACCTAAAGGATTTGTTGTTCCAAGCTGTCCAAATCATGTATACAAACTAAAGAAGGCTCTTTATGGTCTGAAGCAAGCTCCAAGAGCATGGTATGAAAGGCTGACTACTTTTCTTATCAAGCAAGGGTACAGGAAAGGTGGAATTGACAAAACCTTGTTTGTTAAAGATGAAGATGGAAATGTCATGATTGCTCAAATATATGTAGATGACATTGTCTTTGGTGGGATGTCAGACAAGATGGTTAAACATTTTGTCAATCAGATGGAATCTGAATTTGAAATGAGCCTAGTAGGAGAATTAACCTACTTTCTTGGACTGCAAATAAAGCAAATGGAGGACTCCATGTTCATTTCCCAAAGCAAGTATGCTAAGAACATAGTCAAGAAATTTGGGATGGACAGTGCTACTCATAAGAGAACTCCTGCCCCCACACATTTAAAGCTGACTAAAGATGACAAGGGTGAGAATGTAGATCAAAGCCTATACAGAAGTATGATTGGAAGCTTGTTATATATGACTGCTAGCAGACCAGACATAGCATTTGCAGTAGGTGTATGTGCAAGATATCAAGCTGATCCAAAATTTAGTCATCTTAATCAAGTCAAGAGAATTCTGAAATATGTTAATGGTACTTGTGACTATGGCATAATGTACTTTCATGGATGCAAACCAATTCTCACTGGCTTTTGTGATGCTGATTGGGCTGGAAGTGCTGATGACAGAAAAAGCACTTCAGGAGGATGCTTCTTTCTAGGAAACAATTTGATTTCTTGGTTCAGTAAGAAACAAAATTGTGTATCCTTATCTACTGCTGAAGCTGAATATATAGCAGCTGGAAGCAGTTGTTCACAGTTGGTTTGGATGAAGCAAATGCTCACTGAGTACAATGTCCCACAAGATGTCATGACATAGTACTGTGACAACTTAAGTGCAATTAACATATCAAAGAATCCTATCCAACATAGCAGGACCAAGCATATTGATATCAAACATCATTTCATCAGAGATCTTGTAGAAGAGAAAGTGATTTCACTGGAACATGTAGCTACAAATCTGCAGTTGGCTGATATATTTACCAAAGCCTTGGATTCTACTCAATTTGAAAACCTAAGGGGTAAATTGGGAATCTGCTTATGTGAAATTTAGCAGTTATAGAGATGTGCCAACATGTCATATGACATTGTGTGGCATAAGCACCAGATGGCAACACCAGTCTGGTCAAGCACCTTGAGTATTCCACTCCTAAAAATTCTCCAAGTAACGGCTACTTATAAAATAGCAGCTTGCTTTCAGCTTTTCATATTCTCATCATACTCTCAAAAACGAATTGCATTCTCTAACTGTTTTTCAGAACTCATCAAACCTAAAACTCTTCATCCACCTCCTTCGAAAATGTCTCAAAACCCTAACATTTCTGAAGAAATCCTCAACAAGGAAGATGTGGTGCATGCAACCCCCATTTCTGTGGTACCCATGGATTCAACTCCAATGGACGAAATCAGAGGAAGTGTTCCTCTTGCTAAAAAGCCAAGAACTCCAAAAAGAACAAAAGATCAAGTTTTCAGCAAATCCAAAGGCATACCTTCACCAGCAAACATCACTCCAAAAGCCTCTGAATACGTGGATGATTCCATAAAGGAGTTAGTAAACAGGATCCTATCTGAGCAAAGAGTGGTAAGTGGCATTTCTATCCCTCTGAACACCATGCCAGCTCCACAAGAAGATCAACAAACTCAGGCTGCAAAGGACACTCCTGCTCAACAGGATGTCCCAATAGATGTTGAAGCATCTGAAGACCAGCAAAAGGTCTTATCTGATACTGCTGATGATATATCTGAGGACCAGAAAAAGGCCTCCACTAATAGTGATGAAGAATCATTTGAGGACCAGCACAAGGCCTCCACTGAAGAGCACATCTCTGTTGATCAACCAGCTGAAGAGGAGACTGCTCAACCTCCTCCTGTTGTGAACCTAGAGCATGATTCTGATACAGAAATCATTGCTTCTGTAAACCCTAACATAGCCAAAAGGCTTAGGACTAGGAAAGAAAAGATGAATGCAGGACATGCAATTCCTGAGAAGAAGCAAGCTACACCAAAGAAGGACAAAGCTAAAGTTGTCTTTGGTCCTACAAAACAATGGAGCAAGGTGCAAACACAAAAGAGGAAAGCTGCCACTCCTCCAGATTCAGATGTTGAAGAAGATGTCCCAACATTTCCTCCAAAGAAGAAACCAGCACCCTCAAGGTCATCAACTGCTGTTCCAGAAGCTCCCTTGGACAACATCTCCTTTCATCATGTTTCAAGTGTGAATAGATGGAAGTTTGTTTATCAAAGAAGGGTAGATCTTGAAAGAGAGCTGAGCAGTAATGCACTTGAGTGCACAGAGTTAATTGATCTCATCTCTTCTGCTGGCCTCTTCAAAACTGTCTCCAACTTCTCTCCTTGCTATGAGCTGCTGGTCAAGGAATTCATAGTCAACCTCCAAGAAGATTGTGCTAATGGTAAGTCTGCTGACTTTAGGAAAGTATATGTAAGAGGAAGGTGTGTAGAATTCTCTCCTAGGGTTATCAACCACTACCTTGGAAGAGAATTTGATGGCCCAAATGAATTAGGAAAGACTGATAACCAGGTTTGCAAGGTTTTCACTGCTAATCAGGTCAAGGCTTGGCCAGTTAAAGGAAAGCTCTCAGTTAGCATGCTGACAAGGAAATATGCCATGCTGAATAGGATTGGTATAGCAAACTGGGTACCTACCAATCATACATCCTCAATATCAACTGGATTGGGCAGGTTCATATTTGTTGTAGGCACTCAAACAAAGCTGGATTATGGAGCTTATATATTTGATCAGACTTTGAAGCATGCTGGATCATCTGCAACTAAGCTACCAATTGCCTTTCCTTCCCTGTTGTATGGAATAATGCTGAGTCAGTATCCTGGCATCCTCACTGAGAAGGACACAATGTGCAAAAGAGAAAGCCCTCTGGCCTTCCACTACAAGCTGTTTCTGAGTCATCATGCAGCTGATGTTGAAGCACCCTCTGGGACATCTGTTGGTCCTTCAAAGGCAAAGTCTCCAATCTCTAAAGCTGCATTGATTGCTGAACTGAAGAGCACTTGCAAAGAACTGGATGCAAGGAAGCAAAAGCTTGAGGAGATTATCCAAAGGCTGGAGATTGAAGAAAGTGCTCAGAAAGCTGCTACTTCTGATGAGGAGACTGAGGAAGATGAAGAAACTGACTATGAGGAGTCTGAGTGAAAAACTGTATGTGAGGAAAAATGTAATGACTGCTGCATTGTAATTTTGATTTAGTAACTTTGGCCCCAAATTTATGTCTAACAAGGGGGAGAACAACAACAACAATGTATGATGCTGTTTAGTTATTAATGAAAAAAATCTTCTATTTGCTTCTGAACTGAATCAGTGATGTTAATGAAAATTTCTGTTGCAACAAGTCTGAATACATGTATGTTTGAGGGGGAGTAAACTCACACATGACTCAACAGAAAAGAACTGCTATACTCTGATAAAAGAACTTCTGTTGCACTCTGATAACCAGAAAATATGTTAGCCAAAAATTAGCCAAAGGGGGAGTTTGTAGATGTTTAGAATTGGCAGAATTTTTGATCAACAAGAAATGTTGAATTCAGTTCAGAATGTCCTATCAGATGTTGGGACATTATTAAACAGAGTATAAGAACTTAATTCAGGATGTCACACCAGATGTTGGGACATTGTGTTAATGATTTAAGTTCAGTTTTGGTGGATGTCCCAACAGATGTTGTGACATCTCAAACCTGCTACCAGAATTAATTAATGACTAACTGATCTGAGTAATTTAAGGAAAGTTATCTGGAATTAATTATGGATGGACAAAAACAGAATAAGGCGCATCTGTAGGGAGTATTGTTATGAGACTTCAGCATAATCAGAAGAACTAAATCACCTAGAATCTAGGAAGTAACAAACCCTAATTCAAGGTGGAAGCTGCATGCGTTTTAGGACTGAATTAACCTACAGAAAGCCCAAAATACAAACACCTATTTAATCAACAGAAACTCACAGAATTGAGTACGAATTTCAGAAGACAAAATAGGGTGTTGTGTGTTTTAATAGCAGGTTGTTTTATTGTACCACTTTATGAGCTTTTAAGCAAAAGTGTATTTGTGACTTGATTGAAACTGTGAAGTAAGATCAAGATGTTTTGTTTGAAGTATGACTTCAATTTTATTAAACTTGTAAACAAGATCACTGTGTGATTTAGGGGGAGTGAGTTGGTACTCATATCTAAGTTGTGTCTTAGGTAGAAATTGCATTGGGTAGATATTAAGTGAAAGATTAAACTGGGTGGTTTAAGTCTAGAATTAATATTACTTATAGTGGATTTCCTCCTGGCTTGGTAGCCTCCAGATGTAAGTGTGGTTATACATTGAACTGGGTTAACAAACTACTGTGTTGTTTCATTTTCTTGCACTTTAAGTTTTGGTTAAATTTGTCAAGTGTTGGAACATCTCATTCGACATCTCATACCTGATCACAGAATTTCAAAACCCACTATCTCTTCATCTTTATAACACTTTTAAAACTACAATCAACTCACCAAATAACAAATTCGAAAATATCATCTCCTCCATAAACCCTAACTCAATCATTGTTCATGGCACCCCAAAGGAAAGGAAAGGAACCGGCTTCTGTGTCAGAAGAAGCTCCAGCTGTAGAAACAATGGAATCTACCAAGAAGAGGAGGCTGGATTTCAAAGTCAGAGTCAGACCACTGCTTAAGGGTAAATATGTGCTTCTGAAATCCTTCAAACCTCCAACCTTTAAATTTCCTGCATTGCTAGGATTTCAAGGGATGCTTGATTTTGTTGCTGACAACGGGAGAGTTTACCCGGATTTGGTCCAATCCTTTAAGCATAACTTTTCTCTCAACATGGATAGGCATGGTAAACATAAGTTGCATACTCTTGTTATAAATTATGAAATTAAGGAGGATTTAGGTGCTTTGGCTGCATCCTTGAACATTCCATTTTCCGGTGTGTTTCTCCGCAAAGGCGTGAATCACATTGATGATATTTGGTCCGACTACAATAAAATGGAGTATTATTACTCAATCTGCCGTTTTCCGAAGGATGTTGTGACATCGGGACAGCTGTAACACGGTGGGAGAACTGACTTTTCTATAAATGTTGCGGATAGCAAGAGTCGCCACCGACTTTTATTTTATCCAAAAGGAAAGGACATAAAAGAACAGGAAAGACCTTAAAAAGATTTTGAGTTCGGGGGGTAGGTTATATAAAGGGAAGGTGTTAGCACCCTTTATATCCATGGTTATCCATGGGCTCTTAGTTACTTAGCTCACTTAAATTGTTTTTGAGAAAGGTGTAGTGTGCGTTTAAAAATTTTCTAAGTACTTTATAATGATCCTCGTATGGATGTATATAAAGACTTTGTTTTGAAAATTTGTTTGAAATGTGAAGTATAATGAAGTATTTTGAAGAAAAGTGAGCAAGTACTTAAGAGGAACCTACCCTATGCTAAATCTTTACTGTTTTTATGTATTCTTTCAATGGTAAGACTATCCTTATTATTAAGGAATAGGTAGTCATTACCTTGGATGTAATAAGGGACATGTGAAAGGACATCTGTATTTAGGCAACTGTAAGGTGTCTTTAGCAATTCGTAGGTGTTGCACCCCAAAATTTGCCCTCACAAGACAAGACTTTGTGTATTAAGAGGTTCACAAGGTTCACAAGACATCTCATGAGGTTCACAGGGTTCACAGTTAGTCAGAAAATTTGACAAATCCCTCAGACAATGCATCCTCCTAAGCAATGCATTTTAAACTAGGGTTTTGACTTTCATCAGGATAAATGGATTTCTAAGGCTTCAAGTGAGCTTCATAGCATCCTATATGTGTTCAAGAATCCCCATGTCAAGTTTCAAGACTTTCCCAAAAGATTTGCTCAGTCAGATGATCAGATAGGTTAAAATCAGTCAAAGCAGTTAAAAAGTCAAACTGAGGTCAACTGTGGTCAAACCAAAGTCAAACTTCATGATATTTTGTCATATCAAGTATATGAAGTAAAATTCATCATTTGATCGAGGTTTGATCATGATTCATCAAGAATCAGGAGTTTCTAAATTAGGGTTTCCACAGGAAAAGTCAACTGAACTTTGACCAGCCATAACTTTGACATGCTTCATCAAAAATTTTCCATCCAAAGCTCATTTTGAAGGAAATTGAATTCTCTACAACTTTGTGTATCACAAGCCAAGCCCAAAAATGCTTCATTTGGAAGATATGAGCTAAGACATTATAGGTCCTTTTAAAAGTCAACAAAAAGTCAACAACTTCAAAAGAGCATAACTTGAGAATGGTAAAAGATATGGACATGAGACCAAAGAGGTTGGTTATAGGACTCTTTAAGCTTTCCAAAATGTCCAAGAACACCTTCATAGCATTAAAATTGAAGGATTTGTGCCCTTGCAAAGTTGGGAAATTTTTGGGAATTTTATGAAGCAAATAAGGCCTTAAAACCAATTTTTGCTAAATGAGCCCACTAAATTGCCATCCAAACTTTACAAACTCATCAAGCAAGACCCAACCCATTCATTTTATGATTTTTTATATTTTATTTGATATTTGTTTGAATTTTATTCATTAAAATACAAATTAAATTGAAATAAAATATAAAAATCATATATTTGAAAAGGATTTGTTTTCTATAAGGTCTTAAAACTTATTTAAACTTGATTGATACAAATATAATGGAAATCATACCAAAATAGCAAGGCTAGATCAAAGAATATTCAAGTTTTAAGATCATATCTTTCTCAATCTCCCAAAGTCCAAAAGTCCATAGTTTTGTGAAAGATTTGACCTAATTTCATTGTATCCTATATAAACAACATTAAGCAATACCCTATTCACGAATTCAGAGCCTCCCATAGCATTCTCAAACCTCACAAATTCATCAAAAATTCAATTTTCGGGTTCATCCATAGAAGGCGTTTTAAGGTATTTTAAAGACATAAAAGGAACCTTGGATGTCATTGAATCGATCCCAACCCTCAAAAGCATCTGAACCTTGCTCATATGCCATAGCCAAACTCGTTTTCATTCTCATATTATGTGTTTTCGGTTTGATATATTTAAGCATTATCACTTGAAACTAACCATTGATTTGTGTTTATTGTGAAGTATTGAAGCTTTCTGGACAGTTTGTTGTGAGTTTCATGGACTAAACCGGATTATGCCATAGTTAGGGTTTACACCTCTAGATTAGGGTTTTATGATACGAGTGATTTAAATGATTTTTATTGACATATTTGTGTTGTATGAGCTGTGAGGATCACGTTGATGTGATCAATTTGAGAAAATACCATGTGGTTTGTGCTATATGATATTCGCAGGTTTTCCTACAAATAAAAATCGCAGGAAAATGCATAGGAATTTTCGCAGCAAATTCCACAGGTCCAGAGGTAGAAGAAGGTCAATTGGCGCGGAAATAAATTTGAATTTTTGAATAGGGCTTAAAACGAATTAAGTTCGTATATATATCACAACGCACGTGTAGCTCAGTTGGTTTTGTTGAAAGGCTTTGGTGGTGAGAGACCTGGGTTCGATTCCCAAGTCCTGCGTTATTTTTTTCACTTTGCTTTATTTCGCAGGTTAAACAACAAAACGATTGCTATCTGAATGTTATCACCAGCACGCAGGTGGCCTGGTGGAAGCCTTGTTGGTCCAAGGGTTGCAAGGCCTAGGGCGTGGGTTCAATCCCTGCCCCGGGTAAGTTTTAATTCTTTGTTTTTTTTAATTATTTTGCTTAGTTATTTTATTTTCTAATTAATTATAATCATATTTATTATATATTTAAATAATAATAGGTAAATATATGTATTAATTTCATATTTTCTAAAACCCTCTAATTTATTTACTAAAATTCTAATCCTAGTTTTTTTTTATTATTATTTATTTAAATTAAAATATGTATATATTATTATCATTTATTTATTTTTGTAAATGGTTAAATTAATATTGTAAATAAAATTATGAACCCTAATTCTATTTTCTAAAAAATTCTAACCCTAATTTATAAAACCTTTTTTTTAAATCTTAATTTATTACCTTAATTATTTTATTTAAATATTAAACTTAATGAATTTTTCTAATGTATATAATTAAATGATTAATCATACTTTATTTTGTAAATAAATTAGTATATGGTTCATTATTATCTTTATTATTTTATTTTAATCTCAAAAATTCTTAAAAAAAATTGTTTATTTTATATATATTTTTGTATATTTGTGCTAACATTTTTTTTCTTATAATTATTTTTATTACTAACCCTTTTTATTATTTATTTATATACTTGTTATTTAAATCGTTTTTATACTTATGTAACTGCAAAAGCCTTGTAATAGTTGTAGGGTTATTTTTGTCTTTATTTTATTATTTATAAATGTTTATATTGCCATGGTTAGTAAATATAGGGAGTGACAACATGTTTGTATTTTAAAATTAATTTAGAATCACTAATTTTATAAGATAAATATATGAACCTATACATGCACACACGTAAGTCGATCTTTGATCGCCATCTCACTTCCTAAAGGTTATTCCTCATGTTGCCTAAATCAAAAGGTCAAGTAAGGTGTCTAAAAAGCAAAGTCCCTTCTCATAAATAAATCATCTAGTCCCGTTTAATATCATAAGATCAAGTCCCTTCGACGTTGCCTTCGTAAATGATCTTGTCCCTTTCGAATAAAAGATGATGAGTCCCTTCGTATTGCTAAGACACCTTACAGTTTCCTAAACACAGATGACCCTTCAAGTGTCCCTTATAACATCCAAAGTAATGACTACCTATTCCTTAATAATAGGGATAGTCTTACCATTGAAAGAACATATAAGAACAGTAAAGATTTAATCATAGGGTAGGTTTCTCTTAAGTACTTGCTCACTTCTTCAAAAATATTTCATTACACTTCACATTTTAAACAATTTTCAAAACAAAGTCTTTGTATATATCCATACAAGGATCATTATAAAGTACTTAAGAAAAATTTTCATCACACACTACACTTCTCAAAACAGTTTAAAGTGAGCTAAGTAACTAAGAGCCCATGGATAACCATGAATGTAAATGGTGCTAACGTCTTCCCTTTACATAACCTACCCCCCGAACTCAAAAATCTTTTAAGGTTTTTCCTATTCTTTTATGCCCTTTCCTTTGGATAAAATAAAAGTCGGTGGCGACTCTTGCTATCCGCAACATAACTAAAAGTCAGTTCTCCCACCGTGTTATAGTAGGAACTTATCATCTTTTATTTCGAAGGGACAAGATCATTATTCCGTAGGCAACCTCGAAGGGACTTCATCTTATGAACTTAAAGGGACTTGATGATGTTTTATGAAGGGACTTTGCTTTAAGACACCTTACTTGACCTTACGTGTGTGAGTGTCCATATTCATATATTTATCTTATTAAATTAGTTATTCTAAATTAATTTTAAATCACAAACATGTTATCACTCCCTATAGTTACTAACCATAAAAATATTTATAAAAATAGAAACAAGAATAATCCTACGACTATTACACGGCTTTCGCAATTAAATAAATATAGAAACAATTGAATGATAAATATATAATAAATAAATAATAATTAAAAGGGGTTAGTAATAATAATAATCATAAGAAAAAGAGGTTAGCACAAATATAAAGAATATAAAATTTTAAGAGAATATTTTTTTAAGTTAAATAAACAATTTTAAAGAATTTTTAAAAGAAAATAAAATAATTAGAATAATAATAATAAATAATATAATAACTACTTATAAAAATGATTAACTATTTAATTATATATTAGAATAAAAAATTAATTAAATTAAGTATTAAAGTTAATAAAAATTAGGGTAAAATAGAATTAGGGTTTAGAATTTATTTAAGAAGAATCAGGGTTTATAAAATAATTAGGTTTAATCAACTTATTTACAAAATCTATATATATTTAACAATATGAACATATAATAAATAAATATAAATAATTAAGTTTTTTTGAAAGTAAAGTTTTAATTTTAAAAATATGATTTTGGTATAAAGGAAATAATATACATCTATTTTAAAATCGGTGATTTAAGAAATTAAGTAAATAAATATAAATAATATAAACAAAATAATGAAAATAAGGTAAAAAAAAAACATACCTGGGGCTGGGATTCGAACCCAGGCCCTAGGCTTTGCAAGCACTAGTCCAACAACATGACCACAAGGCCAGGCGCGCGCTGGTGTTAGAGTTTGAGCAACAATCATTTTATTATTAACCTGCAAAACACCAAAAATAAAGCAAAACAAAATGGCCTGGGGGGGATTCGAACCCAGGACCATTCGTTCACAGGCAAACATACAAACCAGTTGAGCCACATGGGGCGCGTTGTCGCTCCCGGGATTTTCACCCTAGTACAAACGCGAAAGTGGCGCAGAAAGGTTAGAGTCGCCAGCCAGACATTTTTATCCCAAATGAATGGGAAAGGTAATGTTGCACAAACCTGAGGAAGAAGGAAAAGGACGAGGCCTTGCGAACCAAAGATCTGGATACGGGAGTGGGTTACGAATTGAGAAGGTATTAGCACCCCAATCCGTCAGTCGTACCCGACGGGATCCACGCTTGCTTGCTTGTTTCAAAGGGTGAGAAATAAGAATGCTGCTGAATAAAACCGCTAACTGGAACTGGAATTGAAATGAGAAAAGAAACTGGAATAAGAAAATGGAAGGAAAGGGGGAAATGTAGGGAAAATAAAGAATGTGCTCGAACGGGCCCTACCCCGCTGCCTACGTACCTCACTGGGATAATGAGGATCAGAGTCGACGTAGTTCGCCTAACTAAGGCGGGAACTATTTGTTTGTGTTTTTTATGCTGGAACCGCGCATGTCTATGCTCAGGTGTTGCAGGCTCGTCTGGTACGAGTGCGTTTACCGTCTTGCATGAAAGACAAGTCGTCGCGAGTTCGCGTTGTGAGTGAATGAGATGAGAAAGAGAAGTTCCCGCAGGATAGTCGCTTGTTATTTGTTTTTGTCTTTTAAAAGAAATGTTTTGAATTTGTTTGTGAACGGTCTTGTACTAAGACCTATCCATCGCGGGAAGTACTTACACCTCGCCCCGAAACAGGACGCGTATAAGCACTCCGCAACAAAGTCTCGTGTCGTACAAGAAAGTTCAGTTTTTATTCTTAAATGTTTTATTGCTTTTCTTCATGAGATGAGAAAGAATGACTCAAGTTGATAAAAGGAAAAAATCTAAGGGGAACTAAGACACAACCCTAAGTTAATTGATTTATTTATTTACAAGTGATCCTATGGTTTGTGAAGTATTCTAATCCTAATGGAAAAAACTAGAAACTACTAGAATTCAACTTACTTCCTAATGAAGTTAAGTTGATTCTAAGAACAATGGGGAAGCCTATGCAAGTTATGAAATCAAATGATAAGGCAAAACATTAAAATGGACATGAGAAATAAAATTCTAAAAATGCATTTAAAGGCATGAATTAAAATAGTCTATTTATTTATTCTAATTCTAATGAAATGGAACCCTAAGCCTAAATCCTAAACTAAAGGCATCACCTAATACTTTCATTCTAAAACTCAATTTAAACTAACCTAAGTCTATATTAGATTCTAGGATTAAATCTAATCTAAACTATATTTTTATTGGACTTTATTTTCATGACCTAAACTAATGGGAATTATATGTAACAAAACCTAAAAGTTAATATCCTAAAAAATATTAAAAGTTTCTGGAAAAAATATGAAATTTATTCTATAGGGTCCTAAAATTACATATAATAATGTGTCAAAAGGAATCCTAAAAATTCAAAATATAACTAGGCCTAAAAATTGATTATTTTCAGCTATGCATTAATCCCTAATTACTAAGGAATTAGCCTCTAAAACCTAAGATAAAATGTTCTAAAAAATCTACAAAAATTATCCTAAGTACTATTATGAGTCATCTAACTACAGTAAAAAAAGTGGGCTAAAAAAGTTACTGGAAGTTAACAAAATAAAATGAACAAAATAAAGTGCAATTAAAGGAAACTCAATAAGAAGCATCTTCATGAAAAATTCAATATAAAACCAAAAATAAAGCAAAACTAGAAAAATAAAATTCTAATCAGTTCTAACATGAATTAAAAAGATACTTGAATTTTTAGGGAATTTTTCTATGGCTTTTCTATTTTATTTGGGAATTATTTCTAACTACACTAAAACAAAAATAAAATCTAAAGAAATAATTGAAGGGAGGTGGTTTTAGAAATTTATTTAATTGATTTTCTAAACTGGACCCAAAACAGGGGTGTTAATAGCATGAAAAGCAAGCCCATGCGCAGAATTGGCCTAGGGGTGCAGGGAGTGATATTTTCTAGTTATTTCACATGCGGGCCTAAAACAGGGGTGCAATTGGCAAAGTACTGGGCCCAATTCGCATGAAACTGAAGGAGGTGCCTTCAGCGAGTTTTTTAGTTATTTCTTTTTTTATGGGCTTCAGACAGGGGTGTTAATAGAAACAAATATCAGGCCCATTTCGCAGGCTGAATGGGAGGTACAGAAATGAATGTTTTATGCTGATTATTTGTTAATGGGCTTAAGGGATGGGTGTAGAAAGCAAAGAACCAAAGGGCCTATTCTTATCTTCAAGAACCCATAGAATTAAGCTTTAAAAATTAAAACAAAATGTGATTATTAGTTGTTAATAAACTTTAATGCTGATTAATTGTATTAATTAACGAATTATTACATCTATAACTTATTAAAACAAATTATTGAAACTCAAATATATGAAATCAAAAAAAGAACAAGAACAAAAACCCTAGCCAATTCGGCGGCCATCTTCTTCCCCTTTCTATCCTCACGCCGTAGCCCTCACCGTCTTCTTGACTCTTCCCTTCTTCATCCTTCTTAACCGAACCAAACACCATCATCTTCTTCTTCTGTTTTGCTACCACCACTACTCTTCTAAACCTAAGATCCTCTTAAGAAACCCTAAGCTGAACCTCATTCCACCTCTCATCCACAACAAAACGAAACAATAGCTTCTCTTGACTTCACAGACTAAGAACAAAATCGCCAACACTCTAATTGCGAAGCACGGGACGTACCTTGAATCGAAGTTGTGATGGCGTTGTTAACGGACGAAAATCGTCACCGCTTGCTGTGAGTTTGAGGTCGATGTCGCTAAAGGAAATAGTGCTTCAAGACTTCAAATTCACGAGGAGGATGAGGATAAAGATCCAAAGCTGAAACAAGGTGCGACGCGGAATAATGCTCCCAGGTACGATGATTTTCGACTCTCTCTGAATATCTGACTTATCGTATTGATGCTTCGTCGTTTCAATTTGTTTCTGATTCTTCTCTTGCCGCCACCACTCTTGTTGTTGCAGATTTTGTTTGGTGGCTTGATGAAGATGTTATTTAGTGAAGGTGAAGAACACGATGGAGATCCGTAAACGGTGGATCCTTAAGGATAGAGTTTAGAAGAGGGATGAAGGAGAAGAGGGGTTCGAAATGGTTGGAGGATTGGGTTGTGGTGAGAAAAATTGAAAAGGGAAGAAGGGGATTGAAGAAGAGATGGAAGAGAGATTGAGTAGGAGGGTTCAGGTTGGAAAAAATGGTGGGAAAAACTGATTGAATCAGAAGCTCCTGCTTTATAGGAGATGCTTGAAGACGATTCTAGAAGCTTCAGGTAAACAATTCAGTTATGGTTCTGTTACTTTCTGTTGTGAAGTTGTTTTTTCTGATTTTTGGTTATGAAAAATTCAGTTATAGAGTTAGTTACTGATTTTGTTTTAATATTTACTTTTGCTTTGGAACCTTCTCAAGCACCTCAGTTAGCTTTCAATAATGAGTCTTGAACTAATCAATATTTATGTTATGAGTTTTTTTCCCCGAGTTAGTTCGACTCTGTTGCTAGTTAATGATTTCAGTTAGAATCAATGTAATTGAAACCTTGTTTTTTCCTGAGTTTTTCCTTTTCTTAGCTTGGTCCTGCTCTCTCCTTTTCTGATTTTCTTATTGCCGTATTTTGCAGGATCAATTCAGGATTAGAGAAAGTGATTTTTGAAAGTTCGCCTTCGAACTCGTGAGGTTATTTGTAGTTGAGAACTTTATGGTTGTCGTCGCGAATTGATGCGTTATTGATGAACATTTATGTTGCTTAGAGATGGAGTCATGGAGAGTAAAATAGAGTGATCCAGGATTGATGAAGGTTGAGGAGTTCATGAGGTGATTGAAGATTGGTGAGGAATTCGATGAAACTCTGCCCCCTTTTTTCGACGGACTCTCCGGTTTTTTTATTATCAATTATGTCGTTTGTGAATGGAATAATAATAGTATCTTGACTCCAACTTTCGAGCTTGAATTTCTTCCTCTGTGTTAGCCTTCTGCATTTGTTAGGTTGTATCCTATTATGTTAATAGCTGAAGAATAATATAGAAGTAAATTTTATGGAATAGAAAGTATCTCTGTCATTTTTCTATATTCTGTGTTAGCTTTTCCTTTTCTCTCTGATACTTTTTATCCATCCCATTTTTGTTGTAATTGAATTTTCTGAGTGTATTGATTTCTTGCTATTTGAATATTCTCTGGATTCTACGCGTAGGCTACTTAGTAAGCTGAAACAGATGCTTGTGGCCATACTATTGCCAACCTGCAAATGAAATAGCCAACAAAAATGCACATATGGATAGTTCCATGGCATAGTCCTTGTACACTATAACACTCCAAATTCCACACACAAGACTACAAATTATTCCTACTGCAACACCACTCAGGAAACAGAATGTAGTGACTGATAAGAATGCCAAGAACTTGATTTTAGCAGGAAGAAAATCTATTAAATCTTGATACATTTTGGCGATGTATTCCGTCACGTTACTGCGAATGATTCGATCTACCTACATTGCTTGTAAATATGCGAATAAGAAAAATCCTGATGCGGGACTGATGTGGACCAGTAGAACATTATAAGCACAATGCAAGAAACTAGAACATGGAATATGAAATTTGGAATATCAAGCGAATTGAACTTGAATATGGAAATGGATTAAATTGACTAGACTAAATGAACTTGGATATTTGAATGTGGTTTTTATTTATTAAATGGGCTAACTAAAAGAAATGTTTGGTTGTAATGGGCTTTAATGAGGTGTAACAAGTGGACTATTGGGTAAACCAAGGTTTAGGAAACAAGTATTAAAAATTTCTGGACGCATTAATTTGGATTTGGAATAAGCTAAGGAAAATGGGTTTGAAAAGATTTTGACGAACAAGACTTGAAAGTGGTTATGGGATTGAGTTCTGATTAAATGGATTGAGTTGAATCGAAAAATAGGTATGGAAAGTGAATGTGAACTGTATATGAAATGGGTATGACACAATTGTTTGGATATGGTATGGTTTCGATGAGCTCATATCTTCGAATTTCACTTAACACATCTGACTCAAATTAATATGCTTAGATCAACTCAAAAAGTTCAATCCGCGCCAAACTTGTATCCTCAATGAATCCCCAAACTCAAACTTCAATCAATAAAAACTTCGACCTTATTAACTTGTACCACCAGCAACGAAGCACAGGGCTTTAATCACCATACGAGCCCATAACTTGATCTCTCATACCATGAACCAATATTCTTTTGCCATGAAACCCTAATCAGCTCCGCATGCGCTATGGTCTTAATAAATTGTGTTTCAAATAATAATGGAATCCCTTGAACGACAAGATCATTCACGAACGAATTTCGCAAGGAAACTTCATCTGGTATTACTTAATTAGGGAAATAAACCCTAATCAGGAAATGAGAACACAAACAGACGTCATTAGCCACATAACCGAAACCTTGAGTCCATCTGATAGATATGGATACGAAACCCTAATTTCGTAATTCATGAAACCAACTCCAGTGAAGTAGAAAACCACAAACCAATGGAATAAACTGGTTCTTCAGAGGACACTGATCTCATGCCTGTGGAATACAATGCAAATGCATAATTGTGAATATGATGACCCAGTGGAGAATGCATATGGATACGAAGCGATAAACCAGTAAAGGGAATAAATAATGAGGGCAAATTTTGAGGTATTAAAGCTGCCTCTATTCAATCATCTGCAAGCCTGAACGAATAATTGCAACAGCTTTTAGACGTTCAAGGTATGAAGTGAATGAATACTCGAATAAAACCTGAAAATTTGCACACTGAGGGTAACAGAAATGCCATCTGCCCATTTATTTATTTATTTATTCGTTTTGACCTCTGAATAGGTAGCGGAGATAGAACCAATGTGGAATAGAATTAATGCAATCACTGCGACTACTGAGCGAATCAAAGCCACACCGATGGTGCCTGTTGCCGAAACAGGACTTAACGCAACATCAACCGATTTGCGACTCCAATAAGATCAACCGATCTATCACGGAAATGGTATCAACCGATCCATTATCTTCGCACTGAAACGAGACCATAAGGAACAGGATCATTGTACTTAAATGATAACCCGAGACGCGACCGTTGTACTGAAATGAAGACGCGGAAAAATGAGACTGTTGTACTGAAACAAGACTCAAAGACGAGACCATTGTACTTAAATGGAGACTCGAAAGGAACAGGATCGTTGTATTTAAACGAGAGCCCGAGACGCGACCGTTGTACTAAAACGGCACGCGAAAAAATGAGACTGTTGTACTGAAACAAGACTCAAAGACGAGACCATTGTACTTAAATGGAGACTCGAAAGGAACATGATCGTTGTATTTAAACGAGAGCCCGAGACGCGACCGTTGTACTGAAACGGGGACGCGAAAAAATGAGACTGTTGTACTGAAACAAGACTCAAAGACGAGGCCATTGTACTTAAATGGAGTCTCGAAAGGAGCGGGCTCATTGTACTTAAATGATAACCCGAGACGCGACCGTCGTACTGAAACGGAGACACGAAAAAAATGAGACTGTTGTACCGAAACAAGACTCAAAGACGAGGCCATTGTACTTAAATGGAGACTCGGAAGGAATGGGATCATTGTACTTAAATGATAACCCGAGACGCGACCGTTGTACTGAAACGGGGATGCGAAAAAAATGAGACTGTTGTACTGAAACAAGACTCAACGACGAGGCCATTGTACTTAAATGGAGACTCGAAAGGAGCGGGCTCATTGTACTTAAATGATAACCCGAGACGCGACCGTCGTACTGAAACGGAGACGCGAAAAAAATGAGACTGTTGTACTGAAACAAGACTCAATTGGGGATAACAACAAGACTTGGTGGAAGCATCCACCCTGGGAAATGAAGTAGTATTCTGTGGGGAATATTTCAATCCGATTGGAGATGTAACGGGTCTTATGTAATATACCTCAAAACTGGCCCATGCTGGTATGCATATGTTTGAATTTATGGCGTAATGCTCCATGATGATGGAAATGCTACGCTTTGGAGGATGCAAATGTGATGATTATGCACATGTAAATGCAAGGAGATCTCCTGATAAGGAGACTGCATGTATCCCAGATAACTTGGCTGGGGAGAAACGATGATCATTGCATTGATTTGGTTCGTCCTGATGAGGAGGAAACAACTCTGCGGGGAAGCTGCTAATAATTCACTGGCTCTGAACAGCCGCCACTGCCAAAAATAAATTGGACTTTGAGATTGGAGTGCCAAGACCCTGCTGGAGATGGACCCTTCTTGAACTCTGGTGGGGAAGTGAGGACCCCCTGGCTTGGCTGGGAACCAAAGGCATGACACTGCTGAGGAAGCAACTACTGGGGAGACAAAACATTCCTTATACTGCTGAGAATTGCCCCTGTCTGAAGGGAACCTTCTGCTTGGGGATTGCATCCACTCTCTGCTACCTTGCTGGGTGAAATTTCAACTTCCACATGGCTGGGGATGATTGGAAACACCCTGGGAAATACCTGTTTTTGTTCAAACAAAAGGGAATGCCCATCCTGGATAATAGTTGTTAGCTTTGTTAGCAACACCAGTACCTGTATCTGCATGAACACAATCGATAGTACCTGCAACATAGAGAGTTAGTTTGGGACCCGCTTGCCCCAGGTGTAATACCTCAAAATTTGCCTTTCTATTTATCCCCTTTACTGGCCTATTGCTTCGCATTCATCCACATTCCCGTTAGGTCATAACATTCAATCATGCATTGCATTGGTTCATAAGGTATGTGATCAATTCCATTTGAAACTAGGGTTTGTTTCCTTGATTAAATGGCCTTTGAGGATTGAACTGGTGGAGAATATTCACTAGTAGATCTGACCCATTATTGAGGTGTTCAATCAAATTCGCTTTGAATAAGAATGTTGGCTCTATGTAACGTCTCAAGTTCTATTCCTCATCTTTGATTATCTCAAGGGGAATTTGGAGTTCTTGGTCATGATTTCGATTTGAAGGGGACTTCACCAATGGGGGTCCATTGTATCAGAGATTGGCTTGGATCTTTTTGTTTATGGAATGATGATTCGAGCTGGTGTGGATTTTAGTACGGCGTCGAAGTTCCTAAAAGTTCCTAAAGATGGATTGTGTTGAAGGATTCGATTCAAATTAAAGGAGAATGCACAACTATTGGTTTATTTGGAAGCCACCATGCCAACATCAGTACATACCCGTACCATGTTCGTTCTGTTCATTTTTGATATCCACTAGACAATTTAAGCGTAACATCCAATTCATGTTATCACTATTCCACTTGTTGGCCCAATTTCGTTTTCCTTTTTGACATCAATAAACCTTCTAGTTCATTTTAGAACCATTTGCTAATTCACACTTCGTTCTCTTCTCGTTATTTTCAAACTCTTTCCAATTTGGCGTTCTATATTTCCCAAGGGATTCTAATTCAAATGTCAACCTTTCATTCCTTTTAATCCATTTTTTATCCAAGTTAATTCTAATGACAAATTCAAATTCAATCTATAAACCATGCCCATTTTAAGTACATGTTCACCTATTAATATTCACTACAAAGAAGTGAGAATTATATATTCTTTTTGGTACAAGGGTGGGTTAGCCCATTAACACAATAATGCATTGATCAGTGTTAGGAAAAAGGCCAGCATTCATAAGGCTCATGCTTGGTGTGTACATTGAGAAACCATTATTTATATTACAAAGATTATGGTTGTAAAATAGTTCAGAAAGAGGAAAAATTATAGTTTAAAGGAAAAGTATCAGAATTTTGTTACAGGAATAAAGTTCAAAAAAAAGAAAGGAGGGGGGATTCAATATGCTATACATGGACCAATCTTGCAGTTATTATGCAAAGTAGGAATTGCAAATTGATACAACAAGCCGAGACTTTCGACAAACAGCGAAAAGTACAACAGGATCAAAGAAAGAAAAAGCTCTTCAATCACAAAAGAAGAATCCGGAATCTTCGACAGCATCCAAGTTCTTCGTCGTCATCCGCAACACCACCAAGCATCAGTGCCATAACCTGCATATCAAGTGAAAAAAGCAATATCATTAGTCTTTCATTGACTCGCAAAAACACAGGGCCAATTTGTAAAAATCCATCAATTGCAGCAAAAATGCATCAGCACCTTTCTACAAGTGCTCGACATCCTCACGCCTTCATCAACTCTCTCCGTGACTTCACCGTCAACAACAAGGCCTGCAGTGTGACAAATAAAGAAATCGCATAAAAGAATTAGTGCAAAATCTAAGCTAACAAAAGGGTTCAAAACCAAAAAAGAGAAAGAAGCAGTTACGAATCATAACGGAGTTTCAGTTAACAAGCTATAACAAAATTTATCAATTTTAGAATCAGGGAAAAATCCAATAAGCTTCAAAATCCTGTATGCAAGTGCAAAAGGAAACCACAAAATCAACAACTGTTATTTATAGGCAAGGCTATCAAAGCAGAACGAAAAATTCATAACTAATTAACTACTCAGAACCAAAAACCAGCTCACAACAGAAATGAAATTCACAACAGTTCCAAACAGAATCACAACTGGAAGTAAGTTAACAAAATACCAACATCCTAACCGAATTCACTAACTTCATAACAGAATTGGAAGCAAAGGATTGGAAATTCTTAACTGAAATAACAAACCTATCTTCCTGAAGTTTCCAGAATCATTGGCAATCCTCTTATAAATTAGAGGTATCATTCTCTATCAGTTTTTTACACACTTTCAGTCCCTTGCACCCTTTTCAACCTTCTTATTCATTCCTTTCCTCAAACCATTGCAATGCTCTTTGAGTTCACCTTCAAGCTTCACCACTAACATTCAATCCTTCAAACTCTTCTTCTTCATCATCGTCCTTAAACGATAGCCTGTAACAATGAACTATCAGTTCATACACAGAAGAAGCAGATACACAGAATTGAATTGAGTTCGAAGAGTTCGAAGACCTTGTCTCCCTCAAGTTTAGATTACATCCATGGACAGCATTGTATCCCCTGCGAATGGGAGGTAATACAGGTTTGTTACAAGGATGAAGAAAGAATCACAAGTCTAAACACTCGTCTTTGATCAGTACTCACCAGCCTTCAGTGATCCTGTGGCAATCTTTCGGTCAAGAATAGGCTCTGCATCTCCATGAATTAACCTGCATATCAGAAATCACAGTTTCAATTCCCTATCACGGCGACGGCCAGAAAATTCGAAGAAGAACATTTAACCCGGAATTACAAGCTAGAGCAGCGAGAGGAAGGATGAAATTGAATCGTACCTGAATACGATAGAGCATCTCAGAAGCGTCCTCACCACATCCGGGCTATAATCGACATGGCGGCGGCACCGTAGCAGAAGTATCATCTTCTTTCTGATATCGTCGTCCGAATCACCAGGTACGACTTCTTTGTTCTCACTGATCTTGTCCTAGGCTCGTGTAGTTCTTAGTTAGGGTTTCGATGGTAAGAAGGGAAGGGATTAGGCTTGATGATTTGAAGTCCGAGCAAGCTTCGGTTTCGTTTTATGCTTGCGTTAGGTTAGGTTTTTCTTAGAGTTTGGTTGTTAGGTGGTGGCCGACATGTGATGAAGCTTGTTCTTCAATGGAGGTCGCCGCGGATTGGAGGGGCGTTGGGATTAGGCTGGGGTTTTGGTTTGTTTTGAGGTTGCTTAAGAGAAGAAGAAGCCGAGAGGTGAGAAAGAGAAGGGTTTTGTCGGCGGCACAAGAGGAAAGAGAGAGGGATAAGCGGCGGAGAAGGTGACGGGATGGAGAAGATGGAGAGGATGGGGGTGTTTGTGCGGCGGAAAAGAAGGGAGAAGAAGGAAGCAAATTAGGGTTTTGTTGTTGTTATGTAATTAGAGTTTAATTATGATTTGTTTAAATTGTAATAATTTAACTTGGTTTTAGTTTAATATTAAAAGATTAAGAAAAATTGTAATAATTTAACTTGGTTTTAGTTTAATATTAAAAGATTAAGAAAAATTGTAATAATTTAATTTTGTTTTAGTTTAATTTAAAAATATTAAGAATATAATACTTTAATCTAAGTTTTTAGAAGAAAGAATTAATACTTTAATTTAAGTTTTTTTTAGAAAAGGTTACAATAGCTTAATTCAAGATTGTTAGAAAAAATTATGATAGTTTAATTTAAGATTTTCTCAAATTAAGATTTCTTGTAAAATTGCTTTTTTGATAAGTTTAATTAAAAAGTTTAGTTTAGTAGAAATTTAAATTGAGTTTTTTTGGAAAATATTTAGTTTAAGCTTAGTATTTTCTCAAATTAAGACTTTTCTTTTTTTACAAAATATTAGTTTAGGTGGGTTTAATTCATTTTATTAATTTCAAATTTTAGAAATAATTTTATAGTAAGATTAGTGTAGTCTTAATGTTAATAGTAGTATAATAAGGATCATTAATTTTAATGCAAATTCCATATGGGCTTAGATGGTTCTGCTATCTGCACCCTGTTTTTAGGCCCAATAGAGTAAAGAAGAACTTAAAGTATTACTAAAACACCCCTGTTTTATGTTCTTGTTAGAACTTTATTTTTAAGTTAATATAGTTTCAAATTAAATGCATAAAAAATAGGAAAAAGCATTAGAAAATTCCCCAAAAATTAGAGTAGGATGATAATTGAATTTAGAAATTTAGGATATTTTTATTTCCTGAAATTTATTTATTTTTGAATTAATTCTGAATTATTCTTTTATTTAGCTTTATTGAATGTTTCCTTAATTGTGCAGAATTTTGTTTATTTTATTTAAATAACTTCCATTAATCTTTTTGACCCACTCTTTTTTTTCTGTAATTAGAAGACCCCTAATAGCTCTTAGAATATTTTTTATGGAATTTTTAGGAATTTTTATCTTAGGTTTTGGTAATAAAATCCTTAGGAAATAATAGTTAATTTCTAGCTGAAAATAATTAATTGTTAGGCATAAAAAAAATAAGTATTTTTAGAATCCCTCTTAGTATACTATTTTAGATAGTGTTAGGATCATACGATTTAATTTTTATAATTTTTCTAGGAGTTTTAGTATTTTTTAGAATATTAATTTAGGCTTAGTTAGGTATAATTCCCATTAGATTAGGCCATTAGAAAAATATAGTTCAATACATAAAAAATAATAAAATAGTTTAGTTTAAGTTTAACCCTAGAATTGAACATTAGACTTAGGTTTAGTTCAATTTGTTTTAGGATGAACATTAAGTTTGACTTAGATTTAATACTTAGGCTTGAAGTTTTATTTCCATTAGAATATAGAATAAATAAATAAGACTACTTATTATTCATGCCTTTAAGGCATTGTTAGAATATTATTTCCCATATTTGACTTCATCATTTTTGTTTCATTTGTTTTTATAACTTGTATAGGATTCCCATTTGTTCTTAGAATCAACTTAACTTCATTAAGAAGTAAGTTGAATTCTAATAGTTTTAAGTTTCCATTAGGAGTAGAAAACCTCACTAACCATTAGGATCACTTTGTAAATACATAACACATTAGGATTGAGTCTTAGTCCCTTAGATTTTTCCTTTTATCAACTTGAGTCATTCTTTCTCATCTCAAAAGAAAAGCAATAAAACACTTAATAAAAACCGAACAATCTTGTATGACACAAGACTTTGTTGCGGAGTGTTTATACGTGTCCTGTTTCGGGGCGAGGTGTAAATACTTCCCGCAATGGATAGGTCTTAGTACAAGACAGTTCACAAACAAAAATTCAAAACACTTCTTTTAAAAGCCAAAAACAAACAATAAACGACTATCCTGCGGGAGCTTCTCTTCTCATCTTATTCACTCATAACGCGAACTCGCGACTACTTGTCTCGCATGCAAGACGGTTAACGCACTCGTACCAGACGAGCCTGCAACACCTGAGCATAGACATACGCAGTTCCAGCTGTAAAAAACACAAACAAATAGTTCCCGCCTAGGTTAGGTGAACTACGTCGACTCTGATCCTCATTATCCCGATGAGGTACGTAGGCAGCGGGGTAGGGCCCGTTCGAGCACATTCTTTATTTTCCCTACATTTCCCCCTTTCTTTTTATTCTCATTTTCTTTTAGTTCCTTTCTCATTTCATTCCATTCCAGTTAGCGGTTTTATTCAGCAGCAGTTATATTTTTCTCACCCTTTGAAACAAAACAAGCAAGCGTGGATCCCGTCGGGTACGACGGACGGATTGGGGTGCTAATACCTTCTCAATTCGTAACCGACTCCCGAATTCAGATCTTTGGTTCGCAAGGCCTCGTCCTTTTCCTTCTTCCTCAGGTTTGTGCAACATTACCTTTCCCATTCCTTTGGGATAAAAATGTCTGGCTGGCGACTCTACTTTTTCCGCGCCACTTTCGCGTTTGTACTAGGATGAAAATCCCGGGAGCGACAGCTGGCGACTCTGCTGGGGACTAACCTGATTCTTCCGGTTTCCCTTGTAGAGTCAATCCTAGCGCCTGTTTGGTTTTGTTCTTTGGGTGTTTATATGTTTGTTGCTTTGTGTTTTAGTTTAGCTTTACTGTTTTTATTTACAGTTCTTTACAGCTTTACTTTATCGCATTTATTTACCGCTTTCAGTATTTTATTTTCCATGCATCATATTATACTGGACTGTCTGGCTGTGCTGGTTTTCATTTTTTCTGTGGGTGGGAGTTACTGTGAGATAAGCCAAATACCCGGCTTGAGTGCACCATAGGATTAGCGTGGACATGTTGTGCTCGCATGGTTACATGATGAGTGGTGACGTGTTCCACACCCAGGTTGCGACTGTCTTGGGACTATTCTGTGTGGGGGTTCTTCCCCACTTCAGGGTACAACCTTGATAGTTATGTGCAGCTGGGGACCGATCATTGAGAACCTTAATGGAAACAACCCTCTCCAGTGATGACAGTGGCAGACCACATTTGTTGGCAAACCCACTCGCATCCGAGGGTCCATTGGGAACTCGCATAGGATGACCTGGTTCTCTCATAGGAATTCAGTTAAAGCAAACTGTTCGTATGACGATAGTATTGTACCCTTCGGGATGAATGTACTATTGTTTCACGATTCAGTGCTTGAAGCTGGAGACTTGTGAGGGATGCTTGTTTTTCCGGACTCAACTGAGACCTCCCTGCGTAGTACATAATACCAAACCGATTCCCTGATTTGGACATGAGCCATTTCTCGGAAATGGTAAACGTATTATTGCTATTCGGCTTTGAGAGTCCGTGATGTTGACCCGCAGTAGCACACCCGTGAGATTGGGAGGGGTTTACAGGTTTGCAGGAACCTTGATACCTTCAGCATACCCACTTTGCCTTTGGTTCAGTTTTGTGATCTGGATTTCTGTTCTTAAGTTATGGATCCCGGATCAGAGGGATGATTATTGTGATATATGGATTCTGAGACCTTGCACCGACACCTGATTATATGATTGGAACATCGCAGACACTGCACTGATCACATGCCTGTTGCATACATAACATCATAGCATTCTATCATACATGTTCGGCTATTTCCAAAGATCCTATGTTCGAACCATGTCATTATATGTTCCTGTATCCCAAATTGGAATCAAAGCAGATGGATCCCTTGGAAATAATCGAACATGGCATTTGCATGCATCCTTACTCTCATTACAGGTGTTGGGGGACAGATTCTCATCCTGATTCATTTACTCTTCAGAATGGCCAACTTGAATCACAATCATCAAGAGGTGGGTATGGAACAATGCCGAGCAGAAATAGCTGAAATGAAAGTCCGAATGGATCAACTCTCGGAGGACATGCAGACCTTGTGCCATGACCACACGTTATTGATGAAGGAGGTCTACCAACTGAAGAAACAAGAGAACCAGACCAGGGAAGCCCCAAAGCTCCAAGAAGGCCATCATCTCCCCTTTATTACTGCAGAAGTTAGTGGTCATCCCAATCCAGTGATTTTGTTCCAAGATCAGGGAGCGTTTCACGGAAATTTTCCTCAACTTTGGGATCCTAAGCCTCTCAATTCGCAGACTCTTCCAGTTCATCAAAGGGAAGGTAAAGGAAAAAGCTGCAGACAAGTGCCCAAGACGTCTGAAGCCAAGTTTGATTTGATCCCGGTATCATATGCACAGTTGCTTGTTTGTTTGCTCGAGCTTAATTTGGTTGAACTTGTCACCGTAGCAGCCACATCCAAAAAGCTTCCCCCAGATTTTGACGCCAATGCCAGATGTGTTTTCCATTCTGGGGCACCTGGTCATCATGTGGAAAACTGCAAAAGGCTTAAGCATCAAGTTCAAGAGCTCATTGATGCAAAAGTAATCGAGTTCGCACCGATAAGCGGGGATATGTCAAAAGATTTCATATCACTAGGAGGAACTTCTCCTTTCCTTACCACAAGAATTATCCCCAATCAGGGGTGTGTGCCTCCGATCTGGGTTTTGAAGACATCGTGTCGGGCACCTTTACCCATTCACCGATCCGACATAAAGAAGAAAGTGCAGAGGAACTCTAGGTGTTCGAATTCACCTCATCATCAGAATTATCAACAACAGGGGAGACTCAAGCTCAAGCAGGTTGAAGAAGTGTTTACTCCTAGTCAAGTGTTTGCCCGTTTGCTCGAGAATTCTTTGATTCAGCCAGGGAATGCCTTGCCAATACCCTATCCCATTCCCCCAGATTACAATATGGATGTCAGATGTGAGTTCCACTCCGGAACATTTGGACATACCATCGATGAGTGCAAAGCCTTCAAGCAAAATGTCCAATATCTAATTGATTCAGGGATCATTACACCAGAAGGGTACCTCAGGAGCTGAAGCCTTTGATCCAGCTGGCCATGCAGACTGCACGAAGCTCAAATCAGGAGATGTAGATTTCTTTGATACATGTATTTTGCTTTATTGTGTTTCTAGAATACCTTCAGAGCTGTTGAAGGAATCTTTTGTTTTTCTGTTGTGGGTTGCGACATTTTCCTGTATTTCAGTATTGTTGGCTAATAATTGTATAAGGTTTCGCATGTTGGTGTATTCTTTGCTTTATGGAAGTGTGTTGGTACCATTGTTGCAATTTTTCTATCCTGGCAATTTTATTTTGAATTCCCGATACGCAGCACTTTCTCCCTGCACACTCACAGAGTTTATCTTATGATGTGGCACTCCGTGGGTATCTGTCCCCTGATCTGAATGAAGTGGGATCAGTGACATGGCATTTTCACGCATATCATTTTTGCATACTAACGAGTTATCTGGATTTCCTAATTTATTTGACCATTTCAGGAGAAGTATCAGCTGTACCAGTACGCTACCTGAGTCAAATCATGGATACAATACAAGCCGAGTTGAACGATTTTCGCACTCAGATGGGGGAGTTCATGGTAACAATGCAGAGTATAGTGCAGGGGCAACAAGAGATGAGAACCGCCATGCTGAGGTTTAATCGTCCACAGCTTGATCCTCCAATGGTTACCTTGGACGCCGAAGGCAATCCGATCAACACAGTCATCCCATCTACGGATAATAGACCTCCTATCCCTGAAGGCATTGGTCCAATTCCTGTTCGTGTAGCAGACCGACAGGAGGATCAATTTACTTTTCTCAATGAGGATGTGGGATTTGGTTCTGGGGCCAATAACCAGGACTTTCAGATGCTAACCGAGAAGGTAAAGGCTTTAGAATGCAAAGACACTCTTGGCATTGATGTTGCTGATATGGGGCTGGTTTCAGGGTTGGTGATCCCTCCAAAGTTCAGACCTCCCGTTTTCGACAAGTACAATGGTAGATCTTGCCCGAAAATGCACTTGCAGGCCTTCCATCGCAAAATCGCTGCACATACGAAAGATGAGAAACTTTGGATGTACCACTTCCAAGACAGCCTTTCCGGGGGTTCGTTAGAATGGTACATAAAGCTGGAAAAGAACTATGTCCGCAATTGGAAGGAACTTGGGGAAGCCTTTCTCAAGCAGTACCAGTATAATATCGACATGGCTCCCAACCGAACCCAGCTTCAGAGCATGTCACAAAAGAAATCCGAGAGTTTTATAGAGTACGCGCAGAGGTGGCGCGAGGTCGCAGCCAGAGTACAACCATCATTGCAGGAGAGAGAAATGGTAGACCTATTCATGGATACCCTCCCGGGGCACTTCATAGAACGTTTGGCAGGCTGTTCAGCTAACGGTTTTTCTGATATTGTCTTGACTGGTGAAAGAATTGAAAATTGGATGAAGCAAGGAAAGATTCAAGTCAACGGTGCCTCCACTTCTGGGACTAAGAAGTCGTTATCCAATGAGCAAAAGAAGCAGTACGAAGAAGCAGGGGTAGTTTGTGTCCAGCGAAAGAAGAGAAATCAAGGTTCGCGTTACCAGACGACATCTATGATCATCCCAAGTGCCACACGCTCACGACAGCAAAATCGTCGTCAGCATAATCCTCAACAGGGTCGGCAACAAAGGAGAGAAAGATTTTTTGACCCTTTGCCAATGTCTTACACTGATCTTCTCCAGCATTTGCTTCAACTAAAGTTGGTTGGGCTTCGCAAGCTGTCTCCACCTCCTTTTCCACTACCGGAAGGATGGGATGCCAATGTCAACTGTGATTTTCATTCTGGGGCACCAGGGCATCATATTGATAGATGTAAAGCTTTTCACCACACAGTGCAGGACTTAATCGACTCGAAAGCTATCAACTTCGCACCAAACATATAAGAGTGATGACACTTTCTTTGATTCGAAGCTTTGAAGCCAGAAGTAATTCGGATACTCTTGTTTTGGTAATGGTGCGTCTTTGCAGTTCAGTTTCATCCCTGTTGAGGGGAACTACGTCGCTCTGATTCTTCATTGGTCTCGGGTCAATGGAGATACGTAGGCAGAAGATCGTCAGGTCTTTCCGAGCAACCTTATGGGGAAACTTTACTCCTCAGCTTCACTTCCCTCTTCAGATGTCTCGTGTCGGAGTCAGAACAAATAGAAGAAGAGGTATGATTGTCGTGGGTAATTATACCACTGCGAATTGAAGACTACAAGTTCTTGAAAGAGTTGTTGATTGCTGAAAGTATCCAAGACTGACGGGTCCAGACGGAGCCAAGCCTCCTCAACTACGGCTATATTCAGCTTCTTTACTGCATTTCCATTTGTAGTTCCTTTTATATGCTAAACATTTGTTTACTGGTATGAAATTTATTTGTTTTTGAATGTTAACCATAATAAAATGCACATGTTCTTCTTGAAGTAATCCATTCGTATTCATCATGATTTTGTGTATGTGTATTGCAATACCAACTGTCGTGCCTAAACTCTATGAGGGAGGATGACGAAATGATAACGCAAAAATCTCTAATTGTGTGCTTTTGAGAAAGACCCTGTTGACGATGTACAGGCATTGTTTCAAATCCTAAACACCGGAGATATAAGGGAGATAGACCCTCGCCAACCCATTTGAGCCTTGAAGTAGGAGTTTCTTTTCGCATGAAAAAACCCTTGCATTTAACCCAGGGGCAGGGTAGGCGTCAGTTAGTTTGACCAAGCGTTCAAATTTCAAAAGGAGTGTGAATCTGAGGATCCATTACCTTTCGTTTTACCAAATCAAGAGGTCCAATGACCAGAAACCACAATGGTTATCCCAAGCAAGAGGTCCAGAGATCGGAAACCACAATGGTTATCCCTCATCAACTGAAAAGTGAGACAGTCACGACCCTTTCAAAGCAATCAAGATAAACAGTGTCACACGATTTGTTCAAAAAAAAGAGAAGAAAAAAAAAAGAATGAAAAAGCCCGCTAAGTCGAAACTTGAAAACAAGCGACTTAGGCAAAAATTAGGGCATCCCGCTGGACTTCACAATCGAAGATTCACAAGAATCAGTCCAGGCAAAAGTTAGGGATAAGAAAAATAATGCAAAAGCGAAAGACGAAAAGGATTACACAAGAAAGATCCTTGAACAAGAACAAAGTCGTGTGATACAGACACAAAAGGTGAAGGGGTGACTGACTCCAAGCGACAACCTGATTGGTACTTGAAACCGTTAGTGTAATTGGTTCCTCAACCATCACAAAACCCTTTTTGAGAAGTGAGCGCTTGTGAAAGCTAGCAGAACATAGGAATGGAGAACATCACGAAGATGGGTGGGCACAAATAAATTTCGAGCCTATATCCTTTGTTTTTATAACCGTGAACCAGGCCACGATACAACCCTCAAAAGTCCTAACTGAAACAGGGTTATTTTTGAGAGCGTACTACTACGAGACCGCGTTCTTGACTCCTTTGAGTGGTGTTGAAAGATCTTTGTTGGTGTTGCATGTGCATGCTTTCTATTATTCAAAAAAAAAAAATTTATTAATGTCGTATCTTAACCAGTGACTCACTCACAAAAGTTTGCGACATCTTTTTCAGTAAAACTTCAAGATTAATATGTGTGTTGCATTAGAATTTTCATTCTTAAAATAAACATTTTCTGCTTGCATACATTTGTTTGGCATCATAAAAGTCCATGTAGGGAATCTCAGTCCAGGAGCTTAATCTTGCCAAGTTGAGAAGTCTGAAACTTCCGAAGGACAATCGGTCAAGATGCACTTTTTAAGAAAACTCCTTTGAGTAGGGACTTTCCCAACATTCCTGGTAAGAGCCAACTAATCCGGGGCAATCATGTCGAGCAATCTCTTCAAAATTCAGCCAAGCTGGGGAAATCATTTCGAGATCCAATCTCTCAAAGAACAGTTAATCTGGGTGTTTTTCTTCAAAGCACAGTCATTCAAAGGTGATCACTTCAAGGCTCGTACTGGGGCAGGCCACCCCAAGAGCACTAGAAGTTACTCTCTCCCGAAGACGGTTTATCAAAAGCACCTATCCGGAGTTCAATATACTGGAGCAGAATATCTCACAGTGATATGAGGCTTTTCATGAATCCTTGCGAGGCAAATTCTTACACAGACCATGCAGTCTGGGGCAGTTATTTCGAGATCCAACGAATCTCTCCAAGAGTTTGAAGACACTGAGGCATTTTATATGTCATGTTTTCTGTAAAATCCTCTTGAGATATTTTCTTCCGATGGACCTTAGTCTGAGGCGAGTTGAAAATTTCAGAGAACCATTGTTCAATCATGATTAGTTGGCGATCTATCAACCCGGGGCTAGGGGCAAAGCCATTGTTAGCACAGTACTTCAAGAGTTATTTCATCAGCAAGCTTCATTGATCAAAATTCTTTAGCAAGTCTCATTAGACAATCCCTTCTCCAGTAGTGCTGCAAATGGAAGATTACTTCTTGAGCAGAAGGATATCATCGTCTCTCATCCCCGGCATGAGACGCCTTACATCTCTCATTCTCAACATGAGAGGATTTATCTCTTATCCCCAGCAAGTGGCAGCTTGAACTTTTATCTTCAGCAGGAAGCTTTATCATTGATATCACCCGTCATCCCCAGCCATGTGGAAGTTGAAATTTCACCCCGCAGGGTAGCAGAGAGTGGGTGTCGTCCCCAAGCAGAAGTTTCCCTTCAGACAGGGGCAATCCTCAGCCGTATAAGGACTTCTTTCCTCCCCAGCAAGGTGTTTCCTCAACAGTGTCATGCCTTTGGTTCTCAGCCAAGTCAGAAAATCCTCACTTCCCCATCAGAGTTCAAGAAGGGTTCGCCTCCAGCAGGGTCTTGGCACTCCAATCTCAAAGTCCAATTTATTTTTGGCAATGGCGGCAGTTCAGAGCCGGTATATCATTGACAATATTCCCCGCAGAGTTGTTTCCTCCTCATCAGGATAAACCAGATCAATGCAGTGATCATCGTTCCTCCCCAGTCAAGCCATCTGGGATACTTGCAGTCTCCTTGTCGGGAGACCCCTTTTGCATTTGCATTTGCATCTAGTAATCATCATTACGATTCCATCCTCCAAAGCGTAGCATTTCCATCGTCATGGAGCATTATGCCATAAATTCAAACATATGCATGCCAGCATGGGCCAGTTTTGAGGTATATTACATAAGACCCGTTACATCTCCGATAAGATTGAAGTATTCCCCGCAGAACGCAACTTCGTTTCCCAGGATGGATGCTTCTACCAAGTCTTGTTGTTATCCCCAATTGAGTCTTGTTTCAGTACAACAGTCTCATTGCTTTTCGCGTCTCCGTTTCAGTACAATGGTCGCGTCTTGGGCTCTCGTTTAAGTACAACGATCCCGTTCCTTTCGAGTCTCCATTTAAGTACAATGGTCTCGTCTTTGAGTCTTGTTTCAGTACAACAGTTTCATTTTTTCGCGTCTCCGTTTAAGTACAACGGTCGCGTCTCGGGTTATCATTTAAGTACAATGATCCCGTTTTTCTTGGTTATGGATCGGTTGATACCATCTCCATGTTAGATCGGTTGATCTTATTTGAGTCATGAATCGGTTGATATCATTTCTCTTCGAGTTGTAAATCGGATGATATTACATTCTCGTTTTTCTTGGTTATGGATCGGTTGATACCATCTCCATGTTGGATCGGTTGATCTTAGTTGAGTCATGAATCGGTTGATATCATTTCTCTTCGAGTTGTAAATCGGATGATATTACATTCTCGTTTTTCTTGGTTATGGATCGGTTGATACCATCTCCATGTTAGATCGGTTGATCTTATTTGAGTCGCAAATCGGTTGATGTTGCGTTAAGTCCTGTTTCGCCAACAGGCACCCTCCTTGTGGTTCCGATCCGTTCAGCAGTCGCAATGATTGCATTGATTCTATTCCACCTGGTTCTATCCCCGTTACCTATTCAGAGGTCAAAATCAAAACAAAAAAATATATAAATAAATAAAGGGGCAGATGGCATTCCCATTGCCTTCAATGTGCAAATTTGCAGGTCTTATTCGAGTATTCAATCACTCCATACCTTGAACGCCTAAAAGCTGTTGCAATTATTCATTCAAGTCTGCAGATGATTGAATAGGGGCAGCTGTAATACCTCAAAATTTGCCTTTCTATTTATCCCCTTTACTGGCCTATTGCTTCGCATTCATCCACATTCCCGTTAGGTCATAACATTCAATCATGCATTGCATTGGTTCATAAGGTATGTGATCAATTCCATTTGAAACTAGGGTTTGTTTCCTTGATTAAATGGCCTTTGAGGATTGAACTGGTGGAGAATATTCACTAGTAGATCTGACCCATTATTGAGGTGTTCAATCAAATTCGCTTTGAATAAGAATGTTGGCTCTATGTAACGTCTCAAGTTCTATTCCTCATCTTTGATTATCTCAAGGGGAATTTGGAGTTCTTGGTCATGATTTCGATTTGAAGGGGACTTCACCAATGGGGGTCCATTGTATCAGAGATTGGCTTGGATCTTTTTGTTTATGGAATGATGATTCGAGCTGGTGTGGATTTTAGTACGGCGTCGAAGTTCCTAAAAGTTCCTAAAGATGGATTGTGTTGAAGGATTCGATTCAAATTAAAGGAGAATGCACAACTATTGGTTTATTTGGAAGCCACCATGCCAACATCAGTACATACCCGTACCATGTTCGTTCTGTTCATTTTTGATATCCACTAGACAATTTAAGCGTAACATCCAATTCATGTTATCACTATTCCACTTGTTGGCCCAATTTCGTTTTCCTTTTTGACATCAATAAACCTTCTAGTTCATTTTAGAACCATTTGCTAATTCACACTTCGTTCTCTTCTCGTTATTTTCAAACTCTTTCCAATTTGGCGTTCTATATTTCCCAAGGGATTCTAATTCAAATGTCAACCTTTCATTCCTTTTAATCCATTTTTTATCCAAGTTAATTCTAATGACAAATTCAAATTCAATCTATAAACCATGCCCATTTTAAGTACATGTTCACCTATTAATATTCACTACAAAGAAGTGAGAATTATATATTCTTTTTGGTACAAGGGTGGGTTAGCCCATTAACACAATAATGCATTGATCAGTGTTAGGAAAAAGGCCAGCATTCATAAGGCTCATGCTTGGTGTGTACATTGAGAAACCATTATTTATATTACAAAGATTATGGTTGTAAAATAGTTCAGAAAGAGGAAAAATTATAGTTTAAAGGAAAAGTATCAGAATTTTGTTACAGGAATAAAGTTCAAAAAAAAGAAAGGAGGGGGGATTCAATATGCTATACATGGACCAATCTTGCAGTTATTATGCAAAGTAGGAATTGCAAATTGATACAACAAGCCGAGACTTTCGACAAACAGCGAAAAGTACAACAGGATCAAAGAAAGAAAAAGCTCTTCAATCACAAAAGAAGAATCCGGAATCTTCGACAGCATCCAAGTTCTTCGTCGTCATCCGCAACACCACCAAGCATCAGTGCCATAACCTGCATATCAAGTGAAAAAAGCAATATCATTAGTCTTTCATTGACTCGCAAAAACACAGGGCCAATTTGTAAAAATCCATCAATTGCAGCAAAAATGCATCAGCACCTTTCTACAAGTGCTCGACATCCTCACGCCTTCATCAACTCTCTCCGTGACTTCACCGTCAACAACAAGGCCTGCAGTGTGACAAATAAAGAAATCGCATAAAAGAATTAGTGCAAAATCTAAGCTAACAAAAGGGTTCAAAACCAAAAAAGAGAAAGAAGCAGTTACGAATCATAACGGAGTTTCAGTTAACAAGCTATAACAAAATTTATCAATTTTAGAATCAGGGAAAAATCCAATAAGCTTCAAAATCCTGTATGCAAGTGCAAAAGGAAACCACAAAATCAACAACTGTTATTTATAGGCAAGGCTATCAAAGCAGAACGAAAAATTCATAACTAATTAACTACTCAGAACCAAAAACCAGCTCACAACAGAAATGAAATTCACAACAGTTCCAAACAGAATCACAACTGGAAGTAAGTTAACAAAATACCAACATCCTAACCGAATTCACTAACTTCATAACAGAATTGGAAGCAAAGGATTGGAAATTCTTAACTGAAATAACAAACCTATCTTCCTGAAGTTTCCAGAATCATTGGCAATCCTCTTATAAATTAGAGGTATCATTCTCTATCAGTTTTTTACACACTTTCAGTCCCTTGCACCCTTTTCAACCTTCTTATTCATTCCTTTCCTCAAACCATTGCAATGCTCTTTGAGTTCACCTTCAAGCTTCACCACTAACATTCAATCCTTCAAACTCTTCTTCTTCATCATCGTCCTTAAACGATAGCCTGTAACAATGAACTATCAGTTCATACACAGAAGAAGCAGATACACAGAATTGAATTGAGTTCGAAGAGTTCGAAGACCTTGTCTCCCTCAAGTTTAGATTACATCCATGGACAGCATTGTATCCCCTGCGAATGGGAGGTAATACAGGTTTGTTACAAGGATGAAGAAAGAATCACAAGTCTAAACACTCGTCTTTGATCAGTACTCACCAGCCTTCAGTGATCCTGTGGCAATCTTTCGGTCAAGAATAGGCTCTGCATCTCCATGAATTAACCTGCATATCAGAAATCACAGTTTCAATTCCCTATCACGGCGACGGCCAGAAAATTCGAAGAAGAACATTTAACCCGGAATTACAAGCTAGAGCAGCGAGAGGAAGGATGAAATTGAATCGTACCTGAATACGATAGAGCATCTCAGAAGCGTCCTCACCACATCCGGGCTATAATCGACATGGCGGCGGCACCGTAGCAGAAGTATCATCTTCTTTCTGATATCGTCGTCCGAATCACCAGGTACGACTTCTTTGTTCTCACTGATCTTGTCCTAGGCTCGTGTAGTTCTTAGTTAGGGTTTCGATGGTAAGAAGGGAAGGGATTAGGCTTGATGATTTGAAGTCCGAGCAAGCTTCGGTTTCGTTTTATGCTTGCGTTAGGTTAGGTTTTTCTTAGAGTTTGGTTGTTAGGTGGTGGCCGACATGTGATGAAGCTTGTTCTTCAATGGAGGTCGCCGCGGATTGGAGGGGCGTTGGGATTAGGCTGGGGTTTTGGTTTGTTTTGAGGTTGCTTAAGAGAAGA
Organism: Lathyrus aphaca; assembly: GCA_963966055.1. NCBI lineage: Eukaryota > Viridiplantae > Streptophyta > Magnoliopsida > Fabales > Fabaceae > Lathyrus > Lathyrus aphaca. The sequence continues at coordinate 509,102,996 of OZ014523.1, forward strand.
AGAAGCCGAGAGGTGAGAAAGAGAAGGGTTTTGTCGGCGGCACAAGAGGAAAGAGAGAGGGATAAGCGGCGGAGAAGGTGACGGGATGGAGAAGATGGAGAGGATGGGGGTGTTTGTGCGGCGGAAAAGAAGGGAGAAGAAGGAAGCAAATTAGGGTTTTGTTGTTGTTATGTAATTAGAGTTTAATTATGATTTGTTTAAATTGTAATAATTTAACTTGGTTTTAGTTTAATATTAAAAGATTAAGAAAAATTGTAATAATTTAACTTGGTTTTAGTTTAATATTAAAAGATTAAGAAAAATTGTAATAATTTAATTTTGTTTTAGTTTAATTTAAAAATATTAAGAATATAATACTTTAATCTAAGTTTTTAGAAGAAAGAATTAATACTTTAATTTAAGTTTTTTTTAGAAAAGGTTACAATAGCTTAATTCAAGATTGTTAGAAAAAATTATGATAGTTTAATTTAAGATTTTCTCAAATTAAGATTTCTTGTAAAATTGCTTTTTTGATAAGTTTAATTAAAAAGTTTAGTTTAGTAGAAATTTAAATTGAGTTTTTTTGGAAAATATTTAGTTTAAGCTTAGTATTTTCTCAAATTAAGACTTTTCTTTTTTTACAAAATATTAGTTTAGGTGGGTTTAATTCATTTTATTAATTTCAAATTTTAGAAATAATTTTATAGTAAGATTAGTGTAGTCTTAATGTTAATAGTAGTATAATAAGGATCATTAATTTTAATGCAAATTCCATATGGGCTTAGATGGTTCTGCTATCTGCACCCTGTTTTTAGGCCCAATAGAGTAAAGAAGAACTTAAAGTATTACTAAAACACCCCTGTTTTATGTTCTTGTTAGAACTTTATTTTTAAGTTAATATAGTTTCAAATTAAATGCATAAAAAATAGGAAAAAGCATTAGAAAATTCCCCAAAAATTAGAGTAGGATGATAATTGAATTTAGAAATTTAGGATATTTTTATTTCCTGAAATTTATTTATTTTTGAATTAATTCTGAATTATTCTTTTATTTAGCTTTATTGAATGTTTCCTTAATTGTGCAGAATTTTGTTTATTTTATTTAAATAACTTCCATTAATCTTTTTGACCCACTCTTTTTTTTCTGTAATTAGAAGACCCCTAATAGCTCTTAGAATATTTTTTATGGAATTTTTAGGAATTTTTATCTTAGGTTTTGGTAATAAAATCCTTAGGAAATAATAGTTAATTTCTAGCTGAAAATAATTAATTGTTAGGCATAAAAAAAATAAGTATTTTTAGAATCCCTCTTAGTATACTATTTTAGATAGTGTTAGGATCATACGATTTAATTTTTATAATTTTTCTAGGAGTTTTAGTATTTTTTAGAATATTAATTTAGGCTTAGTTAGGTATAATTCCCATTAGATTAAGCCATTAGAAAAATATAGTTCAATACATAAAAAATAATAAAATAGTTTAGTTTAAGTTTAACCCTAGAATTGAACATTAGACTTAGGTTTAGTTCAATTTGTTTTAGGATGAACATTAAGTTTGACTTAGATTTAATACTTAGGCTTGAAGTTTTATTTCCATTAGAATATAGAATAAATAAATAAGACTACTTATTATTCATGCCTTTAAGGCATTGTTAGAATATTATTTCCCATATTTGACTTCATCATTTTTGTTTCATTTGTTTTTATAACTTGTATAGGATTCCCATTTGTTCTTAGAATCAACTTAACTTCATTAAGAAGTAAGTTGAATTCTAATAGTTTTAAGTTTCCATTAGGAGTAGAAAACCTCACTAACCATTAGGATCACTTTGTAAATACATAACACATTAGGATTGAGTCTTAGTCCCTTAGATTTTTCCTTTTATCAACTTGAGTCATTCTTTCTCATCTCAAAAGAAAAGCAATAAAACACTTAATAAAAACCGAACAATCTTGTATGACACAAGACTTTGTTGCGGAGTGTTTATACGTGTCCTGTTTCGGGGCGAGGTGTAAATACTTCCCGCAATGGATAGGTCTTAGTACAAGACAGTTCACAAACAAAAATTCAAAACACTTCTTTTAAAAGCCAAAAACAAACAATAAACGACTATCCTGCGGGAGCTTCTCTTCTCATCTTATTCACTCATAACGCGAACTCGCGACTACTTGTCTCGCATGCAAGACGGTTAACGCACTCGTACCAGACGAGCCTGCAACACCTGAGCATAGACATACGCAGTTCCAGCTGTAAAAAACACAAACAAATAGTTCCCGCCTAGGTTAGGTGAACTACGTCGACTCTGATCCTCATTATCCCGATGAGGTACGTAGGCAGCGGGGTAGGGCCCGTTCGAGCACATTCTTTATTTTCCCTACATTTCCCCCTTTCTTTTTATTCTCATTTTCTTTTAGTTCCTTTCTCATTTCATTCCATTCCAGTTAGCGGTTTTATTCAGCAGCAGTTATATTTTTCTCACCCTTTGAAACAAAACAAGCAAGCGTGGATCCCGTCGGGTACGACGGACGGATTGGGGTGCTAATACCTTCTCAATTCGTAACCGACTCCCGAATTCAGATCTTTGGTTCGCAAGGCCTCGTCCTTTTCCTTCTTCCTCAGGTTTGTGCAACATTACCTTTCCCATTCCTTTGGGATAAAAATGTCTGGCTGGCGACTCTACTTTTTCCGCGCCACTTTCGCGTTTGTACTAGGATGAAAATCCCGGGAGCGACACCAGGCTCGTAGCATGAATCATTATCTAGGTATCTCAACACCCTTTCAGAGTTGTATTAAATGTTTCTATTCTCCTGTACGAGTTAGAAAGCATTCAAATGTTCATAACACAATGTAAGTTACCATTTGCTAGACGTTTTCACAATCAATCAATGCTAGATGAAAAAAGCAAAAACAAAGAAGCAAAATAGTTAATTGACTGAAGTTGAATTCTTATTAATTTGGAAAGGTGGCCCTGAATAGGCAATACAAAGGAAGCAGTTCCCTGGAATGAGGGAACAACTAAAAAGAAAAACAAACTATCCTATTGGCAATGTGAGAAGTGAATCTTATCAAGTCTCAACCCAGTTATGACTCTTATGTCTTCAAGACGCTCCGCTCGCTCTGCCTCTTGAGAAAAAGTAAGTGAACTGATCTTCAACCCTTAGGATAGCCTCAACTGTAGGTAAGTCATGGATCTCGCAAATCGCAGTCGTTCGTGTTAATCCCTCTTTTGCGTGGATCGCCCTTTCAGGTTTTCAATCCACCGGGATACCCTTTTTTGCCTGAGTTGTCCGATGTGGCTTTTCAACTCAGCGGGTGTACATTTTTTTTCAAGATTTCCCTAACTTTTGCCCGAGCCTTTTATTCTGTTTTTGGCTCGCCGGGATGCCCATTTTTGCCTGGATCTTTATTCTGTTTTTATCCAGCGGGTCCTTTTTACACGAAGTATTTTCTTACTGCGTCTGCATTGACAGGGGATTGGAAGTCTTCTCCGTCCATGGTTGTCAGCATTAAGGCTCCGCCTGAGAAAACCTTTTTAACCACGAACGGTCCTTCATAGTTGGGTGTCCACTTGCCCCTGTGATCGTTGATAGGAGGAAGAATCCTTTTCAGCACTAAATCTCCTGGCATGTACCTCTGTGGTCGCACCTTCTTGTCAAAAGCCTGCTTCATGCGTCGCTGATACAACTGTCCATGGCATACAGCTGCTAGACGCTTCTCTTCGATGAGGCTCAATTGATTATACCTGGATCGGAGCCACTCAGCTTCATCTAGCTTGATGTCCATCATCAACCTTAACGAGGGGATTTCCACTTCAATTGGTAGGACTGCCTCCATACCATACACCAATGAGAATGGAGTTGCCCTAGTTGAAGTGCGTACTGATGTCCTATACCCATGCAACGCGAATGGTAACATCTCGTGCCAGTCTTTGTACGTCACAACCATCTATTGCACAATCTTCTTGATGTTTTTATTAGCCGCCTCGACGACGCCATTCATCTTCGGACGATATGGAGAAGAGTTGTGGTGCTCTATTTTGAAGTCTTGACACAAGTCAGCCATCATCTTGTTGTTGAGGTTAGAACCGTTATCAGTAATGATCCTTTCAGGGACTCCATATCGGCAGATGATGTCCCGCTTAATAAATCGAGCGACCACTTGTTTAGTGACATTGGTGTAGGAAGCCGCTTCAACCCACTTCGTGAAATAATCAATAGCAACTAGGATGAAGCGATGACCATTAGAATCTGTTGGCTCAATCTTTCCAATCATATCGATGCCCCACATAGCGAACGACCATGGTGAAGACATGACACTCAACGGATTTGGAGGCACATGGACCTTGTCGGCATAAATTTGACACTTATGGCATTTACGGGAGTATTTACAATAATCAGATTCCATGGTAATCCAATAGTATCCCGATCTCAATAATTTCTTGGCCATGGCATGTCCTCCAGCATGGGTACCAAAGGAGCCTTCGTGAACCTCCTGCATTAACAGGTCTGCTTCGTGTCTATCCACGCATCTGAGCAGCACCATGTCGAAGTTCCGTTTGTACAACACATCGTCTTGATTCAAGAAGAAGCCTCCTGCCAGTCTTCTAAGAGTTTTCTTATCCTTACTAGATGCCCCAGCCGGGTATTCTTGAGCCTTCAGGAATTGTTTGATGTCGTGGTACCAAGGCTTGTTATCTTCACCATCACCAACTGCAAAGACATAAGCAGGTCTTTCAAGCCGGGAAATCGAAATTCGAGGCACGAAATTCTCTCGACAAACTTTAATCATGGACGACAAAGTTGCGAGAGCATCGGCGAACTGGTTTTCATCTCTAGGAACATAGCTCAGCTTGACTTTGGTAAAGAAAGTTAACAACCTCCTGACATAATCTCTGTAAGGAATCAAACGAGCTTGATGAACCAACCATTTGCCATTGACTTGATTTACCACCAAAGCAGAATCTCCGAAGATCTCAAGGTTCTTGACTCGCAAGTCTATTGCCTCTTCGATCCCCATGATACAAGCTTCATATTCTGCCTCATTGTTAGTGCACTCGAAGGTCAACCGAGTGGCTAGAGGTGTGTGGACCCCTTCTGGCGAGATTATAACAACACATACTCCACTCCCATTCATGTTTACAGCCCCGTCAAACATCAACTTCCATCTGGATTCGGGGTCGGGCCCCTCCTCCGGAAGTGGTTCTTCATAGTCTTTCGACTTGAGGAACATGATGTCCTCATTCGGAAACTCAAACCTCATGGGTTGATAATCATCGATCGGTTGTTGGGCCAAGTATTCTGACAAAACACTTCCCTTGATCGCCTTTTGTGAAGTGTATTGTATGTCATACTCCGTTAGTATCATCTGCCAACGGGCCACTCTTCTTGTCAAAGTCGGCTCCTCAAAAATGTATTTCACAGGATCCATCTTGGAAATTAAGAGAGTAGTGTGAGTCAGCATGTATTGTCTTAGTCGGCGAGCAGCCCATGCCAAAGCGCAGCAAGTTTTCTCGAGTAGTGAGTATTGCGTCTCACAGTCGGTAAACTTTTTGCTAAGGTAATAAATGGCGTGCTCTTTTCGACCAGACTCGTCCTGCTGACCCAGCACACATCCCATCGATCCTTCAAGCACAGTAAGATACATAATCAAAGGTCTCCCCGGCACTGGAGGCATAAGAATTGGTGGTTCTAACAGGTATTCTTTGATTCGGTCAAAGGCTTGCTGACAGTCTTCGTTCCATTTAATGGCCTGATTCTTCCTCAGAAGCTTAAAGATGGGCTCGCACGTGGCCGTTAGGTGAGAAATAAACCGTGCAATGTAGTTTAGTCTCCCTAAGAAACCACGCACTTGCTTTTCAGTCTTCGGCTCAGGCATTTCTTGGATAGCTTTCACCTTGGCTGGATCAACCTCGATTCCTCATTCACTAACAATGAAACCGAGCAACTTGCCAGAACGAACCCCGAAAGTACACTTATTCAGATTTAACCTCAGTCTGAACTTTCGAAGCCTATCGAACAATTTTGCTAAGTTAACCAAGTGCTCTTCCTCTGTCTGGGATTTTGCTATCATGTCATCAACATAAACCTCAATTTCATGATGGATCATGTCGTGAAACAACGTCACCATTGCCCGTTGATAGGTAGCTCCTGCATTCTTTAAACCAAATGGCATGACCTTGTAACAAAAGGTGCCCCAAGGAGTGATGAAAGTTGTCTTTTCCATGTCCTCGGGAGCCATCTTGATCTGATTATAGCCTGAGAATCCGTCCATGAAGGAGAACACAGAAAACTGAGCAGTATTATCGACAAGTACATATATGTGAGGTAGAGGGAAATCATCCTTGGGGCTGGCCCTATTCAAATCCCTGTAGTCCACACACATCCTGACTTTGCCATCTTTCTTGGGCACCGACACAATGTTAGCAATCCACGGAGGATAACTGGTCACGGCCAAGAAGCCCGCATCAAACTGTTTTTGCACTTCTTCTTTTATTTTAATTGCCATGTCTGGACGCGTGCGCCTCAACTTCTGCTTTACCGGAGGACAATCTGCTCTGAGAGGTAGCTTGTGTACCACAATGTCAGTATCTAAACCCGGCATATCTTGATAGGACCATGCGAAGACGTCAACGTATTCTAGAAGCATAACCATCAAACGGGTCTTGACAGATTCTTCTAATGCAGCTCCGATCTTGACTTCTTTCTTGTCTTCTTCAGTACCCAGGTTTATTACTTCGACATCTTCTTTGTGCGGCTGAATCATCTTCTCCTCTTGTTTAAGCAGTCTGGCCAATTCTTCGGGTAAATCGCAATCCTCTTCACCTTCCTCATCGGCTTGATAAATTGGATTGTCGAAGTCATACTTAGCCATAACAGGGTCGTCATTGGTAAGATTCGGTGACGAGCACCTGCATGAATGATGATTCATGCAAGGCTTTAGCAACAACTTGAGAAAATGAGAAACATTGCCATTTTAAAACTTTTCTTTCTTTTTGAAAAACAAAAGTAAAAAACGAAAGACAGAGAACAACATGAATGAATGTGAAACGTCAATTTTATTTATGATTGTGTTAATGAACAAATGAACCCTTACAAAGAGCCACTATACCTCGGGCAAGACATAGTGCTTTAATACAGGAAAAATAGAAACAAAACATTATTACTCTTCGAAAGAGGTGACCGAAATAAGCCTTTCCGATGTCCAGTTGCTAAGCTGAGTTCCTGGAGCGGCAGGCCTGATCCATTCATCTAAGTCACAATCACTATCGACAATGTCATCCTGCACAGCATTGATGTTTTCGTAGTCTACTACTCCTGCTCTTGTGAAAGTAACCGGGCTCTGACAACCTTTAGCACTTGGTTCAGACGAAGATCTTCCAGGGTGATAGCCAATCCTGAACATGTCTGTCTTCTCTGGCACTTCTACCGGACTGCCCCAGCCTTCTCGTATTCCAGATTCTACCAATTCAAGCGCTTGTTTATAAGAGGCTATGGAAACCCCTTTTTTCGGTTCTTCAGGAGAAGTTGCTACTGCGGATGCTTGCTCAGACTTCAAGGGCTCAAAAGCCTGACATGGGGTCTCAACTATTTCACCATCCATCTCCACATATTTGAATGAAGCTAGATGACTAACAAAGATATCTTCTTCCCCACTGACAGTCACAATTTGACCCTCCCATACAAACTTTAGCTTCTGATGGAGTGTAGACGACACCGCTCCTGCCGAATGTATCCAAGGTCTTTCGAGTAAACAACTATATGCAGGTTGTATATCCATCACGTAGAACGTGGTATTGAAGACTTGTGGACCTACCTTGATAGGTAACTCCACCTCTCCAAACACCGATCTCCTCGACCCATCAAATGCTCGAACTACTAGATCACTGAGCCTTAGAACCACTCCATCATAGTCCAACTTCATCAGTGCTTTCTTGGGCACAACGTTCAAAGATGATCCAGTATCTACCAACACGTGGGAGAGTACTGCACCCTTACATTCCAGAGAGATATGCAATGCCCGATTATGAGCACGCCCATCAGAAGTCAAATCCAAGTCTGTGAAACCCAATCCATGACTGGCATTGACGCTGGACACCACCGTTTCTAACTGATTTACAGAAATATCCGAAGGCACGTATGCCTTGTTTAGAATATTTAGGAGAGCTTTTCTGTGAGAGTCAGAATACATGAGCAAGGACAAGATGGAGATATTCGACGGCGTTTGTTGCAGATGGTCCACGATCTTGTAGTCACTCTTCTTGATGATCCTCAGAAATTCTTCAGCTTCTTTATCAAAGGTGAGGTCTGGATCAGTTGATGGAGTTGGATCATTGACAACTACTGGTTGCTTCCCTCTGGCTCTAGCTTGGGCTTCGGCAGTATCTCTGGGTGGTATCACATTGTTTCTCAGTGCTTCAGGCGCAAACAACCTTCCGCTTCTAGTAAACCCCCATACTCCAACATTTTCTACTTGAGCTGGGGTTATACTAGTTGTGGCCAACTCTTGCCTCTGGCCGTTGCAGTACACCTCACCACCATAATTCCAAGGAACAACTCTGTCACTTTGGTACATTATTGGTCCAGCAGTGGTAATGGTTATTGGTGCCGCTCTGGCCCGTGAAGGAACTTGGGATGGATCATAAAAGATAGTTACTGTGGAGACTTCACTTTCTTTCACAATCTTGTCAAACTGCAGCACTCCTTCATCAATCATGCCTTGGATTCCGGCCTTCAACCGTTTACAACCATTGGTAGCTTCATCACATTCTGGACAATCTTCCTCGCATCCAGGGAAGATACCTTTCTTCAACAAGCAAACCTTGACAGCAATCAATGAAGTCTGCAAGTCATCAACATCATCCACCAAATTCAAGTTCTCCCCTTCATCAATTGCACCAACTGTACCCCTGTGAGGAGGCATGGGGTTCTGAAGCACATTAGGGGAAAGAGCAAAATTGATCGCTTTAGAATCCAACAAGTCTTGAACAACATGCTTCAATGCTTTACAATTCTCATTACTATGGCCGGGAGCTCCGGAATGAAATTCACATCTAGCATTTAAGTCATAACCTTCAGGAATTTGGCCTGGCCTCGGAGGTTGCAAGGTTCGAAGCTGAATCATTTGAAGCTGTAGGAGATTCTTCAAAAGTTGGGAGTAAGACATTTGTGGAGCTTCAATATGTCTATCCTTCGGCCTCTGAGGGTAGTATGGACGAGGGGCTCTTGGCTGATACCCTTGTGAGCGATGCGGCTGTGGAGGCTGGACCTGTTGTTGAACGGGCGGAGTTGAAATAGTGACAGGGGCCACTTGCTGATAATATCCTTGGTGAATCACTCCCCTCTGTGCGTATACTGCACCTATTTCTCCTTCCCTCCTTTTCACAAAGGGTTTCTTGATACCAGACACCGAAGCGCCTCCATTCTGAATTTTCCCCTGTTTGAGCCAGCTTTCAATTCTTTCTCCAGTCAAGATAATGTCCGAGAAACCACTTGAGGAACAACCAGCCAATCTTTCCATGAAATGCCCTAGGAGGGTATTCAGGAAAAGGTCGACCATCTCTCTCTCCAATAAAGGTGGTTGCACTCGGGTGGCCACCTCACGCCACCTTTGTGCATAATCTTTGAAGCTCTCCGAGCTCCTCTGCGTCAAGCTCTAAAGCTGAGTGCGGCTGGGCGCCATGTCAATGTTGTACTGATATTGCCTGAGGAAGGCTTCTCCCAAATCCTTCCAGCTTCTGATAGAGCTCCTCTCCAGCTTCATGTACCACTCCAAGGACCCTCCTGAGAGACTATCCTGGAAGTAGTACATCCAAAGTTTTTCATCTCGCGTGTGGGTCGCGATCTTCCGGTAGAAGGCCTGTAGGTGAGTTTTCGGGCAAGAGCTGCCGTTGTATTTATCAAATGCTGGTGGTCTGAACTTGTGTGGAATGACCACCCCAGGCACTAAACCCATGTCTGACACGTCAATCCCCAAAGTGTCTTTGCACTCGAGGGCCTTGACCTTCTCCGCAAGCACCAAGAAGTCATTAAGATTTCCATCACCGCCGAAACCCATATCATTATTGAAATACTGGAATTGGTCCTCCTGCTTGTCGTGCACAGGAACGAACGTTGCCATAGCTGGATTTGGAACATGAGGTCCACTTGGGCCGTTGTTGGTATTGGGAGGAGCCCCTAGCCCGCCGGAAGTGGTTGCCTGAGCATTAGTATTAGGAGGAGTTAACCCTTGAATTGCATTTCTCAGCTCCTGCTGCCCCTGGGCCATCCCTTGCATCAGGGTCATAAATTCTGCCATCTTGGTACGGACTTCATTGAGTTCTGTCTGCATGGCGTCCATTGCTGTTCTTTGATTGCTGCGGGTCGCGTACCGATGAGGGATATCTTGTCGAAGGTACCGGGTCTTGGTGGCCCTCGCAATCTTTGCCTGTTGAACACAGATAAATTAAACATCCCGTAGAAAAACCTGCAAAGACAAAGACAAAATGCAGATGATGCGTATGCAATGCAAAGTGTTCCTTTTATTCCCGAGACTTTTCCCGTGTCCGGTCCTGGCATTAAGAAGATAAGAATTGGGAAGAAGACCCAAGTAATATTCAAATATAATAACGACTGTGGAGAATTGGTGCTCGTTACCATGTGTCGGTGCAACAAATAATGAACAAGAAATTCAGAACAAACCAAATCATATAAACTGGAGTTTGAAAATACAAAGTCCCCGAAGGGTGCCAATCACAATAACAAAAGTACATCAAATATAGGGAATCCCACAACAAGCCTGTGGGTAATCCAAGTACAATAACATGAAATTAAACCCTAGGGAACTCTATATCCTGCAATCTCCAACTAAGGCGCTTGACGTTCTGGAACAGCTGAGCTACATCTGGATGATCGGGCTCCTGGATGAGCTTCTGGATGAGGAGGTCCCTTGTATCAGAAGAATCGTGTAACTCCTCAATCTGCTGTAGGAATACTGTCTCATTCTCCTTGCTTTGACTCGACTCGGCCTTCGACCTCTTCACATCAGCTTTCAACTCCAAGTCTTCAATTTCCTTTTGAGCTTCCTTCAGTGCCTGTTGACTTTCTGCTAAGCATTGGAGATGGCCCTTCTCTTGATGATAAGCCTTCCTGAGGAGTTCTTTCTGCCCATCCAAAGAATCCTGAAGACTTTTGATTTCCTGCTTGTGCTTGGCGTCTAATTCCTTTTGCTTCTTCAAATGGTCGTCCCATCTCTCCTGCCATAAGGTAACAGCTTCATTGGCTTCAGTCAGATCTTTCTTCTCTCTTCGGTGTTGGGCCGTCTTGTGAGTCTCAGCTAACCCCTTTTTCCGGAAGTAGAGCTCTCTATCTTCAAAGTCCTCCTGCTTGAGACGGACTATTTCCTCGGCTTGTACAACTCTATCTTCTAATCGACGGTTCTGGATCATCAGTTTTTGACAAGAATTAAGAGCCTCTTGATTTTCAACCCTAAGTTGCTTAACCAAAGCTTCTAACTTCTGATATTCCTCCAAAGGCACCGTAATAGGTGGTGGTAACGGTGCAGAGAAAGGGATTAGAGTCACTTGGGCTTTTTCTCTTACCCACGCTTCAAACTCGGGAAACATTTGGTTATTGCTCCTGCCCAATCGATCTATACCCTTTTTAATAACCATTTTCCAAGCACCTGCAGCCTCCCGCACCAATGGGAGATTATCCTTCATAGGAAAATAAAAGGTCTGATCCAACTCTGAATCCTTGGGAACATCCTTCAAAGTGTATCCTAATTGTCTTCTCAAGAGTATGGGGTTGTAGTTAATGCACCCAGCTACTCCTAAGAGGGGAACATTAGGATACTTTCCACAGCTGGAGATAAGCTCTTTCCCTTTTAACCTTAAAGTGAACCATCTGATGTCTTTGGCAGTCAACGTGTTGAGCTTCTGCGACCAAATTACTTTGGGATCCGTGAACACTCCAGCAATAGGGATGTGCCTCATAAACCAAGTGTAGAACAACTGAGCACAACATCTAACCAAGCCACCTCGTCTCTTCTCATTCCTATAATGCACTGAATAGTACAAGTCACCTAGGAGAGTAGGTACCGGATTCTTCAACACAAACAAATGAATAGCATTTATGTCCACAAACTTGTCCATATCAGCAAACAAAACTATCTCGTACACAGATAATGCCAAGATGGCGCAAACTGAATCCCACTGCTTTTCCACGACACATTCTTCAGCTTTTCTGACCAGAAACTCTAAGGTAAAACCAAGCACTCCGGCCTTGGTGGCAACCAGATTAGCAGATATTTCTGATGGGCTCAAATAAAGAGCCTTAGCAATGTCGGCGTGAGTCGGCCTTGTCATTTCTGAATTGAATGGAATCTGATCTTGGATCGATAGTCTCAGAATCTCAACATACTCTTCTAGCAGTGGACCTAGCTGGAAATCTAGAAATGTGAAACATCGGAGTCTAGGATCATAGTACTGTAGCAAAGTATGAATGGAACTCTTCTGCGAACTATCCAAGCTGAACACCATATCCAAAATATCACCATATTGTTGTTTGAAGAAATCCAAATGACTCGGGGTAATGAGAGACACCATCTGCTTGAGCAAGTCCACCTTGGTATCAAAAAACTTGTAGAAAATATTCTTCTTTCTGACGTCTTCCATTCTGAAGCAAAGATATGACCAGGAACCGGGAGTAATGCAAACCCTGAGAATAAAAGAAACACAAATGATTAATGATGATATGATGCTTATGCAAGGCAAGGCATGTGATCAGTGAAGTGTCTATGATGTGCCAATCATATAATCAGGTGTCGGTGCAAGGTCTCAAAATCCATATATCACAATAATCATCCCTCTGATCCGGGATCCATATCTTAAGAACAGAAATCCAGATCACAAAACTGAACCGAAGGCAAAGTGGGTATGATGAAGGTATTAGGGTTCCTGCAAACCTGTAAACCCCTCCCAATCTCACGAGTGTGCTACTCGGGTCAACATCACGGACTCTCAAAGCCGAATAGCAATAATACGTTCACCATCTCCGAGAAATGGCTCATGACCAAATCAGGGAATCGGTTTGGTATTATGTACTACGCAGGGAGGTCTCAGTTGAGTCCGGAAAAACAAGCATCCCTCACAAGTCTCCAGCTTCAAGCACTGAATCGAGAAACAATAGTACATTCATCCCGAAGGGTACAATACTATCGTCATACGAACAGTTTGCTTTAACTGAATTCCTATGAGAGAATCAGGCCATCCTATGCGAGTTCCCAATGGACCCTCGGATGCGAGTGGGTTTGCCAACAAATGTGGTCTGCCACTGTCATCACTGGAGAGGGGTGTTCCCATTAAGGTCCTCGAAGATCGGTCACCAGATGCACATAACTATCAAGGTTGTACCCTGAAGTGAGGTAATCCCCACACAGGATAGTTCCAAGACGGTCGTAATCTGGGTGTGGAACACATCGCCACCCATCATGGTGAGATACCATAAGAGTACAATGTCTATCCACGCTAATCCTACGGTGCACTCAAGCCGGGTATTTGGCTTATCTCACAGTAACTCCCAACCCACAGAAAAATGAAAACCAGCACAGCCAGACAGTCCAGTATAATATGATGCATGGAAAATAAAATACTGAAAGCGGTAAATAAATGCGATAAAGTAAAGCTGTAAATAAAACTGTAAATAAAAACAGTAAAGCTAAACTAAAGCACACAACAACAAACAAATATACCCCCAAAGAAACAAAACCAAACAGGCGCTAGGATTGACTCTACAAGGGAAACCGGAAGAATCAGGTTAAGTCCCCAGCAGAGTCGCCAGCTGTCGCTCCCGGGATTTTCATCCTAGTACAAACGCGAAAGTGGCGCGGAAAGGTTAGAGTCGCCAGCCAGACATTTTTATCCCAAATGAATGGGAAAGGTAATGTTGCACAAACCTGAGGAAGAAGGAAAAGGACGAGGCCTTGCGAACCAAAGATCTGGATACGGGAGTGGGTTACGAATTGAGAAGGTATTAGCACCCCAATCCGTCCGTCGTACCCGACGGGATCCACGCTTGCTTGCTTGTTTCAAAGGGTGAGAAATAAGAATGCTGCTGAATAAAACCGCTAACTGGAACTGGAATTGAAATGAGAAAAGAAACTGGAATAAGAAAATGGAAGGAAAGGGGGAAATGTAGGGAAAATAAAGAATGTGCTCGAACGGGCCCTACCCCGCTGCCTACGTACCTCACTGGGATAATGAGGATCAGAGTCGACGTAGTTCGCCTAACTAATGCGGGAACTATTTGTTTGTGTTTTTTATGCTGGAACCGCGTATGTATATGCTCAGGTGTTGCAGGCTCGTCTGGTACGAGTGCGTTTACCGTCTTGCATGAAAGACAAGTCGTCGCGAGTTCGCGTTGTGAGTGAATGAGATGAGAAAGAGAAGTTCCCGCAGGATAGTCGCTTGTTATTTGTTTTTGTCTTTTAAAAGAAATGTTTTGAATTTGTTTGTGAACGGTCTTGTACTAAGACCTATCCATCGCGGGAAGTACTTACACCTCGCCCCGAAACAGGACGCGTATAAGCACTCCGCAACAAAGTCTCGTGTCGTACAAGAAAGTTCAATTTTTATTCTTAAATGTTTTATTGCTTTTCTTCATGAGATGAGAAAGAATGACTCAAGTTGATAAAAGGACAAAATCTAAGGGGAACTAAGACACAACCCTAAGTTAATTGATTTATTTATTTACAAGTGATCCTATGGTTTGTGAAGTATTCTAATCCTAATGGAAAAAACTAGAAACTACTAGAATTCAACTTACTTCCTAATGAAGTTAAGTTGATTCTAAGAACAATGGGGAAGCCTATGCAAGTTATGAAATCAAATGATAAGGCAAAACATTAAAATGGACATGAGAAATAAAATTCTAAAAATGCATTTAAAGGCATGAATTAAAATAGTCTATTTATTTATTATAATTCTAATGAAATGGAACCCTAAGCCTAAATCCTAAACTAAAGGCATCACCTAATACTTTCATTCTAAAACTCAATTTAAACTAACCTAAGTCTATATTAGATTCTAGGATTAAATCTAATCTAAACTATATTTTTATTGGACTTTATTTTCATGACCTAAACTAATGGGAATTATATGTAACAAAACCTAAAAGTTAATATCCTAAAAAATATTAAAAGTTTCTGGAAAAAATATGAAATTTATTCTATAGGGTCCTAAAATTACATATAATAATGTGTCAAAAGGAATCCTAAAAATTCAAAATATAACTAGGCCTAAAAATTGATTATTTTCAGCTATGCATTAATCCCTAATTACTAAGGAATTAGCCTCTAAAACCTAAGATAAAATGTTCTAAAAAATCTACAAAAATTATCCTAAGTACTATTATGAGTCATCTAACTACAGTAAAAAAAGTGGGCTAAAAAAGTTACTGGAAGTTAACAAAATAAAATGAACAAAATAAAGTGCAATTAAAGGAAACTCAATAAGAAGCATCTTCATGAAAAATTCAATATAAAACCAAAAATAAAGCAAAACTAGAAAAATAAAATTCTAATCAGTTCTAACATGAATTAAAAAGATACTTGAATTTTTAGGGAATTTTTCTATGGCTTTTCTATTTTATTTGGGAATTATTTCTAACTACACTAAAACAAAAATAAAATCTAAAGAAATAATTGAAGGGAGGTGGTTTTAGAAATTTATTTAATTGATTTTCTAAACTGGACCCAAAACAGGGGTGTTAATAGCATGAAAAGCAAGCCCATGCGCAGAATTGGCCTAGGGGTGCAGGGAGTGATATTTTCTAGTTATTTCACATGCGGGCCTAAAACAGGGGTGCAATTGGCAAAGTACTGGGCCCAATTCGCAGGAAACTGAAGGAGGTGCCTTCAGTGAGTTTTTTAGTTATTTCTTTTTTTATGGGCTTCAGACAGGGGTGTTAATAGAAACAAATATCAGGCCCATTTCGCAGGCTGAATGGGAGGTACAGAAATGAATGTTTTATGCTGATTATTTGTTAATGGGCTTAAGGGATGGGTGTAGAAAGCAAAGAACCAAAGGGCCTATTCTTATCTTCAAGAACCCATAGAATTAAGCTTTAAAAATTAAAACAAAATGTGATTATTAGTTGTTAATAAACTTTAATGCTGATTAATTGTATTAACTAACGAATTATTACATTTATAACTTATTAAAACAAATTATTGAAACTCAAATATATGAAATCAAAAAAAGAACAAGAACAAAAACCCTAGCCAATTCGACGACCATCTTCTTCCCCTTTCTATCCTCACGCCGTAGCCCTCACCGTCTTCTTGACTCTTCCCTTCTTCATCCTTCTTAACCGAACCAAACACCATCATCTTCTTCTTCTGTTTTGCTACCACCACTACTCTTCTAAACCTAAGATCCTCTTAAGAAACCCTAAGCCGAACCTCATTCCACCTCTCATCCACAACAAAACGAAACAATAGCTTCTCTTGACTTCACAGACTAAGAACAAAATCGCCAACACTCTAATTGCGAAGCACGAGACGTACCTTGAATCGAAGCTGTGATGGCGTTGTTAACGGACGAAAATCGTCACCGCTTGCTTCGAGTTTGAGGTCGATGTCGCTAAAGGAAATAGTGCTTCAAGACTTCAAATTCACGAGGAGGATGAGGATAAAGATCCGAAGCTGATACAAGGTGCGACGTGGAATAATGCTCCCAGGTACGATGATTTTCGACTCTCTCTGAATATCTGACTTATCGTATTGATGCTTCGTCGTTTCAATTTGTTTCTGATTCTTCTCTTGCCGCCACCACTCTTGTTGTTGCAGATTTTGTTTGGTGGCTTGATGAAGATGTTATTTAATGAAGGTGAAGAACACGATGGAGATCCGAAAACGGTGGATCCTTAAGGATAGAGTTTAGAAGAGGGATGAAGGAGAAGAGGGGTTCGAAATGGTTGGAGGATTGGGTTGTGGTGAGAAAAATTGAAAAGGGAAGAAGGGGATTGAAGAAGAGATGGAAGAGAGATTGAGTAGGAGGGTTCAGGTTGGAAAAAATGGTGGGAAAAACTGATTGAATCAGAAGCTCCTGCTTTATAGGAGATGCTTGAAGACGATTCTAGAAGCTTCAGGTAAACAATTCAGTTATGGTTCTGTTACTTTCTGTTGTGAAGTTGTTTTTTCTGATTTTTGGTTATGAAAAATTCAGTTATAGAGTTAGTTACTGATTTTGTTTTAATATTTACTTTTGCTCTGGAACCTTCTCAAGCACCTCAGTTAGCTTTCAATAATGAGTCTTGAACTAATCAATATTTCTGTTATGAGTTTTTTTCCCCGAGTTAGTTCGACTCTGTTGCTAGTTAATGATTTCAGTTAGAATCAATGTAATTGAAACCTTGTTTTTTCCTGAGTTTTTCCTTTTCTTAGCTTGGTCCTGCTCTCTCCTTTTCTGATTTTCTTATTGCCGTATTTTGCAGGATCAATTCAGGATTAGAGAAAGTGATTTTTGAAAGTTCGCCTTCAAACTCGTGAGGTTATTTGTAGTTGAGAACTTTATGGTTGTCGTCGCGAATGTATGCGCTATTGATGAACATTTATGTTGCTTAGAGATGGAGTCGTGGAGAGTAAAATAGAGTGATCCAGGATTGATGAAGGTTGAGGAGTTCATGAGGTGATTGAAGATTGGTGAGGAATTCGATGAAACTATGCCCCCTTTTTTCGACGGACTCTCCAGTTTTTTTATTATCAATTATGTCGTTTGTGAATGGAATAATAATAGTATCTTGGCTCCAACTTTCGAGCTTGAATTTCTTCCTCTGTGATAGCCTTCTGCATTTGTTAGGTTGTATCCGATTATGTTAATAGCTGAAGAATAATATAGAAGTAAATTTTATGGAATAGAAAGTATCTCTGTCATTTTTCTATATTATGTGTTAGCTTTTCCTTTTCTCTCTGATACTTTTTATCCATCCCATTTTTGTTGTAATTGAATTTTCTGAGTGTATTGATTTCTTGCTATTTGAATATTCTCTGGATTCTACGCGTAGGCTACTTAGTAAGCTGAAACAGATGCTTGTGGCCATGCTATTGCCAACCTGCAAATGAAATAGCCAACAAAAATGCACATATGGATAGTTCCATGGCATAGTCCTTGTACACTATAACACTCCAAATTCCACACACAAGACTACAAATTATTCCTACTGCAACACCACTCAGGAAACAGAATGTAGTGACTGATAAGAATGCCAAGAACTTGATTTTAGCAGGAAGAAAATCTATTAAATCTTGATACATTTTGGCGGTGTATTCTGTCACGTTACTGCGAATGATTCGATCTACCTACATTGCTTGTAAATATGCGAATAAGAAAAATCCTGATGCGGGACTGATGTGGACCAGTAGAACATTATAAGCACAATGCAAGAAACTAGAACATGGAATATAAAATTTGGAATATCAAGCGAGTTGAACTTGAATATGGAAATGGATTAAATTGACTAGACTAAATGAACTTGGATATTTGAATGTGATTTTTATTTATTAAATGGGCTAACTAAAAGAAATGTTTGGTTGTAATGGGCTTTAATGAGGTGTAACAAGTGGACTATTGGGTAAACCAAGGTTTAGGAAACAAGTATTAAAAATTTCTGGACACATTAATTTGGATTTGGAATAAGCTAAGGAAAATGGGTTTGAAAAGATTTTGACGAACAAGACTTGAAAGTGGTTATGGGATTGAGTTCTGATTAAATGGATTGAGTTGAATCGAAAAATAGGTATGGAAAGTGAATGTGAACTGTATATGAAATGGGTATGACACAATTGTTTGGATATGGTATGGTTTCGATGAGCTCATATCTTCGAATTTCACTTAACACATCTGACTCAAATTAATATGCTTAGATCAACTCAAAAAGTTCAATCCGCGCCAAACTTGTATCCTCAATGAATCCCCAAACTCAAACTTCAATCAATAAAAACTTCGACCTTATTAACTTGTACCACCAGCAACGAAGCACAGGGCTTTAATCACCATACGAGCCCATAACTTGATCTCTCATACCATGAACCGATATTCTTTTGCCATGAAACCCTAATCAGCTCCGCATGCGCTATGGTCTTAATAAATTGTGTTTCAAATAATAATGGAATCCCTTGAACGACAAGATCATTCACGGACGAATTTCGCAAGGAAACTTCATCTGGTATTACTTAATTAGGGAAATAAACCCTAATCAGGAAACGAGAACACAAACAGACGTCGTTAGCCACATAACCGAAACCTTAAGTCCATCTGATAGATATGGATACGAAACCCTAATTTCGTAATTCATGAAACCAACTCCAGTGAAGTAGAAAACCACAAACCAATGGAATAAACTGGTTCTTCAGAGGACACTGATCTCATGCCTGTGGAATACAATGCAAATGCATAATTGTGAATATGATGACCCAGTGGAGAATGCATATGGATATGAAGCGATAAACCAGTAAAGGGAATAAATAATGAGGGCAAATTTTGAGGTATTACACGCGTACAACAAAGTTCCAACAACAAAACCTTTTATTTTAAAATCAATATTTAAACAATATTTTTGGCGCCATCTGAACTTCATCTTCCCCAGATTTCATGCGAAAATACCCATGGATTCAGCTGCGTTCTTACCTGCGAATTTCATCATGTTCATGACCTACGAATTTCAAACACCAATCAAACAATAAAATTTCTTCAAATTAGTTAGTGCAATGCAATCCTTGAGGTCCATACAATCTAACCATGTCCTTTAAATTCATTTATATTTGGTAAATCGTAAAACCCTAAATGAGGGACATAAACCCTAGCTATGGCCGAATTCGTTTTAGGCAGTGAAACTTCAATCAATTGATCCAGATACGATCTAAAGCTTATCACAAACAAGAAAACAACATCAAAAGTCATTAGTAATGCATGGATAATAGAAATCGAAAATTTGAAAATTCAAGAACAAAGAGGATTCGAGTTGATCATATAAGCATGATTTGGATGATGATAATGATGCAAACATGTTCAGTGATGGTCCAGGAATGATTTGCCACCTTCAAATCACCTGAAAAACAACAAGTTTGAAGAATCTGAATCTCACTTTTTGATGAGTTTTTGAAGTTTGAATATGTTGTTTGAGGCAGCCAAATTCGTGTCTTATGATTGTCTTATGTTGTTTATATACTATAGAATAGAATTAGGTCAAAAAAATAGTCCATCCTTTGGACTTTTGGATCCATGGAGATTGAAAAAGATTCAAATTTAAAGATTGAAATTTTTTTGATCTAACCTTGCTATATTTGTATGATCTGAATTTGCATAATATCAATCACTTCTAAATAGCCTTTAAGACTTTCTAGAACCAAAATCAAATCAAATATCCACACTTTTATATTTTATTTTAATTTAAAATGACTTTTAATGTAAAAAATCATAATAAATAAAATAAAATGAATAAAAATATGAATAAATAATTTTTAATTCGTGCATGATGTCATGGAAGTGTTTGGATCATAAAAAAGCAAGCACATTTGGTGAAATTTGGTTTTAAGACCCCATTTGCTTCATAAACCTCTCAAAAATTTCCCAACTTTGTAAGGGCACAAATCCCTCAATTTTAATGCTATGAAGGTGTTCTTGGACATTTTGGAAAGCTTGAAGAGTCCTCTAACCAACCTCTTTGGTATCATGTCCATATCGTTTACCATTATCAAGTTATGCTCTTTAGAAGTTGTTGACTTTTTGTTGACTTTCAAAAGGACCTATAATGTCTTAGCTCATACCTTCCAAATGAAGTATTTTTGGGCTTGGCTTGTGAGATACAAAGTTGTAGAGAATTCAATTTCCTTAAAAATGAGCTTTGGATGGGAAATTCTTGAGGAAGCATGTGAAAGTTATGGCTGGTCAAAGTTCAGTTGACTTTTCCTGTGAAAACCCTAATTTAGAAACTCCTGATTCTTGATGATCTGAAACTTCCTTGATGAATCATGATCAACCCTTGATCAAATGATGAATTTTACTTCATATACTTGATGTTGGCAAAAAATCATGAAGTTTGACTTTGGTTTGACCACAGTTGACCTCAGTTTGACTTTTTAACTACTTTGACTGATTTTAGCCTATCTAATCATCTGACTGAGCAAACCTTTGGGGAAAGTCTTGAAACTTGACATGGGGATTCTTAAACACATATAGGATGCTATGAAGCTCACTTGAAGTCTTGGAAGTCCATTTAGCCTGATGAAAGTCAAAACCCTAGTTCAGGATGCCTTGCTTAGGAGGATGCATTGTCTGAGGGAATTGTCAAACTTTCTGACTAATTGTGAACCTTGTGAACCTCATGAGATATATTGTGAACCTTGTGAACCTCTTAGTACACAATGTCTTATCTTGGGGAGGGCAAATTTTGGGGTGCAACAGGTACCAGTACCTAAGAAGAATGGTAAGGTACACATGTGTGTGGACTACAGAGATCTGAATAAGGCCAGTCCTAAAGATGACTTTCCACTTCCTCATATTGATGTTCTAGTAGACAACACTGATCAGCATAACATATTCTCTTTCATGGATGGTTTCTCTGGTTACAATCAAATCAAGATGGCACCTGAAGATATGGAGAAGACTACATTTGTTACACAGTGGGGCACCTTTTGTTATAAAGTGATGCCATTTGGTTTGAAGAATGTCGGGGCAACATATCAGCGTGCTATGGTGGCTTTGTTTCACGATATGATTCATCATGAGATATAGGTATATGTGGATGATATGATAGCCAGGTCCCAGAATGAAGAGCAACACCTTGATCATCTGCATAAGTTGTTTGAGAGGTTAAAAAAATACAGGTTAAGATTGAATCCAAACAAGTGTACTTTTGGAGTTATGTCTGGTAAACTCCTAGGTTTCATTGTCAGTGGAAAATGTATTGAAGTGGATCCCGCAAAAGTAAAAGCTATACAAGAGATGCCAGCTCCTCGTACTGAGAAGGAAGTTAGAGGTTTCTTGGGATGACTGAATTGCATTGCAAGATTCATTTCCCAGATAACTGCTACCTGTGAGCCAATCTTCAAGTTGTTGAAGAAAGATCAGGTGATGGAATGGAATGATGAGTGCCAAATAGCCTTTGACGAAATCAAGAGATATCTCCTAGAACCTCCAATCTTGATTCCACCAGTTGATAGAAGACCCTTGATTATGTACTTAATAGTATTAGACAACTCAATGGGGTGTGTGTTGGGGCAACATGACGAGTCTGGTCGAAAAGAGCAGGCAATATACTACCTTAGCAAAAAGTTTACCGACTGTGAAACAAGATACTCACTGCTCGAGAAAACTTGCTGCGCTTTGGCATGGGCTGCTCGCCGACTAAGACAGTATATGTTGACTTATACTACCTTATTGATTTCGAAGATGGATCCAATCAAGTACATATTCGAGAAACCTGCTCTATCCGGACGAATAGCGAGATGGAAAATGATCTTAACAGAATATGATATACAGTATACTACTCAGAAGGCCATTAAAGGAAGTATTGTAGCTGATCATTTGGCTCATCAAACAGTGGATGATTACCGGTCAATGAGTTTTGAGTTCCCTGATGAAGACATTATGATTATTACCAAAGAACCTGGACAATATGACGGACCTGAGCAAGGATCCCGATGGACTATGGTTTTTTATGGAGCTTCTAATGCACTTGGTAATGGTGTTGGTGTTGTGATCATTTCCCCTGAAGGTTGTCATACCCCGATTACTGCAAGACTTTGTTTCTATTGTACCAATAACATGGCTGAGTATGAGGCATGTATCATGGGTATCAAAGTTGCCATTGAGATGAAGATTCAGTTCCTGGATGTATATGGAGATTTAGCCCTGGTAGTGAGCTAGATTAAAGGAGATTGGGATACCAAGCATGAAAATCTTATTCCTTACAAAGATCATGTGTTGTCTTTGATCCCATATTTTGAAGAGATTACTTTTGGGCATATTCCACGAGGAGAAAATCAGTTGGCAGACGCATTAGCCACCATGACATCTATGTTTGAGATTAGCTGGGATGATGAAGCTCCCAAGATTACTATTGATAGATTTGAGAAGCCTGCATACTGCAATGAGATTGATACTGAAGGAGGAGAGGAAAAGCCTTAGTTCTATGAGGTGAAAAGATATCTTGAAACTCAGGAGTTCCCTGAAGGGGCATCTGTCAAAGATAAGAAGTTTCTGAGGAGATTTTCTGCTAAGTTCCTTTTGAGTAATGGAATTTTGTACAAGCGCAGTCATGATTCAACTTTGCTTCGTTGTGTGGATAAGAAAGAAGCAACAAAGATTATGGAAGACATGAATGATGGGATCTTTGGCACTCATTCTAGTGGTCATACCATGGCAAAGAAGATATTGAGAGCAGGTTACTATTGGTATACTATGGAAGCTGACAGCTATCAACATTCCAGAACATGTCACAAGTGTCAAATCTATGCTGATAAAGTGCATATACCTCCAGCTCCATTGAATGTGTTGACTGCTCCTTGGCCTTTTTCCATGTGGGGCATTGATATGATTGGTGAGATCAAGCCTACTGCTTCTAATGGGCATTGTTTCATCCTGGTTGCTATTAATTACTTTACAAAGTGGGTGGAGGCAGCTTCATTTGCATCTGTTACTAAGAATGTGGTGGCTCGATTCATTAAGAATAATCTCATGTGTAGGTATGGCATTCCTGAAAAGATTATCACAAACAATGGCTCTAATATAAATAACTCCATGATTACTAATCTCTGCATGTAGTTCAAGATTAAGCATCACAATTCTTCTCCGTATCGTCCGAAGATGAATGGGGCAGTAGAAACTGCTAATAAGAACATCAAGAAGATTCTACAGAAGATGATTGTTACTTACAAGGATTGGCATGAGATGTTACCATTTGCTCTTCATGCTTATCGTACTACAATACGTATTTCAACAGGGGCAACCCCATTCTCCTTAGTCTATGGTATGGAAGCAGTTCTGCCCATTGAAGTTCAGATCCCCTCCTTAAGAATCATGAGGGATGCAGGCTTGGATGAAGATGAGTGGATTCAGACTCGACTTGACCAGATAAATTTGATTGATGAGAAAAGACTGGCAGTTGTTTGTCATGGCCAGATGTACCAGAAACGGATGATCAAAGCTTTTAATAAGAAGGTTAAGCAAATGGTATATCATGCTGGTGATTTGGTAATCAAGCGTATCATACTACCACAAGGTGATCCTAGGGGCAAGTGGACTCCTACATATGAAGGACCATTTGTAGTCAAGAGGGTGTTCTCAGGAGGTGTCGCGATGCTTACTACTATGGATGGTGAAGACTTCCCACAGCCTGTGAACGCAGACATAGTTAAAAAATACTACGCATAAAAAGAGACCCGCTAGGTTGACTGGCCTAGGCAAAAATAAGGGCATCCCGGCGAACCAAAAGGGTTCGGGCAAAAATTAGGGATATATATATAAAAAAAAATGTACACCCGGCAAGTCGAAAACCTGAAAGGGCGGCTTGAGCAAAAAAGTGTATCCCGGTGGATTGAAAACCTGAAAAGGCAATCCAGGAAAAAGTTAAGGATTAAAGCGTATGACCATGTCTCGTTGGATCACCCATGTAACTCCAACTGTTAGTGCTACCTAACTCAAGCTCGAACAGATAAAGCTCAATCCAATCGTTTCTGTCTCAACAGCAGAAGATGAAATGCTTGAAGATAATGGCAATAGTGGAACTGAAACTCAATAGGATTATTTCTCACATAGCTATTTTCTTTGTTTTGTAAAATGTTTTACGACGAATTCCTCTTACTAGGATTTCTGTCTCCTTGTACAGACTTGCCTGTGTATAGCCCACTTTATAATATAAATAAAATCTCGTCTTTGAATCCATATTTACTTTTACCCTGCTTACCTAAACGAAAACGTCCATTGGTTGCATTTGAATGTATGTATGCTTTTGAATATGATTGATGTTTACCAGAAATGCATAAAATGCAGTAATAGTATTTACTAAGGACGAACGAGGGTAGGAATGCAACGAAGCTTCGTCGGTTCATCCCCACAAGACAACTACAAATCCCCAACAGAGCAAATCTATCTTTATAGATACTTCGAGTTACATCTCCCATTGAATTTATGTCCATCTCTTTTATCCTCAGTCAGGATACTCAGGAACTTATTCCTTCAATAGAAGTACGACGAACGAAGACGGGAGGTTATAAATACTATACTATCAAACAAGACGGGAATGAAGTCCTCATATTCCTCAGCAACAAGCCGATATTTAGTTTCCCTAGCCAGCAGTTGTTATACAAAGATATTCAGACGTTTCTAGTAACATGATTCATACATACATCATTTACATCATACCATAGCATATCCATAAATGCATAGTACATTTACTTAAGTACATCATGCCATACATGCATACATATTGCATAAACTAACCTTTTCCTTGTAGGATAGTTACATGCAGATAAAACACTATCAACAATTCACAACAGTTCAGAGACGATCTATCCGAAGATCTAGTGCTGATACTTAATTCAGGGATAATTGCTATGAAGATTCATTTCTGATGATCAATACTCAAGTTATCCTTAGAGGGGTAAATGGGCTATACGAAGATCTATTACCTAATCCAGGATATTTCCAGAAGAGATAATCGTTACGAATATTTATTTCTACTGGTCTATTCAACAACTCAAAACAGTTCAGAGATGATCTATACGAAGGTCTAATGCTGATACTTAATTCAGAAAAAGATCGCCACGAAGATTTGGTTCTGATACTTAAATTAAAGTATGTTCTTAGATATGGTTCAGAGACGATCTATACGAAGATCTAAGCCCTGACACTTAATGAAGGATATTATTTTTCCCCAAAGATAATGTAGAGACGATCTATACGAAGATCTAGTGCTAGCATTCAACTTAAACCATGTTGTATAAACGATTCAGAGACGGCCTATACGAAGACCTAGTACTGATATCCAGTATCAACATAAAGATATTATCACCTCCTGATATTATGGATGGCATCTATAAGCCCATCTCTAGTTCTTCCAAGTGGCATCTTCAAGCCCACTTAAGCATATACAACTAATCATCAATGTTACTTTACGCACTGGCGAGTGCAAATTTTTGGGTTTTTGTGTTCAATCCCCTTCAACCTTCCAGGTCACGAATGACACATATGTCAATCTAACCCCTCAGGTTTCAGAAAATTGAACAGAGGCAGCTGTTGCACCCCAAAATTTTCCCTCACCTAAACAAGACATTGTATACTAAGGTGTACAAAGAGGTTCACAAGGTTCACAAGATTCACAAGGTATCTCAAGAGGTTCACAAGGTTCACAATTAGTCAGAAAGTTTGACAATTCCCTCAGACAATGCATCCTCCTAAGCAATGCATCTTAAATTAGGGTTTTGGATTTCATCAGGCTAAATGGACTTCCAAGGCTTCAAGTGAGCTTCATATCATCCAATATGTCTTCAAGAATCCCTATGTCAAGCTTCAAGGCTTTCCCAAAAAGTTTGCTCAGTCAGATGATCAGATAGGCTAAAATCAGTCAAAGCAGTTAAAAAGTCAAACTGAGGTCAACTGTGGTCAAACCAAAGTCAAACTTCATGATGTTTTGCCAACATCAAGTATATGAAGTAAAATTCATCATTTGATCAAGGTTTGATCATGATCCATCAAGGAGATTTCAGATCATCAAGAATCAGGAGTTTCTAAATTAGGGTTTTCACAAGAAATGTCAACTAAACTTTGACCAGCCATAACTTTCACATGCTTCATCAAAAATTTCCCATCCAAAGCTCATTTTGAAGAAAATTTAATTATCTACAACTTTGTGTCTCACAAGCCAATCCCAAAAATTCTTCATTTGGAAGGTATGAGCTAAGACATTATAGGTCATTTCAAAAGTCAACAAAAAGTCAACATCTTCCAAAGGGCATAACTTGAGAATGGTAAAGGATATGGACATGAGACCAAAGAGGTTGGTTAGAGGCCTCTCTAAGCTTTCCAAAATGTCCAAGAACACCTTTATAGCCTTCAAATTGAGGGATTTGTGCCTTTGCAAAGTTGGGAAATTTTTGGGAGGTTTGTGAAGCAAATGAAGTCACAAAACCAAAATTTGCCAAATGGGTCTACCAAATTCCAATCCAATCTCAAGGATAAGATCATGCACGACCCATTGGCTATTTTTCCATATTTTTATGTTTTATATTTTATTATTTTGGATTTTATTTAATAAAATTTAATTTAAATGAAAATAAAATATAAAAGGTCAATCCAAAAATCTGATTTTTGTTCTAGAAATTCTTAAAGGTCAATTAAAGGTGATTGGGATCATGTAAAATCAGATTGGCTTACTTTAGCAATGCATTACATCATCTAAAACATCATCATATGCCCTAACCGAATCATTCTTATTCAAGAACAATGTCTTTTTCGATTCCATACTTTTATGCATTATCAATTGATTGTAATGATTGTTTTGTGTTTGTAATGATCTTAGGATGCTTTCTGAACCATTAGATTAGAGGTTCATGACCTGAACCGTGAAATGCCATTGTTAGGGTTTCGGGTTCCAAATTAGGGTTTCCCAAGAAACCAAATATAAATGAATTTAAAGAACGTGGATAGATTGTATGAATCTTAAGGATTTTATTGACCTAATCAATTTGATGAGATTGTACCATTTGCTTGCTGTTTGAGATTCGCAGTTCATAAACATGGAAGAACCCGCAGGTAAATTCGTAAGAGAAAACGCAGGAATTTTCGCAGGAAAATTGGGGAAGATGAAGTCAGTGGCGCCAAAATTCAATTCAAAAAGTTGTTTTAAAATATAATGTTTGTTTGTTGGTTGTATGTTGAATGCGCAGTATTAGCTCAGTTGATTTGTGTGTTGGTGTGTGAATGAATGGTCCTGGGTTCGATTCCCCCCCAAGCCATTTTGTTTTGCTTTATTTTTGATACTTTGCAGGTTGACAACAAAAGGAATTGGACTCCTAGTACTTACCCAGCGCGCGCCTGACCTGGTGGTAATGTTGTTGGTCTTGTGGGTGGAAAGCCTAGGGCCTGGGTTCGAATCTCAGCCCCGGGTATGTTTTTTTTTTCATTTATTTTCATTATTTTTTGTTTTGTTTATTTAATTCAAATAATTCTTTAAATAATAATTTATAAAATAAATGTATATATTATTTTCTTTTATATAAAAACTTATACTTTTTTTTTAATTCAAATTATTTTCTCAAAAAATCAAATTATCCATATTTATTTTATGTTCATATTATTAAATATATATATATATATTTTGTAAATAAATTGATTTATTTTATAAAGTAATAAGTAAAACCATAATCCTCATAATTATAACCCTAACCCAAACTTTTTTTTCTAACCCTAACCCTAATATTTTCTTAACTTTAGAATTTAACTTAATATTTTTGTAAATCATAATTAATTATTTATTATTTATTAAATATGTACATAATTTAATTATTATTATTAAAATACTATTTTCCTTGTTAAAATATTTAAAATACCTCCTAATATTAATTTATTTTGCTAATTTCTTATTTCCTTTTATTTTTATTTTCTAACCATTTATATTCACTCCTATTATTATTGATTATTATTGCTTATTTATTATTATTTATCATTATTTATATTTCTCGATTATATTGTAACTATCCCAAAGCTTTGTAATAGTTTAGGTTTATATTTTTGCTGTGAATATATTAACTGCGTGGTTAGTAACTATAGGGTGTGCATAACATGTTTGTGATTAAAATGGACTTAGAATAACTAATTAAATAAGATAAATATTTGAATATAAACACTCACACACGTAAGTCGATCTTTGATCGCCATCTTGCACTTTCTAGGGTTACCTCTCATGTTGTCTATTTCTAAGGTCAAGTAAGGTGTCTTAAGCAAAGTCCCTTCATAAATATCATCAAGTCCCTTCAGTTTATAAGATCAAGTCCCTTCGAGGTTGCCTACGATAAATGGTATTGTCCCTTCGAATAAAAGATGATAAGTCCCTACGAATTGCTAAAGACACCTTGCAGTTGCCTATATTCAGATGTCCCTATACATGTCCCTTCTCACATCCAAGGTGATGACTACCTATTCCTTAATAATAGGGACAATCTTACCATTGAAAGAACATAAGAACAGTACAGACTTAATATAGGGTATGTTCTTCTTAATTACTTGCTCACACATTCCAAAATACATTTTACACTTCACATTTTAAACAAATTTTCAAAACAAGGCTTTGTATACATCCATACGAGGATCATTACAAAGTACTTAGAAAAATTTCTAATCACACACTACACTTTTCTCAAAACTATTTAAAGTGAGCTAAGTAACTAAGAGTCCATGGATAACCATGGATATAAAGGGTGCTAACACCTTCCCTTTATATAACCTACCCCCCGAACTCAAAATCTTTTTAAGGTCTTTCCTGTTCTTTTATGTCCTTTCCTTTTGGATAAAATAAAAGTCGGTGGCGACTCTTGCTATCCGCAACATTTAACTAAAGTCAGTTCTCCCACTGTGTTACAGTATTACACGCCAGCAGGTCTGTGACGTCTATCAAAGGACGCTCAACGGCCTCTCCCCCATCTTGGTCCAGCATTATTTTACCCTCTCCGTCCAACAAAGGAGTCGGGGTAAACGAAGCTATCAATTTCCTAAAGGCCTCAAAACTGGCCGCATCATCCTCGTTAAGAGAGTCCCCTACTTGGACAAACTCACTAACCGGTCGCCCGTAGTGAGCGTAACTCCACGAGAAAGAAAACAGCTAGAGCCTCCTCAGAATCACCTGTCCTTGATCATCGAGTCTGGGCTCGTTATTTTCATCGGTGTCTATCCCCAAGAAACTCAGCGCCCTCACAGCTTCTGTGCTCGCCGGTTTAATCAGAAAGTAATTCGTCTTGAAAGTCCGGATAGACTCTGAGTGAGCTTTAAAAATCTTGGTCCGCTGCTTGAAGGAGACAAACCCCTTTCGGTCGGTCCCCTGCCCTACTTGACGCTGCGGCGAGAATAAACGAAAGAACAAGGTAAGCGTGGCTCCAACATCCATACGGGCACACGTTACCTCAAACGCTCTCAGAAACGCGTAAGAGTTGGGGTGCAGCTGGGACGGGGCCACACCCAAGTGCCCGAGCACAGCGCAAACTAGGCCGCTGAAGGGAAAAGTTACCCTTAAGACCGAAGTCGCGTACTCGTACATCGAATATTTGCGACCGCCGAAGTCTGAGAAGATACAGTCATCGTTCCCCGGGCAAGTGACGACCCAATCCTCCGGGTCACCAACAGTGGGCAGTGGCTCCGCGCGAGGCCTCGAAAATGACGACACTTTGTCGAGCAAGTCTTCCACTACCTATTCTTCGGGCGCGGTCCTTATGTCTTCCGGGCAGCGAGGGGAATCCGTCGTCTCTCCAGAGTTAGGGGCTCCTTCTTCCATTGTGGTCGCGTCTGATTCTCCCGACGAGCTTCCGGAGTCGGAGGAAACAGATGCGGAAGAACCAGAGTCTTCCGAGGATACCTCTTCCGATGAGATATCAAGCGGGTCCACGAGCGAATTTTCACTTGAAAAGCAGAGGAAAGACGTCAGTGAATTCGATTGAGAATATCAAATCCACCCTTCCACCGCTCGACAAGTGAAAGGGCGCACATCGGCCCAGGAATAAGATCCCGAGCCATAGCCCCCGGCCAACCACCGCTCAAGGCGATGGCCAACGCCCGACATCGGAGATGAGAGAATCTAAACTTAGATACTTGCCAAGTCCCAAGTCAAAGTCGACCAGGACCACCATCGACCACGAACTAGGGTTCGTAGTCGACGAACAACGGTGGTAGAAGATCTTTTACCTACTTATTTTAACCTAAACTACCGGAAACTTTATCCTATACCGCATACATTGATAAATATAAATCCTATGACTAGTATAAACGCAAATAAAAGCCGTACCTGGAGCTTGGGAGGCCATTTGCAGAAAAAATTAGCTTTGGAGGCGGTAGTCGACGGATGAAAGCGGTGGTCGACGGCTGAGAGTGACGGCTAACGTACGATCACTGCAGTGAAGAAGAAGGCGAAACGAAAAAGCTTACAAGAAAGCCTTGGGATCCTATTTATAGGGAAGGGAACACGTGCAGAGACGCGTGACCCCTACCCCTAGCCAATAATTACCTACGCTCTAGCCCATAGGCTAGCCGTCAGAACATTAAATAGGCGCGAATTCCCAGACACGCTAACTTTTTGTTTCATATCCCCTTTTGTCGGGCGACAGAATGATTGCCCGCCTGCCGAGGATCATCGACGATAACTTCCTGGTCCGCACACGAAAGACACCAGACGCACTGCATACACCTTGGACACGAAACCATCACTAAGTCACCACTCCTCCGCAGGAGCAACGACTTGGGGGGCTCCTGTTCCGGGCAGGCCCAACTCCCAGAATTGGGCCAAGCAAACCAGCTTTGTGGCACGCTCGACGTCGAGCAACGTTAAGAGTGATGGTCTTTGCCGACCAAAGCCATACCGACCGAGACAAAGTCTTCCAACGGCTAGTTTTGACCGTTATCTATTCATACGGATTCCACGATCCGCGCCCAACGGTTTGAACCAATAATCATCCACTTGGACCAATATATAAACCCTCTCATTTGAAAGGGTCAGGTATTCAATTCTCTGACCTTAATTCTTGTACTTGCTCACTCTTTGCTCAGTGTCTTACTTCAGCATCGGAGTGCCTTGCAGGTACACATCCCTCCTCTCCTTATCCACTGTCCTTCAACAATGCTCGACGTCGGCCATATCGGATCCTGATCTCCAGGTACGATCATGTTCCATGTACATTTGCACCTAAAGAAAATGCCTTGGAAAAATTAGATGAGCATACTCCTTCCACGAGTAAGGATCAATCAAAATCTAAGGCAACAAATCAAAACAAAAACCAAACAAATGTTTTTTCTAAAATTAATCAAAATGAAACAGATAAAAATCCTTATAATGAAACAAGAAAAAGATTTGAGGAAGTAAATCCAATTCGGAAAGGCAAAATTTATGCCAGAAGAAAGAATTATCAAGTAGTAGAAGACCATATTCCTCAGCTCAACCAAGAACCCGAACCGAGTGAAACTCAACCGACTCAGACAGGTAAATCTCTCCTTGATCCTGATTCTCTTTATACCGACCTTGATGTCCCTATGGAACTTAGGAAACGATATACTGATCTTAATTTTCCCATAGCCTTTAGGAAACCAGGTAGGTCATGTACTAGGCACCCCTTGTCTAACTTTGTATCATATTCAAACTCGTTTCTCTCTTTTGTTGCATTTACTTCTAATATATCTAGTGTCAGAGTTCCTAAGAATGTACATGAGGCTCTAGAAATTCCAAAGTGGAAGGAAGTTGTTTTTAAGGAGATTAAAGCTCTTGAAAAGAATAAAAAATTGGAATGCCACAACTCTACCGGTAGGTAAAAGAACTGTGGGATGTAAGTGGGTGTTCACAATAAAGTACAATTCTGATGGATCAATCAGAAGGTACAAAGCTCGATTGGTTGCAAAAGGATTCACTCAGACCTATGACATAGATTACTCGGAGACCTTTGCTCCTGTTGTAAAACTTAACACAATTAAAATACTCTTATGCCTTGCTGCTAACTTAGACTGACCTCTCCATCAGCTAGATGTAAAAAATGTTTTTCTCAATGGTGATTTAGAAGAAGAAGTATATATGGATTGTCCTCCAGGTTTTGAAGAAACCTTTGGGTCACAGGTGTGTAAATTAAAGAAGTCCTTGTACGGGTTGAAATAATCTCCGAGAGCTTGGTTTGAAAAGTTTACTCAGTCTGTGAAGAAACAAGAATATACTCAAGGGCAAGCAAATCATACTTTATTCATAAAGTCAGGTCAAAATGAAATGATAATTGTTTTGATAGTTTATGTTGATGATATTATTCTTACATGTAATGATGAGATATAAATGAAGAGATTAAAAAGAAACTTAGCAGCAAATTTTGAAATCAAAGACTTGGGTCCCCTCAAGTATTTCCTTGGCATGGAAGTAGCAAGGTCAAAGAAAGGAATTGTTGTTTATCAGTGAAAAATATGTTCTTGATCTCCTACAAGAGACAGGTATGCGTGGTTGTAAGCCTGCTGACACACCGATGGACCAAAGTGCCAAACTTTGGGAGAAAGGGGACACACCAGTTGACACTGTAAGATATCAGAGGTTGGTTGGAAAATTAATATATTTGGCTCATACTTGTCCTGAGATTGCTTTCTTTATTAGTGTCGTGAGTCTATTTATGCATGCACCATATGAAGAACACCTTGAAGTTGTGAACAAAATCTTGAGATACTTAAAAGCAACTCCTGGAAAAGGGTTACCCTCCAAGAAGACCAATGATAAACATGTAGAAATATTCACTGACGCTGATTGGGCAAGGCCAATTATTGATAGAAAATCAACTTCAGGTTATTACACATATGTGTGGGGGAACCTAGTGACTTGGAGAAGCAAAAAATAAGAAGTAGTTGCAAGAAGTAGTGTTGAAGCTGAGTTTAGAGCAATGACCCGAGGAATTTGTGAAGGTACGTGGGTTCTCAGAGTCCTAAAAGAACTGAAGATAGAGGTAGAAATCCCATTAAATTTGTATTGTGACAACAAAGGCAATTATAAGCATAACTCATAATCCGATTTAACACGATTGTACAAAACATATCAAGATCGATCGTCATTTCATCAAAGAAAAGATAGATTCAGGTACTCTCTGCTTGCCATTTATCCCTTCCAATCAACAGACCACTAATATATTGACCAAAAGCTTGGGAAGAACAACATTGAATACTTGATCAACAAGTTGGGCATGATTGACATCTATGCACCAACTTGAGGGGGGTGTTGAAATATTTCTTATTTAATACTATTTATTTTCTTATCTAAGTGTCATTATATTACTCCTAAAATAAATGACTTAATGTTGTATTTTCTCTCCTATAAAAGGAGCCTTTTTCTTCATAATAAAATATAATATTATCACCCATATATTTTTCTACAATAACATTCCCATTTTGGTGGATGATAACGTGAATTTGCACTTGGCTTTGCCTACTTCTATTGAGAAGATTTTTGGTGCCGTTAAGAATCTCAATAAGTTTAGTGCTCCCAATCCCGATGGGTTTGGTGAGGTATTTTTTCATCTGTACTGGGACATCATAAAAGATGATGTTTACGCGGCGGTTTCTCGATTCTTTTCCTCTGGGTGGCTGCTTCCGAATTACAATGTTTGTTCGGTTTTATTGTTTCCCAAATTGAAAGAAGCTCTGATCTTAGATCAGTTCAGACCCATCACCATCTCGAATTTTAAATACAAGATTATACTAAAATCTTGATAGATCGTCTCACTTTTATTATGCCTTTTCTTGTGTCCAAGAAGTAGAGGGGTTTCACTAAAGAGAGAAACATCCAGGAGTGCACTTATCTTGCCTCCGAAGCCGTCAATGTCCTTGATAACAAGAACATACATGGAAATTTGCTCTTGAATATGTATATTGCGAAGGCTTTCACTACTATTAGCTTGATTGGGTTTTGGCCAACACAGGTTTCAGTAAAGGATCCATCCCCTTCAATTATTTAGGGATCTCGATATTCAAAAGGCATCCAAAAGCGATTCACTTATCTCTGATTTCTGACAAAATCATTGTTACGCTCTCAGCTTAGAAGGGCACATTTCTTTCGATGGTTGGCAGATTAACTCTTATAAAGTTTGTTGTCTACAACAATTTTGTTTAATTTCGGTGTTAAAGAAGTTTGGCTTCTGCTAGAAGTTTTATGAATGTATCCACACTTTGCTTTCGTCGACGAATCTATCCATCAATTTCAACGGTCATCAGAATGGTTATTTTAAGTGCAAAAGGGGAGTACGCAAAGGTGATCCTCTATCTTCTTTGTTATTTTGTCTTGCGGAAGATGTCTTAAGTCTAAGTATTTGCAATCTGGTTTCGCTTGGTGGGCTGAATCGTATCATTTCCTCTAGAAATAATCCAAATCCATCTCATATTTTTTATGCCGACGACATCATAATATATTATATTGGGAAACACTTTAATATTCAGGCTCTCGTTTCCATAATTGTTCTGTGATTTTTGGGCAATATGTGAATTTAGTGAAATCATTTATTTTTTGGGCTCGATCTCCTCGTCTCAACTTGATTGTTTTTGGCCAACACATGTTTCAGTAAAGGATCCCTCCCCTTCAATTATTTAGGGATATCGATCTTCAAAGAGCGTCCCAAAGCGATTCACTTATCTCTGATTTCTGACAAAATCATTATTACGCTCATAGCTTAGAAGGGTGCACTTCTTTCGACGACTGGCATATTAAATCTTATAAAGTCTGTTGTCAACAATAATATTACCTATTTAATTCACATATATTATTAGCCAATCTCTTTACTTAGAAAAATGTAGAAAGCATGTTGGAATTTCCTTTGGTCTGATTATAGTTAAAACAAACACCTTTTCATGGTTGCTTTGAAGAAAACTTGCCAACCCTTTGCTCGGGGAGCTCTCAGTATTCACTCTTTCGTTAGATCAAATGAGGCAAAAAATATTTGCTTCCCGGGGAGTTTGAGAACTAGTAGGGAGGACTGGGTGATGCTTCTTAGAAATCAGGTTTTCAAGAGAAGAGGGGCCATGGTAAACTAGCATGGAGGACTGTCGATTTGGATAAGTCTGAAATCAAAAGTTTCAGTGTCGGAAAATAATTTGAAATGGTCGATGGGAAATGGTAAAGACATTCGGTTTTATACCGACGTTTGGTGTGACAATCTGCTCCTCTAGTACACTTCTACGGTTTTTTTGACAACTATAGGTATAAATCTTAATTCTTATGTTGTTTAGTTTATGGTTGAAGGTCATTGGAATTTCCCTACGGATTGGTCTTCTTGTTTCCCATTTTTGTCTAGTCTTCTTCCAATTGTTCCGATAAATTCCCGCCTCTTGAAGGATCTATTAGTTTGGAACCATAATGTGATGAGGTTGTTATCTTGCAAAGACGCTTACCGCTTCAAGGATGGTGCACGGTCGGTTTGTCCCTGGGCTTAAAATTTGTGGTGTCGTGAAATTCCGCCTAGTAATGCCTACAAAGGTCTTGGTTCGATCAAAGGGCATTTCCTTGGCTTCCTCTTGCTGTTTGTGAAGAAAATTCCGAGCACTTGTTTTTCTGGTGTCCATATGCGAAATCTCTTTGGCTTTGGCTTTTGCAGAAGACCGATATTCATTCAAATCCTAATTGTTTTATTGATTATCTCCAAATTTTCATGGATATTGGCTTGAATCAATATGATCTTGTGGTGAAAGATGCTTTCTTTTTACTGTTAATCATACTTGGGCAGCTAGGAATTCAAAAGCATTATAATTTGAGACTCAATAGGAGAAAAGCCATAAGTATTATTTAGAATCAAGCAATGTTGTCCATTAATTATGCTTATAATCGCGCTTCCATTTCGATTAAAGATTTCGCCTTGGTTAAAGGTTCTGGTGTCCTTATTCGTCCTCCTCGTGCTCCAAACATTACTGAAGTTTTGTGGTCGCCCCCAACCTGGGGTAGGTCAAAGGAAATTATGATAATGCTTTTTTTTCGAATTTTAATATCAGTGCTTGTGGTGGCATTTTTAGGGACAACAATGGAAATTTTTTACTCGCTTTCGCTGAGAAAATTCACACTAACTCATCCCTCTCTGCTGAGTTTCATGCTGTTTTGAGAACCCTTGACCTTGCAAAGTCTCGTGGTTGGAAAAAGCTTTGCCAAGTCTCGTGGTTGGAAATTTTTTTGGAGTGAAACAAATTGCATGCTGGTTGTCAAAGCATGCTCCAACCATAATCTGATTCTGTGTGATTTCCAGAATATATGGCTGTAGAGTACTCGGTCCGCTAACTTTACTAATCTCATTCTCACGCATATATTTAGGGAAGAGAATTCTTACACTTATTTTTTTTGTTAATATATGTATCAACATAAATTCCTTAATTACTTTTATTTCTATTCAAAGAAAAATTTTCAATCTCCCGCAACTGCGATCAGGAGGGGACTGAAACCACCTGATACCAAAACTGACCCTCGAACCGGACTAACCGACGGTGATAAAAAAAAGATTTTGCAAAGATTATTTTAGATTTTTATCTTTTTGATGATAGGTTTTTTTTCTCTTTTTATAATCTTACCGGTATAAGTTCTTTTTACCTATACTATTTGGCTTCTACTATCAAGCCATTACAAATAAGTTGCCCAAACTACCACATATACCCTTTCACCTAAATTAAATTACACTATCAAAAGGTTATTTAGGTAACTAACAAATTAACCCTTCACTTTTTCAACTTTTTTGAGTGGATGCCCCAAGTGTTCATTTTTCATTGGTCCAATTTAAATTACATTTTTTCCCTCCAACACAACCTTACACTAAAAAAAAACTAAAAAAAAACCTCATCTTTCTCATATTCTCCCTCTCTCTATCTCATTCTTTTTGTCTTCTATTTTTTTTTCCAGAAACCCTAAAAGCACCGATGTCGCCGTTGTCTCCCCTACTATCAGCCACCATCACCTCCAATGAAAAAACCAAAGGTATATTCGCACTCCTCGTCTCATGGACTTCCAAATGAACCGATTGGAATTTTGTTTTGAACAAACTCACTTTGACCACCCTTTCTCCATCTCCGACAGGTTCATTAAGCAATACGATCGTTTCTCCGTGAACCGATAGGAATTTGGTCTTTTCACTAAAATATCAACGTTTTTGAGTTTTTTGGGTTATTGCTTGCTTTTTTCAGGCAGATCAACCGAAGAAATTGAAGTTCTTGCTTTTCAATTTGTGTTGTTGCAAGGTGTATGGGTCTAGAAAAAAATATAACCATGTTTAAACAATTTCTTTCTTAACTTTGACTCACAGACATCAACCATATGCTTCTGAATCTGATGTTAGATGGCTTTTAGACAACTTGCTTTACAGGTTTCATTCTCTATCTTATGTTTTTCTCCCAAAATTTTGTTTCTTTTAGATTTATGTATTTTTATTTTTATTGGGTTTTTTTTAGTTTTTCTTCTTCTTCAATATTTGGGTTTTATTTGTATTTCAGTGTTATCTAGATGTTATCAGAAGAAGAAATTATGGTGTTGTTGTTATAGGTCGTTGGTGTTGGTGTTGCTGCCACTGTTATAGTAGTTACGGTTTCAATAACATTGTCTAAAAAGCCTAATTCTATGGCTTCTGCTGCAGTTGCTTCTGCATCTTCTTTAGTAGCTTATCACTGCATTGTAATAGGCACATGTACTACCTAAACATAGTATTGCGACTATATACAAAACGATAATATCGAATATCACAGGTGCTGAACTGAAATGAGCATACAATTGAATCAGGTTAGCGTTAAAGTTTCTGAATTTCAATTCGATTGTTGAAATGTTTTTCTGTCAGGTTTATGTAAAAGAAGTTAAGAACATGGCTGACCTCTAATCTTTTGTGAGCTTTTGAAACAACTGACCAAAATTGCACCTAATTGTGAATTTTACAGTGGATGGATGTTCACAACCAAAGTTGAAGAGGGTTTTGCTCCATTCCATTCATTCCCCTTCCATCCCTTCACCATTAGCCCCTAATCAAACACTATATTACTGTAACTTTAAGGATACAAGAGATTGGTGTTTAATAACTTTATAACTATGATCTTGAAGTTTTCTATGCTATGCTATATGCTGACATTGTTATCTCTTTATACAAACCGCAGGTAGATCAAGGCCTTGTCGTTGGCAGTAATTTCCCATTCCTTAATCGTCACCAATTAATTGTGACTCAGTTTCTTCCATTGATGTCTGTAGATGAAGGTGTTGGTAAAACACCACCTCTAGTGCCTGTCCTTCATGGCTACTTTGTTGGATGCGTAGGTGACCTTCCAAGTTATGATATTTTTACTCTCCGGGGTCCCTATTCTGTTAGGGGTCACAACATGGGTGAGATTGGAGCATCCAGAAACATCCTCGAGGTACGAATGGTTGTGTACATCTATGATTGCCAATGTCATATAGTGTCTATTAGTATTGGTCCGGTATTAACCTTTTAAACCTGTTTTATTTAACTTGATTGCAGATGAGCAATTAGCTTAGCATGAAAGTTTGTGCAACAAAAAAAAATGACGAGCTTAATTGAAGAGTAGATACAAGAAAAATGGTACCTTATATTACTGTTGTGTCAACATGTTTTAGATATTAAATCATTTTGATTATTATTCATTATGAAATTTATATATTACTTTATTATACAATGCTTAATTGAAAGGACTAATAATTTTGTTGGAACGTATAGACCAATTGTTTGTACCTGATATTTTCATTTCTCTTCTTTATTTAGTATAATAATGTTTCAATCTAATGTTGTATCTTGATTGAATAATCTTATGTTTTACTATAATTAGTATACTTTTGATTTGTTCTCCAGATATAATGATACGAGGCTCTGAATTCTTTATTTAGATATAATGATATAAGGAGAAGTTTAAAATGTTGAAGAAGTATGGATTATCGGGTGAGTACCTAAATTTTCATACTTATTATACCTTTCATGAGATTTAGTTTTTCATAATGATCTCTCATTAGTTTTTTTACCTGATGAGAGATCATTATGAACTTCTGCAGGTTTTGATATTCAGATTCGAATTCAGATTCAGATTGGATGTTTCTGTTTTTTATCGTTACTTAAAAGACAGAGTTACAATCAATGAAATACCCGGATATGTGTTGGGATTCTTTGATTTTTCATTTGCATTTTCAGCTTCTCTCCCAGTCTCATTCCACCCCTTTATTTTGATTAAAGTCATTACATTATTTGATCTCGATTATACATATTATGCACGGGTTCCTCGATTGAGGTATTTTCATTCACATATTCAATGCTCTGTCATGGCTGGTGGAGACAATGAACCATTTAAGGTAACATTTCAGTTATTATAATACCTTATGAATTGTTAAAATTCTCAGTTTTTTTTATTGATTATATAGAATCTTCTAATTACTTTTGATTTTTACATTTCCATAATGAAGTTTCAAATGCAAAAATTCACCTAGAAGGTTGTATCAGTATGCCTTCTAGGGATGATCAGTATATGATGTTTAGCTAGGGAGGATGTCAAAGTATCTATGATTTCTAGCTTTCAGTCGGAGCGGTAATGTGTTTGGAGTAGATCAATCACAATATAGATTATTCACAGTTGGTGGAGGATATGTTGGAAGACTCAAGTTTGATTAGTTTCATCCAACATTACAGTTTGTAAACTCCTCCTATGTTTGATTAGTTTCAGTTTTACTTTTTGTTCATCTACCATTAATTTCGTGTAATTGTTTATTATGTAGATCATCCATGACACCCATTTAATACCATGATCTGACCGGGGATATTTTGGGTTTAGTTTAAGTTATCTTTTTGCTAATGGAGTTGTGTGTGTTTGTGTTGCAATTCATAATTTGTTCTTCGGTCTTATTTGTACCTTTTATTTCATGAAATAGTGGCTCAACAAACTTTGTGGTTGTTTGCTGATGAAAAGGTAAGATTTCACTCATGCTTGGTTATTGATTTCTTATAGATTTAAGATTTTCCCCTGTATATGCTCTTAATGACACATTTGTCTTTTATTGTTGTAGGTTACAGTGTTCTATGTTGTGAGATTTGTTTTTTGGTTTTCTCTTCGTTGCCACAAAGATTGTTCTTGTGGTAGCTCTTTCCAGAAAGTATGGAAAATGACTTGCTTCTTATACACTTGCAATGTTGTGTTCAACCAGTGGGTGTTTCTTTGTTAGCACAAGTAAGTGAGCCTTTGCCTCTCTTTTTTCTTTTCGTTTCATTATTGTGCATACTTGCCTTTGATGACAAATTGACAATTTTCAACCTCAATTAAAGTAAATTGACAAATAAATAATGGTTGAACAAGAAATTCTTTATCAATTGTTTGTTATTTCAAGTTTTCTTGCCAAGGTCGTTTTCCATTAATGCAATCTCTATTGCTTTGGGTGCTTCTTGATAAACATGTTGCAGCAGTTGTTTCTGCTATAAGAACCTAACATGAGAACTTTATAAAGTTGTTGGAAGTCCGAGATAGAGCAATTGGTGACTGAACAGGTTCCAGTGCCAAAGATGATAAGATGTGACCAACATAGTAGTCGAGCTAGGTTTCTTCTTGCCAAGTTGAATCCATCTGTTACTCAAAATTCAACATAGACAGATGGTTCAGATATCATATTTACCGATGACTTGAGCTTGGAAGTATTTTTATATCAATTGCAGATACTAGCGGTGCAAGGCTAATGATGAAGAACTTCTTAATTAAGGACTGACTTTATAATGGTCACATGAAAAAGATAAGAAATTTGTAAGTAGATATCAAAGAAGAGGTTCAGCGAATTATTTTACTTTTTTTTTACTAGCTGTAAAATAGGTGTTTTCTAGAGTGTGATTTTGTCCATTAGAATATTTTTGAAGATGTAGAATCCTGTATAAGGTTACTATTATTGAGCTGACTATAAACTGTATCATCCATCACTTTGTTGTGTATACTGTAAATATCACTTCATGTTGTCAAATGAAAGATGGATTTATATTCTGTTTCATCGCTTTCATGTTTTGCTTTATGATCATAAATTAAGTCTTCTCTTGGTTGGAGTCTGGAAGTGATTATGATTGCATGATAGGTTAAAAAAGTGGTCCTTTTGGACAGGTTATTTGCTGTTTTTTTTAGTTAGGCCTTATTTAGTGAAGTTTGACATGGAACACAACTAATGGCCCCATCAAAAAACTTTTTTTTTTCTCTCTTTTTCATCAAAGCTTTCAACTAAAAAATGTGTGATACGACATTGGGTTAAATACAACAATGTGATGACTACTGTAGAAAAAAACTTAGGAATCAAGAAAACTAACTTACATGTCATTTTGCGAAGAACTTCCAATATCTATAAAGTTGTGTTGCTGAGAAGGCAAGGGTGCCGCATTAAAATTGGTGGCCAAAGGTGCAAATGTAAAAGTTGACTTCCAATGAACAGCAGCATGTTGTGGTTCAAGTGCAAAAAATGACATTCTTGAAAAAAAGTCAAAAATATGACATAACTTCCACCATTGGAAGTTAAGTACAAAATGTGACATTCTTAAAAAAAGCCTAAAATAACACTAACTTCCACCATTGGAAGTTAAGTGCAAAAAGTGACATTTTTTAAAAAAAGTCAAAAATAACACTTAACTTCCACCAATGGAAGTTAAGTACAAAATGTGACATTTTTGAAAAAAAAAAAACGAAAATAACACTAACAGTTAAGTGCAAAAAGTGACATTTTTGAAAAAAACGATGAGATTGAAGATTCACGTTGTGGTTCAGGTTTGAACATCATATCATTCTATATTGTAATATATGGTTTAGATTATTACGGTGTATAAATATTATAATACAGGACACTACCATTTAGATTCATGAAAAAAATATGTATCAATATTACTCTCAATGTATATTTTAATTGCTTATGAAATGAAATTATAATACGGGACACTATCATTTAAATTCAGGAAAAAAACATGCATAAATCAAGACGGAAATAAAAACATAAATTTTTCTCTCATTATGCATTTGAGTTATTACTCATGGAATACAATTATAACATGAGACACTACAAGATGAAAACATCGAGGATGCCGTGTAAGTTAGTTTTATTCTTTCGAAAGATTTATAAGACAGCATAATGCCTTTATCTTAATTTTAAAATGACATGTTGTTCGAATATATGTAAACTACATTACCTAATTGAAGTTGACCATATATTACAATATAGAATGATATGATGTTCAAACTTGAACCACAACATGAATCTTCAATCTCATCGTTTTTTTAAAAAAAAAGTCACTTTTTGCACTTAACTGTTAGTGTTATTTTTGGTTTTTTTTTTCAAAAATGTCACATTTTGTACTTAACTTCCAATGGTGGAAGTTATGTGTTATTTTTGACTTTTTTTAAAAAAAGTCACTTTTTGCACTTAACTTCCAATGGTGGAAGTTAGTGTTATTTTAGGTTTTTTTAAAAAATGTCACATTTTGTACTTAACTTCCAATGGTGGAAGTTATTTTTGACTTTTTTTCAAAACTGTCATTTTTTGTACTTGAACCACAACATGCTGCTGTTAGTTGGAAGTCAACTGTTACATTTGCACCTTTGGCCACCAATTTTAATGCGACATCCTTACTATTTACATTTTCTCATTTCCTATTTAATGTATGTATAAACTTTGTCAATTCTATCAACATTTCCGCACGAGTTTTTAACTAGTTATTAAAAAAAAGAACTTCTATTTCAAACTAAACACAATCTTATGACCCAAAAACGTGTCACAATGTTAAGTGGGATACTACACTTGTAGCGGCAAATGAAAAAAAGCCCTCCACCAAACCAAAAACCTGAAGAAGGTAAAAGCATAAACGTTTGTTTTTTGTAATGGAAATTTGTAGTGCATTATGTTTTCGACACGGAGCAGGAATCTGTTTGCTATGCTTCTGAACAAGGAAACCGACCAAGTTATTGAATGGACCCAGGCTCCCCTTTTAACATGCAAAGTTTTACGGAGAACGACGGCCTTTCCATGTTCTGATTTTTGGGAAGTTAG
The DNA here is from genome assembly GCA_963966055.1 of Lathyrus aphaca. Lineage (NCBI taxonomy): Eukaryota > Viridiplantae > Streptophyta > Magnoliopsida > Fabales > Fabaceae > Lathyrus > Lathyrus aphaca. The sequence continues at coordinate 509,146,719 of OZ014523.1, forward strand.
CAAAGTAATAAACCCTTTTTTTCCTTCTGTTTGGTTTGTTATAAAAATTTGTACTTTATGGGTTTTGTTAAGTTAAAAACTTACTTGATTACTTAATATAGTGCATTATATATTTACTTTCTCATAAAATCTACTTTTTTTTTTCTTCTTCTATTTGTTTTGATGGGTTTGTCATAAAAATCTGTACTTGATGATGTTATGGGCTTTGTTAAGGTTTTGTATAAGGAAGCAAGTTATCTTTGTGAGATGGAAGCAAACAGCGAGAATCTTTCATATTCTCCATGGGAAGTAATTAAGGTAAGCAATACAATGCCACTCCCTTTCTCAAAAACTAAACTTTTTCTTTTTTGTTTTCTTGTTTTTTGTGGGTTATGTGTCATAAAAACCTGTACTTGATATTCTATTGTTTGTTGCAGAAAGATGTTGTTTTGATTTCAACAAGCTAGGACCCACTTTGAGCTTTTCATGATTGGAAAGATTTTGTAGGTGACATTGTAAGTATGTTTTTTATCCAGTGCTAGTTAGCATCAGCAAATTCATTTCTTTAACCAATTTTAACTTGTCATATTGAGATTTTCATTTAAAGTTGCATGCTTTTTAAACAAAACTTTTCACCTTAAAACTCACTTCTGCCTTGGATGGATATACTGTTAACGCAAAGTTAAACTATCTGATAATATGTGTTAGGTTCTAGCTCTACTGATGGTGTATGTTGTTTACATTCAGTTTGATACACTAAAGGTATCCACACTTTCAATTCCAATAAATCAATACAAAATTATCTTTATTGAGTTGTCTCCTTCCCACAAAATCTGTTACTACTTTTTATACTCTAAGTGAAATCTGATGTTTGGAAGTAGTATACGCGATATGCTTACACAAAAGATGGAATAGATCTAGCGAAGCCATTGTCTTTGTGCTGGTTGTTGTCATCAGAACAATATATGTTTTGGGTCAAGATCAAACTAATCCATCCCTGTTATTTTCATGACAAATATTTTAAGATACTAATCATAAAAAGTTGTAAGTTTAGCTTCGGCTGAGGATTTAGATGTTTATTCATTGTAGAGAATAGAAAAGGTAGAGGTCAAGTAAGTATCTGACTAAAGTCCCACATCGTTTAATACTTAAAAGAAATTAAGCTACTCAGATATAAAATGAAAGAATCTCTGCATAAGTTAGTTACGGAGCCGTGTGATGATGACATAGCGAACTATTCTTTCGCCTTTTACTAAAGAATACCGTGTCAGCGTCACATTTAGCGGCATACGCTAGTTTTTGGAAGAGTTCTCTTTGTGGAGGGCTCTGCATTGTTAGTTTAACTTTATTGGTTTTTATTTTTTTTATGACATAGCTTTGTAGTATTGTGAAAATGCATTATTCATGTAGTTGTACTTACACTTTAACTCACACTCCAATGGGAACTCATCTGCAAATGGTGTAATATTTAGTCACAGATTGGATCATTGTTATGAACCCATTTGCAAAAGAGACTTATGTTGCATTAAGTTTCAAATCCAAGGCTCCTCTACCTGGTAATAGGCCGAGAATGACCCAAATGGATCTGGTCAATATACTCTTAAGACATATCTAAAAATTGTACCCCACTAAAATTTCTTTCTGTATAAGACATCACCTATGGATGATTATGGAGAACTAATAAAATTGCAAGACAAATTCCTGATAACATGTTACAAGGATTCTGCTATCTCAAACAAGTAGGGTCCAGAGTCTATTTAACCGGTATTGAATTCATCCAATTGTGGTCAGTAGCACCATTGTATGAAATTCATAAATTTATTTTTCCGATTGCAGAACAATACAACATAGATTGATACCTTGTGTGAAGGTCTCTGTACAAGCCTGACTCACACGGTGTGAGGCAACATCTGCTCCTCCTTTCAATGTGTTGGCCTTAAGCATTGCTATTAATCCTCAGTATTCCTCTACAGTAAGATTTTCAATTTGTTTCTGCTCAGCTTCCCCAGGTGCATTGGCTTCTGAATTTGTCTACTTTAACACAATTACTTCCGGTAGAATTTCTGAATTGAAAGCTGGTGGGAAAGCCGTGATTTTTGTTGCAAACATCCACCATGTATCAACAGATCTTAAATTTCCACTAGATCCATGATTCAATCTTCTGCCATCTGCCCCATTAACAGTCACCTTTTAAATTCTATTAGTTGTCTCCTTTTGAGAGAAGCTGGTGCAATGAAGAGTACTATAGTTTTTCATTGTTGTTTTTGAATGACTATAGTTCTCTTCATTATCTACCAGAGCATGTCAGCATCTTTTCCCCATATCAGAAGCCTTGAACCACTATCTGTTCTAGAGCAAAACACTATCTGTTCAAACTTGATTCGTTCTAGGATATTCGATGAAATCGCAACATGCAGGGTTGCACCTGATTACAAAACTGATTAGTGTCATCAATGATTTTGTGTGTTCAATTGATGTTTTTAATTAATTTTTATGTTGTTGTTGAATCTGATTTAACCAAGTGTTTATGTTGAATGTTTGTTACTAAATTCACAATAAGTTTGGATTCTAAAAATCAAAATGTTTAAATCATATTCCGAATTTCTAATTTCGAACAAAATAATTTTGATAAGACCGGAAGGGATGCGTGGGGTGAAGAATGTGACAAAAAAGTTATAGTTAGTACACATGGTGGAACCCAAGATCCAATGATCCCAGGGTTTTGAATGACACCTCTCTTACCCCATCATCATCATCATCATTACCAACAAACCCAAACTTCCTCAGTTTCCAACACTGTTCCCACTGCTTTCTATTTATCCCCTTTCTCATTTCATCTTTGTCTGTTATGCCTCTTAAATCGGATGGCTCTCTTTGTATCATGGAAGCTCTTGGTAGATCACAATCACAAGGTTCAATTTTTCATATGTTCTTTTTATTAAAAAGTTGTTTTTTTTAAATGTTGTTTGTTTATGGTCCTTTAATGATTATGTTGTTTTTTAGTTGTTGCTACTATGTTGTATAGTGATGGTGTCATCTTCATCTCCTAAACTAGAGGACTTTCAAGGTGGTGCAACAATGGGGACTCATGATGAATATGGTAGCCATGACAGAGATGCAGAAATGGCTTTATGCTTAGACAACATTTACTACAATAACCAACAAAATGCAGATCCTCATCAACAACAACAACAAAGCCACATGACATCACATCCATATTATGCAGCACTTGGTTCCCATGGTATGTTTCAAACACCACTAGAGGTTGAATAAAAGGAAACATCAACAAATGTTGATGTTTGTAGCTCCCAAATGCCTCAAAACTGGTTCTCTCAAAGAGATTATTCTTCTGCTTCTCTTGCTTCTCAGACTCTTGAGCAACAAATGAACACAAACATGGGAAATAAGAATAATGGTGGTAGTTCTGTTGGGTGTGGTGAGTTACAATCTCTAAGCCTATCAATGAGTCCTGGTTCTCAATCTAGCTGTGTTACTGCTCCTACACAGAGAAGCAACCTGTTCATAGAAAATCCATTGACACTTTTGGACAGAGAACTTCATAGTATAGAGGTGTCACGAGGTAAAACTTCATTCATCCCTCTTCCACTTTCTCAAAGTGTGATTGCAAAATAGGGATTTTGAGTTTATTTATTATTCTCTACTTTAGGCATAGATGGACTGGTGTTATAGTAGCTCAGTTTGTAACTGTTTACTTACTGTGCATGCATAACTCTTCTACAGGGTTGTTTTGTATGCTATAGCCATGGTAGCTTTTGATCATAAAAATGATGAGGTTTGTAAAGACTTACTTAAAACAAAAGATGGAACAGATCATTGCCTCATACAGCTCCTATGTTGAAAGGTGAGTTATTATTTGCATTGAAATTCAATTGTGCTAGATTGGGATAGGGGCCAAGTGAGTGGGTATCATACTCAAGTCCCACATTGTATACTTCATAATTGAAACTATACTGCTTACATATAAAATGAAAGGACCTCTATCATTGTTTGATACGGAGCCGTGTGATGATGACATAGCGAACTATTCTTTCGCCTTTTACTAAAGAATACCGTGTCGGCGTCACAATTAGCGGCATACGCTAGTTTTTGGAAGAGTCCTCTTAACTTGAGGGCTCTGTAATTTTAGTTCAGTTTTATGTTCATGTATGTAGTTTTGAATAATTTTGGCCCTAACAAGTCTTGTTATTTTCTTGAAACCTAAAAATTGTTTATCCTTTTCAACATTCTACCATCTTTATAACCTACAAATGGTTTTTTAGATTAAGAATGAACAAACACAAGCAAAAATTAAAAGGAACAGCATCTCTGTGTGAAACTGAAACTGATTTGATATCCTTTCGTAGAGGCCTGATTCACACTGTGTGAGGCTCCTGTTGGACTTGGGCATTGCTATTAATCCTTAATATTCATCTACAATAAGATTTGTAATTTGTTTCTGAGTAATCTACTTCAACACAATGTGTGATAGAGAAAGAGACTGAATTTACGTTCCAGGCGCGTGATAGATCGAGAGTACCGTTTGTTTCATCTTTCATTGGTATTTGGTAGTATTTAATATTTTCGAATAAATATTTATAGTGCATGCATAACTTGTTGACTTGCGTCAGAAAACTAAGGTAAAGCATCTGCGTCGACAACAGGTTTTTTTATATGCTATAGCCACAATAGATTTTAATCAAGAAAATGGCAAGGTCTTTAAAAACTTAAAATGAAAGATGGAATAGATTGTTTGGCTCAGTACATCTCCTCAGTTGCAAGGTGAGTTCATAATTCATGAGCTATGTTTACGTTGAAATTCAATTGTCTGGATTGGGATACTTTAGTTATTAAATTTAGTATTCAGCTTTATAAGGATACGTGTTTAGCTTTTGTAGAAAAAATAAAATAGAAATACTTTTACAAACTACAGTATTTTGTATGACTAAAATTTATAGGGGTTCAAAATTGCTGTAGTATCCTCCTAAATTTTATGACAGATTTAGATGTCTGCATTTTGTAGTCTTATTAACACGTATCTTTTTCCTCCTCCTCTAAATACTGTATTGAATGACAAATTGCTAACATAACCAAACTAACACCATCTAATACCCCATATGAACCCGCATTTCATTTTGTGGCTGGACTAGAAGTAAGTAAATTTCAACAACTTTGGTACTGGTTTGGTGACTGGGCTATTTTACTACTGTAATGTTATTTTCATGTCTTAGTTTTTGAACCAGTTAGATCTCCTTTTCTCAACTTTATTCTTTGCGGTTGTCTTAGTTGTTAGATTTGTTTATGGAAAAGAGTGATGAGTGAGGACTTCAGGGTAAAATTTCCTAGTCCCACACTGCTAATGAGAGATATTAGATGACTTTGAAGTTATATATAAAAGGAAGTTAGTTCTATGCTAAAACTATCTTTGCGCTTGGGGCAATGACGCAGCTAGTGAGGTTCTAACCGAGGCGCGTCTATTGCTGGTTGAAAACTATTTCCAAACCCCCTCTTAGGCTTGGGTTCAACTCAAGCCTTTGAGAATTTTTGGAAGGACTCCCTTAGGGGTAAAGTCCTACAACTTCAGTTCAATATTTATACTTATACTTCATCTAAGAAGATGTAGATAATTTTGTTTTGCATAAGATATGATTTTGTACTCGGATTAGATTGCAAATGAAGTCACAATATAGTGAAATTGCCCAGTAACCAAACCAGTACCAAAGTTCTCATCCAGCCACAATTACAATCTTCAACTCACAAACCTCAGTACCAGTACCAAAGTTCTCATCCAGCCACAATTACAATCTTCAACTCACAAACCTCAGTACTAGAGTCAACTTGAAACTAAACAAAGTTAAGATTTGGTCTCAGTTCTGGAAACAAAAAGATTGATATGAAAGGTAAAATTTGATCTCTGGAAACAAAATAAAGATTGATATGAAAGGTAAGACTTGACCTCTGTTGAATAACTGTTTTAGAAAACAAGATAGAGGAAAAGTGAGGAGATCATGGAACAGAATATTGCATACATCTGCAATATGGTTATACATAGTTCATCTATTTGGATTGTGAATATAGACCTGTTAAATAACTGTTTTAAAAAACAAGATAGAGGAAAAGTGAGGAGATCATGGAACAGAATATTGCATACATCTGCAATATGGTTATACATAGTTCATCTATTTGGATTGTGAATATAGACTGTACATAGAATTACAACACTAAATTTGGGGAACTAATAGATCTTATTTTAGATTTGTATGATTATTATCTTTCACAAAAGAATGCTGACATTTCTTTTCCCTTTTCCTATTTAGAGTGAATTAGTGTTTTATCTTAGTCCCACATTGGAAATGTTGGAGTAAATAGTATGGAGCATCAAGTATAAAAGAGAAGTGTGTGATGCTTTGTAACATACTTACCTGGATGGGGTCAATGGGTGATCAAGAAGGCCCATGGCCTAGGCAAGTGACCTCCATTGCACTTAGGAGGGGTGCTAGCCTAAGGTCTACCCAAGTGGTGGAGCCTACATCATAATTTGTTGCTGTGGGGGCCTGCGTTCGCGCGGCCTCCTCCCAATTTAGTTTTAGAGTTTGTGTAGGGTGGCTTCTAGCATGTTTCGAAGGTTTTTAAAATCTGGTATGGAGTCTGTTTGATAGATAAGATTACCACACTTAGAAGGTAAAGATAATTCTTGGATATTCTACAAGGTTATTGGTAATATCGTGTGCTATGTATCTCTGATGTGATAAATGGTTGATCTAGCATTTTCTGTTTTAAGCTTTTATTAATAAGCATTTTCTGTTTTAAGCTTTTATTAATAAGCATTTTCTGTTTTAAGCTTTTCTTATTAATAAGCATTTTCTGTTTTAAGCTTTTCTTATTAATAAGCATTTTCTGTTTTAAGCTTTTCTTATTAATAAGCATTTTCCTTAGAGTCTTATACATCTTTTGTTGGCACATATTATTGTAAAATCTCTGCCTTTTCAAGAAAAATTGTGTGTTGCATCCACTCTTTTTTATTTATAAAGTCCTGATAGATAAGTGCATGATACTATTAGGGAAAATATTCGTTGGAAGCTACTTTTCCAATAAGTTATGTTTTTGTAAGAAAATTCTCGTGCAAGTTTTCAATGGTAACATGTTTCAAGAAGTTTTAGATCTGACAGATAACAAAGATGCAAACAATTACAAAAGTAAAATTAGGTTTAGCAAACACACTAGAAAAGGCAACATCGCATTATTATACTCATCTATATCAATTTTTGAATCTATTATCAAAATAGATACCACTTTTCAACCATTACAATTTCTGTCACACTAAAAAAAAATCATTTTCTTCCTCCACTTGGCTAATAATGGTCTTGTTTCATTGACTAAATTATTATATTTAACATATTCTAACTTTTTTTGATAGTCAATTAAAGTCTTCGGCTTTCATTTTACTTTATTTTTCAAAGACATCGGTTATAGTGATTCGGTACAAACCTAAATGAAGACCTAATCTTATCAACCACAATTTCTTCCATTTCTCACAAACGCCTCTTTAGAACCACTTTCAAAACACAATGTTTAACCAATAATTTTTAATACAATCTATAATCAATATATTTATGAATGTGATTAATTGCTATGTACTGATAGCATAAAAAATTTTATATTGTCATTTCATTGTCATCATCTGTTTGTATTATTTTATTTGTTTTTAAAATAAAAGTCAAAGTTGTTCCAACATCCGACGGCTATGACTCATAATGTAAAACTATTTAACTACTTTATACTGTCAGTGCATTTTAATTAATTTTTTTTTATCAATTTCATATAAACTTTGATACTAGCAATGTTCAACCAAATAACTATAACTAAGCATATATATATATATTTTTTGTAATTTCTTCAAACATAAATTCATGAAACATTAAAACTAAGGTTATCCGTCTTTGCAAATTTCAAATTTTAATCAACTTGCCTCTTCTTCTTTTTCTATTAAAATGGTGTTGATGGATTCAAATGATGGTAGGGCTCACTCAATCATTAAAAACCTTTAGTTTACAAATTTAAGAATGATGTAATTGAAAGGAAGTTATCATTACTATTTTTTTATTTAAAATATGGGTTTTGTGATAGCTATAGAATAAAATTTTATTATATTGAAAATTGTTATTACTATGCCGAAATAATCTTAAACAGAGAGAAAAATAAAATTATTCAATTATATATGTTCAAATTTTATACTGTTTGTTTCATCTACAATAACATATATGTCAATTTATACCCAAAAACAATATAGGTAGTAGTTATCAATCTGTTAAATAATTTTTTCTTGATAAATTTTCAATTAATGTCAATGTGTTAAGTTTTGTCATGAACAATATTATACAGAATATTGATGGCTAATTTATTATCGCAAAACAACTTTATATGACATTCACAATGTATCTTCAAATTTTATATTGTTTGTTTCATCTACAATAACTCACAAATTTCTTGTGTCATATCTTTAAATTCTGCTTCAACTCTTTATCAAGACAAAACATTTTGTTTTTCACTCCTCAAAGCAATTAGGTTCCCACACAAAAAGATACAACGGTTTAAAATAGATCTTTTATTACTCACTGAACATGAATAACAAGCAATAGTGTAAGTTTTCTTAGTTAGATTTCACTCTCTTTTAAACAATATCCCTCACCTATGATCATAGTTAGATTATGTACAGAAAGAATTCGGACATGTCTTAGTGGCCTTCAGCTGAGATTGCGGTATATTGGTAGGAGAAGGTGGTGGGGTACCTGCAAGGTACTCCGACGCTCAAGTCAATAAGTGGTCGACAAAAACGTAAGTAAAAGAGGGTAGAAAAAAGTGAATGTCTGACTCCCCAAAGATGGAGTGTTTTAAAGGGGCATTTGTCCGTATGTTACGGGCGCGTGTCTTTGACCAAATGCAACTGCCTTGACGAATCTGTTGGACCGTTGGTCGCGTGGAAGGCGTTTTGGCGCGTAAAGTGAGAAGTCCCCAACGACTCTATTTCTGTAACTGTCATATCCTCGTGGATCCAATATTGGGCTTAGTTACTGTCATCTGGATTGGGCCTCAATTTGACGCTGTGCCCGTGGGGGATAGTGACTTAAGGTGCCGAATTAGTGGTCGACATGTTCCTAATATACTCGAATTTCCTTGCTTTTTCTGTCGGGCATTTGCTCGCAGTAAGAAATTAAAGATTCTCTCTGAGAAGATAAAACGTTTGAAATTCTCAAGACACGCGTAATAAAGCGCCGTTTTGCATTTATGACACTTGGGGGCTAGCCCTATGCAATAATTTCAATGACCTTTGTGCTTCTCCATGTGAATTCTAAGACATTATAAAAGATGGAAAAGACTTTCATTTGTCCACTTTTGCGATCGCTTGCTCTCACCGTGAAATTCGTCTGCAACTTTTCTTTGCCTGAAGTACTATCGTCGTCGTCTCTCCATCAAGAATCATGGATCCAGGTAAACATTTATCTTCTCCACCCATGCTTTTCTGGGTTTGAAGCGATGAATGTTCATGGAGTTCATGATGTATTCAGAGTTTTCTAGACATCCTGATGAACTTCTGGAAATCTTGATGAACATTCATTCTGCATGTACGAATGTTCTTTGTAGGTATATGAACATTCATAGATCCCCAGGCTCTGCCAACTTGTTAGGGTTAGATCTAGATGAGATTTAACTGATGGTAGTCTAATGTTAGTGAACCGGGCATAGGTTGTAGAGGCGTATCCCCGATAACATTAGGTTTAAGGTAGACGAGGATAAACTCAGTCTGGAGATTTAGCCCTCACCCGTTTTTCTTGACTAAAGGGGCTAACCTGGGGCATGTCCTTGGGTTGTACGAAGCCCTTTCACTTGATCAGCGGTGGAAGGGTGGATTTGAGTTCGTCGAATTCACTGTTGCCTCTGCTTTTCAGGTGAATGCAGTCAGAAGAACGCTCGTGAGACCAAGGAATCATCTGTTACAGATAACGCGGATGTCCCCGTCCGAGACCGTTCGTGGATCATGGACGAACCACATGAGACACCCTCCCAATTCTCTATCGACTTTTCGAATGCATGGTCGAGGATCAAAAGGAAGAAGAAATGAGATGGTATTAACTGGAGGGCTCTACCGCCGAAGCCGACACATAGGATATGCTCTCGATTCCCAGCTATTCGGTTCCCGATGTACGAGTTCGCATTTTGCGAGGCTGGGTATCGTCTTCCCTTCACGGGCTTTCAACAGGTGGTCTTTACGCATATCAAATTGGCGCAGGCTCAGTTACACCCCAATGCCCTTGCCTTTATCAGAGCGTTCGAGATGGTGTGCCGTTTTTTTTGGAGATAGGGGCAACTGTGAACTTGTTTTTCAGGGTCTTCCATCTGCAGAGGAAGTCCTAGGATGGCCGACACAACTGGGTGTCGTTGAAGCAGCCCAACAGACTGTTCAAGGCTTATCAGGACTCCATACGGGACTTTAAGTACCGTTTCTAGATAATTCAACCCTGTTCGCAAGCTGCTAAGGATTCGTTGTATGATCGGGAGATGATCATACACTCTAGAGACCACTACATAACCAAACCCGAGGATTTGAGCACCAACGATACTGCGGCCTACAATATTTTGTTTAACTACGTCGCCAGCTTCCACCCTTTGGAGTTAATCGATGGTGACAGGAAGCCCATCCTACGTCTGGATGGGACGCCGACAACTGTAGCTAGGTTAATCAATGTAAAGTCCCTGCTCAGTTGTCCAAATGAAGAGGATGCCATGCAACTCCTAGGTGAATTGACTTTGAACTAGTTTTGCTTTACAAATATGTTTGTTATCTAATCTAATATGTTCCTTCTCGGTCTTCAACTGATTCGGGTGGGAAGGCTAAAAGATCAGGAATGTTGTACCTTCGTTGGTACTCTACTATACGGCGTCTTAAATGTAAAAAACACTTTAATTCAGCGATCGGAGGTTGCAAGTTTTCACCTTGTGAGCGAGTACTTGGCATACAATCGGTGAATAGAAATTAGGAAAAATAAATTGGTTGCCTTAGACTAGACTGCACACTATTAAGGTGCACTAGGGACTAAATACAAAATCCCCGGCAACGACGCCAAAAACTTGATGTGCGATCGACCTAACGTCTAACGATATCTTAACTGCAAGTGCACAACCTATCACGTAGTAATAAAAAGATGTCGAACCCACAGGGATTAAGTTATCACTCTAGTGCTATAAATGTTGCTATATTAGCTAAGGCGAAGATTGTCACGATTTAGGTTTCTAAAGGTATACTAAATGGAAAATTACTAGAATTAAGATTATATGATTTAGGCAGTCGATATGTAACTTAGTAGACCTATGCAGATTAAACCAAGACTAAACGTAGAGAATTACTTCACTTAATTTCTTCTGTAGAAATTATCAGTTTAAAAACCCTCAACTCATACTCTCGTGGTCTTGTATCAGATTATATTCCTAAAGCCCTATGCTTGCTATCGCTAGCCCATAAGTGTTTAGAAAATACTCTTTGAAAACTTAATAAAATCTAATTCTGTTTAAAGTGCTCTCGCTGTATTTAAATCAAATGCCTAACTTTAGCTATCCGGTTAAAATCTCACACTCTCGTGGTCTCGATCCTAACCTTTTTCTACTCTTTTTACTCTCGTAACAAAGAGCTTTTAATTATAAAAAGTCTCAGCCATAAATTAAGTTAATTAGAACTTTTAGCTTAGCATTAATTCAATCAGCTCGGTTACCGTTATTACATACTGACACTATTAGATTAGTTAGACATATTAATTAAAGTGGAAAAACAATAGTAATTAATTAAATAGAATGTAGACATAATTAATAAATACCAATTAAATAATAAAATTAAAATGCAATATATTGAAACCTGATACAAAAGAACTTTTCCTCGTAGATCCCTCTTCCACAAATGGCGGCAAGCTTGGATCTTCTTGGAAATTAAATACGAATTTTGAGGCTAGAAAATAAATATCGTAATCTAATGTAATAGCTTCCTAATGTTGGAAACTATTACTTACGGGTAATTGAATTGAAAATAAATTAAAGTAACTGAAAACAAAGGAATGAAAATAATGAAAAGCGAGAATAAATTCGGCAGAGCTTCGGTAACAATTTGGTGCAGCAAAACTCTTCCCCCTTTCCTTCTGTTCCTGCTTCTATTTATAGGCAATGAATAATATAGCAGTTGGAGAATTTACAGGTCTAATAAAAGACCACTAACTGAGGAAAAGTAGGAGCACTAAGCTTACTTCGTAAAAATTTAGGTTGAGAAAAATAAGGAAAGTGGTGTGACTTCGTTCTGCTTCTGTTTCACTTTGCACGTTCTGTATAAAACCAGTTATAACATTGTGTTGAGCGTCATGGGATATGACGAGCGTCTTGGCCTCTTTTTAGCGCGTTACGGTCGTAACATGTGTGTGACGGTCGTCACACGCTACAAGCTGCGTGACGATCATAATAGATCTGTGACGACCGTCACGACTGCAAATTATGCAGAATCTTGTTTTTGGCTTGGCTCTTTGGTCTGTCTTATGTTTATTTGTTCCATGTCTTCATTTTGCATATTTTTGACTTGACAAACACTATACCTGTAACAAATGCGGAAAACTCGGAAAAGTCGGGAGTTAATTATATCAAAATGCAACAAAAACGGACTAGAAATGTGCTAAATAATTGATACGATTTCTCGTTATTAAACTCCCCCATACTTAAACCTTTGCTTGTCTTCAAGCAAAAACTCAGTAAGTAGATCAGACAAGTTATATCAGACGCATGTGCATTACATATCTTTGAAACAATTGCGGAAAATCAATAGTTATCTCGACCAAAATAAATGAAACACTAACGATACATTAATATCAAAAGCAACAAGGTATGTCGTGAACTTCCTATTCAAACAAGCTATCCAACAATTCTGCTGTAATTTTACCTAAAGTCTTTCGTACCTATTTCGCCCGGTTTCGTTCTAGCGCAATCAAATTAAGCCCTTTGCCTTTTCACGCACGTGGTGGAGTAGCCGGTTAGTGACTTTGATCCTTTTTAGCACGGGGTCTGGTACACGAATGTGGCAACCCTTTATAACTAATCCAGTTTGGAGGTTGTGAGGGATCGTGCAGCAGCACGCTCTACCGAGTTCAGAACCAGATATCGCTGAACCAGCCAACAATGGATTCCTTCATTATTTGTCTATCTCTTATATGCGATCGTATAATTTGGTGCAAATTTTTCATATATTTTCTTTTTGGAATTGAGATAAGAAGGATATTATGATAAGGCATCAAACACTTATATTCATCGGCTCCCCACTCTGTTTATGTCAAGACGGTGCTGACTGCTAGTATAAACTACTGCATGTTACTATAGAACTAAAACTTAAAATAAAAGTATAACAATAATTGAAACGGAACTCGCTTAAATTAGGGAGTCCAAAGTGTCAGAACTGTATCGATCTTGTTAAATTTCCACGGTGTTCTAACTAAGATTTCATTAAAGTAGATATGTGTCGCTCCCGGGATTTTCATCCTAGTACAAACGCGAAAGTGGCGCGGAAAGGTTAGAGTCGCCAGCCAGACATTTTTATCCCAAAGGAATGGGAAAGGTAATGTTGCACAAACCTAAGGAAGAAGGAAAGGACAAGGTCCTGCGAACCAAAGATCTGAGTTCGGGAGTCGGTTACGAACTGGGAAGGTATTAGCACCCCAGATCGTCCGTCGTACCCGACGGGATCCACGCTTGCTTGTTTGTTTCAAAGGGTAAAAGAATAAGATGTTGCTGAATAAAACCGCTAACTGAAACTGGAATGAAATGAGAAAAGAAATGAAAAAGAAATGAGAATAAAAGGTGGAAAATGTAGGGAAAATAAAGAATGTGCTCGAACGGGCCCTACCCCGCTGCCTACGTACCTCATCGGGATAATGAGGATCAGAGTCGACGTAGTTCGCCTAACCTAGGCGGGAACTATTTGTTTGTGTTTTTTACAGCTGGAACTGCGTATGTCTATGCTCAGGTGTTGCAGGCTCGTCTGGTACGAGTGCGTTTACCGTCTTGCATGTATGACAAATCGTCGCGAGTTCGCGTTGTGAGTGAATGAGATGAGAAGAGAAGTTCCCGCAGGATAGTCGCTTATTATTTGTTTTTTTGTCTTTTAAGAGAAGTGTTTTGAATTTGTTTGTGAATGTTCTCATACTAAGACCTATCAATCGCGGGAAGTACTTACACCTCGCCCCGAAACAGGACGCGTATAAGCACTCCGCAACAAAGTCTCGTGTCGTACAAGATTGTTCGGCTTTTATTCTTAAATGTTTTATTGCTTTTCTTCATGAGATGAGAAATAAAATGACTCAAGTTGAAAAAAGGTAAAAACTAAGGGACTAAGACTCAATCCTAATTTGTTTATTTATTTACAAGATAGTCCTAATGGTTAGTGAGGTTTTCTATTCCTAATGGAAACTTAAACTACTAGAATTCAACTTACTTCTTAATGAAGCTAAGTTGATTCTAAAAACAAAGGGGAAATCCTATTAGAGTTGTAAGATCAAAATAATCAAAAACAAAGAAATCAAATATGAGAAATAACCTTCTACCAATGCCTTAAAGGCATGAATAATAAAAAAGTCTATTTATTTATTCTATATTCTAATGAAAAATGAAATTTCAAGCCTAAGTATTAAACTAATCTAAGCCTAACATTCAATCTAAAAATCAAGTTTTAACTATCCTAAGTCTAATATTTGATTCTAGGGCTAAACTTAAACTAAGCTATTTTATTATTTTTTATGTATTGAACTATATTTTTTCTAATGGCCTAAACTAATGGGAATTATGTCCAACTAGGCTTATAAACTAATATTCTAAAAAATACTAAAACTCCTAGAAAAATTATGAAAATTAAATTGTATGATCCTAACACTATTTAAAATAGTATACTAAGAGGGATTCTAAAAATACTTATTTTTTCTATGCCTAACAATTAATTATTTTCAGCTAGGAATTAACTATTATTTCCTAAGGATTATACCACCAAAACCTAAGATAAAAGCATCTAAAAATTCCATACAAAATATTCTAAGAGCTATTAGGGGTCTTTTAATTACAAAAAAAAGAATGGCTCAAAAAGATTAATGGAAGTTACTTAAATAAAATAAACAAAATTCAGCACAATTAAGAAGAACTCAATAAAGCTAAATACAAGAATAATTCAGAATTAATTCAAAAATAAATAAATTCCAGAAAATAAAAATGTCACAAATTCCTAAATTCAATTATTAATCTACTTTAATTTTTATAGAATTTTCTCATGCTTTTTATTATTTTTATTAGATTTAATTTGAAACTATGATTAACTAAAATAAAATATCTAAAGAAATAATACAGGGGGTGCTTTAGTAATACTTTAAGTTCTTTTTTACTCTACTGGGCCTAAAAACAGGGTGCAGATAGCAGAATGGCTAAGCCCACTTACACTGAAAAATGAGGGGAGTGTAGACAGCAATTTTCTTAGTTATTTTATATATTGGGCCTAAAAGTGGGGTGCCAAAATTAAACAAATCTTTTAATTAATCTACAATAAAGGGATTAAATTCTAAAAAAAAAATGGATTAAATTCTTATGATACTACTTAATTAAAATCTGAATTAAAAAATCTTAATCTAATATTTTTATATAACCCTTAATCTTAGAAAATGACTTAAGTATTAATCTCATGGTTCTATCAATTAAGCTACTATTTTAGCTTAAGAAAAAAAATAATCAAATTAACTTATTAAACCAATATTTTCCTAAACATCTTAATTTAAGAAATAAACTAATCTGAATAATAATATTTAATTTACAATTTCATAAGCTCCTAAATTAATATTGAATTAAACCTTACTTAATAATAATTTTGTAAAACTCTTAACTTAAAAATGAATTACATTATTAACTTATACTACTATTTCCTAAATCAGAATTAAACTAATATTAAAAGACTAAATTAACACATAATCCTATTACAAGATTAATTAACTCTGAATTAAATTGTAATATGATTACAAAATTAATTAAAATACAAACTGAATCAAAACATAAAACCCTAATTCCTCCTTCGTCTTCCCCCTTTTCCTCTGAACCCGCCGCAGCCAACATCAATCACCGTCCCTCCTCTCTCTCTGCCTGAATCCGTCCGCCACCATCATCACCCACCTTCTTCTCAAATCATCAATAACAAAAGCCACCCGAGTCCGATGAATCTAATAAACCGAAAACCTAAGAATCCCCTTCATCTTCTTCGTCGTCCCAATTCTCCACCACCGTCAAGACTTCCCGCTATCTTCAAAGCCTAAATCTAAACCTAATGCTTGTCACCGCTCATCTCTTGCCGGAAATCCTCCTCGACACACCTCCATGAACAAAGCTCACCGAATCCCTACCAATCCTAAATCCGTCCTCACTTAAATCCCTATTCTACTCTACACTAAAACGAAGCCAGTAGCAACAAGCATATGAGTTCAGAGCGATTACAAATATCACCTAAATGACATGTCAAAGGAGCGTACCTGTCAAAGTTGATGATGTCAATGATGATGCTCCGTGAGTTTCATTCGACGAAGAAGTTGGAACAGATCGGCGAACTGTTGCGGCGTGAAGGGACAGCGGCTTTGGTTCGGTATCAAGATTTCCGCTTCTTTTGTTTTAGTTACGACCTTTTCTAATCCCTTCTTCTCAATGATTCACAGTGTTGATGGAATTGTCATACTAAATTTGTGCGAGGGTGAGGATGACAATGCCGTGAATCCTCGCGTCTGCTTCAGGATTGTCAAATGGCAGCTTTGCTCAGGTACAAACTTCGCCGCATCTGCATTGTTCTTCTCTTTCAATTTTGTTCTCGAATCTCCCCTGCATAAATTTCAGGTTACTATCTTGATTCTGAGTTGCTGTTAAACCCCTTGTGTAGGTTAAGTTCGATATCCGCAGTAGAAAATCAAGGAAGGTGAAGAATGGAAGGGTGGAAGGGATTGAAAACTGTGTCAAAATTAAAAAGCAAAAGCTGTGTGAAAGAAAATGAAAATGGAAGAAGAGAAAAACGGTGGAAGAAACCTCCAATGTGAAGGGTGATTCTGATTTATAGGAGATTCACAGAAAGCTCTAGAAGTTTCAGGTAACTTCAGCTAGAATTTTTTTGTTATTTTTTCAGTTGTGAATTCTGTTAGAGTTTACAACTGATTTGTAACTGCTTTGTAACTGCTTTTTTTTTTTTTTGGTTTTGAATTGTTATGAACCTGTTAGGAATAGATTATTTTCATTATGAAATTTTTGTGGTTCTGTTATGAAACTTTAATGAACTCATCGATTCTCTGCAATTGCCATTCCTATTTTCACATAGACATCTCTTGTTATTGCAGATGGAGAGGAGTTGATGAAAAATGGCCTCCACTGCCTTGGGCCTGAATCAACTTGGGCCTAGACCTCACTAGAAGAGTGTTGGAATAAGCATCCTGCATGGCAGCCCATGACCCGTACATTGGTGGCTTCTTAGATGATTTTCTGAGTTTCAATTAAGCTTATGGTTCAACACTTTTCTGCTATCAATTCAAACTCTTCTTGGAGGTACATATTGTAATCTTATCAAATGCATAGATAGATTTAGTTCTCGGTTTTTGGTACTGATCTTAATTCTTTCATAACTTATAATAATGTAGAGCCAAACATTAATTCACCTCTAAATCCACAATCCGCACTGCTTTGGGAGCAATCAAGAAGGTAACGAACATATTTGATAGTCTTACAATCATTAGGAGTCTTGTGAATCTGACATAGCTGTAATTATTTTCTTTGGGATGCGTTAGGCAGATTACCGAAAGATGGTGGTCAAGTTATACAATTCTCCGAATGCTACCACTTAAACATCCTTGGAGTTTATCAATCAAGGTGGAAAACGACTCTCCGTATGCTCCTGAACTTTATTCTTTTTGCTGTTTTTCGGTTGGAATTCCATTAGACGATTAGTTATCGTTCTTTTGCTGACAAGTTATGAAGCTTTGAAACTGATCTCTTCTTTGTTGGAAATTGTAGATAGTATAGGCATGCAACTGCAGCTTTTAATGAGTCAATGTTGAAATGTTCACCAGCAGTGCACAAGGTTGCTTCAACATAAATTATGCAATATATTTGTCCTCTTGAGAATGATGTGTAATGGGATGGGCAGCACCATTTTGTTCGCCAGAGACAAACTGTATCGCATTTAGAACCACTGTGAAACTCAGGTTCAACATCTAAATCATTGCTCAATGATCTGGAATGTCTGCATGATTTAGTGGCTGTATTCGTACTCCAGCTTTTGAAAGAACTGCTACTTTCTTCAACATTAATTGCACCTTTGGATCCATTCTCCGAGACAACCTGAATTTTACTAGGACTGATCTTACTCTCAATGGCATCATTATTGGGCAAGGTCTCTAAAAGGCAATCATGATCCTTTCTGCTTGGGCATTCCCTCTCATCATCATCATCATCGGAAAGAATTACACGGACACGTTTATGGCCAACAAATGCTTGATGCTGTCGAGAATTTCCTGGAACCTCTCTGTTCCATCTTCAACCGGGGGCATTCCTTGAGCATGTTGAAGCCATCCTATATCACCTGCGGATCCACGGACAGTTCCTCGAGCACGATCAATCAGGCTTCGGAAAATGGAAATGCCACTTCGCCCAGTATTATTTGATTCAACAAGTGCACTGGTACTGGCATTTTGTAACGGATCACTACTAGGAATCCTTGTGTTTTCGTCATGCATAGATAGAGATGTAGAAGTTGATGTGTATGATGATTCAATATTTGTTAAATTTTTCTGTTTGATTCTGAATTCATTGCAGGTTGGGTATTGCTGCGTATTGATGATGATGCGAAACCTCGGCCAGAAATTCGTCAAAAGCCTTGCTGAAACCTGGAGTCCATGGATATTTGTTGTAACTGCCACTGATTTTCTATACTAGGCTTCATCTTTTTACCATTGGATCTTTTCTTTCCCTGTAATAAACTTTTTATTTGGCTGAATTTTATCTTGTAGCACTTTGAAAACGTGAGAAAAACTTTGTATAATGAGGCAACAACTCTGTATATAGAATCTTGTAAATTTAATAATGAACTCTTTTTGGAAACTTTTGTACAAAATAATTATAACAAAATTCCCACCAGAAATCCTCTAATTGCACCCTTTTGGATGCTGAATCGTACTTGAGGGTTGATAATGGTAATTAGAATACTTGTTTTTCTTTATTCCTTTTTTTCCAATAGCATGCTTGTCCTTGTAAATTTTGGTAAAACATAGAAACAAAAAGTCAAAATATCTGAATGGGCCATGAAAAAAATATGGACGTTTAATTTGGATATTGGGCAATGGATTAATGAGCCTGGTGTTTGAAACACGGCTTATGATAACAACTTTAGGGAATATAGTAACAAAGTATGAAATAATTAGATTGCTTCCAGAGACATGAATTCTAAGGCCAGCATAGAGGTAATTGATTTAATAGAATTGGGTAATCAACTTGTACGTGCAACAAAATTAATCCACTTGCATCACCAAAATCTTTAATCCATACTTCGAACAACCAACGTAAGCCCCATGTGAATAATGCCTAAGAGTGCCAACGGGAAATCATGACTTTACTTTTGACAATTAGATCCTCGTGATGCCTTGACGGACAGTGACCTCCACCATGAAATCCTTTGAACAACATTCATACGAAAAATTAGATGAATAACACGTGGTCAGGGAAATAAACCCTGAGTCCACACCACTATCCCTTTTAATCCAATATTTCTGATGGAACCTCCAGATATGACAAATGTGAGACTTCGATAAATCCTCTGACAAGAATGTGATCAGGACAGTGTGAATTCAGCCTACACCTTAAACTTGATCGCCAACGGCCAAATATGCCACCTAGGAATAGGAAAATCTATATCACCAGGAAACGCTTCGATCATATGCCTTATGAAACAATGAAATGCACCAATATGCTGTTGATGATCTGGTGGGAAATGCTGATGAATGCAAAATGATAAGCCAATGGAGGGAATAAGTATGAGGGCAAATTTTGAGGTATTACAGCTGCCCCTATTCAATCAACTGCAGACCTGAGCGAATGATTGCAACAGCTTTTAGACGTTCAAGGTATGGAGTGATTGAATACTCGAATAAAACCTGAAAATTTGCACCCTGAGGGTAACGGAAATGCCATCTGCCCGCTTATTTATTTATGTATTTTCTGATTTTGACCTCTGAATAGGTAGCGGAAAATAGAAACAGGCGGAAATTTACTGGGGAAAATGCCATCCTCGAATGACAACTCAAAAGAAGATAGGACGGGATGAAACAGGATCATTGTACTGAAACGGAGATACGGGGAAATGAGATTGTTGTATGGAAACAATACTCAAAGAGGAGACCATTGTACTTAAATGGAGACTCGAATGAAATGGGATCGTTGTACTTAAACGAGAGCCCGAGCAAACAGGATCATTGTACTTAAATGATAACCTGAGACGCGACCGTTGTATTGAAACGGAGACGCGAAAGAATGAGACTATTGTACTGAAACAAGACTCAAATACGAGACCATTGTACTTAAATGGAGACTCGAATGAAATGGGATCGTTGTACTTAAACGAGAGCCCGAGCAAACAGGATCATTGTACTTAAATGATAACCTGAGACGCGACCGTTGTACTGAAACGGAGACGCGAAAGAATGAGACTGTTGTACTGAAACAAGACTCAAATACGAGACCATTGTACTTAAATGGAGACTCGAATGAAATGGGATCGTTGTACTTAAACGAGAGCCCGAGCAAACAGGATCATTGTACTTAAATGATAACCTGAGACGCGACCGTTGTACTGAAACGGAGACGCGAAAGAATGAGACTGTTGTACTGAAACAAGACTCAAATACGAGACCATTGTACTTAAATGGAGACTCGAATGAAATGGGATCGTTGTACTTAAACGAGAGCCCGAGCAAACAGGATCATTGTACTTAAATGATAACCTGAGACGCGACCGTTGTACTGAAACGGAGACGCGAAAGAATGAGACTGTTGTACTGAAACAAGACTCAAATACGAGACCATTGTACTTAAATGGAGACTCGAATGAAATGGGATCGTTGTACTTAAACGAGAGCCCGAGCAAACAGGATCATTGTACTTAAATGATAACCTGAGACGCGACCGTTGTACTGAAACGGAGACGCGAAAGAATGAGACTGTTGTACTGAAACAAGACTCAAATACGAGACCATTGTACTTAAATGGAGACTCGAATGAAATGGGATCGTTGTACTTAAACGAGAGCCCGAGCAAACAGGATCATTGTACTTAAATGATAACCTGAGACGCGACCGTTGTACTGAAACGGAGACGCGAAAGAATGAGACTGTTGTACTGAAACAAGACTCAAATACGAGACCATTGTACTTAAATGGAGACTCGAATGAAATGGGATCGTTGTACTTAAACGAGAGCCCGAGATACGACCGTTGTACTGAAACGGAGGCATGAGAACATGAGATTGTTGTACTGAAACAATACTCAATTGGGGATAACAACAAAACTTGGTAGAAGCATCCATCCTGGGAAATGAAGTTGCATTCTGTGGGGAACATATCAATCTGATGGGAGATATAACAGGTCTCATGTAATATACCTCAAAACTGGCCCATGCTGGCATGCATATGTTTGGATTTATGGCGTAATGCTCCATGATGATGGAAATGCTACGCTTTGGAAGATGCAGACGCAATGATGATTATGCGAATAACAATGCAAACAGATCTCCTGATAAGGAGACTGCAGGTAATTCCAGATAACTTGGTGTCGCTCCCGATAAGTGAAGCTAAGTCCAAATAAGGGTACAGACGCTAACGGTCGGCGAGAGGGACAATGAGAACACACAGCCGTGAACTCACTGGAGATGAAAAGAGTCGCCAGCTAGGCATTTTTATCCCGGAGGAAAGGCAATGCTGCATAGACCTAGAAAGAGATGGATAAGACGGTTGCGAACCAGAGAGACCGAGAAAGGGGGTCGGTTACAACCTGGGAAGGTATTAGCACCCAGATTGTCCGTCGTACTCGACGGGATCCACGCTTAAAAGATTTGTGTTTTAAAGGGGTAGTGTCAGTGCAATCTGTGTGTAAAAGAGCTGGAAAGAATGTACAGGTGTCAGTGTAAAGGAAGTGTGAAGTGTGATATATACAGTGTCAGTGTGAGACCAGGAATGAAATGCTCAAGATCATGAGGCTAAAGAATGAAGCTGGAAGGAGGGGGAATATACAGAGACTTTTGTTCGATAACCGTTAAGTTATGCCTACGTATCCTCTCGTGCAATGAGGAAGTCAGAACACCGTAGTTCGACCCAAAGAGACTGAAAGGTGAATTGACTGGTGAACTGCTTACTTGTCTATGCTCAAGTGTATGACCTGTCTGGCTCAGGTGCAAACTGTCTTGCATTAGACGGGAGAAGCAAGTTCTCGTTTATGAGTGAAGGTGATGAGAAAAGAATCCCGAAGGAGACGATTATTGTTTGTTTTTTGAGTTTTTAGTCTTTTATTGCTTTTTGAAGTTTGTCATAAGTTAATGAGCTTAAGTCTAAACCAATGGATTTAGTAAACTCATCACATCTTCCCTCTGATTAGGGGTAATGAGATTACCTTAAGTGTGAAGTCAGATTCTCACACTTAATCACCTTTGGCATAGGATTAAGATCATTAACCTACTTGTGATTATTGAGGTGTTTTTGGTGTTTTTGTTTAGTGTTAAGTAATGAGGTTAAGCCATAATCAAGGATTAAACAGACTCATTACACCATCCTAATAGAAGGATAATAGATGAGAATGTTTAAGCTGAGGAAAGCTCCTCAACTTAATCCATGATTAGGGATTAAACTCATGACAAAACAAGCCTTTATTAGATGGATTTTATTTAATGATATGATGGAGAAATGTTTTTTAGGGTTTGTAAGACAACTTGAGAGGGACTTGTCCATTAACACTAGGGTTAGTCCTTCTTAACCAATTAAGGAAGAATTAGAACCCTAATGCAAGGCCCAAGTTACAAGTGTGGTGTCTTGATACTTATTAAGTGGATTGATTAAGAGATTTAAACACATGAAGGGTTTAACACTTAGGATTAAAGTTATACACTCCATCCTAAGAGAAGGATGCAGGCATAAGCTTAATCACAAAGCCTTAAAGCCTTTAGGGTTTAGTCCCTGATTATGAGGTGAGGAGAGAAGACTCAAAGAGAGACACAAAGGTAAAACTATGAGGGGAGACTAATCAAAACCCTAATTCATTATCATGCTTGGTTGGTCCTGAGGTTTGTGAGGTTTTCAAGAACAATCTTCAAAGGAGCCACCAGGAAGCAGATGAACAGGACCAAGAGAAGCAAAGTGACTTGCTTCATTCAAGAAGTCAAGTCACTTGAAGAAAGAAAGTGGGAAGAAGAAGAATGAGCAAGCTCAATCTCAAACACAAATAGGAATGCAGCAATGTATGCAAGAGAGATGAGAAGAAAAGTTATGAGAAGTGAAGGCAAATTCACTTCTCAAGTTTACTTACCACCTGAAATGTTAGAAAGAAATGCAATGCAATGCAAGATGAGATGAAATGGTATGATGCAAAGCAAAACCAGAAGCATGTTGATGATGATTATGATGTTATGAAGTGCTGCAAACATGAGGCAAGACATGGAGATGCTCATACAAGATTATGAATGCAAATGATGCAGGCTAAGGAACATGAATGAACATGAAAAATTATGAAGCATACAAGACAAATGACATGGCAAATATGTAATGCAATGATCAAACATGCTTTCTATATGTCTTAAGATGTCAAATGAATCACAAGAATGCACAAAATGCAAAGGCAAGTCATGTTATGCAAGGAAATGCAAGAAGGATGCAAAAGAAAGCCCAAATTAGGGTTTATGGATCAAACATCAAACAAAAACCCAAAACAGAAGCAAACCCTAAGATAAAAAATGGAAAATGCTATCCAAAGAAACCCTAGGCCTATGATGAACCACTGCCCAAAGGGGAGCTCTCAACTCTCAACCAAACTCAAGATATGAATTTTCTAAGTTATTAGGGTTTTTTAGGGTTCTTAACAAAACAAATGCCAAACAATTTGAAAATGCAAGAACAATTCATGGCCTTTTTATCCTAGGAACTACATGCAAAACAAAAGACAATGCAAGAAGAATCAATGTCTCAACCTTCACCAATTGGCAGAAATGAATTTTTGAATCCATGATCAAAATAATGCATAAAAAATGATTTAATTCAATGAAAAATTCTTAAAATGCATCAAGATCAAAAAAGAAATTTGGTTTGAAGGTTGGACAATGTTTCTAAATGTCTTAGAACATTTCATGAATTTTTTTGTAATTTTTAAATACCTAAAAGTATTTTTAATTAATTAATTCCCATTAATCAATTAAAAATAATCTTTTAAATATTTAAAAATACTTTTTTAATGATAAAAATAAAATAAAAAATATTTTTGTGTCATAAAAAATAATAAAACCTTAAGGAAAAAAGTTTCATAATTTTTATGAATTTTTTGCTATTTTAAAATAATTATACAAGTTAATTGAAAAGAAAATGAATTAAAATTAAATAAAACTGAAGTATGCACAATGAAGGGTTGAGATTCAATCTGGCAAGGGGACCATTGACCACGCGCCAAATCCAGTGGCTCACATTTAAACTGACCTAAACTCAATTAATTAAATAAATTAAAGTGATTAGGGCTTAATGATCAATCTGGGCCGTTTACACGCGCGGCAAGTCAACGTGTTCAACGCATCTGATGGCTCAAATTCAAACTAGCATTAATGACCTGAGATTAGGGCTTAATGACTCAGGCTGCCGGAGAAGACTTCCGGTCGTCTTCTCCGGCGAGCACTTCCCCTGAAAAACTCCCATCTTCCTCAAAACGTATCAAAAGTGAAATCTAAACACATAGAAATGAACCCCATGATCTCCTGAATCAAAACCCTAACCCCAAACAAATTTATTCTTCATCAATCACATGAATCGAAAGCAAACATTTTTAGGGCAAACCAGCTTCAGAGTCAAATTAAATGATCAAATCACAACCATTTTCAAAACCAATGGTACCAGGATGATCAGTGGAACAAATAGAACAAGTTTGTAACAAGAAAAACAACTTCTGGAAAAATAAATTTCAGGCTACCTGAGATTCGAAGCTTTCAGTTTAGGAACTTTCTGGCCACCTCTCCTTGTGCAATCCACTCCACCTGATCCCCAGATGATGTTTGAATGCTCAAATGGAGTTTAAGTTGGCTGGATAGTGAGATTCGACAGCTTCTGCTCAAGCTTGCTCAAAAATGGCAATGGTGTTTCTGGAGGTTTCAGGCCATGGTGAGTGATTGTTTGAGGTCCTGAGGATGAATGGAGAAGGTCTGGAGTGTTTGTTTGTGTGTTTGCAAGCTGTGGTAAGAGTTTCGAAGAGAAATGCAGCTTGGGGTGTGAAATGGTTATGGAGTGTTCTTGCTATTACAGGCTTTGGTTCTTGGTGCTGGATGATCTATGAAGTGTGGTGAGATGATTGATGAAGATAGTTTGAGTGTTTGGTGGCTGTGCAAGCAGATTCGAAGGAACTTGGAAATGGGAGTGTTTTTTTGAATGTGTTGAATGAGTTGGTTTTAGCCTTGCTTCTTGTTATGGCTAGCTTGCAAATTGTCCATATGACTCTCTCTCATTGGCCAGTTGATTTGACATGTGCTTTATGGATAGGTGTAGCCACTTTTGCAAAAATGTCAACTTCTTGTAAGATAGGGCATGGGCAACTTCTAGCCAAGTACAAAGCATGGGGCTGCGCAGCATGATGTGTGTATGAGCCTAGCTTGGTTCAGCATCCAAGGCTGCAAGTGGTAGGGAGTGAAATGAGTGTTTTGCAACTTGTGGCAACTTTGGTTCACATGTGATAAAGTCTTGTTACACAAACCAAGCCATGAGCAAACTTGATCCAATTCTGATTTTTAGGACTTAGAGAATGTTTGTGTAATGGTTTGAAATGAATTAGAGGTCACATGATGCATTGGTTCAAGGTTTTGCAAAATTTCCATTTGAAGCATGCCTTAGAAATTAATGATTTTTGCCAACTTTGCATTGCTATAACTTTTGATCCAAGAAGAGTTTGATCATGTTATTGTACTTTTTGAAAAGGGAAAGATGAGATCTACAACTTTCATGACCAAAGTTTTTCCATTTGAAGCCTTTTTGGACCAAGAATCAAAGCTTGAAAATTGACCTAAAATGATGCATTCTTGAAAAGTCAACTATGCCCAAAAAGTCAACCTTTGCAAAAACCCTAAATTCTTGATTTCTATGAACTTCAACCTTCTTCCATGATCAAATAAAGATCATATACACTCAAAATGATGAAGATCACCCATTGGTTGGGTCATTGGGGGCCTCAGATGCCCTGATTTTGCACTGACTTGTCTAGAAAGTCAACTCTTGATCAGATGACTTCCCCATGGAATTTCTTCATGAAAATTGATATGTATACTCCCTATACCATATAGAGATCAATGAAAACAAGAATGACCAAAAAATTTGGAGTTATGGCCTCTGAAACCAAAACCCTAATTTTCAGTCAACTGTGCAGTTCAACCTGGCTCTGCATCCACTCAAACCCTAGCTCTTGTGATTCCTCTGCATTTTTGACTTTGAGGAGATGGAATATGATATAAGAACACACATGGACCCCTTTGAGTTGATTGGTTGCCTTTGGAATGGCTCAAGATGCTTTGGGATTGCTCAGATCACAAACCCTAGGTGCAGATGCCTTGAAAGCTATGCAGTGGATAAAAAATGAGATGTGAGATGACATGATTGTACTTATGCATATGAGAATGATCACAAGCCATGGTGTGAATGGGTGAGGGCAAATTTGGGGTGTTTACACTTGGCTGGGAAGAAACGATGATCACCGCATTGATCTAGTTCATCCTGGTGGGGAGGAAACAACTCTGCGGGGAAAGCTGTTAATAATTCACTGGCTCAAAATAGCCGCCACTGCCAAAAATAAATTGGACTTTGAGATGGGAGCGCCAAGACCCTGCTGGAAATGGACCATTCTGGAACTCTGATGGGGAAGTGAGGACTTCCTGGGAACCAAAGGCATGACACTGTTGAGGAAGCAACTGCTGGGGAGGCAAAACACTCTTTATGCTGTTAAGAATTGCCCCTGTCTGCACGGAGACTTCTGCTTGGGGATTGCACCCACTCTTTGCTACCTTGCTGGGTGAAGTTTCAACTGGCACATGGATGGGGATGATTGGAAACACCCTAGGAGACATTTGTTTCTGCTCAAACAAAAGGGAATGCCCATCCCGGATAATTGTTGTTAACTTTGTTAGCAACATCAACACCTGTACCTGCATGAACACAATCGATAGTACCTGCAACATAGAGAATTAGTTTGGGACCTGCTTGCCCCAGGCTCATAGCATGAATCATTGTATAGGTATCTCAGCACCCTTTCAGAGTTGTATTAAATGTTTCTATTCTCCTGCACGAGTTAGAAAAGCATTCAAATGTTCATAACACAATGCAAGTTACCATTTGCTAGACGTTTTCACAATCAATCAATGCTAGATGAAAAAGTAAAAACAAAAAGTTAAAATGGTCAATTGACTGAAGTTGAATTTTCATTGATTTGGAAAGGTGGCCATGAATAGGCAATACAAAGGACGCAGTTCCCTGGAATGAGGGAACAACTAAAAGAAAAACAAAACTACCCTATTGGCAATGTGAGAAGTGAATCTCATCAAGTATCAACCCGGTTATGACTCGTATGTCTTCAAGACGCTCCGCTCTTCTGCCTCTTGAGAAAAAGTAAGTGAACCGATCTTCAACCCTTAAGAATGGCCTCAACTGTAGATAGGTCATGGATCTCGCAGATTGCAGTCGTTCGTGTTAATCCCTCTTTTGCGTGGATCGCCCTTTCAGGTTTTCAATCCACCGGGATACCCTTTTTTGCCTGAGTTGTCCGATGTGGCTTTTCAACTCAGCGGGTGTACATTTTTTTTCAAAATTTCCCTAACTTTTGCCCGAGCCTTTTATTCTGTTTTTGGCTCACCGGGATGCCCATTTTTGCCTGGATCTTTATTCTGTTTTTATCCAGCGGGTCCTTTTTTTTACACGAAGTATTTTCTTACTGCGTCTGCGTTGACAGGGGATGGAAAGTCTTCCCCGTCCATGGTTGTCAGCATTAAGGCTCCACCTGAAAAAACCTTTTTAATCACGAACGGTCCCTCATAGTTGGGTGTCCACTTGCCCCTGTGATCGTTGAGAGGAGGAAGAATCCTTTTCAGCACTAAATCTCCTGGCATGTACCTCTGTGGTCGCACTTTCTTGTCAAAAGCTTGCTTCATTCGTCGCTGATACAACTGTCCATGGCATACAGCCGCTAGACGCTTCTCTTCAATGAGGCTCAATTGATTATATCTGGATCGGAGCCATTCAGCTTCATCTAGCTTGATGTCCATCATCAGCCTCAATGAGGGGATTTCTACTTCAATCGGTAGGACTGCCTCCATACCATACACCAATGAGAATGGAGTTGCCCCAGTTGAAGTGCGTACTGACGTTCTATACCCATGCAACGCGAATGGTAACATCTCGTGCCAGTCTTTGTATGTCACCACCATCTTCTGCACAATCTTCTTGATGTTTTTATTAGCCGCCTCGACGACGCCATTCATCTTCGGACGATATGGAGAAGAGTTGTGGTGTTCTATTTTGAAGTCTCGACACAAGTCAGCCATCATCTTGTTGTTGAGGTTAGAACCATTATCAATAATGATCCTTTCAGGGACTCCATATCGGCAGATGATGTCCCGCTTAATAAATCGAGCGACCACTTGTTTAGTGACATTGGCATAGGAAGCAGCTTCGACCCACTTCGTGAAATAATCAATAGCAACTAGGATGAAGCGATGCCCATTAGAAGCTGTTGGCTCAATTTTTCCAATCATATCGATGCCCCACATAGCGAACGGCCACGGTGAAGACATGACACTTAACGGATTCGGAGGCACATGGACCTTGTCAGCATAAATTTGACACTTATGGCACTTACGAGAGTATTTGCAACAATCGGATTCCATGGTAATCCAATAGTATCCCGATCTCAATAATTTCTTGGCCATGGCATGTCCTCCAGCATGGGTACCAAAGGAGCCTTCGTGAACCTCCTGCATTAACATGTCTGCCTCGTGTCTGTCCACACATCTGAGCAGCACCATGTCAAAGTTCCGTTTGTACAACACACCATCCTGATTCAAGAAGAATCCTCCCGCCAGTCTTCTAAGAGTTTTCTTATCTTTACTGGATGCCCCAGCCGGGTATTCTTGAGCCTTCAGGAATTGTTTGATGTCGTGGTACCAAGGCTTGTCATCTTCACCATCACCAACTGCGAAGACATAAGCCGGTCTTTCAAGACGAGAGATCGAAATTCGAGGCACGAAATTTTCTCGGCATACTTTAATCATGGATGATAAAGTTGCGAGAGCATCGGCGAACTGGTTTTCGTCTCTAGGAACATAGCTCAGCTTTACTTTGGTAAAGAAGGTTAACAGCCTCCTGACGTAATCTCGGTAAGGAATCAAACGAGCTTGATGAACTAACCATTTGCCATTGACTTGATTTACTACCAGAGCTGAATCTCCAAAGATCTCAAGGTTCTTGACTCGCAAGTCTATTGCCTCTTCGATCCCCATGATGCAAGCTTCATATTCTGCCTCGTTGTTAGTGCACTCGAAGGTCAACCGAGCAGCGAGAGGTGTGTGGACTCCTTCTGGTGAGATAATAACAGCACTTACTCCACTCCCATTCATGTTTACAGCTCCGTCAAACATCAACTTCCATCTGGATTCAGGGTCGGGCCCCTCCTCCGGAAGTGGTTCTTCATGGTCTTTCGACTTGAGGAACATGATGTCCTCATCCGGAAACTCAAACCTCATGGGTTGATAATCATCAATCGGCTGCTGGGCCAAGTATTCTGACAACACACTCCCCTTGATAGCTTTTTGTGAAGTGTATTGTATATCATACTCCGTGAGTATCATCTGCCAACGGGCCACTCTTCCAGTCAAAGCCGGCTTCTCAAAGATGTATTTTACAGGATCCATCTTGGAAATTAGGAGAGTAGTGTGAGTCAGCATGTACTGTCTTAGTCGGCGAGCAGCCCATGCCAAAGCGCAGCAAGTTTTCTCGAGTAGTGAGTATCGTGTCTCACAATCGGTAAACTTTTTGCTAAGGTAATAAATGGCATGCTCTTTTCGACCAGACTCGTCCTGCTGACCCAGTACACATCCCATCGATCCTTCCAGCACAGTGAGATACATAATCAGAGGTCTCCCTGGCACTGGAGGCATAAGAATTGGTGGTTCCAACAGGTACTCTTTGATTCGGTTGAAGGCTCGCTGACAATCTTCATTCCATTTAATGGCCTGATTCTTCCTCAGAAGCTTGAAGATGGGCTCGCACGTGGCCGTTAGGTGAGAAATAAACCGTGCAATGTAGTTTAGTCTCCCCAAGAAGCCACGCACTTGCTTTTCAGTCTTCGGCTCAGGCATTTCCTGGATTGCTTTCACTTTGGCCGGGTCAACCTCAATTCCTCGTTCACTGACAATGAAGCCGAGCAACTTGCCAGAACGAACCCCGAAGGTGCATTTATTCGGATTTAACCTCAGTCTGAACTTTCGAAGCCTGTCAAACAATTTTGCTAGGTTGACCAAGTGTTCTTCTTCCGTCTGGGACTTTGCTATCATGTCATCAACATAAACCTCAATTTCATGATGGATCATGTCGTGAAAAAACGTCACCATTGCCCGTTGATAGGTAGCTCCTGCATTCTTTAAACCAAACGGCATGACCTTGTAACAGAAGGTGCCCCA
Organism: Lathyrus aphaca; assembly: GCA_963966055.1. NCBI lineage: Eukaryota > Viridiplantae > Streptophyta > Magnoliopsida > Fabales > Fabaceae > Lathyrus > Lathyrus aphaca. The sequence continues at coordinate 509,177,713 of OZ014523.1, forward strand.
AGGAGTGATGAAAGTTGTCTTTTCCATATCCTCGGGAGCCATCTTGATTTGATTATAGCCTGAGAATCCGTCCATGAAAGAGAACACGGAAAACTGAGCAGTATTATCAACAAGTACATCTATGTGGGGTAGAGGGAAATCATCTTTGGGGCTGGCCCTATTCAAATCCCTGTAATCCACACACATTCTGACTTTGCCATCTTTCTTAGGAACCGGCACAATGTTAGCAACCCATGGAGGATAACTAGTCACGGCCAAGAAGCCAGCATCAAACTGTTTTTGCACCTCTTCTTTTATTTTAATTGCCATGTCTGGACGCGTGCGCCTCAACTTCTGCTTTACCGGAAGACAACCTTCTCTGAGGGGTAGCTTGTGCACCACGATATCAGTGTCTAAACCAGGCATATCTTGGTAGGACCATGCGAAGACGTCAACGTATTCTCGAAGCATAGCCATCAAACGAGTCTTGACAGATTCTTCTAATGCAGCTCCGATCTTGACTTCTTTCTTGTCCTCTTCAGTACCCAGGTTTATCACTTCAACATCTTCCTCATGCGGCTGAATCATCTTCTCTTCCTGTTTGAGCAGTCTGGCCAATTCTTCGGGTAAATCACAATCCTCTTCACCTTCCTCATCGGCTTGATAAATTGGATTGTCGAAGTCATACTTAGCCATAACAGGGTCGTCATTGATAAGATCCGGTGATGAGCACCTGCATGAATGATGATTCATGCAAGGCTTTAGCAACAACTTGAGAAAATGAGAAACATTGCCATTTTAAAACTTTTCTTTCTTTTTGAAAAACGAAAGTAAAAAACGAAAGACAAAGAACAACATGAATGAATGTGAAACGTCAATTTTATTTATGATTGTGTTAATGAACAAATGAACCCTTACAAAGAGCCACTATGCCCCGGGCAAGACATAGTGCTTTAATACAGGAAAACAGAAACAAAAACATTACTCTTCAAAAGATGTTACTGAAATGAGCCTTTCTGACGTCCAGTTGCTAAGCTGAGCTCCTGGGACGGCAGGCCTAATCCATTCTTCTAAGTCACAGTCACTATCAACAGCTTCATCCTGTACCGCGCTGATATTTTCGTAGTCTACCACTCCCGCACTTGTGAAAGTGACCGGGCTCTGACAACCTTTTGCACTTGTTCCAGACGAGGATCCTCCAGGGTGATAACCGATCCCGAACATGTCCTTCTTCTCTGGCAATTCGATTGGGCTGCCCCAGCCTTCTCGCACTCCAGATTCTACTAATTCACGCGCTTGTTTATAAGAGGCTATAGACACCCCCTTCTTCGGCACCTCAGGAGAAGTTGCTACGGCGGATGCTTGCTCGGACTTCAAAGGCTCAAAAGCTTGACATGGGGTTTCGACTATTTCGCCATCCATCTCCACATATTTGAATGAGGCTAGATGACTGACGAAGATATCTTCTTCCCCGCTGACTGTCACAACTTGACCTTCCCAGACGAACTTTAATTTCTGATGAAGTGTAGAAGAAACCGCTCCTGCCGAGTGTATCCAGGGCCTTCCAAGTAAACAACTATATGCCGGCTGGATATCCATCACGTAAAAAGTGGTATTGAAGACTTGTGGACCTACCTTGATAGGTAACTCCACCTCTCCAAATACCGATCTTCTTGATCCATCAAATGCTCGGACTACTAAATCACTGGGCTTTAGCACCACTCCATCATAGTCCAGCTTCATCAATGCCTTCTTAGGCAAGACGTTCAGAGATGAACCAGTATCCACCAGCACATGGGAGAGCACTGCACCCTTGCATTCCAGAGAAATATGCAATGCCCGATTGTGAGCACGCCCATCAGAAGTTAAGTCCAAGTCCGTGAAACCCAATCCATGACTGGCATTAACGCTGGACACCACCGTTTCTAGCTGGTTTACGGAAATATCCTGAGGCACGTATGCCTTGTTCAGAATATTTAAAAGGGCCTTCCTGTGAGAGTCCGAACACATGAGCAATGATAAGATGGAGATCTTTGACGGCGTCTGCTGCAAATGATCTACAATCTTATAGTCACTCTTCTTGATGATCCTCAGGAATTCTTCGGCTTCCTTATCAAAGGTGAGATCTGAATCAGCTGATGGAGTTGGATCATTGGCAACTACTGGTTGCTTTCCCCTGGCTCTAGCTTGGGCTTCGGCAGTATCCCTGGGTGGTATCACATTGCTTCTCAATGCTTCCGGCGCAAATAGTCTTCCGCTTCTAGTAAAACCCCCTACTCCAACATTCTCCACTTGAGCTGGGGTTATACTAGTCGTGGCCAACTCTTGTCTCTGGCCGTTGCAATACACTTCGCCACCATAGTTCCAAGGAACTGCTCTGTCACTTTGGTACATTATGGGTCCAGCGGTAGTAATAGTTATTGGCGCTGCTCTGGCACGCGAAGGAACTTGGGATGGATCATAAAAGATAGTCACTTTAGATACTTCACTTTCTTTCACGATCTTGTCGAATTGCAGCACTCCTTCATCAATCATACCTTGAATTCCGGCCTTCAATCGTTTACAACCGTTGGTAGTTTCAGTACACTCTGAACAATCATCCTCGCATCCGGGGAAAATGCCTTTCTTCAACAAACAGACTTTGATAGCAACCAATGAAGTCTGCAAGTCATCTACATCATCCACCAAATTCAACTTCTCCCCTTCACCAATTGCACCAACCATGCCCCTGTGAGGAGGCATGGGATTTTCCAGCACATTAGGAGAGGGAGCAAAATTGATCGCTTTGGAATCCAATAAATCCTGGACAACGTGCTTCAATGCTTTACAATTCTCAGTACTATGGCCGGGAGCTCCAGAATGAAACTCGCATCTAGCATTCGAGTCATAACCTTCAGGAATTTGGCCTGGCTTCGGAGGTTGCAAGGTCCGGAGCTGAATCATTTGAAGCTGTAGGAGATTCTTCAACAGTTGGGAGTAAGACATTGGTGGAGCTTCAATATGTCTATCCTTCACCCTCTGGGAGTAGTACGGACGAGGGGGTCTTGGCTGATACCCCTGTGAGCGTTGCGGCTGTGGAGGCTGAATCCGTTGTTGAACTGGAGGTGTTGAAATAGTGACGGGGGCCACTTGTTGATAATATCCTTGGTGCATCATTCCTCTCTGCGCGTATACTGCTCCTGTTTCTCCTTCCCTCCTTTTCACAAAGGGTTTCTTGATGCCAGATACTGAAGCGCTTCCATTTTGAATTTTCCCCTGTTTGAGCCAGCTTTCAATTCTTTCTCCTGTCAAGATAATGTCCGAGAAACCACTTGAGGAACAACCAACCAATCTTTCCATGAAATGCCCTGGGAGGGTATTCAGGAAAAGATCGACCATCTCTCTTTCCAATAAAGGTGGTTGCACTCGGGCGGCCACCTCACGCCACCTCTGTGCATAGTCTTTAAAGCTCTCCGAGCTCCTCTGTGTCAAGCTTTGAAGCTGAGTACGACTAGGTGCCATGTCAATGTTGTATTGATATTGTCTGAGGAAGGCCTCTCCCAAATCCTTCCAACTTCTAATAGAGCTCCTTTCCAACTTCATGTACCACTCCAAGGACCCTCCAGAAAGGCTATCCTGGAAATAGTACATCCATAGTTTCTCGTCTCGCGTGTGGGCCGCAATCTTTCTGTAAAAAGCCTGTAGGTGAGTTTTCGGGCAAGAGCTGCCGTTGTATTTATCAAATGCTGGTGGCCTGAACTTGTGTGGAATGACCACCCCAGGTACTAAACCCATATCCGACACGTCAATTCCCAAAGTGTCCTTGCACTCTAAGGCCTTGACCTTCTCTGCAAGCACCAAGAAGTCGTTGAGATTTCCGTCACCGCCGAAACCCATATCATTGTTGAAGTACTGGAATTGGTCTTCTTGCCTGTCCTGCACAGGAACATACGTAGCCATAGCTGGATCTGGAACATGAGGCCCACCTGTACCGTTGTTGGTGTTGGGAGGACCCCCTAGTCCGCCGGAAGTAGTTGCCTGAGCATTAGTGTTAGGAGGAGTTAACCCTTGAATTGCATTTCTCAGCTCCTGCTGCCCCTGGGCCATCCCCTGCATCAGAGTCATAAATTCTGCCATCTTGGTACGGACATCGTTGAGTTCTGTCTGCATGGCGTCCATTGCTGTTCTTTGATTACTGCGGGTCGCATACCGATGAGGAATATTTTGTCGAAGGTATCGGGTCTTGGCGGCCCTCGCAATCTTTGCCTGGTGAACACAGATAAATTAGACATCTCGAAGAAAAACCTGCAAAGACAAAGACAAAATGCAAATGATGTGTATGCAATGCAATGTGTTCCTTTTATTCCCGAGTATTTTCCTGTGTCCGGTCCTGGCATTAAGAAGATAAGAATTGGGAAGAAGACCCAAATAATATTCAGACATAATGACGGCTGTGAAAAACTGGTGCTCATTACCCCGTGTCGGTGCAAATAACGAACAAGAAATCCGGAACAAATCAATCATATAAACTGGAGTTTGGAAATACAATGTTCCTGAAGGGTACCAATCAAAATAACAACAAAAGTACATCACATATAAGGAATCCCACAACAAGCCTGTGGGTAATCCAAGTACAACAAAATGAAATTAAACCCTAGGGAACTCTATATCTTTCAATCTCCAGCTAAGGCGTTGGACGCTCTGGAACAGCTGAACCACATCTGGATGACCGGGTTCCTGGATGAGCTTCTGAATGAGAAGATCCCTCGTATCAGAAGAAACGTGCAACTCCTCGATCTGCTGTAGAAATGCTGCTTCATTCTCCTTGCTTTGACTCGACTCGGCCTTCGACCTTTTCACATCAGCTTTCAACTTTAGGTCTTCAATCTCCTTTTGAGCTTCCTTCAGTGCCTGCTGACTTTCTGTTACGCGCCGGATACGATCCTCCTCTTGATAATAAGCTTTCCTGAGAAGTTCTTTCTGCCCATCTAATGAATCCTGAAGGCTTTTGACTTCCTGTTTGTGCTTGGCGTCTAACTCCTTTTGTTTCTTCAGATTTTCGTCCCATTTCTCCTGCCATAAAGTAACAGCTTCATTGGCTTCACTAAGATCTTTCTTCTCTCTTCGGCGCTGGGCCGTCTTATGAGTCTCAGCTAAACCTTTCTTTCGGAAGTAAAGCTCTCTATCTTCAAAATCCTTCTGCTTAAGACGGACTATCTCCTCGGCTTGCACAGCTCTATCTTTCAATTGACGGTTCTGGATCATCAGCGCTTGACAAGAATTAAGAGCCTCTTGATTTTCAACCCTCAGTTGCTTAACCAAAGCCTCTAACTTCTGATATTCCTCCAAAGGTACCGTAGCAGGTGGTGGAGTTGGCACAGAAAAAGGAACTAGAGCCGCTTGAACCTCATTCTTTATCCAGGCTTCAAATTCAGGAAACATTCGATTGTTGCTCTTGCCCAGACATGCTATACCCTTCCTCTTAATCATCTTCCAGGACCCTGCAGCTTTTTGGACCAAAGGAAGATTGTCTTTTACCGGAAAATAGAAGGTTTGGAATAATTCAGACTCATCAGGAACCTCCTTGAGCGCATACCCTAACTGTCTTCTTAAGAGGATGGGATTGTAGTTAATACATCCTGATACTCCTAACAAAGGCACATTAGGGTAATTACCACAACTAGTAATGAAATTCTTTCCCTTCAACTTCAAAGTAAACCACCTGATATTTCCAGCAGACAAAGTACTCAGCTTCTGAGCCCAAGTAGAATTAGGATCCGCAAAACTCTCAGTAGTAGGCAAGTGTCTCATAACCCATTTGTAGAATAAAGGAGCACAACATTTAACAAGACCTCCTCGCCTCTTCTCATTCTTGTAATGCACAGAATAATACAGATCACCCAAGAGAGTGGGCACCGGATTCTTCAACACAAACAAATGAATGGCATTCATGTCCACAAACTTGTCCATGTCAGCAAATAAAACTATCCCATACACAGATAACGCCAAGATAGCACAAACTGAATCCCACTGCTTCTCCACGGCACGTTCTTCAGCTCTCTTGACCAGAAACTCTAAGGAAAAACCAAGTACTCCTGCTTTGGTGGAAACCAGATTAGAAGACACCTCTGACGGGCTCAAATAAAGAGCCTTAGCAATATCATCGTGAGTTGGTCTTGTCATCTCCGAATTAAAAGGAAGCTGATCCTTGATTGAAACTCCCATATCTCAGCATATTCTTCCAATAAAGGACCCAACTGAAAGTCATGAAATGTGAAGCACCTAAGCCGTGGATCATAATACTGCAACAAAGTGTGAATGACGCTCCTCTGAGAATTATCCAAGTTGAATACCAGATCCAGAATATCACCATACTTTTCTTTGAAGTAGCTCAAATGACTCGGGGTAATCAGAGACACCAATTGGTTGATCAGGTCCATCTTAGTATCGAAGAATTTGTAGTGCACAGTTCTTTTTTTGACGTCTTCCATTCTGAAGCAATAATATGGCCAGGAACCGGGAATAAATGTAGACCCTGAGAATAAAAGAAACACAAATGATTAATGATGATATGATGTTTATGCAAGACAAGGCATGTGATCAGTGAAGTGTCTGTGATGTGCCAATCATATAATCAGGTGTCGGTGCACGGTCCCAAGATCCAGATATCACAATAATTATCCCTCTGATCCGGGATCCATAACTTAAGAACAGAAATCCAGATCACAAAACTGAACCAAAGGCAAAGTGGGTATGCTGAAGGTACCAGGGTTCCTGCAAACCTGTAAACCCCTCCCAATCTCACGGGTGTGCTACTCGGGTCAACATCACGGACTCTCAAAGCCGAATAGCAATAATATGTTCACCATTTCCGAGAAATGGCTCATGTCCAAATCAGGGAATCGGTTTGGTATTATGTACTACGCAGGGAGGTCTCAGTTGAGTCCGGAAAAACAAGCATCCCTCACAAGTCTCCAGCTTCAAGCACTGAATCGAGAAACAATAGTACATTCATCCCGAAGGGTACAATACTATCGTCATACGAACAGTTTGCTTTAACTGAATTCCTATGAGAGAACCAGGCCATCCTATGCGAGTTCCCAATGGACCCTCGGATGCGAGTGGGTTTGCCAACAAATGTGGTCTGCCACTGTCATCACTAGAGAGGGTTGTTTCCATTAAGGTTCTCAATGATCGGTCCCCAGCTGCACATAACCATCAAGGTTGTACCCTGAAGTGGGGAAGAACCCCCACACAGAATAGTCCCAAGACAGTCGCAACCTGGGTGTGGAACACATCACCACTTATCATGTAACCATGCGAGCACAACATGTCCACTCTAATCCTATGGTGCACTCAAGCCGGGTATTTGGCTTATCTCACAGTAACTCCCACCCACAGAAAAAATGAAAACCAGCACAGCCAGACAGTCCAGTATAATATGATGCATGGAAAATAAAATACTGAAAGCGGTAAATAAATGCGATAAAGTAAAGCTGTAAATAAAACTGTAAATGAAAACAGTAAAGCTAAACTAAAGCACAAACAACAAACAGATGAACACCCAAATAAACAAAACCAAACAGGCGCTAGGATTGACTCTACAAGGGAAACCGGAAGAATCAGGTTTGGATCCCCAGCAGAGTCGCCAGCTGTCGCTCCCGGGATTTTCATCCTAGTACAAACGCGAAAGTGGCGCGGAAAGGTTAGAGTCGCCAGCCAGACATTTTTATCCCAAAGGAATGGGAAAGGTAATGTTGCACAAACCTAAGGAAGAAGGAAAGGACAAGGTCCTGCGAACCAAAGATCTGAGTTCGGGAGTCGGTTACGAACTGGGAAGGTATTAGCACCCCAGATCGTCCGTCGTACCCGACGGGATCCACGCTTGCTTGTTTGTTTCAAAGGGTAAAAGAATAAGATGTTGCTGAATAAAACCGCTAACTGAAACTGGAATGAAATGAGAAAAGAAATGAAAAAGAAATGAGAATAAAAGGGGGAAAATGTAGGGAAAATAAAGAATGTGCTCGAACGGGCCCTACCCCGCTGCCTACGTACCTCATCGGGATAATGAGGATCAGAGTCGACGTAGTTCGCCTAACCTAGGCGGGAACTATTTGTTTGTGTTTTTTACAGCTGGAACTGCGTATGTCTATGCTCAGGTGTTGCAGGCTCGTCTGGTACGAGTGCATTTACCGTCTTGCATGTATGACAAGTCGTCGCGAGTTCGTGTTGTGAGTGAATGAGATGAGAAGAGAAGTTCCCGCAGGATAGTCGCTTATTATTTGTTTTTTTGTCTTTTAAGAGAAGTGTTTTGAATTTGTTTGTGAATGTTCTCATACTAAGACCTATCAATCGCGGGAAGTACTTACACCTCGCCCCGAAACAGGACGCGTATAAGCACTCCGCAACAAAGTCTCGTGTCGTACAAGATTGTTCGGCTTTTATTCTTAAATGTTTTATTGCTTTTCTTCATGAGATGAGAAATAGAATGACTCAAGTTGAAAAAAGGTAAAAACTAAGGGACTAAGACTCAATCCTAATTTGTTTATTTATTTACAAGATAGTCCTAATGGTTAGTGAGGTTTTCTATTCCTAATGGAAACTTAAACTACTAGAATTCAACTTACTTCTTAATGAAGCTAAGTTGATTCTAAAAACAAAGGGGAAATCCTATTAGAGTTGTAAGATCAAAATAATCAAAAACAAAGAAATCAAATATGAGAAATAACCTTCTACCAATGCCTTAAAGGCATGAATAATAAAAAAGTCTATTTATTTATTCTATATTCTAATGAAAAATGAAATTTCAAGCCTAAGTATTAAACTAATCTAAGCCTAACATTCAATCTAAAAATCAAGTTTTAACTATCCTAAGTCTAATATTTGATTCTAGGGCTAAACTTAAACTAAACTATTTTATTATTTTTTATGTATTGAACTATATTTTTTCTAATGGCCTAAACTAATGGGAATTATGTCCAACTAGGCTTATAAACTAATATTCTAAAAAATACTAAAACTCCTAGAAAAATTATGAAAATTAAATTGTATGATCCTAACACTATTTAAAATAGTATACTAAGAGGGATTCTAAAAATACTTATTTTTTCTATGCCTAACAATTAATTATTTTCAGCTAGGAATTAACTATTATTTCCTAAGGATTATACCACCAAAACCTAAGATAAAAGCATCTAAAAATTCCATACAAAATATTCTAAGAGCTATTAGGGGTCTTTTAATTACAGAAAAAAGAATGGCTCAAAAAGATTAATGGAAGTTACTTAAATAAAATAAACAAAATTCAGCACAATTAAGAAGAACTCAATAAAGCTAAATACAAGAATAATTCAGAATTAATTCAAAAATAAATAAATTCCAGAAAATAAAAATGTCACAAATTCCTAAATTCAATTATTAATCTACTTTAATTTTTATAGAATTTTCTCATGCTTTTTATTATTTTTATTAGATTTAATTTGAAACTATGATTAACTAAAATAAAATATCTAAAGAAATAATACAGGGGGTGCTTTAGTAATACTTTAAGTTCTTTTTTACTCTACTGGGCCTAAAAACAGGGTGCAGATAGCAGAATGGCTAAGCCCACTTACACTGAAAAATGAGGGGAGTGCAGACAGCAATTTTCTTAGTTATTTTATATATTGGGCCTAAAAGTGGGGTGCCAAAATTAAACAAATCTTTTAATTAATCTACAATAAAGGGATTAAATTCTAAAAAAAAAATGGATTAAATTCTTATGATACTACTTAATTAAAATCTGAATTAAAAAATCTTAATCTAATATTTTTATATAACCCTTAATCTTAGAAAATGACTTAAGTATTAATCTCATGGTTCTATCAATTAAGCTACTATTTTAGCTTAAGAAAAAAAATAATCAAATTAACTTATTAAACCAATATTTTCCTAAACATCTTAATTTAAGAAATAAACTAATCTGAATAATAATATTTAATTTACAATTTCATAAGCTCCTAAATTAATATTGAATTAAACCTTACTTAATAATAATTTTGTAAAACTCTTAACTTAAAAATGAATTACATTATTAACTTATACTACTATTTCCTAAATCAGAATTAAACTAATATTAAAAGACTAAATTAACACATAATCCTATTACAAGATTAATTAACTCTGAATTAAATTGTAATATGATTACAAAATTAATTAAAATACAAACTGAATCAAAACATAAAACCCTAATTCCTCCTTCGTCTTCCCCCTTTTCCTCTGAACCCGCCGCAGCCAACATCAATCACCGTCCCTCCTCTCTCTCTGCCTGAATCCGTCCGCCACCATCATCACCCACCTTCTTCTCAAATCATCAATAACAAAAGCCACCCGAGTCCGATGAATCTAATAAACCGAAAACCTAAGAATCCCCTTCATCTTCTTCGTCGTCCCAATTCTCCACCACCGTCAAGACTTCCCGCTATCTTCAAAACCTAAATCTAAACCTAATGCTTGTCACCGCTCATATCTTGCCGGAAATCCTCCTCGACACACCTCCATGAACAAAGCTCACCGAATCCCTACCAATCCTAAATCCGTCCTCACTTAAATCCCTATTCTACTCTACACTAAAACGAAGCCAGTAGCAACAAGCATATGAGTTCAGAGCGATTACAAATATCACCTAAATGACATGTCAAAGGAGCGTACCTGTCAAAGTTGATGATGTCAATGATGATGCTCCGTGAGTTTCATTCGACGAAGAAGTTGGAACAGATCGGCGAACTGTTGCGGCGTGAAGGGACAGCGGCTTTGGTTCGGTATCAAGATTTCCGCTTCTTTTGTTTTAGTTACGACCTTTTCTAATCCCTTCTTCTCAATGATTCACAGTGTTGATGGAATTGTCATACTAAATTTGTGCGAGGGTGAGGATGACAATGCCGTGAATCCTCGCGTCTGCTTCAGGATTGTCAAATGGCAGCTTTGCTCAGGTACAAACTTCGCCGCATCTGCATTGTTCTTCTCTTTCAATTTTGTTCTCGAATCTCCCCTGCATAAATTTCAGGTTACTATCTTGATTCTGAGTTGCTGTTAAACCCCTTGTGTAGGTTAAGTTCGATATCCGCAGTAGAAAATCAAGGAAGGTGAAGAATGGAAGGGTGGAAGGGATTGAAAACTGTGTCAAAATTAAAAAGCAAAAGCTGTGTGGAAGAAAATGAAAATGGAAGAAGAGAAAAACGGTGGAAGAAACCTCCAATGTGAAGGGTGATTCTGATTTATAGGAGATTCACAGAAAGCTCTAGAAGTTTCAGGTAACTTCAGCTAGAATTTTTTTGTTATTTTTTCAGTTGTGAATTCTGTTAGAGTTTACAACTGATTTGTAACTGCTTTGTAACTGCTTTTTTTTTTGGTTTTGAATTGTTATGAACCTGTTAGGAATAGATTATTTTCATTATGAAATTTTTGTGGTTCTGTTATGAAACTTTAATGAACTCATCGATTCTCTGCAATTGCCATTCCTATTTTCACATAGACATCTCTTGTTATTGCAGATGGAGAGGAGTTGATGAAAAATGGCCTCCACTACCTTGGGCCTGAATCAACTTGGGCCTAGACCTCACTAGAAGAGTGTTGGAATAAGCATCCTGCATGGCAGCCCATGACCCGTACATTGGTGGCTTCTTAGATGATTTTCTGAGTTTCAATTAAGCTTATGGTTCAACACTTTTCTGCTATCAATTCAAACTCTTCTTGGAGGTACATATTGTAATCTTATCAAATGCATAGATAGATTTAGTTCTCGGTTTTTGGTACTGATCTTAATTCTTTCATAACTTATAATAATGTAGAGCCAAACATTAATTCACCTCTAAATCCACAATCCGCACTGCTTTGGGAGCAATCAAGAAGGTAACGAACATATTTGATAATCTTACAATCATTAGGAGTCTTGTGAATCTGACATAGCTGTAATTATTTTCTTTGGGATGCGTTAGGCAGATTACCGAAAGATGGTGGTCAAGTTATACAATTCTCCGAATGCTACCACTTAAACATCCTTGGAGTTTATCAATCAAGGTGGAAAACGACTCTCCGTATGCTCCTGAACTTTATTCTTTTTGCTGTTTTTCGGTTGGAATTCCATTAGACGATTAGTTATCGTTCTTTTGCTGACAAGTTATGATGCTTTGAAACTGATCTCTTCTTTGTTGGAAATTGTAGATAGTATAGGCATGCAACTGCAGCTTTTAATGAGTCAATGTTGAAATGTTCACCAGCAGTGCACAAGGTTGCTTCAACATAAATTATGCAATATATTTGTCCTCTTGAGAATGATGTGTAATGGGATGGGCAGCACCATTTTGTTCGCCAGAGACAAACTGTATCGCATTTAGAACCACTGTGAAACTCAGGTTCAACATCTAAATCATTGCTCAATGATCTGGAATGTCTGCATGATTTAGTGGCTGTATTCGTACTCCAGCTTTTGAAAGAACTGCTACTTTCTTCAACATTAATTGCACCTTTGGATCCATTCTCCGAGACAACCTGAATTTTACTAGGACTGATCTTACTCTCAATGGCATCATTATTGGGCAAGGTCTCTAAAAGGCAATCATGATCCTTTCTGCTTGGGCATTCCCTCTCATCATCATCATCATCGGAAAGAATTACACGGACACGTTTATGGCCAACAAATGCTTGATGCTGTCGAGAATTTCCTGGAACCTCTCTGTTCCATCTTCAACCGGGGGCATTCCTTGAGCATGTTGAAGCCATCCTATATCACCTGCGGATCCACGGACAGTTCCTCGAGCACGATCAATCAGGCTTCGGAAAATGGAAATGCCACTTCGCCCAGTATTATTTGATTCAACAAGTGCACTGGTACTGGCATTTTGTAACGGATCACTACTAGGAATCCTTGTGTTTTCGTCATGCATAGATAGAGATGTAGAAGTTGATGTGTATGATGATTCAATATTTGTTAAATTTTTCTGTTTGATTCTGAATTCATTGCAGGTTGGGTATTGCTGCGTATTGATGATGATGCGAAACCTCGGCCAGAAATTCGTCAAAAGCCTTGCTGAAACCTGGAGTCCATGGATATTTGTTGTAACTGCCACTGATTTTCTATACTAGGCTTCATCTTTTTACCATTGGATCTTTTCTTTCCCTGTAATAAACTTTTTATTTGGCTGAATTTTATCTTGTAGCACTTTGAAAACGTGAGAAAAACTTTGTATAATGAGGCAACAACTCTGTATATAGAATCTTGTAAATTTAATAATGAACTCTTTTTGGAAACTTTTGTACAAAATAATTATAACAAAATTCCCACCAGAAATCCTCTAATTGCACCCTTTTGGATGCTGAATCGTACTTGAGGGTTGATAATGGTAATTAGAATACTTGTTTTTCTTTATTCCTTTTTTTTCCAACAGCATGCTTGTCCTTGTAAATTTTGGTAAAACATAGAAACAAAAAGTCAAAATATCTGAATGGGCCATGAAAAAAATATGGACGTTTAATTTGGATATTGGGCAATGGATTAATGAGCCTGGTGTTTGAAACACGGCTTATGATAACAACTTTAGGGAATATAGTAACAAAGTATGAAATAATTAGATTGCTTCCAGAGACATGAATTCTAAGGCCAGCACAGAGGTAATTGATTTAATAGAATTGGGTAATCAACTTGTACGTGCAACAAAATTAATCCACTTGCATCACCAAAATCTTTAATCCATACTTCGAACAACCAACGTAAGCCCCATGTGAATAATGCCTAAGAGTGCCAACGGGAAATCATGACTTTACTTTTGACAATTAGATCCTCGTGATGCCTTGACGGACAGTGACCTCCACCATGAAATCCTTTGAACAACATTCATACGAAAAATTAGATGAATAACACGTGGTCAGGGAAATAAACCCTGAGTCCACACCACTATCCCTTTTAATCCAATATTTCTGATGGAACCTCCAGATATGACAAATGTGAGACTTCGATAAATCCTCTGACAAGAATGTGATCAGGACAGTGTGAATTCAGCCTACACCTTAAACTTGATCGCCAACGGCCAAATATGCCACCTAGGAATAGGAAAATCTATATCACCAGGAAACGCTTCGATCATATGCCTTATGAAACAATGAAATGCACCAATATGCTGTTGATGATCTGGTGGGAAATGCTGATGAATGCAAAATGATAAGCCAATGGAGGGAATAAGTATGAGGGCAAATTTTGAGGTATTACAATATGTTCGACTATTGGTAGATAAGAAAATTTTTTGTATGGCTAAATTAATGAGGGAAATTAAAAACGAAACAAATCATATAATAATTTTTTATATAAACAATGCGGAAGGGAAAATAAAGGAAATAGAAGAAGCAGAAAGGTATCTCTCCCACATTATATCATATATTGTCCTCAATGTTGTGATATAATAGCGGGGAAATACAATACAACAAAGCAGGAAAGGGAAATGAAAGCAAAAAGTGCAAAAATAAAAGCTATTGGGGGTCACGTCTTCTAATTCGGGTGCGTGCCCTTCTGGATGGCGTTGCTTCTTCATCTGTGTCTTGAGAGTACATGTTGTTGACATCCATGCGCAGTGTGCCCATCTCATGCAAGACTTCCTTGAGTTTATCATCCATTGATTGTTGGTTGCTGATGATTTGAGCGTTCTGTGCAAACAAGCTATCATACTGCTCTTTCTGTTTCCTTTCTAGTGCAACGTCCATTGTTCTGATGGTGTATAACACGGAGGATCTCTTCAAGGGTGATGTCACTCTGAGGTTGGTGCCTTGATGAGGTTTCGGGAATCACTACGCCAAAAATGACTTTTAACAGCGCATCTTAGACAACGCTTTTAAAAGAAAGCGCTGTCTAAGGTTAAAATTAAAATAAAACACGGAAAATGTTCCAAAAAAATAATGAAAGCGCTGTCTAAGGGGGGGTCTTAGACAGCGCTTTCTAAAAGCGCTGTCTAAGACCCCCCATTAGACAGCGCTTTTAAATATAGACCTTAGTCAGCGCTTTTGATAAAGCGTTGTCTAAAGTCTTTAAATTAAAAAAAAAATTAAAACCAAAAGCGCTGTCTAAGGGGGGGGGGGTTTAGAAAGCGCTTTCCACAAAAGCGCTGTCTAAGGTCTAATTAAAATAAAATTTCAGACTCCATTTCTATTTTCATTCTCTGTTCTTTTGTTTTCCCTCCTGCGAACGTTGTAACCCTAACAGCGAAAACCATAACAGCGAACACAAATACACTTCCATTTTTCGGTTTCAATCATTGAACGTGTTTGAAGAATCGTACGTGTCTCGACATTTGGGTGTTGACTTTGTTTTTTCGTTTCTACTGTTCTTCATTTCTTGCGGTATGTTCTTCATTTCTTCGTTTCTACTGTATAATCTTGTTGAGAATGTTTATAATCTTGCGGTAGTTTACTAATGTTGAGAATATGCATAATCTTGTTGACTGAGTTTAGTGTATTATTCTTGTTGAAGTTGTTTTGATTCATAAAAACTGAGTTTAGAAGTTGACAATAGAAAAATGTTGATGTTTGTAAGGAAAACAATAAGGTACATTGTTGTTGTTATGTTTGATTAGAAAACTCAGTTTGTAAAAACTGAGTTCATAAGGTACATTGTTGTTGTTATGTTTGATAAGTATTAATAATGTTGATAATAGAAAAATGTTGATAATAGAATAATGTTGATAAGAGAAAAGTAATGGAAGAAAAAGTTTGATTCTTGTAATAGAAAAAATGAAAGTGATGAGGTAATTAAAGTTGTTATGTTTGATAAGTAATAATGTTGTAATAGAAAAATGTTCTTCCTTGAAAAATGTTGTAATACAAAAATGTTTGTAATAGAAAATGTTTATAGGTATAGTTATAGGTATAGTTATAGGTATATTCTAATAGAAAATTAAAGTTAGTTATAGAAAAATTAACGTGTTATAGGTATAGTTATAGGTATATTGTAATAGAAAAAGTTTGATTCTTGTAATAGAAAAAATGAAAGTGATGAGGTAATTAAAGTTGGTATATCGGCGTATCGGATACGTTATTGAAGTTTATATTAACATTAGTTATGTATACGTTATTGAAGTTTAAAATGAATTGAACTTTAAAATTGTTAGAATATTCAAAGATACTACCTTAGTTATGTATTTTTGTCTGGATTGATTGTTTACCTTAATAAGTAGGAAAACCATGGATAAAACATGGATATGTGCCGATCGAATGACCAAAGAGTACGAGAGTGGGGTTGCGGAATTCGTTAAGTATGCTATTCAACACGCTGAAAACCCCAGACGAATGCATTGTCCTTGCTTGTGTTGTTGTTATATTGGTAAGGTTGACGCACATGGATTGAAATCGCATTTGCTGAGGCATGAAATTGATCAAAGTTATCAGTGTTGGATATTTCATGGTGAGAAAATTAACGAGAATGTTGAATCGAGTGGAAAAAGTAATACGACCTATGCTTCATACGACAAAGACACGAAAACATACGATTGTGATCGAGTTGAAGAGATTGTAGAAGCACTGGAAGAAGATCTTCATGATTGTCCTGAAATGTTTGAGAGGATGGTAAGCGATGCAGAGAAAGCGTTGTACAAAGGTTGCACTAAATTATCAAAACTGTCTGCGGTATTAAAGTTGTACAACTTAAAGGCGGGCAATGGATGGTTGGATAAAAGTTTCACATAGTTGTTGGCCCTTATGAGAGAAATGCTACCGGATGAAAATGTTCTTCCTAATCGAACCTATGAGGCAAAAAAAATGTTGTGCTCTATTGGCATGAGCTATGATAAGATACATGCTTGTCCTAACGATTGCATTTTGTTTCGTAACGAATATGCAACGTTAACTGAGTGCCCTAAATGCGGTTTGTCTCGATATAAGAAAAGATTATCTCCCGCAAAAGTCTTATGGTATTTTCCGATAATTCTGAGATTTAGGCGCATGTTTCGTAGTGAAACCGATGCAAGACATCTTACTTGGCATGCAGATGAAAGAATTATTGATGGAAAGTATCGGCATCCGGCTGATTCACCACAGTGGTCGAAGATTGATAATGATTATCCTGAGTTTGGATCAGAAGCAAGAAACCTTCGATTGGCATTATCTACTGATGGAATGAACCCACATGGTCTTCAAAGTATCTCAGATACCACATGGCCTGTGATTCTTATGATTTATAACCTACCTCCGTGGCTATGAATGAAGCGTAAGTACATGATGTTATCTATGTTAATCTTTGGGCCTAAACAACCAGGGAATGACATAGACGTATATTTGACACCTTTGATCGAAGATTTAAATATTTTGTGGGAGAACGGTGTGGAGGTTTATGATGGATATAGGAAAGAAAGTTTCAATTTGAGGGCGATGTTGTTTGGCACAATTAATGATTTTCCAGCATACGGGAATCTATCTGGGTATAACATTAAAGGTCAACGTGCGTGTCCTGTTTGTGAAGACGGAACCGATACAATTCGATTGGAACTTTGCCAGAAGAATGTGTTTCTCGGTCATCGTAGATTCTTACATTCTAAACATCACTACCGTGGATGGAGAAAAGCATTCAATGGAGACACCGAACATCGTAGAGCTCCACCCGCATTATCAGGTGAACAAATTTTTGAAAAGGTGAAAGATGTGCGTACTGAGTTTGGCAAGCCTTTTGCACATAAGATTGTGAAAGGTGGGTGGAAGAAAAGGTCGATATTTTTTGAATTGCCATATTGGAAGTCTTTGTACGTGAGACATTTTCTCGATGTTATGCATATTGAAAAAAACGTATTTGAAAGTGTTATCGGTACATTACTCAATATAAAAGGCAAGTCTAAGGATGAACTTAAAGCAAGGGAGGACATGTTAAAAATGGGGATGAGAATTGAATTAGCACCCGTGAAGAAAGGAAGACAAACATATCTACCACCTGCTGCTTTTACTTTATCTAGAAAGGAGAAATTTTTTGTGTGTAAGTCTTTGAGTGAAGTTAAGGTTCCAGAAGGATACTCATCAGATATCAGAAGACTTGTTTCTATGAAAGACCTCAAGTTGAAGAATTTGAAGACACATGATTGCCATGTTATAATGGAACATTTTCTACCGATAGGTATACGTTCTATTTTGCCAAAAAAAGTAAGAAGTGCCATAACTAAATTGTGTTTTTTCTTTAGGTCAATCTGTAGTAAGGTGATCGATCCCGAGATCTTACCAACACTACAAAAAGAGATTGTAATTACCTTGTGTGAGCTTGAAATGTATTGTCCTCCGTCTTTTTTTGACATAATGGTTCATTTAGTTGTTCATCTTGTGAAAGAGACACAGTTGTGTGGACCAACTTATATGAGATGGATGTACCCTGCTGAACGGTATATGAAAATATTAAAAGGGTACGTGAAATCCCGAAGTCGACCAGAGGGTTGTATTGTTGAACGATACATTGTTGAAGAAGCTGTTGAGTTTTGTACTGAATATTTGTCTAACGTTCAATCGATTGGACTCCCCAGAGCTCAGATTTTCGAAAAAATGGAAGGTAAAAAATTAATTGGGAATAAAATTGTGACAATATCAAGGGATGAACGAGATCAAGTTCATTTGTATGTTCTTCACAATAATAATGAGGTTGAGCCATATGTTGAAATGCACAAGGATGTACTCCGAAGGTTAAATCCGAACAGAAATGAAAATTGGATAGTTATAGAGCACAATCAAAGTTTCATACAATGGTTGAAGGATCATATTTATTCGAAGCGCTCTTCAGATCCTTCTTTGGTAACAGAAAGGTTGAGATGTTTGGCATATGGTCCAAGTTTGCATGTGTTTTCTCATAGCGCATACTCAATTAACGGATACACATTTTATACCAAAGAACAAGATGATAAGAGTACTATGCAAAATAGTGGTGTCACCGTGCTAGCTGAAGCAATGCATATATCAAGTATGAAGGACTTAAACCCTAAATATGCAAATTTGTCATATTTTGGAGTTATTGAGCACATTTGGGTGTTTGATTACGAGAAGTTTCAGATTCCCATCTTTGGTTGCAAGTGGGTGAATAGTAGTGGCATACGAATGGATAAGTCTGGATTTTTGCAAGTTGATCTTACTAGGGTGGGGTACAAAGATGAACCTTTTATTCTAGCATCTCAAGCTAAATAAGTGTTCTATGTGAATGACCCGAAGAGTACAAAGTGGTCTATAGTGCTTTTCTCTAACAAAGTGACTGATGATAGCGGTGTCGATCAATGTGATATTGATGTTGAGAATGAGTCATGCATTAGACGGAATGAGTTGAATATAAATGATGAAGTTGAGGATCTTATACCGGATGAGTCATATATAAGAAACGATCATAATGAGGGAATTTGGATCAATTCATCCGTACGCATTGCTAAGAAACAAGTGATTAATATTCCAACAAAGAAAAGAAAGAGATGTTAGTGACTGAGGTAAATTATGCATGGTTTCTTTATTTTTTTGTTTTCAATTGATTTGATTATAAGTTATATCTGATAATGCATGATTTCGTTATATTTTTGTTTTCAATTGCTTTGATTATAAGTTATATCTGATAATGCATGATTTCTTTATTTTTTTGTTTTCAATTGCTTTGATTATAAGTTATATCTGATAATGCATGATTTCGTTATATTTTTGTTTTCAATTGCTTTGATTATAAGTTATATTTGATATTTGATGGTTTCCTTGGTTTATTACAGGTTAGACATGGCTGATGACCAACATGAGGAAGTTAGCAAAAAAGTATCCGCGGAAGAAGAGATTCGAAGAGGCATCACAGTAATGAGAAGGGTGGTCCAAGGAAGATCTCGAGGCATCATACTAGATGTCTATTGGAGCCACCAGGGACAACTTGTAGAACCTAATGGGCATACCTTAACTAGTTTTATCGGTGCACTAATAAGGAATGAAATTCCCATTACCTGTGATGATTGGAGAAACAAAGAGCTGAATGACTCCAAAGAAAAAATTTGGAGTGAGATAAAGGTACACTCATTTGGCCCTTAATTATACGGTATCAATTATGTATTTTCAATTATCGGTACTAACTATCAATCTGTATGTTTTTCTTAGCGATGTTTTAACATCGAAGAAGAAAGAAGAGGTTTTTGTATGAAATTGGCCGGAAAGCTTTTAAGAGGGTTTCGAACATTTTTATCATCCAAGTTCCTTAGGGATGCGGATGGTAATTATGTGGATGCGGAGCTTCCTAAAAAATATGAAAGTTTGATATCAGCTGAAGAATGGGAAGCTTTCAAATCCAAACGACAAGACCCGGTTTTTAAAAGAATAAGTGCCACAAATCGGGAAAGAGCATCAAGTCCCGCATATCCGTACCGAAAAGGACGTGTCAGATATGGACGCTTAGAACAATCCATGGTAAGTATTTATAAATTGCGATAACAAATTTGTTCATCATATATTAGTTTTATCTGATAAAATTGTATGACTTAATGTGTAGCTGCAGAAGGAGAAAAGTTCAGAAACATCTCTTCCTGCACATGTTTTGTGGAAGGAAGCCCGTGTGGGCAAATCTGGAGTTCCTCAAGAAGATGTTTTACACGTATACCAGAAATGTGTAAGTATAACATTTTTTCATTAATTGAATAACATTTTTATACACAAATATTTGACAAGTATACGGTATTCATCTGATTTTTCAGGAGGCGATATCTCAGTCTTTATCTCCCGATGATACTAGGAGCATACTTAGTCGGGCATTAGATGTCCCTGAGTATTCTGGTCGGGTGAGGGGTAAGGGATTTGAAGTCACTCCGACCTCCCTGAGTGTTAAAAAAGGAAAGGCTCCTAGTAATCGGGAGCTTCATGCAAAATTGGAAGCCATGCAAGCTGAGCTTGATGCATTCAGGAGAGAAAGAGAGGCTAGCGCCTTAGCATGTTTCAAAGATGGTTCGGACAAAGACAGTATCAACTGTACCTTTCAACCGAACATTCCAGAGGTAATTACATATAATTGTCTTAAATTGAACTATTTGATTAAATTATGTATTTGACATATATACACATTAACAATTTCTTGTTATTATTGGTTTTAGGGCATTTCCCATTGTCAGCTATATTTGTCGTCACCATACTATCAGATGGTTGGCAAGGGAAAAGTGCATAACGTTAGCAGAGTATTACTCCACACTAGAGAGCTCCCTGCTGGATGTTTGAAGGTATCGATTGATATTTCAGTTGAGCCGAATGCATCATTACCATATCCTAACGATGATTCGGATGCAACAACGGTGGACGAAGCAGTAGGTTCGTTTGTTGCATGGCCGACAAACCTCATATGCGTAGGATATGAGGTATGCCTAAAACCTATGTTAACTTTAATGTGTATATTCAAAGTTTTTACGCGCATTTTACGTACATATTTTCCTTGGTTATGTTAAATAGACTCCCACAAAATCCAAATCAAAAGATAATGCTATTCCGCGGCATACCGAGTCCGTGGTTTCAAGAAAAGAGGTAATATACAATTATATGACATATATTCATGGAAGTTGTTACATTCTTAATTTGATCTAACTATTTATATGATATGTAGTTTCAAGAAAATGAGGTTAGCAACGCCTCCGCACAACAAAAAAAGGAGGTTAGCAACGCCTCCGCACGGGTAAAAAGTGCTGGTGCTAAGAAGACCGTAGCTAGGAAAAAACCTACCACCAAGTATAGGTCGTGCCTCAAGACATTTTTAGAGATGACCGATATACCGACCGGAGGTGTTCGGAATGTACATATGGAGGTAGGTATTTTCGGCTTTGATTACGACCAAATGATTGGTAATGAAGACTTCATGCAAGTTTTTGGTCGTGAAGAAATCGGCGTCACCGTTGTCAATACATATATTAGATAAATCCGGTCTACTTTGTTATATTAATTGAACAACTTATTTACTTTATGTTTCAAAAGAGGTGTCTAATGTTAATGATGTTTTTATATTAGGTTTTTGTATGACAAATTGATGCGCCCCAATGGTTTGGACGTGTCATTTGGATTCTTAGCACCTGCGACCGTCAACTTAAGTTTAATCTTAAGTAGACCGGATACCGTGACGGAGTACGTTCTTCGGATCCTCATGGCCAACAAAGATGCGGAGAAGTTGTTCTTTATACCGTTTAATACCGGGTTAGAATTTCATTCTAAAATCATCTATTATAATTTTTTCCCAAGTTGACATCTAACATTTGCTTAATCATTACAGTGGACATTGGTTGTTGCTCGCAATCAATCCTATTCGAGAAATCGTTTATTATCTTGACTCGTTAGGAAATGATTGGACAACATACCCAGATATGAAGGTCATAATTGACACGTAAGTGAGAATGTTCAAAATTTTTTTGTGTGTATTTCTTAGTTTATGTGAATTGTTCTAATTACTTAATTTTTATTTTATTAGCATCCTACAAGCTTTTCGAGCCCAACGAGATATCCAAACCTCAAAGAGGGGCGCCAACTCCATTACATGGATTCGAGTGGCGGTATATTTTTAATTATCACATTTTTTATTATATTAGTGATGACACTTGATAAAACTTAGGATTTATCCATATTTTTTTTCATATGTAGTGTCCTCAACAACGTAATCAAATAGATTGCGGGTATTTCATGTTGAGGTTTATGCGAGATACTCTTGTTTTGGGCCGATTAGAGATTCCCACCGATGTATGTATTTCTAACTTATGAGTTATTTTTATATTTACACATATCTCATATAGTTAAATAGTTGAAATTAAATCAAACTATGTTATATTATTATGTAGTACTTTGATGAATTCAAGTGTGCATTTTATACAAAGGATCAATTGGACGAAATCAAAGAGGAATGGTGTCAATTCATCATAGAGCTCAATGTTTTATGTAATGACTTGTAAATTTGTAGTATATTGTACATGACTTGTAAATTTGTACATAAATTTGTGTAATTATATTGTACATTTGTAGTATATGTAATGACTTGTAAATTTGTACATAAATTTGTATATATTTTGATACATTTAAGGCAAAATTGGTTTGAATTGGTATATATATATATTTGTTAGCAAAAAATTGGTAGAAAAAAGGCCAAAATGGTTTGAAATGGCATATATAAAATGTGATATTTGTCTGCCAAAATTTGGTTGAAAACAGGTAGAAATTCTGGTTTATAAACTTGGAAAAAATGTGGTTTAAAACAAAAGCTGCAAAAAATTTCGTATACCTTAGACAGCGCTTTTGGCAAAAGCGCTGTCTAAGGGGGGGGGGGCTTAGAAAGCGCTTTTGGCAAAAGCGATGTCTAAGGGTGGGGCTTAGGCAACACTTTTGAAAAACGCTGTCTAAGGTATACCTAAAAAAATTAAAATAGGAGGGGATTGACAGCGCTTTCACCAAAAGCGCTGTCTAAGGTATAGGGGCTTAGAAAGCTCTTTTTCAAAAGCGTTGTCTAAGGTATTCCTAAAAGCGCTGTAGGGTACCTTAGACAGCTCTTAGACAGCGCTTTTAAGATTTAAAAAAGCGCTGTCTAAACCTTTAGCAGCGGAGGTTTAGACAGCGCTTTAAAGCGCTGTCTAAGGCTAAAAAAAGCGTTGTCTAAGGTCTTGTTTGGCATAGTGAATGTCAGGGATATGGGCAGCAGTGTCTATCTATTCTTTCATCTCATTAACAGGAGCATCAGGGGCTTCTTCATGGGTAGGAATTCTGCCCTCAGGAGCCTCAGGGTCGAAAAGCCAGTTGGCTCGGCTTTCAGGATCAATGCGGTCCCTGCAAGGCAAGATAATGTTATGGAAAACAACATTGCAGATGACAGGGTTGAATTTTCCATCTTCTCTCTCATAGATAAGGTGCGCGGCCTTGCAGTGATCCAAAGTTAGGTAAGTCGGTGCTATGGAAGGTAAGTTGGCAAGGTTGGGGCCTAAGTTCAGTTTCAGCGCAAGAGATGTGACTATGCCTCCTAAATAGAAAGGTTTACCGCCTCTCGCACATATGGATTGAATGTGGTATAACAGGAACGGAGCGACATTAATCTTATCGTCTTCTAAGGCACAATGAATGAAGAAGAGCTCTTTTAAATTAAGCTTGTGGTTGCTATCTCGGGCGAAAATTGTGTTGCCGAGAATGCGGCGGAAGTAGCGAATGGCAGGGTTATGGATGAAAGTAGCATTGAGGTGATCAAATGCTACGGCTTGTGTGTCGGTTATCTTTTGCCAAAAGATGAAAGCTTCTTCAGACAAGTTTTCTGGTACTCGGCGACGGGCTTCCTCACCGGAGTCAAATCCAAGTAGTTGTGCAATTTCATTTTGAGAGAATCTGTACTCCACTTCGAACATGCGGAATGAAGTCACGCCCGTAAGTTGGTCGGTAGAGCCTGCAGGAGTCATGTAGGAAAAAGAGCTCAGAAACTCAAGAGTTAGAGCTTCGTAGATACACTTCGGTTGACTTCAGAGTTGCCACAATCCCATGTTTTGCAGTAGTTTCTTGACGCTGTGAAATAGACCCAAGGTTCTTAAACATTCAGTGTCGATACACCGGGTCGGTTGGAGACCACGACATTGAAACTTTTGAAACTTCGAACGTTGAGCCTCTCCTTGCTCAACATCTCTGAATATGATGTTAGGGTTTTGATTATCTGCTATAACTTACAAAAGTTGTAGAGTTGTTGGAATTTGGGGTTGAAGAATGAGAGGAGTTCAGGAAGTTTTCGGGTAAATAATGAGAATGGGTATGTGGAAAGATTCAATTTATGGGAGAAATAATGAGAATTTAGTGGATGTAATGGTGGTTACGGAGTTGAGATTGAGAGGTAGTGGAGAGTCGTGGGAGAAGAAGAGATAAGAGTGAGTGGGATGAAGAGCTTCTGCAGTTACAGAGAACGTGTTCTTTGGGATGGTGACGATTGTCACAAGATTGTTACGATCGTAACACGAGCAAAAAAGCGTGACGCTCGTCAGCTAGACATTACGATCGTCAGCGTTACAAAAACTGGGAAATTTCAACAGGTTTCCAGATTTAGCAGGTTAGGCAAAAGTCATGCAGTAAGATCAATATAATTAGCATAATAGCAGGCATGATAATATATATAAGGCACATAATAGCTACTAACTCAATTTCAATCATCCAATAAGCGTAATTACGAATTATTATCATTAGCTACCAAAAGTAAAATGTGAAATGCAGTAACTTGCTTGCAGAATTGAAACTTATAAAAATTGCACTAAATTGAAATTGTTGTTCTTGACATAAAGCAGAAATTGCATAAAATGAAATCGTGCAGAAATAAATAAATTGGCATAAGCAAACTGAAACTTCAAAGTAAAAGGAAACTAAAGTGGTCCAAGAAACAGAAAACAAATAAAACTTTTGCTGAATGTTATTTCATCAAGGATGTCTTTTCTTTAAGTCTTCCAAAACCGAATTTACATGGTAGAATTGATCCATAGTTATGTCTGTTAGGATTATGAGATCTTGTCGCATGCTTCTCAGTTCATCTTTGATCCCATTGATCTCAGCTTGGTAAACATCCATTATGTTAAAGATATTATTCAGGTTTTCATTGTACACTCCTTCATCCATTTTAGGGACATCAGCATCCTCATCAATGTGGTTTGGTTCATAATAATAGGAGGGGTCGCAGGATCAAACTCATAATCGGACATATTTTCATCAGGAACTTGGAAGCAAGTGGTGTATCAGGTGATGATGGTTGATTAGGTGGGTTTAATTCATAAAGTCAGTTGTCACGGTTGTGGACACTCACTTTTGCATGGTTCAGAAGGGTAAATATGGTGACGACTTCATTCCTAATCAAGTAGTCGTAAGGTGAAATTCCTAAGTTTCCTATGATACGCCTGTCAAAGCAAAAATCCAAATTCATAAGTCGAATTGTACCAAATGGTATGCACCTATTAAGTTGGTATCTAAGTCCAAGAGCTCCAGCAATCATAGTTACTAGGTCGCCTACGATGATTGGGGTATCAGTATCCTGAATAATGCGGTTAAAGGTTTGCATCATGAAAG
Organism: Lathyrus aphaca; assembly: GCA_963966055.1. NCBI lineage: Eukaryota > Viridiplantae > Streptophyta > Magnoliopsida > Fabales > Fabaceae > Lathyrus > Lathyrus aphaca. Next base: position 509,203,699 of record OZ014523.1, read on the forward strand.
ATACTGCATTAACAAGGCGTCCTTGTGTCATACAGTAAAGCATAAATATTTCATCCTTAGATACTAAGGTTCAATTTTCTTCCTTTACAAATAGTGTATGGGCTAGGATCTTATGGAAATAGCGGATAACAGGGTTGTGTATTTCATTGTTATCCATGGTATCCGGCTCAGGGTGGTAATTTCCGGTTAAGGTACCCCAAAAATAATCTAGCTCAAAATCCCATAGTTCCATTTGGGTGGTGGTAAATGCAAAAGGTCCGCTAGGGAATCCTAATAAGTCAGTTAGTTCCTTATGGTTATAAGAGAACTCAATACCAAAAAGTCTGAAACTAATATATCCTTTTCTGGCTCCGAATCCACGATCAGGTATGTGAATTAAAGAGCTTAAAAACTCAGAGGTATGCTCGCGGTAGGTGACAAATCTATACTTAATGTGGGCACTTTCCCATCCCAACTAGTTAAATAGATATAAGACACTGTCCAACATACCTAAGGTGTCCAAGGTTGACTCATCATAATAAAGGGACATAATGATATTTCTTTATGACAACTCCTCAAATTTCCTTCTATGTTTTCTACCTCTAAAAGTGGTTTCCATAAAATTTTGTGGTTGTGGTTCCATAATGAATGTTAAAATGGGAGAAACAAATCAGATGGAATGAAGGTAAGGTAGAAAAGACTTTTAGAAATCCTGTATCAACTGAAGTTTTTAAATTCAGCATAACAGTTTTATAAAGATTTTACAAAAATGAGATAATGAAAATATAGAAAATCAATATAAATAAAAGGAAAGAAACATTAAAGTAAAACACTCAAAAAGCAATATGGTGGGTTGCCTCCCACTAAACGTTGTTTTTAACGTCATAAGCTTGACATAGTGCTTAGTATTAGATTAATCAGGGGAATCAACAGACAGTTCTAATAGTTTTAGATTGTTCGCATATTCTCTATTTTCTATATGATGGTATTGTTTTAATCGTTGTCCATTTACTGTGAATGGTTCACTATTTCTACCCTTGATTTCTATCGCTCCACTAGGGAACACTTTTGTAATTTCAAAAGGGCCTGACCATCTAGATTTTAATTTCCCAGGAAAGAGCCTAAGTCTAGAGTTGAATACGATAACAATGTCTCCCACACTAAATTCTTTCCTAGATAAACACTTGTTGTGCCATATTTTGGTTCTCTCTTTATATATCTTAGCGTTCTCATAAGCGTCTAATCGTAATTATTCTAGTTCGTTTATATCGAGGACTCGCTTTTCTCCTGCGGATATGTAGTTTATATTAAGCGTTTTAATCGCCCAATATGCTTTGTGTTCTAATTCTACCGGGAGATGACAAGACTTTCCATACACAAGTTTGAAGGGTGTAGTTCCTATAGGCGTCTTGTAAGCTGTCCTGTAAGCCCATAAAGGTTCGTTAAGCTTGGATAACCAATCTTTCCTAGATATGGCGACCTTTTTTTTCTAAGATTTGTTTTATTTCTCTGTTTGAGACTTCGACTTGTCCACTTGTTTATGGATAATATGGTGTTGCTACACGGTGTCTGACTCCATACTTGGATAGTAATTTGTCGAATATTTTTGAAAGAAATGGGAGCCACCGTCACTAATGACAAGTCTGGGTACACCAAACCTTGGAAAGATTACATTCTTGAAAAGCTTGATCACTACTCGTGTGTCATTGGTAGGAGAAGCTATAGCCTCAATCCATTTCGAAACATAGTCGACAACAACGAGTATGTACTTATTTCCGAAAGAAGATGGGAATGGTCCCATGAAAATCCCCCATACATCAAAGACTTCTACTTTAAGTATTCCTCTTTGAGGCATTTCATCGCGTCTTGAGATATTACCGGTGCGTTGACACCGATCACAGTTTATAACAGCGATGTGGACGTCTTTCCATAAGGTAGGTCATAATAAGCCTGCTTGTAAGATCTTGGCACAGGTTTTCGAAGTACTTGTATGTCCGCCATACGGAGATGAATGACATTGAGAAATGACATCCTCAATTTCTTCTTCGGGTATGCATCGACGAAAGATTTTGTCGGGTCCTCTCTTGAAAAGTAAAGGTTCGTCCCAATAATAGTATTTGAGATCATGGAAGAATTTTTTTTTCTGTTGATATGTTAAATCTAGTGGAAGCGCGCCTGCAGCTAGGTAGTTAACTATGTCAGCATACCAAGGTAATTTTTCGTTTGTATGGACTGATTCCACGGTTTCTTTGGTTTCTGGTTTGATTGGGTCTAGTAGGGCTACGCCGCTTTTTATTTGCGCTATCAATTGTTCATAAGGAAAATCGTCGTTAATAGGCACTGGTTCAGGTTTGATATTTTCTAATCTTGATAGATGATCTGCTACTACGTTTTCAGTGCCTTTCTTATCTTTGATCTCTAGATCGAATTCCTATAACAGTAAAATCCATCTTAGGAGTCTTGGTTTGGCATCCTTCTTGGTTAAAAGATATCTGATAGTGGTGTGATCTATGTAAATGATTATTTTTGCTCCTACTAGATAGGATCGAAATTTGTCAAGTGCGAAGATAACTGCTAACAGTTCTTTCTTAGTTGTGGCGTAGTTCATTTGAGCGGAATCTAAAGTTCTACTGGCATAGTAGATTGCGTGAAATTTCTTGTCCTTTCTTTGTCCTAGAACTACGCCTACAACATAGTCATTCGCATCGCACATGATTTCGAAAGGCAATCTCCAATCGGGTGGTTGCATGATTGGTGCGATGATAAGAGCTGATTTCAGAGTTTCAAATGCTTTTAGGCACCTTTCATCGAATATGAACTCTGCGTCTTTCATTAATAAACCAGTTAAAAGTTTAGTGATTTTCGAGAAGTCTTTGATAAATCGTCGATAAAAACCGGCGTGGCCTAAAAAGCTTCGTACTTCTCGTACGGTCTTAGGTGGTTGAAGGTATTTTATGACTTCTATTTTGGATTTATCAACTTCAATTCCTTTGTCAGATATAACATGTCCTAATACGATCCCTTGTCTGACCATAAAATGACATTTTTCCCAGTTAAGCACGAGATTTACCTTTACACATCTCTCTAGTACCCTTTCTAAGTTCGATAAACATCCTTCAAAGCTTTCCTCACACATAAAAATCGTCTATGAACACTTCCATGATGTTATCTATGAAATCCACAAAGATCGACACCATACATCATTGAAAGGTTGTAGGGGCATTACACAATCCGAAGGGTATTCGTCTATAAGCGAATGTTCCATAGGGGCATGTGAACGTAGTTTTCTCTTGGTCATCAGGGTGAATAGGGATCTGGAAAAATCAGGAGTAACCATCTAGATAGAAGAAGTACGAATGTTTGGCTAATCGCTCTAGCATCTGATCTATGAAAGGTAAAGGAAAATGATCCTTTCGAGTAGCTTTGTTCAATTTACGATAGTCAATGCATACTCTACTTCCGGTCACCATTCTTTGTGTTATTGATTCGCCTTTTGCGTTTTTCACAACAGTGATGCCTCCTTTCTTTGGTACGACATGTACAGGGCTAACCCATTGACTGTCGGAGATCGGATATATGATTCCTGCTTCTAATAGCTTCTTAACTTCATCTCTGACTACAGTGCTAAGGATAAGATTAATTCTTCCTTGAGGTTCTCTAGAGGTTTTGTAATCGTCTTCTAGCATAATACGATGCATGCAAATTGATGGAAATATTCCTTTTAAGCCGAAAATGTTATAACCTAATGCAGTCAGATACTTCCTTAGGACTCCTAATAATTTCTTAGTTTCGAGCCGTCCTAGGTCGGCATTAATTATTACTAGTTTTTTAAGTTCGGTGTCTAGGAATTCATATCTTAGGTTTTTAGGTAAGGTTTTAAGTTCTAAAGTTGGTTTTTTTGGTCATGGCATATGATCAGGTGTAAGTGCTAAACTTTCGCTTAGACTGTCATCTTTATATGGTTCACGCTAGTTGTCGTCTTCGAAGATTGGTGAAATTTATATCTTTATAATTTCGGAGTATGTGGTTTGTTCTGCCTCCATCTCTCTTACGCACTCGTCTATTACGTCAATTAGATAACAAGTGTCATCCATGACTGGTGCTTGTAAGAATTGAGTAAGGATGAATTCCATTTTTTACTCTCCCACTTCGAAGGTTAATTTTCCGCTCTTTACGTCGATTATGGCTCCAGCTGTGGCTAGGAAAGGTCTTCCTAATATAATAGGAGTAACTGAATCCTTAGAAATGTCCATGATTATGAAATCGGTCGGGATATAGAATTGACCTATTCTTACTGGAATGTTTTCTAGTATACCTACGGGGTATCTAACTGATCAGTCAGCTAATTGAACAAACATTTTAGTAGGTCCAAGTTCTCCCATTTCCAGCTTCTTGCAAATAGATAGCAGCATGACACTGATACTTGCTCCTAAATCGCATAGAGCTTTGTCTATGAAGAACTTTCCAATATTACAAGGTATAGAGAAACTACCTGGATCTTTCAACTTAGGAGGCATATTGTTTTGGATAATAGCGCTACACTCAGCAGTAAGTGTAATTGTTTCGTTATCCTCGATCTTTTTCTTATTGATAAAATCTCCTTGAGAAATTTAGCATACAATGGTATTTGAGTGATGGCTTCTGTGAATGGAATTGTGATATTTCATTGTTTCAGAAGTTCAACAAATTTCTTGAATTGGTTCATCGTTTTGGAATTTGGTAGTCTTTGAGGATACATAATGGGTGGTTTATAAGGTGGTGGAGGCACATAAGGCTCTCTTTCTCCACAACCTCTTGGTTATCTTCTTCCTTTTCTTCCGGTTCATTCTCCTTTTCAGTTGGTTTATCCTGCTTTTGGTACATGGCTGGATTTTCAAGCCTTGGATCAATTGGTTTGTTAAGTTCTCTTTTGCTTCTCAATATCACAACATTTGCTTGTCCTTTAGGATTAGGTTGTGGTTGTCCAGGAAATACACCAACAGGGGCAGTAGAAGGTGCTTGTTGTTGAGCTACTTGTGAAATTTGAGTTTTGAGCATCTTGTTGTGTGTAGCTAACGCATCTACCTTGCTCACCAGTTGTTTAATCTGCTCATTAGTGTGTATGTTTTGGTTCAGGAAATATTTATTTGTTTGAGGTTGGGAAGCTATAAAGTTTTCAATCATTAATTCAAGATTTGATTTCCTAGGGACAACAGGAGCGGTCTATTGATATCCTGGGGGTGTAGCTGGTGTTTGACCAGGCGCATACAAAGCGTTGTTGTTTTTATAAGAAAGGTTCGGATGATTATTCCAACCGGGGTTGTATGTATTGGAGTAGGGATTTCCTTGGGCATAATTCACTTGGTCTGTGGCGATCCCGACTAATAGCTGACAATCGGGGGCAATATGTACTTGAACTCCACATAACTTGCAGTTAGGTGTTACCGCAACCATGGTGGTTGTTGGTGTTACAGACAGGTTATCTATCTTTTGAGCAAGAGCATCAAATTTGGCATTAACTTGATCCATGCTACTTACTTCGTACATACCTCCTTTGGTTGGTTTCTCTGTTGCGGTTCTTTCAACTCCCCACTGAAAATAGTTCTGGGCCATATTCTCGATAAGTTCACGAGATTCGTTATACTCTTTGTTCATCAAAGCTCCGCCTGCAGCAGCGTCTATCGTCATTCTTGTGTTATACAAGAGCCCATTGTAAAAGGTATGGATTACCATCCATTCTACTAAACCGTGATGAGGACATAGTCTCATCATGTCTTTGTATCGTTCCCAAGCTTAGAAAAGAGATTTGTTTTCCTTTTGCTTAAATCCGTTGATTTGAGCTCTTAGCATAGCTGTTTTGCTAGGTGGAAAATATCTTGCTAAGAAGACTTTCTTCAGCTCATCCCAGGTGGTGACTGGATTCGATGGCAGAGATTGAAGCCAAGCTCTTGCTTTGTCTCGTAATGAAAAAGGAAAAAGACGTAGTCTGATTGCTTCTTGGGTAACTCCATTCGCTTTAACTGTATCAGCATATTGCACGAATATCGGCAGGTGCAAGTTCGGATGTTCGGTAAGATTTTCGGAAAATTGGTTTTCTTGCAAAGCTAAAATTAGCGATGGTTTCAACTCGAAATCATTTTGATTGATAGCAGGTGCGACAATGTTGTTATGAGGTTCAGCTTGTGAGGGAACAACGTAATACGAGAGTGGATGAGTTCCTTCTTCTTCGGCCATCTCAGCTTCTCTAGATGTTCCTTATCGGTCTTTAACTGATTCGGGTGGAAAGGCTAAAAGATCAGGAATGTTGTACCTTCGTTGGTACTCTACTATACGGTGTCTTAAATGTAAAAAGAACTCTAATTCAGCGATCGGAGGTTGCAAGTTTTTGCCTTGTGAGCGAGTACTTGACATACAATCGATGAATAGAAATTAGGAAAAATAAATCGGTTGCCTTAGACTAGACTGCACACTATTAAGGTGCACTAGTGACTAAATACAAAATCCCTAGAAACGACGCCAAAAACTTGATGTGCGATTGACCTAACGTCTAACGGTATCTTAACTGCAAGTGCACAGCCTATCGCGTAGTAATAAAAAAATGTCGAACCCACAGGGATTAAGTTATCACTCTAGTGCTATAAATGTTGCTATGTTAGCTAAGGCGAAGATTATCACGAATTAGGTTTCTAAAGGTATACTAAATGGAAAATTATTAGAATTAAGATTATATGATTTAGGCGGTCGATATGTAACTTAGTAGACCTATGCGGATTAAACCAAGACTAAGCGTAGATAATTACTTCACTTAATTGCTTATGTAGAAATTATCAGTTTAAAAACCCACAACTCACACTCTCATGGTCTTGTATAAGATTATATTCCTAAAGCCCTATGCCTGCTCTCGCTAGCCCATAAGTGTTTAGAAAATACTTTTTGGAAACTTAATAAAATCTAATTTTGTTTAAAGCGCTCTCGTTGTATTTAAATCAAATGCCTAACTTTAGCTATCCGATTAAAACATCACACTCTCGTGGTCTCGATCCTAATATTTTTCTACTCTTTTTACTCTCGTAACAAAGAGCTTGATTTTAATTATAAAAAGTCTCAGCCAAATTAAGTTAATTGGAACTTTTAGCTTAGCATTAATTCAATCTGCTTGGTTACCGTTATTACATACCGACAATATTAGATTAGCTAGACATATTAATTAAAGCAGAAAAACAATAGTAATTAATTAAATAGAATGTAGACATAATTAATAAATACCAATTAAACAATAAAATTAAAATGCAATATATTGAAACCTGATACAAAAGAACTTTTCCTCGTAGACCCCTCTTCCACAAATGGCGGCAAGCTTGGATCTTCTCGGAAATTAAATACGAATTCTAAGGCTAGAAAATAAATATCCTAATCTAATGTAATAGCTTCCTGATATTGGAAACTATTACTTACGGGTAATTGAATTGAAAAGAAATTAAAGTAACTGAAAACAAAGGAATGGAAATAATGAAAAGCGAGAATAAATTCGGCAGAGCTTCGGTAACAATTTGGTGCAGCAAAACTCTCCCCCCTTTCCTTCTGTTCCTGCTTCTATTTATAGGCAATGAATAATATAGCAGTTGGAGAATTTACAGGTCTAATAAAAACCCACTAACTGAGGAAAAGTAGGAGCACTAAGCTTGCTTCGTAAAAATTTAGGTTGAGAAAAATAAGAAAAGTGGTGTGACTTCGTTCTGCTTCTGTTTCACTTTGCATGTTCGGTATAAAACCAGTTATAACATAGTGTTGAGCGTCATGGGCTATGACGAGCGTCTTGGCCTCTTTTTAGCGTGTTACGGTCGTAACATGTGTGTGACGGTCGTGACACGCTACAAGCTGCGTGACGATCGTAATGGATTTGTGACGACCGTCACTGCTGCAAATTATGCAGAATCTTGTTTTTGGCTTGGCTTTTTGGTCTGTCTTATGTTTATTTGTTCTATGTCTTCATTTTGCATATTTTTGACTTGAAGGACACTACCTGTAACAAATGCGAAAAACTCGGAAAAGTTGGGAGTTAATTATATCAAAATGCAATGAAAACGGACTAGAAATGTGCTAAATAATTGATACGATTTCTCGTTATCAATACCTCCTCGTTTTCAGTTTCCACTTTCTTCTTCTTTTTCCTTCCAAGACCAAACTTTTCAAAACTTCCAAAACCCTTTCATATTCATCTTGAATTTTTTTTAGAGAACAAAAATGATTTATTCATCTTCGTCAATTCTTCCAATTCCTCTTTCTTCTGACATTAGCACTCTCATTATTGTTGGTAAACACAACTATGTCCCTGAGACACCAATGGAGGAGGAAAAATTATTATTGGGCTACTTAGTTGTCCATTTCTCCATTTATGGTACTATTCATGCCTTCTTAGGTCCTTTCATCACTGCCTTTGAGAAACCTGAACAGTTGAATAAAGTAGAGAAGAAGAAAGCATAATTCTATAAGGATCATGACTTGATTCAGATATCAAAAATGGGTCTTAAGTTCAATCCCAATATGCTAATTGCAACCCTTCTTTTCTAGGAATGTTCTACCAACACCTTCCAAATGTGTTGCGGAATGGTGACTCTCACCTTGTTTGACATAGTTGTGATAACGGGTATTCGCCCCATAGGCAAAATCTTTGACCCCACTTTGATAACTAACATCGAACCAGTATTTGACTTCGGTCGCCCAACTAATAAACATTTTTTCGAAGACTTTCATGAGACTGACTCCGAAGATGTTTTTGACCGGGAGCATATCCCCTTTTTAACTTACTGACTATCTCGCTTTGTTTTTTGTTTCAGCTCTTTGCAGGTAGCCAAAAAATTCATAACTTTGGCCGCACAAACTTCATGAAGCCCGAAAGATAAATCTCAACAAGCTAATCATGGGCTCTCTCTCTCTCTCTACGAGGCTCTTGGCCTTGCTACTTCTTATTTTAAGTTTATTGACGACCCATCATACAAGTTCCATATCAATGGCTCTATGTGGCTTCTACAAATATGGCTTAATTCCACATTTGAATCCTTCATGAAATTTAACATCCCTCATACCTCAGCACAATAAGTCGAAGGATGGTGAGTTGAATCCATAAGGCTTGCTCTGTTGACACTAAAAGATGCGGGTCTATCGACCACATATGCTTTCAAGAAGTATGTCAGCATGTTCGCAGAACGTGATGTTTTTGAACCATTTATGGATCCATTTGTCAGTTGATGTCATGGTCCTTACTGGTTGAAGAGATAATTTCCTTCTCTTTCTTCTGATCCTCGGGATGAGGCCCTTGACATCTTATCATCGTTTCTTTGACCCAGTGTCTTGTCTGTAGGATTCTAGTGGGAAGCAAAGGTTTGGGCCTTGTTAGCTATCAGCCTAACCTGGTAGCCGGACAATTTTTCTTTATCCATATCTTGCCTACGTCATTCTTTCTCCACAAGACAAAAGTTTTCACAACCATCACCCTTTACACAAATGAAGAATACCAAGCACAAATAATTTTTTTACAATAGACATCACCACTCTGATTCCCTTTAAATTTCAATTCGACTATATTTGCACACCAAAATTCAAAGAATGGTGGTCGATTTATCACCATGTTCATTATGTGGCGTTTGCAATTGTTCTATAGCTTATAACAGATGCCTTTTCAATTGTCAAGAGTTGGATCAAGAAATGCACGTGTACATATATCAAATAAATACAATCTTTCCAATGTTACTTTGAGGTCGTAGATAATCCTTGTGATATTTGTCGAACTGTCTATGACACAAACGAGCTCCGTCGTTGCCATACCAGCGTGACAGACCCTCAACTCGCGATGGGAAAGGTCTAAGCCTTAGGGAAACGAGACATAATCATGTCCCTTAACTCCCTTCAGCGAGCACTGACCTCGCACCTCGGCCAGTTCGATACACTGACGAGCTTAATGTATTTTATCGAGCACCAATAAGTTTCTCACACTAAATAAATCAAAGCATATACATAAGTAAAGTGTGAACTGACGCAACAAGAAAATATTATAAAATAAGACCAGAAGGCCGACATTATCTTTACATAATCAAAAAGGGGACAAAGCCCCAAACATCACTTAACAAAAGATATGGCACACCGACCTAAAAGATCAATGGCACGCAGGCCAGATCATCAGTCTTCGTCGTCAGGAGGCATCACATGTCCGTCCTCCACGGGGTGCAAAGTCCCGGTGCCTTCAACCACCAAATCCACCCCGGGATTGTTGACCTTGAGCTGCTCCACCGCATTATAGAAGCCAAAAGTATCCATATTCATGTTGTCCTGAGCCAAAATCCGAATGAGAGCAATCAACTCTGTCATGGTCGTCATTGTCGCCTCCTCCTCGGTTTCATCCTCCCCAGCGGCCACTTTACCTTCTGCGGCATCCTTCTTCAACTTCCCATTTTCGGTTTCGAGCTCCGCAATCGAGTTCCTCAGCTCTGTGACCTCCTTCATAAGCTCGAGCTTACTCTCGTAGTGGCCCTGGGCCTGGAGTAAGTCGTTCTCTAACTTATGATTTTTGGCATCCACTTTCTGAATCTTGTCCTTGACCGCTTGAAGATCCTTGCGGGGGACAATATCGGTATCATTGAAGGCAAGAGTAGCCTCCAAGATACAGAACATGCCTGTAGCGGTAAAATCATGAGTGTAAGCTATTGCTTAACTTAACTCAATGTACACAGAGTCGCCACCGCGCTTTTATTTATTTCAAAAAGGAAAAAGGCAAAAAGAACGAAGAAAGCCTAATGAATCTAAAAGCAAAAGCTAAAAGAAACAAACAGAGAATGGGTAAGGGGATAGGTTACAAATCGGGAAGGTTTTAAGCACCCGACTTGTCCGTGGTACTCCACGGGAACTCTTTGAAATATTTACTGCATTTTTTGGTTTGAAATGGTTTGCTTGAAAAAAGATTGAAGAGATGAGAAGAAGAATGTTTTTTAAGATTTTGGTGTTTGAAGAGACAAACGTCTCATGCCTACGTACCCACAAAGTGCAATGCGAGATCAAAACCCCGTAGTTCGTGGTACAAATTGTGAAAAGGCAAATGAGTTGAGTTGATTTTAAAATGTAGAGATAAGTCGTCATTCTTTAGCGAATAATTCCGCTAGAAAGAATGAATCATATCTAAACATAAAAAAAGGGTTAAAAGGAAACGTGCACGAGGGCACAAAAACAATTGAATGAGTTTTGAAAGTTTTAAAGTTTTTGAGAAGAAAGTTTCAATATGCTTATGTGGTTTAGCATTTATTTAAGGAAATGAAATGAAAAAGTAAAAACACATGACCGAAGTCAAGGTTTGATTGCGAAAGTGTTTGAGGTTTGAAAACAAAGAAAATTTTGAAAAGAGGAAGGAGATTTGAAAATTGAAGAAGATGGGAAGAGATGAAGGGACTATCCTAAAACTTGAAAATAAAAGCTAAAGGATGAACGATCAAACCGCATGGCAAGCATTCTTTGAAACAGTCGGATTTCCATCTTCATAAAAGTCCAATCACGAATCGGAGATTCTCATCGACCAAAAATAAAAGATGAAGAAAAATGGATCTAAAAAAAGTCCATAAAAGAATTTAAATATTTTTTAAATATTTTTCTTAAAATTATTTTCTAAATCTTTTTCTAAAAATAAATTTTCTAAGTTGTTTCTAAAATGGTTTTCTAACTCTCCTAAAAACACTTTTTCTAATTAAAACTCTTATATCCAAGAACTAAGTTTGAAAAGAAAATATTTTAAAACACAAAAGAGACTAAAGAATGAAACATAAAAAAAAGAAAATAAAAAGGGAATAGGGGGGATCCACGTGTATAATGGTGATGACTAATTGGATATACAAGATCCATTAAAGCCCAAAGAATAATAAAAGAGTCTTAACAAAATAATGAATAAAAAAAAACAAAAAAAATCAAAAGAAGCCGAAGAAGCTTCTTCTTCTTCCTTCAGCGTGAAACATGGTATGAGGTCAAGGGAGACGGAATTAGGTCTTCTTCTCCTACCTCGAGACAAACACAATCCGCCTCTGTCAATCTTCGCTCTTCTTCTTCTTCTTCCGTCTGACTTTTGATGCTTTTTTTCCGGCTAAAGTTGTGCATCCATGGTGGTTCAGGTTTGATATTGTTATGAGGTTGTCACAGATTAATGATGGATACGAATTTGGGGAAGGATTGTAAGTGAATTTGATTTTGGAGATTTGGATTTGGGGAAAGAGGAATTTTGAAGCTCTGGATTTGGAATTTCGCAGCGGGATTAGGGGCTTTCCAAGCTTGGGATTTGAAGTGATGAAGGGTTTTATTTATAGATGGAATTGGGTGAAATTTTGAAGTCGTTTTGTATTGATTTTGAGCGTTTGGGAAAGTCAAGGTATTCTCGTGCTTGCTGCCTTTTTGATTTGCTAGCTTTGTTTGCGTTTTGAATTGATTGAATTTGCGTTTTGGATTTTGAGGTTTGCGTGTTGTTGCGAATGCAGGTGCGTCGCGGCTTGTGTATTTGGGCTTCGGCGAAGGCTGTTTGTTTTTTATGCTTGGCGTTGGGAAAAGTGTTGAAGGCTGGTGATAGCTTGTGATGCAGCTTGAACTTGTTGCTTTGGGAAAGCTGAAGCTTGTTTAGGCTAGTGTTTGCTTTTGGCTGAGGCTGGAGATGGCGTACGGATTAGAGTCATGCTTGCGCATGCGGATTGATATGTGCGAAGGCTGGCTGAAGGAAAGTGTCATGTGGGAATGCTGGGAAGTTGTTGTGATGATATATGCGGCTTGTGGAGTTTTGTTGTTTGGTAGGCTTGGCTGTTGTGTGTTGTAACTGGTACTTGTTGCTTTTTCATGCGCGTTGGCTAGTTTTGCTTGTTGTACTTGCATCTTGTTTGATGCTTTCTGAAAGTGTAGCAATACGGCTGGGAAATGTTGGCTGTAGAAGGCTGAAGTTAGCATATGGGCTTGTTCCATATTTTTTCAAATTCTTTTTTTTGTGTAAAAAAAACAAAAATGGAATAATATGGGCTAAACAAAATGGGCTTATGGTGATTAAAGGAAAAAAAATGATACATGGATTGAAATAGAAATTATGATGAAATGTGAATATTGGATAAAAACATATTTGGTAAATGGATTATAGAAATGGAATTGGATATAAAATTGGGTGTTAAAAAAAATAGAAAAATTGGGACTTGTAAAAAAAATGGTAATTTGGACGACCGACTAATCGAGAACAAAAATGGAAGAGAAAGGTCATTGGATAATGAATAATGGAATAAAATAAAAATAAAAAAATGGTTTAATGGATAAGGGATATGAAATTGATGAAAAGATAAAAATAAAAATGCTTATTTGGATAATGGTGTGATATATGAATAATCAGAAAAAAATGGATATTGGAATAGTTTAATGGATGATGATTTTTTTAGCCCGCAACCAACTCCTGATTTTTCACAAGCCTCTGATAACATGAACAAAGCCATTACTGAACCACTGCACAACTTGTCATTTATACCGCAATCACTTGAAATCTGAAATCAGTCCTGATAATTCGAAACCGTACGGAGGAAAATAAATCCTCAGATGAACTACTGATAAACTGGTGATCTTGCAGATTCAAACCAAACTTCGCACAAAACACTGTCTGATAACTGATGACTTCGCACATAACACAGTCTTGAACTTTTGAATACACACAGTCTGAGAAACAGACCACTGGCACACACAACTTGCAGTCGAAACAATCTTTTGATAGTTTGACCAAGATTAGGTCAAACGTCCATCTGAATCAAATCGTGATTGAACAAACGCATCTGAATGAAGTTACTGTCTTATCTTTGCAAACCTGCAACACAGAGAAAAAGAAGAACACTGCAACATATTTTTTTTTGTATTTTGGTTAGAGATCAGTAAATATAAACAAAAATAAGGAAGTAAAAACAATGGTGATCCCCTGCGAAGCAAAGACCTGCACCTGAAAAGGGATACATGAATCAGTACGTGATCTTGTTTGTATGCGAAATGCAGATGAGATGCGAAAAATCTTAGGGTCAAAAATTAGGGTCTGACAGATGCCCCTATTTATGTTTCTTCAATCCAGAGATAATGAAGACTGAAATCTTCATTTCGACAAGATGGAAGATACTTAAATATAAAAAAAACCCAATTTTTGATCCTAAGATGCCAAAAACTGGAATGAAATGAAATGAACGATATGAAGATGATATGGAACAGGTATGAAGCATATGAGATGTATATGAACTGCAGAGGAAATATGTGAAATGCAGAGAAAAATGTGACAGCATATGAAATATTATGAGAGAAAATCATGAGATGATATGAAATGTATCCGGAACCAAATGGAATGCAGAGAAGTCCGTGAAGGACAAGAAGACACATGAAAAAGAATACATTCTGAGGATAAGGAGCATAAGACTCCGACAGGGAAAAACAGCCTGCTAGAGACCAACACATGGCTCAGCTGAGGTGAAAATGTCCAAGAATGGCAATTGGACAGAAAGGATCACAACATCCAGGAATGGCACTGAATGAAGTAAGAAAAATCCCGAAAAAGTACACCAGAAGCATCCAATGATGACATTACTGACTTTAATAGGGATATCCGAGAATGGCAATCAGAAGAGGGTAATCACAACATCTGAGAATAGCAATCAGATAAGAAGTGTGAATCACTACATCCAAGAATAGCAATCGAATAAAATGTGAATCACAACATTCAGGAACAGAACTGAATGAGATGGAAAAAGTCCAGGACAGTACATCAAATCAATGATGACTTCACTATGGACATCCGAGAATGGCAATCGGAAGGAAAGTGATCACAACATCCAAGAATAGCAATCGGATAAAATGTGAATCACAACATTCAGGAACAAAACTGAATGAGATGGAAAAAAGTCCAGGACAGTACATCAAATCAATGATGACTTCACTATGGACATCCGAGAATGGCAATCAGAAGGAAAGTGATCACAACATCCAAGAATAGCAATCGGATAAAATGTGAATCACAACATTCAGGAACAGAACTGAATGAGATGGAAAAAAGTCAAGGACAATACATCAAATCAATGATGACTTCACTATGGACATCCGAGAATGGCAATCGGATAAAAAGGGTGTAATATCTGAGAAGACACAACAAGTAAGTGAAGATAAAGTTCTGGAGAGATAGACAAATGCCAAGTAAGTTGGACTTTGATCAAACAGTAAGAAGTTGAAAACAACGAGACTTCGGGAAATGCATATGAGGACTAAAACACTCAATATGAAGACATTTATGAAAATGGGGACTGAACCACCCAAGCACACGCATAATGAGGACTAAAACACTCAACTATGCAAAGGTAAACAAAACTGGGGAATAACACACCCGAGAAAACGCATAATGAGGACTAAAACACTCAAATATGCAAACATAGACACTACTGGGGAATAACACACCCAAGGAGATAGTATGAGAGAAAAATGCTGACAACCAGTTTAGACTCTTAGAGGAGTGAAAAAGAAAGGGAGACTGATTCCTCAACACAAAAGTCCTTGCCATTCTGCTCAGAAATTAGAGATGCTACTGCTGAACAAATCTCTGTCACACCAGTAAACTTGTACCAAGTTGAAAATCTTTTGAGAGAAATCATAAAACGCTGCTTGGGGATTTCTTGAAGAAAAAATTGCCCCAAGTTCAATGACTAATGAAAGTAAACTGATAATGGATTCAGTTCCTGACTACTGCTGGAGAGAAATAATCACATCTTTGAAATAACTGTTGAGAAGAATAAACTGATCATGGCTTCAGTTCTTGAAATGGATGTTGAGAAAATAAACCAATATGAAACTTGCAAAGAATCTCCTGGCTAACTAAATCTGAGAATAACTTGCACTGAACAACAACATTTGAACCACGGGACCTGAGAAGAATTTGTCCCTGATAAGATCACTGACCAAGTTTCTTAACTGTTTGAAAATTCCTTGATGAGGAAAGTTTATTTGCAAATGAAAAATGTTTGTACAAACTTGGTAATTTTAATGCAAAGTTCAATGCAAAGTTTGAAATCAAGAATCATTTTTGGAATGAAATTTATTGATGTAAAGTAAATGAAAACATTGCCACAACACGGCGGTTGAGACAACATGAATGCAAAAGTTAAGAAACAAATGATTGGTAACAAACTTGGGAGTCAGTTTACGCAACCTTGTTGTAGTATACTTTTCAAAAGAAACTTGGATTCAATTAGGACTTTTGAAGGTTGTAACGTGGCCTGGTTCACGGTTTATGAATCAAAGGATATAGGCTCAAAGTTATTTGTACCCAACCCAACTTCGTGATGAACTCCATTCCTACGCTCGATTAATTCAGCCTATGCATTCAAATTCCGAGATATTTTAGGGTTGCGCAGATGAAGATGGTTCATAAGCCAAAGGATTTCGAGATAACAGTCACATCTTCCTTTTTGTTATTTCTAGTGAGGACTTTGGTCCACTCAACTTATTTTTATTGAGGATTTTGATGACCTCTTGACAAATATTTCCTTTTATTATCCCTAACTTTTGTCTGAACTGTGTCATTTCAACTTACAACCAGTGGGATGCCCCAGTTTTTGCCTAAGTCTCCTTCATAGGTTTCGACTTAGCAGGCTTTGATTTTTTTCAATAATTTTTCAATATCATTTTTTTTAAAGATAATGACTGCATGGCTTAATGATTACAATGAACCATTATTGGCTTTTGAATTGAGAAACATCTTCAACACTTCTTTGATGTGTATGAAGGGAAGCTCGAGATTGCAACCTTCATTGAAAGGTGTCTTGAGTGATTCTCTTGTACTTGAATGCACATTCGAATTAATTGAGAACTACCCATCCCTGGGTTAAAATTGAGGGTTTTTTCGAATAGAAAGAAACTCCAACTTCAAGGCTCAAAGGGGTTGACAAAGGATTCACTTCCTTATTTCTCCAGTGTTTGGGATCTGAAACAATGCCTGTATATCATCAGCCAAGTCTCAATTGAAAGCATACCAACAACAGTTATGGGTATCTCGTTTTCATCATCCTCCCTCCAATCATTGTAAAACTTTGAGAAAAGATAAATGAACTTGAAAGGTAAAGCATAAAGATGCAAATAGTAAATGAAATTGAATCAAAACAAAGCAATGCTCATTTCATTAAAACCAACATGAAAGTACAAACAAAGCTTAAAAGCAAACAACTTAATATGATTGAAGAAAAATTGCAAACATAAAGAAACAATGGCCTAGTGATCAATCAACAACAAGGATGAGCTGTCTCGTCTGATATTCTGGCCTTGAAGAAAATTTGACAATTGAAGTCTTCTAGAAGATTCACTTCCCAAGCTTCGGCAAAGGATTGTTAATAACATTGGGATTAAGGTCATTAAAGTAAAGGATGTTGTTCCTGATAAGTTCTTGCACCTTAGCCTTCAGTGCAAAGCAATGCTCTAAGTCATGACCAGTTCCACCTTGATGAAACTCACAGCGAATATCCGATCTATAACCAACCGGAAGAGGATTTGGAACAGGAGGCGGAGGCCTAGTAGTAATTAAACCACTTTTAATCAAGGAAGGAAACAATTCAGTGTAAGGCATCGGAATAGGATCAAAGTTTGGCCTATTGCGATATTGATTTTGTCCAGCATCAGGATGAGGAGCCTGAGCTTGAGCTCGAATTTGAACTTGAGCTTGAGCTGGTCGAGCTTGACCTTGAACTTGAGTTTGAGCAGGTTGAGTTTTAACAACAGGAGCAACTGCAGCTACGTATGGTTGAACATATCGTTGTTGCGGGCGATAAGGCTTCCTCTCAGTTGAAACAGCATAAGCATCACCATCTCTTCTCTTGTGAGGATTCCCAAAAGACTTTCTTGCAGCATTAGGAGCTTCAGAATTGGTAATCTTACCCTTCTTGATACCTTCCTCCAGTCTTTCTCCAATAGTGACTAGGTCAGAAAAACCAGATGAAACACTTCCTACCATTTTCTCCCAAAATAACGGTTGAAGAGTGTCCATGAACAAGCCAGTTAATTCCTTTTCGGGCAAAGGTGGTTCAACTTGAGCAGCTAGCTCTCTCAAACGCTGAGCATACTCTTTGAATGATTCTTTCTCTTTCTGTGACATATTTTGAAGTTGACGACGATCAGGCGTCATGTCCAGATTGTACTTATACTGTCTTATAAAAGCATCAGATAAATCTTTCCAGCTTCGAATGTGACTCTTCTCAAGTCCAACATACCACTTCATAGAAGCACCACTTAGACTATCTTGAAAACAGTGAATAAGCAGCTTATCATCCTTAGCATGCGCAACCATTTTGCGACAATACATCAGCAGATGAATCTTTGAACAAGTATGACCATTGTACTTCTCAAATACAGGAACTTTGAACTTATCAGGAAGAACCAAGTCGGAAACCAAACACATGTCTATTGCAGCAGAACCAAAGATATATTTTCCTTCAAGACCTCTTACCCTCTTCTCAAGAGTCAAACATTGTTCTCTAACTTCATCCATATATCCAGGTTCACCCTGACTTTCAGCTTGTTGACCAGCAGCTTGGTACAAGAAAGGAGAATTCTGATAAGTAGTTTGAGCAGTAGTGTGCACAACAGGTTGAGGTTCAACAAAAGTCGGAGCTAAGAAGACTGGCACAACAGATGGACCACCCACTTGAGTAGTAGCAGAAACTGGCACATAATCCTGAGGTAACCCATATTCTGGCCAAGTAGAAACTGGTTGTTGAACAACAGGGGGGTCAACAACAGCAGTAAAAACTTCAGAGATAACAGTCCTTTGAGGTGGTTCACCTCGAGTAATCAAAACTTGCATCATTTCAGTGAGCCTGGTCATACCGGCCTTCAACTCATCAATTTCCATTCGAACTTCCATGTTATGCTGTTCTTGGTGTTCCATTCTTAATCTAATAGCTCTCAATCTGTTAGCAGCTCTAGTACCGTATTTGTGGTGAGGAGTCAGCTTGACGGATCAACAGACAACTGAGGAAAGAAACAACCGGGATGAGTTCCCACACAACTCGGATGAACACAAGAATATGCGAGGATGCAATGATATGCAATGCCCACTTCCATTTTCAGAAAAACAACTCGATTATTGCAAACATGGTCAACATCGAGAATACTATCATGAAAAATCTTGACAAAAAGGAATATTCACTTTTTTCAAACATTTGCAATAGTCGGAATTGTCTTCCTTGAGAAATGGTTGTGAAGATGATCATGATGAATATGTAGATGCAACAAACACAAACAAGATCACGCAAAGCACACAGGTTCAAAGGTTCGGATCACGAGCATGGAGTCATGGGATAAGAACACCAACCCACACAGGTAAGTACTAAGGTTTGTCTTCATTGTACCTGCAAAAAACCAAAAGGGTGCTAACAGAGGTTCCTGGAGTTAACAGCCATCTTTAGAATTTTATCGGTACGTTGGATTACTCCCCAACCGATAACATTCTTAAAATAGACCTCGTCCGAGTGTAGTATCGCGTGACAACCACCTTAGGTTTACACCCAGACAATTTCCGCACTACGTTCCTAAATTGGCTTAGATTGGTTAAGGGTTCTACGGTCCTCAGTATGATCAGCTCAAGGTTGGAAAATAATGCCACGTACGATTACTCGTCATGACATTGATAGTCCAAGAGAGCCTAACCGAGTGGAGATTATCAAATTGATATTGCTTTGGACTACTCCATCGCATATCGCTTCGAATATCGCCGTCCTATCATAAGTTTCACTCAGATCCGGGTTAGAATCTATCTCACAGAAAATCACCAAAACTGAAACAGAACAACCAAGTAACAAGCAAATCAAACTAAAGCAGTAAACAAATCAAAGTAGGCCGAATCCACTTAGAGATTGACTCCCCAGCAGAGTCGCCACTTTTTTGTAGCAGTAAAATCATGAGTGTAAGCTATTGCTTAACTTAACTCAATGTACACAGAGTCGCCACCACGCTTTTATTTATTTCCAAAAGGAAAAAGGCAAAAAGAACAAAGAAAGCCTAATGAATCTAAAAGCAAAAGCTAAAAGAAACAAACAGAGAATGGGTAAGGGGATAGGTTACAAATCGGGAAGGTTTTAAGCACCCGACTTATCCGTGGTACTCCACGGGAACCCTTTGAAATATTTACTACATTTTTTGGTTTGAAATGGTTTGCTTGAAAAAAGATTGAAGAGATGAGAAGAAGAATGTTTTTTAAGATTTTGGTGTTTGAAGAGACAAACGTCTCATGCCTACGTACCCACAAAGTGCAATGCGAGATCAAAACCCCGTAGTTCGTGGTACAAATTGTGAAAAGGCAAATGAGTTGAGTTGATTTTAAAATGTAGAGATAAGTCGTCATTCTTTAGCGAATAATTCCGCTAGAAAGAATGAATCATATCTAAACATAAAAAAGGGTTAAAAGGATACGTGCACGAGGGCACAAAAACAATTGAATGAGTTTTGAAAGTTTTAAAGTTTTTGAGAAGAAAGTTTCGATATGCTTATGTGGTTTAGCATTTATTTAAGGAAATGAAATGAAAAAGTAAAAACACATGACCGAAGTCAAGGTTTGATTGCGAAAGTGTTTGAGGTTTGAAAACAAAGAAATTTTGAAAAGAGGAAGGAGATTTGAAAATTGAAGAAGATGGGAAGAGATGAAGGGACTATCCTAAAACTTGAAAATAAAAGCTAAAGGAAGAACGATCAAACCGCATGGCAAGCATTCTTTGAAACAGTCGGATTTCCATCTTCATAATCAAGTGAACTCAATCGGAGCCAAAGCCTTCAATCCATAACAACTCAAGCAAAGGGATAGATCCTAAAATCTAAGTCCGAAACTCCAATGCTAAGGATAGTAACCATAGTCCGAAATTAAAGTCACCAATTTTTTAGGTGTTTAATCCTTTATTAGTGTTTTTGTGTCCAAATGGACAAAGGAAAAATCACAAGCAACAATATAAACAATAAGCAATATGGTGAATGATATAGTATAATAAGCATAATAAGAGAGATAAGGAACGAGAAATTGAAATAAAGAGGATAAGGTGCGAGAGATTGAATTAAGATAGATTATATTCACATTATTATAATATTTACATATAAGTGGTATGATGAACTTAATCAAGCACAACCACGAAACAAAAATAACAAAATCGAGGCAACCGGATCCAAGTGGATCTCAATCCGAATCGGGACAACTTTAGGTCTATGTTAAGCAATCGCCGAGTAATTTACGGAGTAATTACCCTACAAATGAGGCCGGCCACCACTAATTAAAGTGGAAAATATTCGTGCTAATACATGTTAGAGAAATGATACTATGGATCGTTCTCCGAAAACATGCCACACTAAAAGAAAAAGAACGGTCTAATCTTAATCGAGATTTTCGTTGAATTTATCAAAGGCAACCTATCACGATCTCAAAGTATGGAGAATGATTCAAATGATCATTCATCCATAGATTTGAAATAATGAAGATTAAACATCTTCGAAAATTAACAATCACGAATCGGAGATTCTCATCGACCAAAAATAAAAGATGAAGAAAAATGGATCTAAAAAAAGTCCATAAAAGAATTAAAATATTTTTTAAATCTTTTTCTTAAAATTCTTTTCTAAATCTTTTTCTAAAAATACATTTTCTAAGTTGTTTCTAAAATGGTTTTCTAACTCTCCTAAAAACACTTTTTCTAATTAAAACTCTTATATCCAAGAACTAAGTTTGAAAAGAAAATATTTTAAAACACAAAAGAGACTAAAGAATGAAACATAAAAAAAAGAAAATAAAAAGGGAATAGGGGGGATCCACGGGTATAATGGGGATGACTAATTGGATCTACAAGATCCATTAAAGCCTAAAGAATAATAAAAGAGTCTTAACAAAATAATGAATAAAAAAAATTAAAAAAAAAACAAAAGAAGCCGAAGAAGCTTCTTCTTCTTCCTTCAGCGTGAAAGAGGGTATGAGGTCAAGGGAGACGAAATTAGGTCTTCTTCTCCTACCTCGAGACAAACACAATCCGCCTCTGTCAATCTTCGCTCTTCTTCTTCTTCTTCCGTCTGACTTTTGATGCTTTTTTTTTCCGGCTAAAGCTGTGCATCCATGGTGGTTCAGGTTTGATATTGTTATGAGGTTGTCAAGGATTAATGATGGATACGAATTTGGGGAAGGATTGTAAGTGAATTTGATTTTGGAGATTTGGATTTGGGGAAAGAGGAATTTTGAAGCTCTGGATTTGGAATTTCGCAGCGGGATTAGGGGCTTTCCAAGCTTGGGATTTGAAGTGATGAAGGGCTTTATTTATAGATGGAATTGGGTGAAATTTTGAAGTTGTTTTGTATTGATTTTGACCGTTTGGGAAAGTCACGGTATTCTCGTGCTTGCTGCCTTTTTGATTTGCTAGCTTTGTTTGCGTTTTGAATTGATTGAATTTGCGTTTTGGATTCTGAGGTTTGCGTGTTGTTTCGAATGCAGGTGCGCCGCGGCTTGTGTATTTGGGCTTCGGCGAAGGCTATTTATTTTTGATGCTTGGCGTTGGGAAAAGTGTTGAAGGCTGGTGATAGCTTGTGATGCAGCTTGAACTTGTTGCTTTGGGAAAGCTGAAGCTTGTTTAGGCTAGTGTTTGCTTTTGGCTGAGGCTGGAGATGGCGTACGGATTAGAGTCATGCTTGCGCGTGCAGATTGATATGTGCGAAGGCTGGCTGAAGGAAAATGTCATGTGGGAATGCTGGGAAGCTGTTGTGATGATATATGCGGCTTGTGGAGTTTTGTTGTTTGGTAGGCTTGGCTGTTGTGTGTTGTAACTGGTACTTGTTGCTTTTTCATGCGCGTTGGCTGGTTTTGCTTGTTGTACTTGCAGCTTGTTTGATGCTTTCTGAAAGTGTAGCAATACGGCTGGGAAATGTTGGTTGTAGAAGGATGAAGTCAGCATATGGGCTTGTTCCATATTTTTTCAAATTCTTTTTTTTTTGTGTAAAAAAAAAACAAAAATGGAATAATATGGGCTAAACAAAATGGGCTTATGGTGATTAAAGGAAAAAAATGATACATAGATTGAAATAGAAATTATGATGAAATGTGAATATTGGATAAAAACATATTTGGTAAATGGATTATAGAAATGGAATTGGATATAAAATTGGGTGTTAAAAAAAATAGAAAAATTGGGACTTGTAAAAAAAATGGTAATTTGGACGACCGACTAATCGAGAACAAAAATGGAAGAGAAAGGTCATTGGATAATGAATAATGGAATAAAAAAAAATAAAAAAATGGTTTAATGGATAAGGGATATGAAATTGATGAAAAGATAAAAATAAAAATGCTTATTTGGATAATGGTGTGATATATGAATAATCAGAAAAAAAAATGGATATTGGAATAGTTTAATGGATGATGATTTTTTTAGCCCGCAACCAACTCCTGATTTTTCACAAGCCTCTGATAACATGAACAAAGCCATTACTGAACCACTGCACAACTTGTCATTTATACCGCAATCACTTGAAATCTGAAATCAGTCCTGATAATTCGAAACCGTACTGAGGAAAATAAATCCTCAGATGAACTACTGATAAACTGGTGATCTTGCAGATTCAAACCAAACTTCGCACAAAACACTGTCTGATAACTGATGACTTCGCACATAACACAGTCTTGAACTTTTGAATACGCACAGTCTGAGAAACAGACCACTGGCACACAAAACTTGCAGTCGAAACAATCTTTTGATAGTTTGACCAAGATTAGGTCAAACGTCCATCTGAATCAAATCGTGATTGAACAAACGCATCTTAATGAAGTTACTGTCTTATCTTCGCAAACCTGCAACACAGAGAAAAAGAAGAACACTGCAACATATTTTTTTTTGTATTTTGGTTAGAGATCAGTAAATATAAACAAAAATAAGGAAGTAAAAACAATGGTGATCCCCAGCGAAGCAAAGACCTGCACCTAAAAAGGGATACATGAACCAGTACGTGATCTTGTTTGTATGCGAAATGCAGATGAGATGCGAAAAATCTTAGGGTCAAAAATTAGGGTCTGACAATGCCCACAACATCCTTGCAGAGCTCAACCCTCAGGTCGTCGGGATTTGCGGAGAGAACAACAACAACATCGAGATCAGGCACCCAGACAGAAGATCCTTTATCAAAAAGAGCCCTTTGGGTGACACATGGCAGTAAGTCGAAAGGCCCAGAGGTCGTAGATTTAGCCTTGGGAGGAGGAGAAGGATCCTTGGTCCTCTATCTCTTCCCCAACGGAGATCCATCCACGGGAGTGCCCCCGGGGGTTGAACTGCCCGACGCCACAAAGCTATCCAGGGTACCTTGGTCCTTAACAGCTTCGACCTGATTCTTGCCCGCACCCTTTTTAACATTGCCCTTGTTGGACTTCACCAAACGTCCCCTCATTTCGGTCATTTGCGCTGCAAAAATAACATATTAGATTAGATAACGAACATATTTGTAAAGCGAAACCAGTTCAAAGCCAATTCAACTAGGAGCTGCATGGCAGCCTCTTCATTCGGACAACTGAGCAGGGACTTAACATTGATTAACCTAGCTACAGTTGTCGGCGTCCCATCCGGACATAGGATGGGCTTCCCGTCACCGTCGACCAACTCCAAAGGGTGTAAGCTGGCGATGTAGTTAAACAAAATATTGTAGGCCGCAGTATCGTCGGCGCTCAAATCATCGGGTTTGGTTATGTAGTGGTCGCTAGAGTGTATGATCATCTCTCGATCATACAACGAATCCTTAGCAATTTGCGAACAGGGTTGGATTATATAGAAATGGTACTTAAAGTCCCGTATGTAGTCCTGATAAGCCTTGAACAGTCTGTTGGGCTGCTTCAACGACACCCAGTTGTGTCGGCCATCCTGGGACTTCCTCTGCAGATGGAAGACCCTGAAAAACAAGTTCACAGTTGCCCCTAGCTCCAAAAAAACGGCACACCAGCTCGAACGCTCTGATAAAGGCAAGGGCATTGGGGTGTAACTGAGCCTGTGCCAATTTGATATGCGTAAAGACCACCTGCTGAAAGTCCGTGAAGGGCAGACGATACCCAGCCTCGCAAAATGCGAACTCGTACATCGGGAACCGAATAGCTGGGAATCGAGAGCATATCCTATGTCTCGGCTTCGGCGGTAGAGCCCTCCAGTTAATACCATCTCATTTCTTCTTCCTTTTGATCCTCGACCATGCATTCGAAAAGTCGATAGAGAATTGGGAGGGTGTCTCTAGTGGTTCGTCCATGATCCACGAACGGTCTCGGACGGGGACATCCGCGTTATCTGTAACAAGTGATTCCTTGGTCTCACGAGCGTTCTTCTAACTGCATTCACCTGAAAAGCAGAGGAAACAGTGAATTCGACGAACTCAAATCCACCCTTCCACCGCTGATCAAGTGAAAGGGCTTCGTACAACCCAAGGACATGCCCCAGGTTAGCCCCTTTAGTCAAGAAAAACGGGTGAGGGCCAAATCTCCAGACTGAGTTTATCCTCGTCTACCTTAAACCTAGTGTTATCGGGGATACGCCTCTACAACCTATGCCCGGTTCACTAACATTAGACTACCATCAGTTAAATCTCATCTAGATCTAACCCTAACAAGTTGGCAGAGCCTGGGGATCTATGAATGTTCATATACCTACAAAGAACATTCGTACATACAGAATGAATGTTCATCAAGATTTCCAGAAGTTCATCAGGATGTCTAGAAAACTCTGAATACACCATGAACTCCATGAACATTCATCACTTCAAACCCAGAAAAGCGTGGGTGGAGAAGATAAATGTTTACCTGGATCCATGATTCTTGATGGAGAGACGACGACGATAGTACTTCAGGCAAAGAAAAGTTGCAGACGAATTTCACGGTGAGAGCAAGCGATCGCAAAAGTGGACAAATGAAAGTCTTTTCCATCTTTTATAATGTCTTAGAATTCACATGGAGAAGCACAAAGGTCATTGCAATTATTGCATAGGGCTAGCCCCCAAGTGTCATAAATGCAAAACGGCGCTTTATTACGCGTGTCTTGAGAATTTCAAATGTTTTATCTTCTCAGAGAGAATCTTTAATTTCTTACTGCGAGCAAATGCCCGACGGAAAAAGCAAGGAAATTCGAGTATATTAGGAACATGTCGACCACTAATTCGGCACCTTAAGTCACTATCCCCCACGGGCACAACGTCAAATTGAGGCCCAATCCAGATGACAGTAACTAAGCCCAATATTGGATCCACGAGGATATGACAGTTACAGAAATAGAGTCGTTGGGGACTTCCCACTTTACGAGCCAAAACGCCTTCCACGCGGCCAACGGTCCAACAGATTCGTCAAGGCAGTTGCATTTGGTCAAAGACACGCGCCCGTAACATACGGACAAATGCCCCTTTAAAACACTCCATCTTTGGGGAGTCAGACATTCACTTCTTTCTACCCTCTTTTACTTACGTTTTTGTCGACCACTTATTGACTTGAGCGTCGGAGTACCTTGCAGGTACCCCACCACCTTCTCCTACCAATATACCGCAATCTCAGCTGAAGGCCACGAAGACATGTCCGAATTCTTTCTGTACATAATCTAACTATGATCATAGGTGAGGGATATTGTTTAAAAGAGAGTGAAATCTAACTAAGAAAACTTACACTATTGCTTGTTATTCATGTTCAGTGAGTAATAAAAGATCTATTTTAAACCGTTGTATCTTTTGGTGTGGGAACCTAATTGCTTTGAGGAGTGAAAAACAAAATGTTTTGTCTTGATAAAGAGTTGAAGCAAAATTTAAAGATATGACACAAGAAATTTGTGAGTTATTGTAGATGAAACAAACAATATAAAATTTGAAGATACATTGTGAATGTCATATAAAGTTGTTTTGCGATAATAAATTAGCCATCAATATTCTGTATAATATTGTTCATGACAAAACTTAACACATTGACATTAATTGAAAATTTATCAAGAAAAAATTATTTAACAGATTGATAACTACTACCTATATTGTTTTTGGGTATAAATTGACATATATGTTATTGTAGATGAAACAAACAGTATAAAATTTGAACATATATAATTGAATAATTTTATTTTTCTCTCTGTTTAAGATTATTTCGGCATAGTAATAACAATTTTCAATATAACAAAATTTTATTCTATAGCTATCACAGAACCCATATTTTAAATAAAAAAATAGTAATGATAACTTCCTTTCAATTACATCATTCTTAAATTTGTAAACTAAAGGTTTTTAATGATTGAGTGAGCCCTACCATCATTTGAATCCATCAACACCATTTTAATAGAAAAAGAAGAAGAGGCAAGTTGATTAAAATTTAAAATTTGCAAAGACGGATAACCTTAGTTTTAATGTTTCATGAATTTATGTTTGAAGAAATTACAACAAAGAAAAAATATGCTTATTTATAGTTATTTGGTTGAACATTGCTAGTATCAAAGTTTATATGAAATTGATAAAAAAAATTAATTAAAGTGCACTGACAGTATAAAGTAGTTAAATAGTTTTATATTATAAGTCATAGCCGTCGGATGTTGGAACAACTTTGACTTTTATTTTAAAAATAAATAAAATAATACAAACAGATGATGACAATGAAATGACAATATAAAATTTTTTATGCTATCAGTGCATAGCAATTAATCACATTCATAAATATATTGATTATAAATTGTATTAAAATTTATTGATTAAACATTGTGTTTTGAAAGTGGTTCTAAAAAGACGTTTGTGAGAAATGGAAGAAATTGTGGTTGATAAGATTAGGTCTTCATTTAGGTTTGTACCGAATCACTATAACCGATGTCTTTGAAAAATAAAGTAAAATAAAAGCCGAAGACTTTAATTGGCTATCAAAAAAGTTATAAGAATATGTTAAATATAATAATTTAGTCAATGAAACAAGACCATTATTAGCCAAGTGGAGGAAGAAAATGATTTTTTTTAGTGTGACAGAAATTGTAATGGTTGAAAAGTGGTATCTATTTTGATAATAGATTCAAAAATTGATATAGATGAGTATAATAATGCGATGTTGCCTTTTCTAGTGTGTTTGCTAAACCTAATTTTACTTTTGTAATTGTTTGCATCTTTGTTATCTGTCAATCTAAAACTTCTTGAAACATGTTACCATTGAAAAATTGCACGAGAATTTTCTTACAAAAACATAACTTATTGGAAAAGTAGCTTCCAACGAATATTTTCCCTAATAGTATCATGCACTTATCTATCAGGACTTTATAAATAAAAAAGAGTGGATGCAACACACAATTTTTCTTGAAAAGGCAGAGATTTTACAACAATATGTGCCAACAAAAGATGTATAAGACTAAGGAAAATGCTTATTAATAAGAAAAGGTTAAAACAAAAAATGCTTATTAATAAAAGCTTAAAACAGAAAATGCTAGATCAACCATTTATCACATCACAGATACATAGCACACGATATTACCAATAACCTTGTAGAATATCCAAGAATTACCTTTACCTTCTAAGTGTGGTAATCTTATCTAAGTGTCATTATATTACTCCTAAAATAAATGATTTAATGTTGTATTTTCTCTCTTATAAAAAGAGCCTTTTTCTTCATAATAAAATATAATATTATCACCCATATATTTTTCTACTTTAACATTCCCATTTTGGTTTGGTGGATGATAACGTGAATTTGCTCTTGGCTTTGCCTACTTCTATTGAGAAGATTTTTGGTGCCGTTAAGAATCTCAATAAGTTTAGTGCTCCCGATCCCGACGGGTTTGGTGAGGTATTTTTTCATCTGTACTGGGACATCATAAAGGATGATGTTTACGCGGCGGTTTCTCAATTCTTTTCCTCTGGGTGGCTGCTTCCGAATTACAATGTTTGTTCGGTTTTATTGTTTCCCAAATCGAAAGAAGCTCTGATCTTAGATCAGTTCAGACCCATCACCATCTCGAATTTTAAATCCAAGATTATACTAAAATCTTGATAGATCGTCTCACTTTTATTATGCCTTTTCTTGTGTCCAAGAAGTAGAGGGGTTTCACTAAAGAGAGAAACATCCAGGAGTGCACTTATCTTGCCTCCGAAGCCGTCAATGTCCTTGATAACAAGAACATACATGGAAATTTGCTCTTGAATATGTATATTGCGAAGGCTTTCACTACTATTAGCTTGATTGGGTTTTGGCCAACACAGGTTTCAGTAAAGGATCCATCCCCTTCAATTATTTAGGGATCTCGATATTCAAAGGGCATCCAAAAGCGATTCACTTATCTCTGATTTCTGACAAAATCATTGTTACGCTCGCAGCTTAGAAGGGCACACTTCTTTCGATGGTTGGCAGATTAACTCTTATAAAGTTTGTTGTCTACAACAATTTTGTTTAATTTCGCTGTTAAAGAAGTTTGGCTTCTGCTTTTAGGCCCAAATTGTAACTCGGACCAACCCAATTGGCTCACTCTCGCGTCTTCTTTTTCCACGGTTCAGTTCCGAGATTGTCTCCGTCGGTAACCTCCGCCACTCATCACCGTTCCTTTATCAACAACATCCCAGCGACGCCACTGGTTAGTTTTTTACTTTTGTTCTAAAATTGGGACTTTTTTCTGTTGATTTTCAATTTCTCATACTCCAAATTCAAAACCCCTATAACCTAAACCATTTTTAAATTATAACTATGAGTATTAGATGGCCACGATTGTTGAATCCAACTCAGCTTTCTCAGATCATAAGAACTCAAAAGAACCCTTTAAAGGCTTTGGAAATTTTCAACAAAGCCAAATCAAAATACCCTAAATACTCCCACAATGGTCCTGTATATGCCACCATGATCACTATCCTTGGATCATCAGGGAGACTCAAGGAGATGACTGATTTGATTGAGAAAATGAAACAAGATTCATGTGTGTGCAAAGATTCCGTCTTTGCGTCCGCAATTAAGACATATGCGAAACAAGGGCTAGTAGATGAAGCAATCTCTCTATATAAGAAGATTCCTCAGTTTAACTGTGTGAATTGGACACAATCTTTCAATACCCTTTTGGAGATAATGGTGAATGAGGATAAGCTTGAAGATGCTCATAGTCTTTTTGTTGAGAGTTCATGTGGTTGGGAAGTGAAGTCTCGTGTTCGGGCGTTGAATTTGCTTATGTATGCTTTGTGTCGGAAGAGTCGATCGGATTTGGCGTTGCAGATATTTCAAGAGATGGATTATCAAGGTTGTTATCCTGATAGGGATAGTTATCTTGTTGTGATGAAGGGATTGTGTAGGGATAAGAGGTTACATGAGGCTACTCATTTGTTGTATTCGATGTTTTGGAGAATCTCTCTGAAAGGTAATGGTGAGGATGTTGTAATCTATAGGACTCTTTTGGATGCTTTATGTGAGGATGGAAAGTTCGAAGAAGCTGGGGAAATTCTTGGGAAGATTTTGAGGAAAGGACTGAAAGCTCCAAAGCGATGCTATACCCGACTTGATCTTAGTCAGTGTGGTGATGGTAAAGATGCGGAAGTTACTAAACGGTGGATTCACGAAGCTTTGGTAAGGGGTTCGGTTCCTAGCACGGCTAGTTATAATGCCATGGCGGTTGATCTATACGAAGAAGGTAAGATAGACGAGGCTGATAAAGTTATCGATGAAATGAAAAACAAAGGCTTTAAACCAAAACATTTGATTTTTGAGGCAAAGGTAGCTGCATTGTGCAAGGTTGATAAGGTCGATGAAGCAATCAAGGTAATTGAAGAGGACATGGTGGAAGTCAATTGTCTACCAAATGCTAGGGTTTATAATATTCTCTTGAAAAACCTTGGGAATGTTGGAAATTCGACATTAGTGCTTGAGAGCTTGAACAAGATGTCGAAAAAGGTAGGTTGCACGGGCGACAAAGAAACATATAGCATTTTACTAGAGATGCTTTATCATGAGAGAAAGTATCTTGAAGCAAGCCAACTTCTGGAGCAAATGTCGATTAAATCATATTGGCCTTGTGCCAGTAGTTACAATTTGCTCATTGAGGGTCTTTGTTCCTTAGGTCGGCAATACGAAGCTGTTATGTGGTTGGAGGACATGATAAGCCTGGGGAAACTTCCTGAAATTTCTGTTTGGAGTTCATTAGCATCTTCATTTTGTAATTCCGAGATGATGAAAGTGTCAGTCGAGGTGTTTAATCGCGTAAGAAGTTTGTGATTCTGAATTCTGGAGTAAAGTATACCGATTATATAATGAACAGAATCGTGTACTACCATTTTTTCAAATATAATTATGCTTCATTCGCTTTAAAGCATTGCTTTATAGTTCGGCCTTTTCCAAGCATCAAGCTTTAAATCATTGTGACAACTCCTGAGAAGTGGGATATTATCACACGGAAATCCGGAGACCGAACTTACACACAACTTGTGAAACTCCTCATCATTGATGAGATTCATCTCCTTCATGATAACAGAGGGCCTGTCATTGAAAGTATTGTTGCTAGAACAGTTAGGCAGATTGAAACAACAAAGGATTATATTCGATTGGTGGGATTGTCGGCTACTCTCCCTAATTATGAAGATGTGGCACTATTCTTGCGTGTCGATCTGAACAAGGGGTTGTTTTATTTCGATAACAGTTATAGACCTGTGCCTCTTTCTCAGCAGTACGTTGGAATCACCGTAAAGAAGCCCCTTCAGAGGTTCCAGTTGATGAACGATATCTGTTACGAAAAAGTTATGGGTGTAGCTGGAAAGCATCAGGTTCTTATCTTTGTACATTCAAGGAAAGAAACTGCTAAAACTGCTAGAGCCATTAGAGATGCCGCACTCGCAAATGATACTCTTGGCAGGTTCCTTAAAGAAGACAGTGCAAGTCGTGAGATTCTTCATACTCACACTGATCTTGTGAAAAGCAGCGACCTTAAAGATCTTCTGCCGTATGGTTTTGCTATTCATCATGCTGGTATGACAAGGACAGATCGGCAACTTGTTGAGGATCTGTTTGCTGATGGACATGCACAAGTTTTGGTATCCACTGCTACCCTTGCCTGGGGTGTGAATCTTCCTGCCCATACAGTGATAATTAAAGGGACACAGATTTACAATCCTGAAAAAGGGGCCTGGACTGAATTAAGTCCTCTCGATGTTATGCAGATGTTGGGTCGTGCTGGAAGGCCCCAATACGATACTTATGGTGAGGGAATAATTGTTACTGGCCACAGTGAGTTACAGTATTACCTCTCTCTCATGAACCAGCAACTTCCTATTGAGAGCCAGTTTATTTCCAAGCTGGCCGATCAGTTGAATGCAGAAATAGTTCTCGGTACAGTTCAAAATGCGAAGGAAGCCTGTCACTGGATTGGATACACTTACCTGTATGTCCGTATGTTGAGGAATCCTTCTCTTTATGGTTTAGCACCAGATGTCCTAACCAGAGATATAACATTGGAGGAAAGGAGGGCTGATTTGGTAAGTATCTCAATTCTCTAATTTATCAATTGGTTTTTATTACCTGACTAAATCAATTCCCGGGTCATTATTCGACTGTTTACTTGGTTCCTTGCTGTTAATGATTGTTGTTGTGATTGCTTTGACTTATGTATTAAATTTGCTTGAGAAGGGAACTGGATCTTATGACTTTGAGAGTTATCTGTTATTGTTTTTTACTTTATTTAGGTTCCTTTTTTATTGTCGTAGAATTGCATAAAAAGGGAACCAGTCTCCGGGGACTCTAGTAAAACATAGGCTCTTTAATATTTTTTGATGTTTGATTTTTCTCTTGAATAGTTAAAACACAGGCACTTTAGTTTTTTTGAAGCTTGGTTTTAATCCTCTGAACTAAACCTTCTCGTGTCATTTTGTTATCAAACCCGGAACGGCCGTTATCTCAGTGTGTAACGGCACAACCGAGCTAACGCTCCCAGCCGTGTTGGAACGGCCACATTTACATGAACGGGTTCAGAATGTCGAGGGTTTGACACGACTGGACTCCCATGTCAGCCGTATACATATTCAAATGTATTTTTTCTTCTCTCTCTCTCTCTCTCTCTCTCTCTCTCTCTCTCAGTTTTATTTGTCTTTTGGTTTTTATTACCTGAACTAAACCAATTCCTGTGTCATTATTTGGTTATTTACTTGTTTTCTTGGTGTTAGTGATTGTTGTTGTCAATTGTCACTGCTTTGATTATTTTAGTAGTGTTGCTTGAGAAGGGAACAGATCTTATGGCTTTGAGAATTACCTGCATTAGTTTATTTATTACTAGGTTCCTTTTTGGTGGTGTTTGTTCTAGTCATTGTTAGTATAATTTACGTAGAATTGCCTGAACATGGAACCAAATTATTGGTGACTCTTGAAACATAGGCTCTTTTTTATTTATTTTTTATTTTTTTATTTTTATGTTTGATTCTTCTCCTTTGAATATTCTCTAGTTTTTTTTTGAAGTTTGATTTTTCTCCTCTGAGCTAAACTAATTCCCATGTCATTATTTGTTCTTTTTCTTGGTCTGTTGGTGATTGTTGTTGTCATCAGTTTGACTTGTGTAGAGTTTTGCATGAGAAGGGAACTAAATCTTCATGACTCTGTGAATCACCAGCCTTAGTTTTTGTTTACTTACCAGGTTCCTTTTTGCTAGTGTCTTTCTTGTCATTAATATAATTTATTTACTTAGAATTGCATGAAAAAGGAACCAAACCATTGTGGTCTCTAGTAAGACACGGGCTCTTCAACTTTTTTTGATGTTTGATTTTTTTTCTCCTTTGAATATTTCAGACAGAAGGCTCTTTTAACTTTTTTAAGTTTGTTTTTTATTCTCTGACCTAAACCAAAATCTGTGTCTTTACTTGAGTTTTGGAATTGAGACTTACCTAAATTAGTTTTGGAATTGAGACTTACCCACTTTAGTTTTGGACTTTTTGCTCTGAGACTTACCCGCATTAGTTTTGGTTTATTTACTAGGCTCCTTTTTGTTGTCTGTACTTTTCATTGGTTTAATTTATGTAGAATTGTATGAAAAGGGAACCAAATCATCATGGAATCTAGCAAGACATAGACTCTTTTTACTTTGTTTATGTTTATTTGAGACACAGGCTTGTTAATTTTTTCTTTTGAAGTGTTATTATTTTGTTTTTTACTAGGTTCCTTTCTGTTAGGGATTGTCATTGTTATCAGTTTGATTTGTGTAGTGTTGCATGAAAAGGGAACCTATCTTTATAGCTTTTAGAACCACCTTAGGTCTGGCTCTGAGAATTACTCAGTTTAGTTTTGGTTTATTTACTAGTTTCCTTTTTCCTAGTGTCTGTTCTTGTCGTTTGTAATTTATGTAGAGTTGCATGTAAAGGGAACAAATCTTCATGGACTCTTTGTAAGACATAGTCAATTTTACTTTTTTTTTGATGATCAATTTTTCTCCTTTGAATATTTATTTGATGAATTTCAAATGATATTCAATCATTTTTTTTTTGTATGTATATAGCTTTTTTCATACTACTTTGTGTTTTATCAATAGATCATCTAACATTAATTTATTTAAATTTTGCAGATTCATACTGCTGCAACCATCTTAGATAAAAATAATTTGGTGAAGTATGATAGGAAGAGTGGATATTTTCAGGTCACCGACTTGGGTCGTATTGCAAGTTACTACTATATAACTCACGGAACTATATCCACATATAACAAGCATTTGAAGCCTACTATGGGAGACATAGAGCTTTGTCGGTTGTTCTCACTTAGTGAAGAATTCAAGTATGTAACAGTAAGGCAAGATGAAAAGATGGAACTGGCCAAGCTTTTAGACCGTGTTCCCATTCCCATCAAGGAAAGTCTGGAAGAGCCGAGTGCAAAAATCAATGTTTTACTGCAAGCATACATTTCACAATTAAAGCTTGAAGGGCTCTCAATGACATCTGATATGGTTTTTATAACTCAGGTTTGTTTCTTACCTTTGTGAAGTTATCGAAAGTGGTATTATATTTCTTTCATGACTTTTTTTTCTTTCTTTTGAGAAGTTATTGGAAGTGATACTTTATTTCTTTTAAGACTGTTTCTTACCTTTGAGAGTTTCTTCGAAGTGGTGTTCATCCTATAATTCTTTTAGCTGATTTGTGCATTTCATTTTTCTCTTTCAGAGTGCTGGACGTCTTTTGCGGGCTCTTTTTGAGATTGTCCTGAAACGTGGTTGGGCACAATTGGCTGAGAAGGCTTTGAACTTATGCAAGATGGTGACCAAGAGGATGTGGAGTGTCCAAACTCCTCTTCGTCAGTTCACTGGAATTCCAAGTGATATATTAACAAAATTGGAGAAGAAGGATTTGGCTTGGGAAAGGTATTACGACCTATCATCACAAGAGATAGGTGAACTGATTCGTGCTCCGAAGATGGGGAGGACCCTTCATAAATTTATCCATCAATTCCCAAAGCTGAACCTTGCAGCACATGTGCAGCCAATTACTCGCACAGTTTTGGGGGTTGAGCTCACAATAACTCCTGATTTTGCATGGGATGATAGGATACATGGGTATGTTGAGCCGTTTTGGGTGATTGTGGAGGATAATGATGGTGAATATATCCTTCATCACGAGTATTTTTTGTTGAAAAAACAGTAT
This sequence comes from Lathyrus aphaca, assembly GCA_963966055.1. NCBI lineage: Eukaryota > Viridiplantae > Streptophyta > Magnoliopsida > Fabales > Fabaceae > Lathyrus > Lathyrus aphaca. Next base: position 509,239,273 of record OZ014523.1, read on the forward strand.
ATTGAGGAGGATCACACTTTGAATTTCACTGTGCCGATATACGAGCCTCTTCCTCCTCAATACTTTATCCGTGTGTTTCTGATAAGTGGCTTGGATCCCAAACTGTACTGCCTGTTTCTTTCAGGCATCTAATTTTACCCGAAAAGTATCCTCCACCTACTGAACTATTGGATCTTCAACCGCTTCCGGTTACTGCCTTGAGAAATCCATCTTATGAAGCTCTTTATCAGGATTTTAAACATTTCAATCCGGTACAAACACAAGTCTTCACAGTACTGTATAATTCTGATGACAATGTCTTGGTTGCTGCTCCAACTGGGAGTGGCAAGACTATATGTGCTGAATTTGCAATTTTGAGGAATCATCAAAAATTGCCTGATAGTGTCACGCGTGTTGTTTATGTTGCACCCGTTGAAGCTCTTGCCAAAGAACGGTATCGTGATTGGGAGAAGAAATTTGGGGGCGGACTCAAGTTGAAGGTAGTGGAGTTAACTGGAGAAACTGCGACTGATCTGAAACTGCTTGAGAAAGGTCAGGTTATTATTAGTACTCCAGAGAAATGGGATGCTTTATCCCGCCTCTGGAAACAGAGGAAACATGTTCAACAAGTTAGTCTTTTCATCATTGATGAGCTCCACTTAATTGGAGGTCAAGGAGGTCCTATTTTAGAGGTTATTGTTTCCCGGATGAGATATATTGCCAGTCAGGTTGAAAATAAGATTCGTATTGTGGCTTTGTCAACTTCACTTGCAAATGCAAAGGATCTGGGAGAATGGATTGGAGCGACCTCCCATGGCCTTTTCAATTTCCCACCTGGTGTTCGACCCGTGCCATTAGAAATTCACATCCAAGGTGTAGATATTGCCAATTTTGAGGCTAGGATGCCAGGCAATGACCAAACCGACTTACACTTCTATTGCTCAACATGCCAAGAATGGGAAACCTGCTATTGTATTTGTACCTACAAGAAAGCATGTTCGACTGACAGCTGTGGATTTGATTACATACTCAGGTTCAGACAGTGGTGAGAAACCATTTTTGCTGCGGTCCGTAGAAGAACTTGAGCCTTTTATTAACAAAATTAGTGATGAAATGTTGAAAGTCACTTTACGGGAAGGTGTTGGCTACTTGCACGAGGGCTTAAACAGTCTTGATCATGACATTGTGTCACAACTATTTGAAGCGGGTTGGATTCAAGTCTGTGTTTTAAGCAGTTCTATGTGCTGGAGAGTGACCTTTTCTTATTAATAAGCATTTTCTGTTTTAACCTTTTCTTATTAATAAGCATTTTCCTTAGTCTTATACATCTTTTGTTGGCACATATTGTTGTAAAATCTCTGCCTTTTCAAGAAAAATTGTGTGTTGCATCCACTCTTTTTTATTTATAAAGTCCTGATAGATAAGTGCATGATACTATTAGGGAAAATATTCGTTGGAAGCTACTTTTCCAATAAGTTATGTTTTTGTAAGAAAATTCTCGTGCAATTTTTCAATGGTAACATGTTTCAAGAAGTTTTAGATCTGACAGATAACAAAGATGCAAACAATTACAAAAGTAAAATTAGGTTTAGCAAACACACTAGAAAAGGCAACATCGCATTATTATACTCATCTATATCAATTTTTGAATCTATTATCAAAATAGATACCACTTTTCAACCATTACAATTTCTGTCACACTAAAAAAAAATCATTTTCTTCCTCCACTTGGCTAATAATGGTCTTGTTTCATTGACTAAATTATTATATTTAACATATTCTTATAACTTTTTTTATAGCCAATTAAAGAAGAGTTTACCCCGCACCCCCCCAGTTATACTTGTACCCCTCACCAATTTTTTTTTGACCAAAATGCCCTCATATAAATAGTTACTAATTCAATTTCACTTTCCATTTTTACCGTTCTTCCAAAAGTTACAGAGAGAAAAAAATTTTCACTTTTCGTACGTGTTTACCGGAAGACTACAAGTAAGTCTTCCGGAATGAAAAATTATGTACCGGAAGAGTTTGTAAAAGTCTTCCGGTACCGGAAGACTTTATGAATGTCTTCCGGTATGGTTTGGATGACTACCGGAACACTTCATCAAAGTCTTCCGGAATGTTTTTTAAAAAAATGGCTACCGAAAGACTTTGTTGAAGTCATCCGGAATGCTTTCGTGTGTACCGGAAGACTTGAAGAAAGTCTTCCGGAAATTTAATTTTTTTTTTATTTTATTAAATAATTGTTTTTCTGTTTTTTTTCAGTGGTGCGATCATGCGGCAGAGATGGGAGGATTCCAGTGCGATCGATGGGACGGGGCGAGACGAGTAGATCACGCGCAGATGATGTTGGTACATCTGCAGCTGCAGCTGACCCTGTGGGGTATCCTGGTGGTCCGTACGATACCAGGCTTTTGGTTTCGTACGAGCATCACGTGGCGAGACGTGTATGGTTTGGCGAGGTAATGAAATTATAATTATTTAGTTTTGAATAAATAACCGAAATTATATAATTTGTTTATCTAATTTGTTTAATTTTATTTGATTTCAGGAGAGGGGGGCGAAGAAGGAACTGAAGGTGGCGGGACATGGGTTGAAGTTGATTGATGGTATCATATCGAGATCCGGTTTAGCTTCCTTACAGAGATCGAGTTTGAAGAAGATTGATGCAAACTTGGTTTCTGCATTTGTGGAGAGATGGCATATAGAGACATCTTCATTTCACCTGCTGTTCGGTGAAATGACGATTACTCTCGATGATGTGGCATGCCTGCTTCATTTGCCTATTAGGGGGTATTCTGGAACCCTCAACCCATCAGTGAGGAGTTAGCCATTGAGTGGGCTGTTGACTACCTTGGAGTGACATCGAGAGTGGCACTTTTCCAGGTTCGTGAGTGCAGAGGATCGTACTTCAAGATAGAGTGGTTATATGATCGATTCGTAGAGCATCGAGCAGCTTCACGTTGGGCATTTGCGACCCGATGTTATTTGATGGTGTTAGTGGGCTGCACCATCTTTGCGGATAAGTCATTTACACTCGTGGAGGCGCGATACTTGGCATTATTTAGGGACCTGGATGCGTTGTCCACCTATAGTTGGGCAACAGCTGCATTGGTGACACTGTATAGGTTTCTTGGAGATGCGTCTATGTTTAGCTGCAAACAGCTTGGTGGTTATCCGACTCTCCTACATGTATATATTTAAATTCAGTTTATTATGTTAAAGTTATATATTAAATTTAGTTTATTGATTTTCTTTTAATTCTAATTTTAATTTTATTAAGTTCATTATGTTCTATTTAATTATTATGTTATTGTTTTTTTAACAGTGTTGGATTCACGAGTATTTTCCTACACTTGGGAAAAAAGGAGAGAATTGGATACCTGCTCAGAACTGTGGACTCCCGCGTGCGATGAGGTGGACGTACAAACAGGGGGCGTTAAAGGTGGATGAGTTGCGACCCATTATGGATGAGCTGACACCGACTGATGTCATATGGAGGCCGTTCGAGGATCATAGAGTTCATCGTCGTTTTGATGAGATTTCTCTATTCAGGGGTTGTTTGAGGTGGGGAGATACTATTGTTCCATACATGCCTGACAGGTGTCTTCGACAGTTTGGATACCGTCAGTCCATTCCACCTGCACCCATTGATCCTAGGATGGCTGGTGACATTGATGTTGAGTGGATTAGTTACACCCAGAGCGCTGGCCAGGTGATTCGTTCTGCTACACGGGCGACTATCCCATTTGAGGTAGAGGATGGATACCTAGAGTGGTATTATCGTGTTTCGCATCCTCGATTGGTACCTCCTACCTATGATGAGCCCTATGATGAGCCGCCAATTGCATCTATTCCTGAGTACGATGCGGGACCATCTGATCCTGCATGGGGTTCTGTGTCCACCTTGATTCATCGCTACCTTCAGCAGAATGCAGCTGAAGAGGATGATCCACATTTTGCTGATCTGTTTGCAGCTTTACGTATTGCTCGTTCACAGTGATGTATAGTTATGTTTATGTCATATTATTTCTTAGACTTTGTTTCTTAATATATTGACATTTGAACTGATATTTATGTTATATGTTATTTATAGTTTTTCGATTACCTGAATCCAATTTATGTTATATGTTATTTAAGTGAAAATAAAAATGAAAAACATAATGAAATTAAAACATATAATATAATTCATGAATAAAAATGAATAACATAGTTTATAATTTATAATGAGTTTGTAATATAGGCGTAAGTTGTTGCCAATGTTGTAGACGCGCAGCAAATCCTACCATCCACGATGTTGCTGCTGGAGAACGAAAGTTCCTCCAATCTGTTGTCACTGGTGGCAATGGAAATCCTTCTTTCATGTTAACCTATATTCAAAATTAAACAATACATTATTTAATGTTACTCAAATAATTTACTAATAATATCAAATTATAACAATGTTTACCTGAATCCAATGATTGGAGTTTACAAATCCAATGCAATAAAATGAGACATTGGGTGAGAATGTAGTTGTCATAGGGAAGAAAGTCAAACATTCGACTCCTAGACAGACAAGTACCACGTTATACCGATTCGCAATCACGTAACCCATATCTGGTAGAGTCAACCATTTCTCTATTGGTTGAGAACCACTTCCCTCTATCTTCAAAGAATCTCTCACTTCAGCTAACCGATCAGCAAATAAATTGGCATATAAAGCTGATCTTTCATTATGTATAATTTCCAATTCTAATTCCCGACGAACCATTGGCCAACCATCTTCGGCATAACCCCGCAATGAAGCAATCACTCTAAATCCACAATTACCATCTGACATTACGTTGACAACGTCATCAATGAATGACCTAATATGATAAGGAAATTGAAGGATGAACCGTTTAGATGACTGTGAAGTTTGTGTTAATTTTAACTTCTTTTTCACAGGTTGTGATGGTTGAGATGGTTGAGATTTCTTTTTTGAATTTTGTGATGGTTGAGATTGTCGTTGTGAAGATTGTGATGCTTGATCAACATATTCATGATACGAAGGATCCCTGTAAACATCATACCCTTCAGGTTTTTTGCCTTTTTTCTTGACTCCACCTTTTGCCTTTTTTCCTTTTTGCACCAACATTTTTGTTAATGTGAAACTGACATAGCAAATTATTTGTCTTCGGAAACACAGTTTCAATGGCTTTCATCAAAGCAAGATCTCTATCTGTCATCATAACTTGTGGAAATAAATCTTTTTTCACAAACAATTTTTTAAGCTTATCTAACACCCAACAAAAAGTCTCAGTCTGCTCAGACTCAATATACGCAAATGCGACAGCAAAAGTCAACTCGGTAGATGTCATTCCAACAATTTCAAACAAAGGTTGTCTGTATTTGTTTGTCTTATAAGTGCTATCCATAACTAACACAATAGGAAACATATTCAACAACTTAACTGAATCTGGATGTGCCCAAAATATATCTTTAATAACTTCAGAGTCATCTCTTTTTCTACTCCAATAAACATAACCTGCAGCCTCGATAAGCTTAAACAAATGTTGTATCTCACTTCTAGGACCTCTTATCTCTTTTTCCATCATACTCTTTTGCTTGTATATTTGTGTGATACGAGTGACACAATCTGGATCAATCTCGTACAAGGAATGCAATATATTTCTGGGTGCAACCTTTCTCTTTGTTAAATCAGCAACATGTTGCTTCTGATCCGCTGTCAACCTACCAACAAATGAGTGACCTTCTAATCTATCGGGTAAATCATGGTTATGAACGCCGCATTTTACATCAATCTTCCATCCAGATCCATCTTTTGTCGGAATCGACCTGCTCTTAAATGGACATCCACATTTCTTCGTCGCACTTTCTATTCCACTACGAATATCCTTGTATTTCCCACCTTTATCGCAACCAAATATTATTTTGTTCTTTCTTCCTCTCTTGCCTGTTTGTGTATCTGAACGAGTGATGACGACCGTCACTTTATTTCGTAATCCGGTGTCTTTGACCCATCTTATCACCTCTTCTCGTGTACCAAATATCTCTGTCGTTGTAAATACATCTGATGTATTCACACATATCGGTTCTTTTTCGTGTAAAGGTACTGCACCTACAAAATAAAAATATTTTTTTAAAAAATGAATTAAAAAAACTTAAATAATAAAAAAAAAAAATTCAAACCGGAAGACTTTATGAAAGTCTTCCGGTATTGTACTCTTACAATACCGGAACACTTACATAAAGTCTTCCGGTACACATATTCATTCCTACCGGAATAGTTAATAAAAGTCTTCCGTTCCGGAACACTTTTATTAAGTCTTCCGGTGTACAAACATCATAATACCGGAAGACTTACATAAAGTCTTCCGGTATGTAAATTTACGTACCGGAACTCATTCCCAAAGTCTTCCGGAACGTGTAATTTTTGACAAATTTTTACTTTTAACTGACGGTCTGACACAAATGGTAAAAAAAAATAAAAATAAAATAATAATATAATAAAATAATCTAAGGTTAAAATGGGCATTTTTAAAAAAATGTGGGGGTACAGGTATAGGTGGGGGAGTGCGGGGTAAAATCTTCCCAATTAAAGTCTCCGGCTTTCATTTTACTTTATTTTTCAAAGACATCGGTTATAGTGATTCGGTACAAACCTAAATGAAGACCTAATCTTATCAACCACAATTTCTTCCATTTTTCACAAACGCCTCTTTAGAACCACTTTCAAAACACAATGTTTAACCAATAATTTTTAATACAATCTATAATCAATATATTTATGAATGTGATTAATTGCTATGTACTGATAGCATAAAAAATTTTATATTGTCATTTCATTGTCATCATCTGTTTGTATTACTTTATTTGTTTTTAAAATAAAAGTCAAAGTTGTTCCAATATCCGACGGCTATGACTCAAGACACGCGTAATAAAGCGCCGTTTTGCATTTATGACACTTGGGGGCTAGCCCTAGGCAATAATTGCAACGACCTTGGTGCTTCTCCATGTGAATTCTAAGACATTATAAAAGATGGAAAAGACTTTCATTTGTCCACTTTTGCGATCGCTTGCTCTCACCGTGAAATTCGTCTGCAACTTTTCTTTGCCTGAAGTACTATCGTCGTCGTCTCTCCATCAAGAATCATGGATCCAGGTAAACATTTATCTTCTCCACCCACGCTTTTCTGGGTTTGAAGTGATGAATGTTCATGGAGTTCATGGTGTATTCAGAGTTTTCTAGACATCCTGATGAACTTCTGGAAATCTTGATGAACATTCATTCTGCATGTACGAATGTTCTTTGTAGGTATATGAACATTCATAGATCCCCAGGCTCTGCCAACTTGTTAGGGTTAGATCTAGATGAGATTTAACTGATGGTAGTCTAATGTTAGTGAACCGGGCATAGGTTGTAGAGGCGTATCCCCGATAACACTAGGTTTAAGGTAGACGAGGATAAACTCAGTCTGAAGATTTAGCCCTCCCGTTTTTCTTGACTAAAGAGGCTAACCTGGGGCATGTCCTTGGGTTGTACGAAGCCCTTTCACTTGATCAGCGGTGGAAGGGTGGATTTGAGTTCGTCGAATTCACTGTTTCCTCTGCTTTTCAGGTGAATGCAGTCATAAGAACGCTCGTGAGACCAAGGAATCACCTGTTACAGATAACGCGGATGTCCCCGTCCGAGACCGTCCGTGGATCATGGACGAACCACTAGAGACACCATCCCAATTCTCTATCGACTTTTTGAATGCATGGTCGAGGATCAAAAGGAAGAAGAAATGAGATGGTATTAACTGGAGGGCTCTACAGCCGAAGCCGACACATAGGATATGCTCTCGATTCCCAGCTATTCGGTTCCCGATGTACGAGTTCGCATTTTGCGAGGCTGGGTATCGTCTGCCCTTCACGGACTTTCAGCAGGTGGTCTTTACACATATCAAATTGGCGCAGGCTCAGTTACACCCCAATGCCCTTGCCTTTATCAGAGCGTTCGAGCTGGTGTGCCGTTTTTTTGGAGATAGGGGCAACTGTGAACTTGTTTTTCAGTGTCTTCCATCTGCAGAGGAAGTCCTAGGATGGTCGACACAACTGGGTGTCGTTGAAGCAACCCAACAGACTGTTCAAGGCTTATCAGGACTCCATACGGGACTTTAAGTACCGTTTCTATATAATCCAACCCTGTTCGCAAATTGCTAAGGATTCGTTGTATGATCGAGAGATGATCATACACTCTAGTGACCACTACATAACCAAACCCGATGATTTGAGCGCCGACGATACTGCGGCCTACAATATTTTGTTTAACTACGTCGCCAGCTTACACCCTTTGGAGTTGGTCGACGGTGACGGGAAGCCCATCCTACGTCCGGATGGGACGCCGACAACTGTAGCTAGGTTAATCAATGTTAAGTCCCTGCTCAGTTGTCCGAATGAAGAGGCTGCCATGCAGCTCCTAGTTGAATTGGCTTTGAACTGGTTTCGCTTTACAAATATGTTCGTTATCTAATCTAATATGTTGTTTTTGCAGCGCAAATGACCAAAAGGAGGGGATGTTTGGTGAAGTCCAACAAGGGCAATGTTAAAAAGGGTGCATGCAAGAATCAGGTCGAAGCTGTTAAGGACCAAGGTACCCTGGATAACTTTGTGGCGTCGGGAAGTTCAACCGCCGGGGGCACTCCCGTGGATGGATCTCCGTTGGGGAAGAGATAGAGGACCGAGGATCCTTCTCCTCCTCCCAAGGCTAAATCTATGACCTCTGGGCCTTTCGACTTGCTGCCATGTGTCACCCAAAGGGCTCTTTTTGATAAAGGATCTTCTGTCTGGGTGCCTGATCTCGATGTTGTTGCTGTTCTCTCCGCAAATCCCGACGACCTGAGGGTTGAGCTATGCAAGGATGTTGTGGGCATGTTCTGTATCTTGGAGGCTGCTTTTGCCTTCAATGATACTGATCTTGTCCCCCGCAAGGATCTTCAAGCGGTCAAGGACAAGATTGAGAAAGTGGATGCCAAAAATCATAAGTTAGAGAACAACTTACTCCAGGCCCAGGGCCACTACGAGAGTAAGCTCGAGCTTATGAAGGAGGTCACAGAGCTGAGGAACTCGATCGCGGAGCTCGAAACCGAAAACGGGAAGTTGAAGAAGGATGCCGCAGAAGGTAAAGTGGCCGCTGGGGAGGATGAAACCGAGGAGGAGGCAACAATGACGACCATGACAAAGTTGATTGCTCTCATTCGGATTTTGGCTCAGGACAACATGAATATGGATACTTTTGGCTTCTATAATGCGGTGGAGCAGCTCAAGGTCAACAATCCCGGGGTGGATTTGGTGGTTGAAGGCACCGGGACTTTGCACCCCGTGGAGGACGGACATGTGATGCCTCCTGACGACGAAGACTGATGATCTGGCCTGCGTGCCATTGATCTTTTAGGCCGGTGTGCCATAACTTTTGTTAAGTGATGTTTGGGGCTTTGTCCCCTTTTTGATTATGTAAGGATAATGTCGGCCTTCTGTCGCTCCCGGGATTTTCATCCTAGTACAAACGCGAAAGTGGCGCGGAAAGGTTAGAGTCGCCAGCCATACATTTTTATCCCGAATGAATGGGAAAGGTAATGTTGCACAAACCTGAGGAAAAAGGAAAGGACGAGGTCCTGCGAACCAAAGATCTGAATACGAGAGTCGGTTACGAATTGAGAAGGTATTAGCACCCCAATCCGTCTGTCGTACCCGACGGGATCCACGCTTGCTTGCTTGTTTCAAAGGGTGAGAAAAATAAATGCTGCTGAATAAAACCGCTAACTGGAAACTGGAATGAAATGAGAAAAGGAACTGAAACAAGAAAATGAGAATAAAAGGGGAAATGTAGGGAAAATAAAGAATGTGCTCGAACGGGCCCTACCCCGCTGCCTACGTACCTCATCAGGATAATGAGGATCAGAGTCGACGTAGTTCGCCTAACCTAGGCGGGAACTATTTGTTTGTGTTTTTTACAGCTGGAACTGTGTATGTCTATGCTCAGAAGAAGTGTGTAACTCCTCGATCTGCTGTAGGAATGCTGCCTCATTCTCCTTGCTTTGACTCGACTCGGCCTTCGACCTTTTCACATCAGCTTTCAACTTTAAGTCCTCAATCTCCTTTTAAGCTTCCTTCAGTGCCTGCTGGCTTTCTGTTACGCGCCGAATACGATCCTCCTCTTGATAATAAGCTTTCCTGAGAAGTTCTTTCTGCCCATCTAAAGAATCCTGAAGGCTTTTGACTTCCTGTTTGTGCTTGGCGTCTAACTCCTTTTGTTTCTTCAGATTTTCGTCCCATTTCTCCTGCCATAAAGTAACAGCTTCATTGGCTTCACTAAGATCTTTCTTCTCTCTTCGGCGCTGGGCCGTCTTGTGAGTCTCAGCTAAACCTTTCTTTCGGAAGTAAAGTTCTCTATCCTCAAAGTCCTTCTGCTTGAGACGGACTATTTCCTCGGCCTGCACAGCTCTATCTTTCAATTGACGGTTCTGGATCATCAGCTTTTGACAAGAATTAAGAGCCTCTTGATTTTCAACCCTCAGTTGCTTAACCAAAGCTTCTAACTTCTGATATTCCTCCAAAGGCACCGTAGTTCTTGGTGCTACTTCTTTAGGGTAAAGAGGCGTCTCTCTAGAAAATGGTAGAAGGTGAGTCTTCACACGATCCTCCAACCAGCTGGCAAAAGGATCATAGGTATTAGGATCTACTCTTCCAAATTCTTTCTTTCCTTTTGTCGCTCCCGATAAAATGGGACTGGCCCAAATAAAGGTACAGACGCGAACGGTCGGCGAGAGGGACAGTGAGAACACACAGCCGTAAACTCACTGGAGATGAATAGAGTCGCCAGCTAGGCATTTTTATCCCGGAGGAAAGGCAATGCTGCATAAGCCTAGAAAGAGATGGATAAGACGGTTGCGAACCAGAGAGACTGAGAAAGGGGGTTGGTTACAACCTGGGAAGGTATTAGCACCCAGATTGTCCGTCGTACTCGACGGGATCCACGCTTAAAAGATTTGTGCTTTAAAGGGGTAGTGTCAGTGCAATCTGTGTGTAAAATGGCTGGAAAAGATGTACAGGTGTCAGTGTAAAAGAAGTGAAGTGTGATATGTATTGTGTCAGTGTGAGACCAGGAATGAAATGCTCATGATAATGAGGCTTAGAGAATATAGCTGGAAGGAGGGGGAATATACAGAGACTTTTGTTCGATAACTGTTAAGTTATGCCTACGTATCCTCTCGTGCAATGAGGAAGTCAGAACACCGTAGTTTGACCCAAAGAGACTGAAAAGTGATTTGACTGATGAACTGCTTACTTGTCTATGCTCAAGTGTAAGACCTGTCTGGCTCAGGTGCAAACTGTCTTGCATTAGACGGAAGGAGCAAGTTCCCGTTTATGAGTGAGTGTGATGAGAAAAGAATCCCGGAGGAGACGATTATTGTTTGTTTTTGAGTTTTCAGTCTTTTATTGCTTTTGAAAGTTTGTCATAAGTTAATGAGCTTAAGCCTAAACCAATGGATTTAGTAAACTCATCACATCTTCCCTCTGATTAGGGGTAATGAGAATACTTTAAGTGTGAAGTCAGGTTCTCACACTTAATCACCTTTGGTGTAGGATTAAGATCATTAACCTACTTGTAATTATTTAGATATTTTTGTTGTTTTTGTTTGGTGTTAAGTAATGAGGTTAAGCCATAATCAAGGATTAAACAGACCCATTACACCATCCTAATAGAAGGATAATAGATGAGAATGTTTAAGCTGAGGAAAGCTCCTCAACTTAATCCATGATTAGGGATTAAACTCATGACAAAACAAGCCTTTGATTAAGTGGATTTTATTTAATGATATGGTGATGAAGTGAGTTTTATGATTTGTAAGACAACTTGAGGGGGACTTGTCCATTAACACTAGGGTTAGTCCTTCTTAACCAATTAAGGAAGAATTAGAACCCTAATGCAAGGCCCAAGTTACAAGTGTGATGTCTTGATGATTATTAAGTGAATTGATTAAGAGGTTTAAACACATTAAGGGTTTAACACTTAGGATTAAAGTTATACACTCCATCCTAATAGAAGGATGCAGGCATAAGCTTAATCACAAAGCCTTAAAGCCTTTGGGGTTTAGTCTCTGATTATGAGATGAGGAGAGAAGACTCAAAAGAGACACAAAGGTAAAACTAAGTGGGGAAGACTAATCAAAACCCTAATCATTGTCATGCTTGGTTGTTCCTAAGGTTTGTGAGGTTTGCAAGAACAATCTTCAATGGAACCTCCAGGAAGCAGATGAACAGGATCGAGAGAAGCAAAGTGACTTGCTTCATTCAAGAAGTCAAGTCACTTGAAGAAAGAAAGTGAAGGAACAAGAATGAGCAAGCTCAATCTCAAACACATATAAAAATGCAGCAATGGATGCAAGAAAGATGAAAAGAAAAGTTATGAGAAGTGAAGGCAAATTCACTTCTCAAATTCACTTACCACCTGAAATGTTAGAAAGAAATGCAATGCAATGCAAAATGGGATGGAATGGTATGATGAGAAACAAAGCCAGAAGCATTCACATGATGCTAATGATGCCATGAGATGCTACAAACATGAGATAAGGCATGGAGATGATCATACAAGCTTATGAATGCAAATGGTGCAAGTTAAGAAGCATGGACATACATGAGAAGTTATGAAGTGCACATGGCATACAACATGGCAAACACATGATGCAATGATCAAACATGCTTTCTATATGTCTTATGATGTCAAATGAATCAAATGGATGCTTGAAATGTCATGGCAAGTCATGTTATGCAAGAGAATGCAAGATGGATGCAAATGAAAGCCCAAATTAGGGTTTATGAATCAAACATCAAACAAAAAAACCAAAATCAGAAGCAAACCCTAAGATAAAAAAATGGAAAATGCCACCCAAAGAACCCCTAATCCTATACTAAACCAAAGCCCAAAGGAGAGGTCCCAACTCTTAACCAATTTCAAGATATGAATTTTACAAGTTATTAGGGTTTTTAGGGTTCCTAAACAAAAGAAATGTCAAACAAATTGAAAATGAGGAATCAAATCATGACCAATTAATCTCAAAAACTACATGCTAAACACAATGCAATGCAAGAAGAATCAATGTCCAACCCTTCATGGATAGGCAGAAATGATTTTTTGAACTTAGGATCAAAATAATGCACAAAAATGATTTTAATTCAATGAAAAATTCTCAAAATGCATCAAGATCAAAAAAGAAATTTGGTTTAAAGGTTGGACAATGTTTCTAAATGTCTTAGAACATTTCATGAATTTTTTGGTGATTTTTAAATACCTAAAAGTATTTTTAATAAATTAATTCTCATTAACCAATTAAAAATAATCTTTTAAATATTTAAGAATATTTTTTTAATGATAAAAATAAAAACAAAAATATTTTTGTGTCATAAAAATTATTAAAACTTTTGAGAAAAATTTTCATAATTTTTAGACAATTTTTACTATTTTAAATTAATTATGCAAATAAAATGAAAAGAAATGAAATTTAATTAAAATAAATGGAAAGTCAAACGAATGGAAGGCAGGGATTGAATCTGGGTTTGAAAACATTGACCAGCGCGCATCTGGACGGTTGTGGTTCAATCTGAGTTAATTAGCCTAATTATGAATTAATTAATCTAAATAAGTGGATTAGGGCAAAGCAAGAGGATCTGGGCCCTTCATGCGCGCGGGAAGTCCACTGAGTCAACCAATCTAACGCCCAATATTCAAACACACTTAATGACCTGAGATTAGGGCTAACCACACTCAGGTGACCGGAGAGAAGCTCCGGTCATCTTCTCCGGCACCCCAAAACCCTAAAACATGATCCAGGCAACCATTTCACAAATTAAACACAACTAAGTGATCCTCTAACAACCTAGGTCATGAATCTATGCTCAAACATCATTTAAACCCCAAGAATCATGCAAATCGAAGAAAACAAAATCCACGGGCAAAATTTCAGAGAGATCATACAAACTCATTTCTCACTTATTTTTGATTCTGAAACCATCCCCATGATCAGCAAGACATGAGCAACCATATTATAACTTAAAATGCAAGCTTTGGGAGAAAGTGTTCATGTTCATACCTGAGCTGGAAAGCTTCAAAACTGAGCTTCCAGAGCCTCCTTTGCGTGCAAATGGACTTCTTTGTCTCCCCTGATGCTAATGGAAGGCTTCAAAGCTCTTGTGGATGGCTGATTTGAGAGGAACAGTTCTGGTATAGCAGATAGCACAGTCAAAAATGGGGAGGTTTCAGGCCATTCCAATGGTGGATTCCTGCTCCTTTAGGTGTGCTTGACTTGTTGGTGAAGAAAAATGGTGTGTTTGATGGCTGGATAAAGGGATTCGAAGAGTTCTGGTTTTGAGGATGAGAAATGGTGAAGCTCAATTCATGATGGTTTCAGGCTTGAATCTTGTTGGTTTCTACTCAATGAAACATGGTGAGATGATTGATGAAAATGGTTTGGATGTTTGAAGTTTGTGGAGGCAGATTCGAAGAGTTTTGCAAAGTGAGGTGTTTTTTGTGTATGTGATCTTGTGATGTGTTTCAGCCTTGCCCTCTATATGAAATGGCCTGCATTTGGATAGTATAAAATAATCCTATAGGTCAGATGATTTGACCTGGCCTTTATTGATTGGTAAGTTCACTTTTGCCAAAAGTCCACTCTTTGTGTAAGGAAAGTATGGTTTGGTTCTAGGCTAGTACAAAGCATGGGGCTGCGCAGCAAGGGTGAGGGGAAAGGCTAGTAAAACTCAGCATCCAATGTAGCAAGTGATAGGAAGTGTGATCATGAGTTTTGCAACTTGTTCCTCTTTGGTTCACATGTGACTACCTTGCTACACAAGCCATGAACATGAGGAATTCTTGGTCCAAATCTGATTTTATGTCACATAGAATGTTTGTGTAATGGTTTGATGCCAACTAGAAGTTACAACTTGCCTTGAGACATGATTTTGCAAATTTTCCATTTAGTGCACATCTTGAAAATCAATGATTTTTGCCAACTTTGTCACACCATAACTTTTGATCCAAGAAGAATTTGATCATGTTCTTGTACTTTTTGAAAAGGGAAAGATGTTTTCTACAACTTTCATGACCAAAGTTTTTCCATTTGAAGCATTTTTGGATCAAGAATCAAGGCTTGAAAAATGACCTAAAATGAAACATTCTTGAAAAGTCAACTATGCCCAAAAAGTCAACATTTGCAAAAACTCCAAATTCTTGATTTTTGTGAACTTCAACCTTCTTCCATGATCAAATAAAGACCATATACACTCAAAATGATGAAGATCACCCATTGGTTGGGTCACTGGGGGCCTCAGATGCCCTGATTTTGCACTGACTTGTCCAGAAAGTCAACCCTTGATCAGATGACTTCCCCATGGAATTTCTTCATGAAAATTGATATGCATACTCCTTATACCATATAGAGACCAATGGAAACAAGAATGACCAAAAAATTTGAGGTTATGGCCTCTGAAACCAAAACCCTAATTTTAGGTCAACTGTGTAGTCTATCCTGGCTCTGCTTCCATGCAAACCTCAGTTCTTGTGATCCTTTGGCATTCTTGACTTTGAGAGGATTTAATATGATATAAGAACACATATGGACCCCTTTTAAGTGATTGGTTGCCTTTGGAGTGGCTCAAGAGGCTCTTGGATTGCTCAGATCACAAACCCTAGGTGCAGATGACTTTGAACCAATGCAGTGAATCAAAAATGTAATATGAGATGGTATGATTGTATTTATGCATATGAAATGATCACAAGACATGGTGTGAATGGGTGAGGGAAAATTTGGGGTGTTTACAGCTGCCCCTATTCAAACATGAGTTAGCTGTGCAGGTTGTAAGCAACGGCTTAACAGGCAAACAAGATAACTTGTGGTTGAATACCAAAGACAGTCCAAAATTTGCACTCACAGAATGAAGAAGAAAAGGGATATAGATTGTAAAAGAAGGTAAAGTATATTGTAAAGTGTGGGCGACGGAGGACGACCGTCGAGCAGAGGACGACTGCTGGGTAAATAGCAATGACGGGGGCGGCCGACATGCTGGGAAAAGTGCGAAGTAAAGCGATGACGGGGACGGCCGACATGCTGGGGATAAAAGTAAAGCCAAGACGGGGACGGCCGACTGGCTGGGAAAAATAGGATATCAAGATGGGGACGGCCATCAAGGTAAAGCTGTAAAATTTTCTGGGGGTTGATGAAACATGACGGGGACGGCCATCAAGTTCATAAAGCAAGGTAACCAACGATGGGAATGGCCATCGGGCTAAAAAGAAAAGGGACCACGACGGGGACGGCCATCGGGTTAAAGAATAAATGAAATAAACAGATGATGAGGTACGGTCATCAAAGGTGAAGGACGATCACCTAGCAGGGGACGGCTGCTCTGTCGGGGATAAGATGAGGGACGGTCATCTAAGGTGGAGGACGACCACCTGGCAGGGTACGGCTGCCGAGAATATCGCGACATAAGACGAATGCCGGATAGAAGGTCAACGATGGGGACGGCCATCGGACGAGCATGATGGAGGACGACCATCAAGAGGTGGAGGACGACCACCTAGCAGGGGACGACTGCTCTCGAGGTTTCTCATGACACAGGACGAGTGCCAGATAACCAAAAAATCAACAATGGGGACGGCCATTGGATAAAGTGATGAAGGACGATCATCAAAAAGGCGGAGGACGACCACCTAGCAGGGGACGGCTGCTAAATATCAACGATGGGGACGGCCATCGGATGAGCATGATGGAGGACGACCATCAAGAGGTGGAGGACGACCACCTAGCAGGGTACGGCTGCTCTCAGGGTTTATCATGACACAGGACGAGTGTCAGATAAAAAGGAAAATTGTTTTGTTGGCGATCTACTGGGGATATAGTAAACACGGACGAGCGTTTACAACCAAGAAAAGAAAGGTATAAGTGTTTAGATGTTGTGTATAGATTAAAGATGCGGACGAGCATCCTTAAGACCACGATACGGACGAGTATCGGGTAGAAACAAATACTGACACGTGTTCAGAGATGATGATACGGACGAGTATCAGCGGGTTAACAAAGAACACGGACGAGTGTTGAATCTGAAAGAATTCTTCTGGGGGAATAGTAGACACAGACGAGTATCTATATTCAAGAAGACACAAGTGTTTGACACGGTGTATGGATTAAAGATGCGGACGAGCATCCTTAAGACTATGATACGGACGAGTATCATATAGAAACAAACACTAGACGCAATGTTCTGAGATGATGGTACGGACGAGTACCAACTGGTTAACAAAGAACAAGGACTACTGTTGAATCTGTGGGGATATAAAAGTGGTATGTACAAGATACGGACGAGTATCTGTATAAGTGTAACATGAGTAGTGAGTATGGGTGGTGTATAGATGAGTGTTTATCTGCTGGGGAGGGTGACACGGACGAGTGTCAAGAGAGAAAAGTATAATAATATCATCAAGTATATGGGTTGTAAAAGTGTAAGCGACTGCGCTGGGGATATGACACGGAAGGGTGTCAAGAAAGTGTATATACAAGTGAGTGCAAAGAGGATGTCTTTGGCTTTCTGCTGGTGGTCTGACACGGATGGGTGTCAGGAAGTATCCGTGATACAGGTGATTTTGTTTGTAAAGAGTGTTCAGGCGACTTTACTGGGGGAGTGATGACACAGACGGGTGTCAACTGGTGTTCGTGAATTGTGAGGCAACTGCTTTTGCTGGGGACTCTGGGGAATTTTGGGGGAAGTATTCTGTATATTGATGGATTGTCGTTATTCACAAGTGTTTGATTCAAAACATGGCTTATGATTATGCTATGTATTTGATTTTTGCCGTAATGCTCCGTATTAGACGGAATGCTACGCTTTGAGGGTGAATATGATGCAAATGCCATGATTATGCAAAGGAACAGATCTGGGATTCGGATCCCGTTGCTGCGAAGATCTCTGGCTGATTTATTTGAAATGGACCTCCCAACTGGGGATGAGATCATTTGATGGATCTGGTGAGACGTATTTGCTTGGGGATATAAGTCACTGATTGACATATCCTTGTAGTATTGGGACCCAGCTGGGGTTTGTAGAAGTCTTCTGTACTCTGTTGTGACTCCTTCATGCGTTGCTCTTCTGAATAGAGGCTGGAATTCTGTGGGGAGATGATTCCCTGATTCCTGCATTCTGCTGAGGAAGAATGATAGGTACTAAGGCTGGGGAGAGTTGTTGGTAACTCAGCTGGGGAGAGAGCACTTCGGGTGTTGAGATTATTTGTTGATCTGCCAGCTTGCTGGGATGTATCTTGCATGCCCCAAGTTGCGTTCTGGATACCTGCAATCCTGCAAAGATAAGGAAACGCACAAAAGGTCCCGAGGTATCCCTTACTGGATTCCGTCATAGGAGTTAAGCACTCTCAAGAGTAAGTATATTCCCTGCAAGCATGTGTTTTTATTTTTAGAGAAAAACATTTGTACTTATGCAATTATATTTTTAGAGACATCAGACACTTCCTTGCAAAGTATAAATGTACAAAACCAAACATGACTGAAAAATCTGATTTTATTAATTCATGTGCCCTGAATTGGCAAGATACAGTCAAGGAAACATATCTCCTGAAATGAAGAGACTGTTACAAATTGAGAAACAAAGTGCTGGCGATGCTGACGATGCTTTGAGGAGCTTCCTCTTCTGCTATGACTCGTATGACTTTTGACTTTCTTCTCGTCTTGCTTTCTGGAGAAAGTTGATTCTGATTGAAGCTTGATCCTTTGGAGGCTTAACCAAGTTGTAGGCGATACAGACAAATTCAGAATGCAGTTGTTCGCTTATTCCCTTGTTTTGCATGGATCACCCTTTCGGGTTTTCAATCCATCGGGATACCCATTTTTGCCTGAGCTGTCCAGTGTGGCTTTTCAACTCAGCGGGTGTACATTTTTATATTTATTTCCCTTGTTTTTGCCCGAGTCTTTTATTCTGTTTTTGACTCGCCGGGATGCCCTATTTTTGCCTGGACTTACATTCTGTTTGTGTGTCCAGCGGGTCATTTTATGCAAAGTATTTTTTAACTGCATCCGAATTCACAGGAGATGGGAAATCTTCACCATCCATGGTGCTGAGCATCAGTGCTCCACCGGAAAAAGCTTTCTTTACCACAAATGGTCCTTCATAGTTCGGAGTCCATTTGCCCCTGTGGTCTGTATGAGGAGGGAGGATTCTCTTCAGCACAAGATCTCCTACTTGGTACCCTCGGTGCCTGACTTTCTGATCGAAGGCTTTCTTCATTCTCTTCTGATACAACTGCCCATGACAGATTGCAGCCAATCTTTTCTCTTCGATCAGACTCAGTTGTTCGTATCGGGACCGAACCCATTCTGCTTCACTCAGTTTAACATCCATTAATACCCGTAGCGAGGGTAATTCAACTTCAACAGGTAGGACTGCTTCCATACCATACACAAGCTGATACGGTGTTGCCCCAGTGGATGTTCTGATTGATGTGCGGTACCCATGCAAGGCAAACGGTAGCATTTCATGCCAGTCTTTGTAAGTGACTACCATCTTCTGCACAATCTTCTTGATATTCTTGTTAGCTGCCTCAACGACGCCATTCATCTTTGGCCTGTAAGGAGAAGAATTGTGGTGTTGGATCTTGAAGTCCCGGCATAACTCAGCCATCATTTTGTTGTTTAAATTGGAACCATTATCAGTAATGATTCGCTCGGGAACTCCATATCGACAGATGATATCTCTCTTCAGAAATCGGGCTACCACTTGTCTAGTGACATTTGCATATGAAGCTGCTTCAACCCACTTGGTAAAATAGTCAATGGCGACCAATATGAATCTGTGGCCATTTGAAGCAGTTGGCTCAATCTTGCCAATCATATCAATGCCCCACATGGCAAAGGGCCAGGGTGAAGACATTATGTTCAAAGGATTGGGAGGTACATGCACTTTATCTGCATAAATCTGGCATTTATGGCATTTTCTGGCGTAGGCACAACAGTCTGCATCCATTGTGATCCAGTAATAACCTGATCTTAGCAACTTTTTAGCCATGGCATGCCCTCCGGCATGGGTACCAAAAGATCCTTCGTGCACTTCATGCATCAACAAATCTGCTTCCGTCTTGTCAACACATCTGAGGAGTACCATATCAAAGTTCCTTTTGTATAAAGACCCATCAGTGTTCAGAAAGAAGCTACCAGCAAGCCTTCTCAAAGTCTTCTTATCATTGGAAGATGCCCCAGGTGGGTATGTTTGATCCTCCAAGAAGCACTTAATGTCATGGAACCAAGGCTTATTGTCCTTGACAATATCTGCTGCGAATACATATGCTGGTCTATCAAGTCTGGACACTGAAATCTGAGGTACAAAGTTAGCAGCTTGAACTTTGATCATGGATGAAATGGTAGCAAGAGCATCCGCAAACTGATTCTCGTCCCGAGGGATATACTCAAGCTTGACTGTTGTAAAGAAAGTCAGTAACCTTCTTGTATAATCCCTGTAAGGTATCAGATGATCCTGGTGGGTGTACCATTTTCCGTTGGTTTGATTAACTACCAGAGTTGAATCTCCGAATACAGTTAAAGTCTTGATCCTGAGGTCAATGGCTTCCTCAAGACCCATAATGCAAGCTTCGTATTCAGCTTCGTTGTT